>CM038224.1:134335353-134980188 GCA_021442155.1 Cymbidium sinense
CTCTCTCTTGTTGCTTTGGGAGTTATGTTTCGGCAAAACGAAACCGAGCTTCTCCTTCGATTATTCTATTCGAAGCCAATCGTCGCTACGGTTGGATTTTATTATTTTTCTTTTTCTTCTTTTTTTTTCTGATTTCCAGTTATTACACGAGGACTCCTGACCCCGATATACATGAAGCTCCTTATACGGTTTATTTCCATTATCGGATAATAATTAAGCGATGCGAGAGGTCGATTTTAGTTAATTTTGATATTTTGGATGCATTGACACAATCAACTTTATGATCAGAGAACAACTTGATCGATTTTAGTCGCGATCGAGACATTTTGACTCCGATTTACATGACATCGTGCTTAATTTTCATTGCTTTTGTTATGTATGCGCAATTAAATTTATAAATTTTATTTATAGGTCAACAGTTGCACAAACCCCTCAATTCCATTTCCTACTCTAGTTACAATCCATAGTGTGAACTTCACTTGTCATGATTTCTCATGCTAACTATTGTGAACTTCCACGCCCTACACGCTTCTCCTCCTTGTGCATGTGCAACTTGTAAAACATCCAGCTTCTTGCATGTTGCTCTGTATACTCCTCCCCTTGCCACTATCTCGTGCACTCACAGTCTAGATTTTATTGACTCATTGCTCATGATTATTCTGTGCACTTGGTCTTGTTGTTATGTTCACATTGATTCGCCCTTACTGCACGCTCATGCCGTTCACATTATTTCCATAACATGCACACCTTTTTCTTTGTAAAACCCAATTTTCTTTCAGTGTAACTCCAACCCTCACTACTAACGCTTGCATGCAACAGTGTCATCTGCCCTACCACATTATTCCAATCTGGGATCCACATTTCCTTATCCGCCATAAAGCCTACTTGTGATCACCTTCTCACGTAACTTCATCAAAGCATCTTCAAACAAAATTCTAATCATTCACTGCTTCGAACATATCTTTGTGACCCCTATATCACCATGCAATATTACTAAGCTAATGTATTCTAAACATTCATCATATTCTTCCTATCTTGATCCTTCTAATGAATATTATTATGATAAGAGTATCTTAAGTCTCACACTTCTTATCATGATACTTATGATCCTTACTATTTAAAAATATGGCATGGGTAAATTATATGGTTCATATCATGATCGTTATCAATCATATTATATATATTCTCATTCTCGATCATACTGGTTTATCATATCATTCTAATCTTATTTAATCTCATCAACAATTAAATGATCTTGATTGAGCATATGGTGCGGCTATGATTACACTCATGGTGTGGCTATGATTACTCTCATCTCCAACGTGATATCCATCCATAGCCAAACCATCTTGATTGGTTTTTGCATACTTCTTATCAAGCCTTCAATCATTTACACCTCATGTTGAAATATTTAATATCAAATTGGATGGGTGCCTTAAGGAAATAAATAGGCTCAAGTTACTTCTCTATCTAATTACTCCTATCTCAACTTTGCTAGTATCATTATCTTTAACATCTTGTGTGTCTGAGGCTCTGAGCCCCAGTGTGTAATATGTTTAATCATGAGCTTGATTGTGTGCATGAGGATGATTTTAGTTAGAGCTTGCACAGGTGATGTTACCAAAGCTTAATGTCGTCTAGGGAGACTTTAACCACAATTGTTGCCTACTTGGTCACTAGTTAATATTGTTTTTTTCACTACTTTCACCATCAGATTTTTATACTGGCCGGTGCTTATACACTGTAGCATATAGATAGAGATATCCAGATTCTCCACAATTTAATTAGTTTCATATATTATTGTCACCTTTTTTATTCATAATGAATTGACTTCAAATTTCCAACAATTTCACAAACAAACGACCATGGGATTTTTGCTTTGATTCTTAATTTATGTCAACACCCAATTCTAAAGCTTTCAAATTTTCTACAAATTGATTGGTCACTAGCAGCCCGGCTAATTTCTTATGATGACTATTACCATTTTTACAACCACCAAACTATAATATTTATCTTCTTTTGAGTACACTTAGATGCGTAAGTCAAATCTGCCGCTACCACCACCACTATACTGCCATTTTCCTATTCTTTTGAGATGAGTTATGCAGAATCATTACAATCAAATGAATGTTTTCAAACTCTTCTCCAATTTGATATTTGTCAAATGTCAATCTAGTGTTGCATATGTTTAATCGAATGATAAAGACACTTTTTGCCAAATGCTTCTAGTAAGTATTGGGGACCCTAGTTTTTGTGCAGGGTACTTTATGGTTGTATGAAGGGAATTGAATGAATTTGAAATATTAAGATCTTCTCTACCATCTCTTCTCAACCTCTTCTTCTATGTCTTATATTTATTGTTTCTTGCTCTCTCCCTTTTTGGGTCTCTTCTATCAGCACCCTTCCATCGCTTCTCTAATTTCCATTGTGCTACACTGTATCATTGAGGTTTTTCCCGGTTAATTGAATCTGCCCAAGGGAAGTGTGATTATATAATGTGGAGAAATAATGAGGCAATTTCTAACGTTTGGATGTCTCAATTTTCTGGTCTTTGGAGAACCAGATTTTCCCTCCTTGCACAACTGCCACATGATGATCTTTGGAACACCAAGTTTCCTCTCCTTTTACAACTGCCACATGATACGAGTGAAATATTTTAATGAACCTCGTACATTTATACTTTTGAAGCTTGCAAGTTCTCCATAGTTACCAAACATTAGTTCATCATGCTCATTTTTTTTCTCCTAAACCCTTATGAGAACTTTGTAGCAAAAGGTGATCCTAATTCTCTTTGAATGTCTCTATGATAGCCATTTACTGCTACGAGGATATTGTAACCTTCGCTCTTTGCTCTAACGGGCAGAATTCCTTGGCAACTTTGAACGAAGTACTTTTAATTCATTAAGATCTGGATCATTATAGTTGTGTTCATCCACCCTAAAATGCTTGACTGGTTTTGACCTGATCTGTGCTTCCTCTCCTCAGAGAGCATGCTCTACCATTTAATCAGCCTCACGCTGTAATTGTCTGAAGGAGATTAGGTTTCAGTTTTTGTTGTGTTGTATCTGCTGATTTAAAATGAGCATTGAAATTATGTTCATATCTATGTACGGTGGCTAACTGAAGAATGGAATTTCTGATGGACTGTACATTTCTGACCATCTATAAAAAGTTTAGTTTGAGCATTGCGGTCCCTTAACAAATAACTATCATCTGGTTGTTGCAGTCAGGGTTTAGGCTTAAATCCATACTTAGCTGAACGAACCTGACTCAGTAGGTTTCCACGCTGTAGAATCTGTTTCACGGCTAACATTGCTTAGTTTTCCAATTTACGTTTTGGATCCAAAGTCAAGATTTGCAGCGAAATCATTTATACAATCAGTCAGAACATCAAGTTTTATGCATGTATAAAAAGTCAATTGAAATCTTATTTATTTAGTTATTTATTCAGCATTGGATTGAAATCTTTTTTTGTTCAAAATGTGTTCACAATGGCTAGTCATGGTTGTGATGGGAGATTTGATGTGACTTTCTGCTTCATTGCTATTGGCCCTCGTTTATATTTTGTCTTGGATCATTAGCAATATCCTGTTCCTCTTAACCTCCTCATTGATCGTGATGATTCTTATTCTCTCAAACATCTATGCAGCTCCGTGAGTACATCGATGATACAGAGGACTACATAAACATTCAAGTAACTTGTCAAACACTTTATTCTAATGAATTTAAATTAATTTGAATATACTTAAATTTACTCTAACCTTTGTCGTTTCCATTTTGCAGCTTGATAACCATCGAAATCAATTGATCCAGGTGATTTCTTAATTTCCTTTCCGAAGAATTTAACAGTAAACCCAACATCAAACTCCAAGCCGCCACATGTAGTAGATCTTGCATTGCATTGCATATAAAAGCATGTTAGCATTAGCATATCAACCAATTTCAGCAAAATTGTCTCAGATTCATGCCAATACCTCTTAGATTTGTACAAGATTTTATAAATTGAATATTCTTTTATCTTCCAAGTGTAGAGGATTAAGGTTATTTGTTGTAAAAAAACCTAACTGAAAAGCATTACTAGGATCCATAATAATGTGTTATAAATTAAAGCATATTTGTAAAAGAAAGCACAACACAATGATACAAGGATTTATGTGGTTTGGTTTAAACTTAGCTTATGTCCATGGGAGACAAGAGATCTGAACTACTTGAAGCACAGAAGCCATAAACATAATGTATAAAATAAAAGAATCATCACCAACTTTTCCCTGATCTCATCTACACGTATGTACAAAAAATAGAAGCTCAAAAGAAACTCTTAAATATAGAAGGATTACCTCTTACTAGGATATGAATCATTGAAACTAAAGTTGGTCAAAACCCTTGGTACTATTGCACGCTATTGCCATAAACTTATAGCTACTGTCTCTGGATAAACAAAATAAAGAGATTTTCTTCTTCAAATATGTATTAAGGTTGCGTGTTTGGGATAGCAGTGGCGATGTAGTGCAGTTTGAAAATTGTGTTATAGTCGTTTTTTGAGAAATTTGAGGTAGGAAAGCTGTGCTTTCCAACCTAACCTGACAGAGTGTGGTGATTGTTAAAATGCTGTTGTTTGACTTTTTTAAAATAAAAAATCTGTAATATCCAACGTAACTTTTTAGGCAACAGTTTTTTTTGTAGCAGCTCTACTATTGCTTTTTCAAACAACTGCAACTGCCTCACGCACCACCATAAATCTAAAAATAAGAGAATATGTCCAAAGTACGGATTAAGAAATCGTAGAAGAGACTCATTCTTTTATAGCCGCCAACCTCTCTTATCCACAAGTTGAGAAAGAAAGAAGAGGTACATGGATCAAGAATATGACTGTGATCTCAAGAACTGAATTTGATTTGATCATATAAGTATTTTAGGAATTTTTAATATAGTTAGTTATATTTACAGTTCTCCCCTTTTGCTTAATATTGTGACAAAATTAGATCACCTTTATGACTCCCCTCCAAGCAAAGCATTCTAAGCTCCAAAAGCCTTGAAGAAATTAGCATCACACATCTTAAAATCTATGAGAGGTCTCTAATGAACATTTGTTGCACACAAAGATGGATCCATTAAAACTAAAACTAAAAGTGCACACAATAAAAAAGTCTTGAATATTGCAATAGTATGGCAGATGATTGAGATTGATTGTGCAATGCAAACATGATTGGCTCACTCCACCTCAGCCTCTTCACACACCCCGCTATCCTTCACGCTATCTCCTAGTCCTGCTCCCTGTTGAACATAGGCCAACCCATGCCTAATCTCACCTCTTCTCTATTACCCTCTTCCCTCTCTCTCACCAAATACATCTTCCTCCCTTCAAAATCAGAGAGAAATCTCTCTTTTTCTCACAAACAGAGAGCCTCTCTCTCTCTCTCTCTCCACCTTTTCTTTCTCTCTAGAACTTTTTTCCTCCCTTAACAAAAAGAAAAAGAGCTAAAATAATAAAATATTATTTTGTGTTTTAATCCCGCTGAAATTATATAAATTTGTTGCTATCATCAACTCCTACACGAAGATATATATTGCTCTATTTCAAAACTCCTAAAATCCTGTTCGCAATGCATTTGGCTTGAGAAGTAGAACGCATATGCACTCTCTGTAGCATGTGAGAAAAGATCATAAGCGATACTCATGATGCGACTGATAAGCTTTGTATGCGCTATTTGTAGCATTGCGGGGACAACTTGATAAGTACCTATACATGCTTTTTATACTATGGAGAGAAAAATTTGTGATTTATGTGTCGGTGACCCATATACATTCTTTGTAGTGTGATGTGGAAAAGATGCAGGCCGTGATGCATACTGCCCATAAGAGTTCTTTGTGGCGCGTTGAGTAGGCCCAAACTCCTGATGTAGCCTTCTAATTGGGGATGACGTCGGGGGATTGTCAAAATATCGCTAAACTTAATTGTGGCAGGGGACCTAAACAGAACTAATTGAATTTAAATTGAATCTTGAACATTAAATGAAAATTAATGCTAAGATATAAAAATTTTAAGTCTTAAAATGAAAGGAAATTTGCAAAAAATTGAAATCAAATAGTACTTACAAAGAACTTGGAAAACCTTCTCCCTAGTGACAAATAAAACCACCCTATACTTAGAACTTTTAGATTACTCAGCGGAACTAAACAAACTTGAATGAAAATGAATTATACGTCACTTTTATTTATAATTGAAAGAAGATGTTTCGTTGGGCCCATTGAGTAATATTAAACCAATATTAAAACAAACATCATTGTTTTTGAGAGGTAAGCAAATATAAAATAAGATTTAATTTATCACTAAATCTATTACTCACCCATGAGCACAAGGAAAAAGAGCAGCGGTTATTTTGAATATTTAAAATGTAACCCTCATATGTTATCTGATAATAAGATATTTACATGAATCTCCAAATTTTTGAATAATTGTGATGATTGCACAAAATTATAAGTTGTTTTAAATCAAGTTGTAATGCCTTAAGATTCATACAAATGCTTTAAATCTTAAGTAAATAACCATTTGTTGGTTGAAAATGGTGCAAATTTTCCCCCTAGAAATGGTCGATGAAATTTCAATAATAAGAAACTAACAACACCGATCAAAATAAAGTGATGGGTTGTTATCAATCCTTTTGCCCAGTGTGACAATGATGATCTCATAATGGATTTATATTTGATTCAAAGACTAGTCTTCAAATGAAACAAAATCTAAATTTGAATTAGGAACGAAGTTAAGTTGCCTTACTTGGCTTAATTTTGGAAGCATGCAAATACATTGTATAAATACATTGAAATTTGCATGAATACACAATGTAAGTGCATCAAACTTTGTGCAATTAATTAAAATGAACTCGTATGTTCCCCTACACATGTGCTACATATCTAATTCTAGTGCTTGAGGATATTGTGCGAATTAACACAAAACAAATTTGAATAAAATGCATGTGCTTTGACTAAGGTGTTGAATGCTCAATTATATGATCTTAGAATGCTACTGTTGACCTTCACATATATTCTACAAATATAACCAGGTAAAAGTGGCAAAATCGACAGACTATGAACATGTTACTATTCAAATCAAAGTCAAAATGTCTTGATCACCATCAAAATTGATTGAAACATCCTTTGATCACAAAATTGATTGTCTCACTATATCTGGAATGCTAAAATTGACTAAGAGGGGCCCCTCACATCATTTAACAGTCATTCGATGGAAGAGATGAGTTGTTGATGCAGTTTTGCACATATTAAAGTCGGGAGGTCTCGATGATATCCAAATGACCTATGTTTGCGAAATTGACTGTGCCAACACAGTCGTATGTCGAATTCTATCAAAGAAAATTATTTGCTATCGATTCGACTGAGTTTGTGTGAGTGTCGAGCGAGTGGACATGACACTGCGCGATTTGAATTGAAATCACATTGATTGGCACCAAAGTCATCCAAACGACTTTTTATCGCGAAGCGAACTGTGCTGTTGCATCCAGAATATCAAAATTACTTTAAATGGACACTCATATTACATGGGATTATTGTATGAGAAATTTCGTCAAAATCACATGTTTTCGAGGCAAATTCATGCAAATTGAAGCCATCAGACTGACATGCTCAATCCCATGACACATCCCATCCGACATGTTGCCCACGTTGTCTCTCATATCATGCACGATCTCCTCCCATTCCCTTATGGTCAAGGCCATACTTCCCTCTCTCCCTATTTCTTCAATTCATGTAGGACCCACTGAGCTTACACTATCTCATCCCTCCCCTTATTCCTTTGTAACTCTCTGTTCTCCACTCTCCCATCACCCTACTTCACACATCCCTGCCCCAACTTTGTTCTCAATCTCCCAATCCCTATTCGTAAGCCCTGAACCCAAAGCCTATCTTGTGCCACTTGAACCACACCAATAGGCTGCACTCCCTGTCCTCTTTCATCTTGATCCTTTGCTTCTCCCTGTAATTGAACTTGCAATCAACCTCACGAGCACAACTCGTAATCTCACCCTCTTCCATCGACTATGCCGACCTCGAGCTCGACCTTATCATTAACCCACACACAGCCCTCTTATGTCATTCCCGTCTCCATCTCATCTCTCTCCAAACCGCAACCTTTCAACATTCAAACTGTCATAACCCGACCCAATGTAAACCGTCATATCAAGACAAATTACATCATATCGAGATCATAACAGTTGATTAAATATTCAATATTTCTTTGGAAGAAATTTTCTTTTTATTGAATTTCATAAACACAGAGCCATTATTCTCATCAAAATATCATAAAATAAAAGTAGTCAATATTAGATCATATCACAACTATACAATCAAAAAAATATACATAATAATCATAGTATAATTCTTCTACTAACAAAACATATATATCATGTCTGTAAAAGAATAGATCTGAAGTAGTAACATATCTAAGGTCAAACCATCAATGTAAATAATAGCCTCTACTCAACTTGAGTTTTATTTTTTCTTGAAATAGTACATACAAATAAAATAGGGGTGAGTAATCACAATTTAGTAAGTTACTGAAATCTACTATTGTTTCAATATATGAAAGAGAAAATAATGGATATTTGCCAAAAGATGCCATCTTATAAAGAATAAAATGTACTTTAAAGGAACTAAAATAACATTTCAATAGGTTATCTGCTGTGTCTGTAAAATACAATGTTAATATAAGAACTAATGTCAATCGTAAATATATATCAAGCAACAATATCAGCAATATGATGTTAGAATCTCAATCATGTGCCACCCCAGATCTGCAGGTTTTCTCTTTCATTAATAGATAGAATCTGCTCATCAGGCAAGTCATCATTAAGCAGTGAGTTAGCTGGGATAGGATGTGCAGCAAAGAAGTCTGCCAAGATCTGTCCCTTCACTGCTTTATGGGGTACGTACGTAATATCAAATTGTAATAAGAGTATTGTCCATTGAGCTAAACGACCTGTCAATGTTGGTCTCGTCATCAAGAACTTCAGCGGATCAACCTTTGAGATTAGTGTGATTTTATGAGAAAGCATGTAATTAAGCTTCAACCCAAATATTAGTGCCAGACAATGCCTCTCTATTGGAGAGTAGCGTACTTCGGCTCCTACTAATCTTCGACTGATGTAGTATAGCGCATTTTCTTTATTTTCTTCATTATGTTGTGCAAGTAAAGTCCCAAGGGACTCCTTTAGGGTTGCGGTGTATAAAATAAGAGGTTTCCCTGAGATAGGAGCTGCTAGAATTGGCGAATTGAGTAGATACTTTCTAATTCTCTCAAATACTTCTTGGCATTCCTCATCCCATTTGAATGAAGTGTTCTTTTTCATTAGCTTCGCAAAGTGTTGGCATCTTCCTAACAGGTTTGATATGAAATGTCGAATGAATGCAAGTTGTCCTTGTAAAGAGCGAAGCTGGCGAGCGAAGCTGGCGAAAGTTCTTCGGTGGAGGTATCTCCACGATCACTTTGATTTTGTTGGGGTCAATCTCAATTTCTCTATATCTTACAACATATCCAAAAAAATTTCCTAAGGAAATCCCAAAAATACACTGAGAGAATTCATCTTGAGATTGTACTTTCTGATCCTTTCAAAGACAATCCTTAAATCTTTAAGGTGATCTTTTCGATCAATGCTTTTAACAACGAGGTCATCAACGTAGCATTCTACCTTCTGATGAATCAACTCATCAAAGATGCGTGTCATGGTCCTCTGATATGTAGTTCTAGCATTCTTCAATCCGAACAACATTATTATGTAATAATAAATACCAATTGGTGTTCTCAATGATGTGTGTTTCTCATCTTCAGGAGCCATTTTGATATGATTATACCCCGATGATCCATCCATAAAGGAGAACGTGACATAGTTGGAGGTGTTATTCACGGCACACGTGGAGAAAATCGTCTTTTGGGCATGCCTTATTTAAATCTTGAAAGTCGATGCAGACTCGAATCTGATCATTCTTCTTCTTTACAGGAACAATATTGGCTATCCAATCTGCATACTTCTCGCAAATGAAACCTGCTTCAATTAGCCTTTTTATTTTTGCGACCACTTGTTCGTCAACATCCAGCCTCATTCTTCTGGGTGCTTGTTTGACTAGTAATGAATCGGAATTGATAGCTTGCTTGTGAACTGTCACGATTCGGCCCGGGAGCTTGGAATACCAAGGCTCGTGTAAATTGGTTAATCCTCAGATGTGGGAATCTGTAATCTCTACATGGGAAAAAAAAGTTATAAGCTACACCGCTTTTATCACTGTTTGCCCATGCTCTTACTGCATCCCATGAGATAGGATGTTAATCATATCTCCCTAATAGGGAGAACCAAATTATGGTATCAGAAACAGCCTATCATATGTTAACCAAAACCTAGTAATCACTAATATGTGTCCCTGCTATTTCTGCAAACAAAGTTTTCAAATGATAACACTTTCTTTACATCTAGCATATTTGAAAAAATTCAGAGAATGGGAAGTACAAGAGTTATTAAATTATGGATTATTATCAAAAGCTATCATCAGTAGAGAAGAAAATTTAGAAGAACAGATATCGGCGTTCCATCATCCCGAATTAAGAAGGATCTTGTGGCATCTCTTTCAAGACGAGGAAACCTCATCAGTCACATTACTTATTAAATCTGTGGAACCATACTACGAAAATCTAATGGATGAAGTAAACCATATCATTGAAATCATAAAAATACCATAATACTTCAGAGCTTGGCAAAAAGATGAGAGTGATCATACAACTATTGATCGAGAATAAACTAAAGACATCTTATTTCACCATCGATTATATCAGATTGTCAATTTACAGGATGGCTTCACAAGACCTATGTTCCATACTCATCTATTTTATCAAGACAAAAACCTCTTTATTTTCCTCAATGAAAAATTAATTAGAGGAAAGATATTCAAATTCAAGTTTTATCATCAACATTCCAATTTACTGGAACATATCAAGACAATTAATTGGCATTCACTCAAGCAAACAGGAGATTTTGTTACTGTCTACCAACGACTCACTCCAGAACCCAGTCAAAATGATGAAGAAGACAACGAGCAACAGTGGCTAGATGGATTAGATGGCATAGCCTTACATAACATAGACAATGCTATGGAACCCTAATGCAGCACTACTGCATCTAGATGCATATCAGAAATCGAAAATCACTATTGGAAGCAATAAGAAAAAGAAAAGCAGGAAACATCATTATTGGAGCACTCGCAGAAAGTGAAAACAGTAGGAATCAATAATTGAAGCACTAATCGAAAGTCCAAGCACAAAAAGTATGCAAGAAAAGAAGGAATCAATAATCAGCCAATGAAAGAATGGAGCACTAGCAAAAAGAAGGACCAATAATTATCAGCACTAGCTTTACTTTATGTATTATTGTAAGCTCTATGTGCCTTATTTTTCGCACTTCTCTTCCTATAAATAAGAGAGTGTCTAGCTAGCAAGATATAGCAAGATTAGCCATAAGAACACCTCTCTCTCTCTCTCTCTCTCTCTCTCTCTCTCTCTCTCTCCATCTATGTACACTGTAAGTTTTTATTTTAATAAATATGTTTTGAATTGTCATTATGCCTATCTGTGAGTAGTAATTTGGTTCTCCCTATTAGGGAGATATGATTAACATCCTATCTAATGTGTAATTAATCTCTCCACAACAAATATAGGCTATATTCCCAGCTCTATGTTTCGTTTATACTTAAACATGTGCATGAATTCTGCGAATAACCTCTATGACTCGGTCCCTGTGAGGCGGAGAAATGATCGGATGCTGTAAATCCGCTTTTTGCCTATGTGGCGTATAGGGTAAGCCTATTGTTCATTCATCCAATTCTAGAAGGGATTCCTGAGTATATGTTATTTCGAATTTCATCATGTATTTGTTTAATATAAATCAAACAAGGAACAGTATGATGCTTATATTTGAAACCTAGAGTAAGCGTTACCCACGAAGATCTGTTGATCATATCTACCTAAAGGGGGGAACATTTATCTCATCTACATATATCTTGAAAACACAAATTAAAAATGACCTTAGGCCTTCCAGAACAATTTCAACATATAGACATAGAAATTTTACCTATAACAACTAATATCATAACAGAAGAATCTGAAATAGAAATCTTAAAGAATCAATTAGATAAAGAAATTGAAGAAATACTTAAAGACTTAAAATAAAAAATCTCTAGAAATCCAAATATCGATTATTCACCATTAATTAAAAAATTACATGATTATCTCACACAAGTTATACATAATTTACACGAGCCATTAAACGGGTAGATCTCATAAAAAACGGAAACCCGCACACACCCCCCAGAATGGTATCAGAGCCGTCCGATTAATGGAACCTATACAAAAAATTGAATGGTTAAATTTAGAAATAAGGCAGAAAAATAGAAATATTATTTCATTAGATAGACATAACTTTATTTGTCCATTTCCCAACAATTTTAAACATGAAGTACATAGTGATAATGCAATGATGAATAGTATAATAGACTTTCAAATCTCGTTAGCTGAATCATTAAAGTTCCACCAAGAAAAAGTTTATAGAATATTAGAAAAATCAATAGAAGTTTTATCTGATATTAAAAAATTAATTCTCAAAGAAAAATTAGATTATATTAAAAATCAGAATAATGAAATATTAAAAAGACTAAAAGAACCCAATCATATTTTAGACAAAGCAAAAGAAAAAAATTACAGAAGTAGAATCCTTGCTATTAGAAATAAGAATAATCATTTTAACATGAGTAAGTTTGAAGAACTCCAAATCTATTAAGAAGCTTTAAAGGAAGCTAAGAAATACCATGAAGATTCTATTGGATTAACTAGCTATGTAGGAATACAAGGAAGCGATAAAACATATCCAAAAATGTTAAACTTTCAAATAATAATCCTCTTAGAATTATATCAGAAAACAGTAATAATGGAAAATAAACTAAAACTCATCGAAGATAGAACTTTAGGTATAGCAACCCAAGGAGATTTAAAAAACCTTTATGAAAGTATTAGCATGGGAAAAGAAATTATACCTTATAAAAAAGTTATACGCTACAAATCATGGTAAGTAATCAAGGACCACTCACATTATTTAAGAAAAAATCACCAATATTTGATAGAAAAATATCTGAAATAATTGATATAGAATCACAATTAGACAGATTTAATAATGGAAAGATCAATTTAATAAGTGTAAAAAAGAAAATGTATGATACTTCCCTACTATCAAAGTCAACCATAATACAGACATTAGCAGAATAGAAAATTAGTTGTGTCTCTGATATTGATCAAATGAGTTTACCAATAATAATAAAAACTAACTGGGAACAAATTAGACAGCAAAGAATGTCACAAATACATGCAGGCTTAATCATGATAGGAGTAAAAGGGTTACTTAGAAAAAATTTGGGCACAAAAACATTAGTCATACTATTTGATAATAGATGGAATGACTTAGCAAAATCAATCATAGGATCATTTGAAATAGATATGAATGATAATGGTGCAATCATTTATTTTATCCCAAATTTTATCATGGACACAAAAGAATGCTTTCAACATTGAAAAATAGGAATCAAAACAAAAGAATATGATATGGTTGTTGGATCTTTAAATCTGCGAATAACCACTGGCTTCATAGGAAAAATGCAAGAACATTCTAATGTAAAATTTAAACTAAATAATGAAGCACTAGAACTTATGCTAACAAGCCAATGAATTAGAGCCCTAGAAGAAAAAAAGTTTAGTTCAGAAACACATGCAGGAATAGAATGGAATTTAAAATTTTTTTTAGAAAAAACAATACTAGTACCCTATGAAAGCACCTCTTATGAACATCTGATATTAGTATGAGATTTTCAAATTATCATCAAACAAAACAAAATAAAAATGAATCGGATGATGACCTTGAATCAATTCAATCAAAATTAGAAGAAAGATCACGCTAGTTATGGAAGAAATTGACTTCAATCAAATACAAACTTATGAACAATTACAAGATTATGTATTTAGTATGCAAATATCGTATTCAGATCTACAGAAAAGATATGATTTCGAATTAGCATATGACAATAAATTAAATCACAAGTTTGATTGGAAAACTATAGATTCATAATATATCAAAGAAGAAATAAACATGAAGCAAATACATGGATTTAGAGAATTAGTGCGACCATCTAATCCATAGAGGAAAGAGACCCAGATTTGATCCAAAGACTGGAAAGAGAAAGACCATTTAGAGCTGGTACATCGAGAACAGATTTTAAAGAAGAAAATAATTATAATTTCAGAGGAAATATAGAACCAGTAGAACGGATAAATCTTATGCCAGCCCATAGGAATGGTACAATTTTAACAATTAACCTTAATAATCCTCAGATGTGGGAATCTGTAATCTCTACATGGGAATTTGATGCGGTAAGAGCATGGGCAAACAGTGATAAAAGTGTATAGGAGATATGTTTGCATTCCTGGAAACCTTATTAGGAGAAACAGCAGCAAATATTTTTAATGAAGCAAAAATTAAAAAAGCAGGAAAAATAGAATCATTAAGACAATTAGGAGATAATCCATACAATTTTACCAAATTTATAAGAACGTTAATTTTAGGATTTGATCCAAGCAGACAAAATACAAATATATAAGATCAAGCTTATAGGAATTTAGAACAGCTGAGTTTAGCCGATTGGTCACAAATTGATAATTTCTGTAAATTATATGTTACTTATGCTAGTCGAGCAGGAAAATATTTTGATGATGAAATATCAAACAGATTTTTAATTAAACTACCTGGAGAATTAGGAAAAGAAATAAATGAAAAATGAAAAAATACATACACAAACCTGGATAATATTAGAAACATAGGTATCGGACCTAGAATAGTTTTTACCTTCAACATCCTACAAGAAAAATATAACGAATACAAAATACAAAAACAAGTTAAAAAACAATCTTATAAATTCTGTAAAAATACTTACACTAAAAATTTTCCAGAAAAACCATTTAGGAGAAGAAAAATCCTTCGAAAATCAAGAAGATCTATATACAGAAAAGATAGGAATGTAAAGAGACCAAGTACTCGAAAATGCCATTGTTATATTTGTGGATTCCCTGATCATTTAGCAAATCAATGCAATAAAAGAAGTTATAATAAAAACAGAAGCTTGTTAATTCAAGGATTAGAAGATGATGTAGTTAGTATATCATCAAACGAATCGAAAGATACTATTTATAGTATAACAGATGATAATTCGGAGAATGAATCCCAAACATCAGAAAATGCAATGGATGGATTGATCAAAGCAGTAGACAGATGGAAATTACAATAATAGAAAACAAAATGAATATATGTGAACATTTGTTTGAATTAGGAAAAGGAAGTATGACAAAGGAATGTGTTCATTGTAACTATTACCCAGATAAAAATCATAGGTATAGATGTCAGCTATGTCTCTTAGAAATATGTCATTTATGCTTGAAAAAATGTCATAATCAAGATCATCGAGATTATATCAAACCGAAGGAAACTATAGACATAGCAAAAAATTTGGAAAAAAATAGATTTTGAGTTAGAAAAAATACACCTAAATATGGAAAAAATCATCTTCCGATTAGAAAAACTCGAAGAAAAGGATAAAAATAGAGAAAAATTGGAACAAGACCTCATTATTACTTATAAAAAAGATAGAGCAAAACTTACAATCAAAATTAAAAAATTACGCGTAGCTATAAAAGAAAAAAGCACTTCACCAAAACCAAAACAAACACCATTAGTCTCAGAGACAGATATGAATACAGACCCTGAAGATATAGAGGACTATACAACCATAAATAAACTAGATTTGACACACACAAACAGAATCAATGGTAGCTAAACATTACCCTACTTCGTTAATAGCAGTTACGGCAAAAATTAATTTAGAAGATAAATCTGAAATCATAGTGCAAGCTCTAATTGACAGCGGTAGTACTACCTCCGTTATTACAAACAATCTACTCCCAACCACCTTTATAAATTATCATCCGACAAATACAACTACTTATCTCGTCGGTGATCAAAAATTAACTTTCACTAAATGTCTAATGAATAGTCAAATACAATTCTTTTATGATTATGAAACATTAGATATTACGGAAAAATATGTTTTACCTAAAATCTGTCTATGATGCATCCACACCAGAATTTATCATTGGTCTAAATTTCTTTTTAAGTCTGGAGGGTCAAATTAGTATTAGTAAAAATTATTTGACCATTAGCAAACGAACCGCCATCATTCAAGCTAATAAACATCAGAGTCATGCTGGAAAGCCTGGTGGGTCTACACACCTTTTCACGAACACACAACCTACTAGTTTACATCCTAAGTTTCCGCTTATTTAGACACTTGTTACAAAAATAATACAAACACAATACCCACATACCAAATACCCAAGCAATTAACTAAAATATTTCACCTCGCTGAAGAAATTCAAATTATTGGAGAAAATCCTTTACTACATTGGAATAAAAACAAAGAATTTGCCAACATACCAATTATTAATAAAGATTTAGTTATCAGGACAAAGGAATTAGAATATTCTCCTATTGATAAAGAAGAATTTAAAACTCAACTTAAGGAACTAAAAGATTTAGGATTAATTAGACCTTCCAAATCTGAGCATCGATCAGCTGTATTTATAGTTAGAGGACATGCAGAAGTAGTTAGAGGTAAAGCACGTATGGTGATTAATTACAAGCGATTAAATGATAATACTGAAGATGATGGATATAAAATACTTGATAAAGAAATGTTAATAAACTTAATCCAAAATAAAAAATACTTTAGCAAATTTGATTGCAAATCCGGATTTTGGCAAATTAAATTAGATAAGGATTCAATACCCTATACAACATTTACTGCACCTTTAGGACACTATGAATGGTTAATAATGTCCTTCGGATTAAAAAATGCCCCAAGTATTTTTCAGCGCAAAATGGATAATATCTTTTGACATCTAGACTATGTTTTATATATGAATGATATCTTAAGAAGATCTCATACACTTAACTAACACATTATCGTCATAAGTCTTACAACTGTATTAAACATGATAATTCTCTAAAAGAAAATCAAATTGCAAAAGAATATATAAACTTTAAAAAAAATAGAAATAAATTGAATTACGGATCATATATCTAAAATGTATTAATTCTGATAAAATAGACGACACAAAGGAACTACAAAAATTCCTAGGATTATTAAACTATGCAAGACCTTATATAAAAGATTTAGGCAAAACGATAAAATCTTTATATAAGAAAACTTCAACTACAGGACAGAAATATTTTAACACAGAAGATGTAAAAATAATCCAAAAAATTAAAAAACAAGTTAAAACTTTACCAAAATTAACACTCCCATTAGAAACAGATTACAAAATCGTAATAGTAGATGCTTCACAAGAAGGATGGGGAGCAGAGTTAAAAGTTAAACCATATAAAGAAGCTTACCAACATACAGAAAAACTATGTCGATACGCTTCAGGGAACTTTAAACAATTACCAAATAATATGACATCACTTGATTATGAAATTTTATGAGTAATTAATGCATTACACGCATTTAAATTATTTTTACAAAAAGAATTTCTCATACGAAACGAATATTGATATATAAAGTAAAAAAATGAGAAAAAGATATATAGCAAAAGATGGATAAATTTTGTTACTACTCTTGAAGGAAATGGGTATAATGTGAACTTTGAGCATATAAAAGGAAATAATAACTTCCTTGCAGATTACCTATCCAGATTGATTAAATTGCCCACTAAAAATTTAAAATCTTCAGATTTTAAACCACCATAAAAAGTTAGCCAGCGATTGGTTAACAATTAGAATGCAGAGAATGATCTTCGGATCTTCTAAATTAGGAAATTTATTTTATGAACTTTTATTTTGCAGGAATGGAGCAAAAGATGCAGCCCAACCTAGTCCATTATGGACACCTTACGCTATCAAGCCGACAAGGAACCTATCTTCAATTTAAACCAAAAGTACAAATTAGAAACCATTAAATCATTTCCAAATAATTCTTCTAGATAACTTTTGGTGTAACAGAAACGACCTATCAGCTACAATTAATACTTTAAATTGTTTAACCATCTGTTTTTTAGAGATTAATGACCAAATTGACTTTCTTCAAAACGAAAATCAACGGTTACAACTAAATAAAGATCTAGAACAAGTATCACTCATTCCAAAAACTCCTACCAATTTACAAAAGGTAGTTATCTCTAATCAAGAAATAAAAATTCAGGAATTAGAACAAGCTTTGTACAAAGAAAAAGAAAAATATTCCGAATTAATAAACGATTATAATGGCCTATCCAAAGATCGTGAATATTTTGCTGATATAATATTGGAAATCTCACAAGCAAATCTGGAAAAACAATTACAATATCTCTACCTACCAGAAATGCCGGATGAAATAAAAAATAAAATATTTAAAACAATAAAAAATAATAAGAAACAAAATATGATAGAATGTGCTAAAGAAATTATTTTGTCTTACGGATTAAATGAAAACATACACGGCCTATCATATGTTAACCAAAACCTAGTAATCACTAATATGTGTCCCTGTTATTTCTACAAACAAAGTTTTCAAATGATAACACTTTCTTTACATCTAGCATATTTGAAAAAATTCAGAGAATGGGAAGTACAAGAGTTATTAAATTATGGATTATTATCAAAAGCTATCATCGAGAGAAGAAAATTTAAGAAGAGCATCGCTGCTCCATCATCCCGAATTAAGAAGGATCTTGTGGCATCTCTTTCAAGACGAGGAAACCTCATCAGTCACATTACTTATTAAATTTGTGGAACCATAGTACGAAAATCTAATGGATGAAGCAAAGCATATCATTGAAATCATAAAAACACCAAAATATTTCGAAAAAAAGATGAGTGATCATACAGCTATTGATCCAGAACAAGCTGAAGACATCTTATTTCACCATCGATTATATCAGATTGCCAATTTACTGGAGCTGTGTCTATGAATACTTAAAGACTTAAAACAAAAAATCTGACTATTAACAGACTGTGAAGCCATCGTACATGAGATAAATGTTCCGCCATTTAGGTAGATATGATCAACAGATCTTCGTGGGTAACACTTACTCTGGGATTCAAATATAAGCATCATACCGTCCCTTGTTTGATTTATATTAAACAAATACATGATGAACACTATGTAGATGAGATAAATGTTCCGCCCTTTAGGTAGATATGATCAACAGATCTTCGTGGGTAACGCTTACTCTGGGTTTCAAATATAAGCATCATACCGTCCCTTGTTTGATTTATATTAAACAAATACATGATGAAATTCGAAATAACATATACTCAGGAATCCCTTCTAGAATTGGATGAATGAACAATAGGCTTACCCTATACGCCACACAGGCAAAAAGCGGGACCAAGTCATAGGAGATTTACTAGCATGAAGATTCTATTGGATTAACTAGCTATGTAGGAATACAAGGAAGCGATAAACATATCCAAAAATATTAAACTTTCAAACAATAATCCTTTAGAATTATATCAGAAAACAGTAATAATGGAAAATAAACTAAAACTCATCGAAGATAGAACCTTAGGTATAGCAACCCAAGGAGATTTAAAAAACCTTTCTGAAAGTATTAGCACAGGAAAAGAAATTATACCTTATAAAAAAGTTACAAGCTAAAAATCATGGTAAGTAATCAAGGACCACTCATATTATTTAAGAAAAAATCACTAACATTTGATAGAAAAATATCTGAAATAATTGATATAGAATCACAATTAGACAGATTTAACTATGGAAAGATCAATTTAATAAGTGTAAAATAGAAAATATATGATACTTCCCTACTATCAACTTCAACCATAATACAGACATTAGCAGAACAGAAAATTAGTTGTCTCTGATATTGACCAAATGAGTTTACCACTAATAATAAAAACCAACTGGGAACAAATTAGACAGCAAAGAATGTCACAAATACATGCAGGCTTAGTCATGATAGGAGTAAAAGGGCTACATAGAAAAATTTGGGCACAAAAACATTAGTCATACTATTTGATAACAGATGGAATGACTTAGCAAAATCAATCATAGGATCATTTGAAATAGATATGAATGATAATGGTGCAATCATTTATTTTATCCCAAATTTTATCATGGACACAAAAGAATGCTTTCAACATTTAAAAAGAGGAATCAAAACAAAAGGATATGATATGGTTGCTGGATCTTTAAATCTGCAAATAACCACTGGCTTCATAGGAAAAATGCAAGAACATTCTAATGTAAAATTTAAACTAAATAATGAAGCACTAGAACTTATGCTGAAGCAAGGAATTAGAGCCTAAGGAAAAAAGTTTAGTAAACACATGCAGAACGAATGAAATTTAAAAACTTTTTTAGAAAAACAATACTAGTACTGAAAGCACCTCTTATGAACGCCAAGTCAAGACTATTATGAGATTTTCAAATTATCATCAAACAAAACAAAACAAAAATGAATCGGATGATGACCTTGAATCAATTCAATCAGAATTAGAAGAAAGATCACGCTAGTTTTGGAAGAAATTGACTTCAGTCAAATACAAACTTATGAACAATTATAAGATTATGTATTTAGTATGCAAACATCGTATTCAGATCTACAGAAAGGATATGATTTCGAATTAGCATATGACAATAAATTAAATCACAAGTTTGATTGGAAAACTATAGATTCACAATATATCAAAGAAGAAATAAAGATGAATCAACAGTCTATGGATTTAGGAGAAGTATTTGCAGGACCATCTAATCCAGATAGAGGAAAGAGACCTAGATTTGATCCAGTACCTCCGTCAGGAGAAGAAAGTGGACCAGGAAGACCATTTAGAGCAGGTACTTCGAGAGCAGATTTTAAAGAAGAAAATAATTATAATTTCAGAGGAAATATAGAACCAGTAGAACGAATAAATCTTATGCCAGCCCATAGGAATGGTACAATTTTAACAATTAACCGTAATAATCCTCGATGTAATCAGAATCTACATGAATTTGATGCGGTAAGAGCAGTACAAACAATGATAAAAGCGATAGAGATATGTTTGCATTCTAAACCTTATTAGAGAAACAAAGAAACATTTTTAATGAAGCAAAATTAAAAAAAGCGAGAAATAGAATCATTAAGACAATTGGAGATAATCCATACAATTTTACCAAATTTATAAGAACGTTAATTTTAGGATTTTATCCAAGCACAAAATACAAATATACAAGATCAAGCTTATAGAATTTAAACATGAAGTTTAGGATTGGTCACAAATTGATAATTTCTGTAAATTATATGTTACCTATGCTAGTCGAGCAGGAAAATATTTTGATGATGAAATATCAAACAGATTTTTAATTAAACTACCTGGAGAATTAGGAAAAGAAATAAATGAAAATTGGAAAAATACATACACAAACCTGGATAATATTAGAAACATAGGTATCGGACCTAGAATAGTTTTTATCTTCAACATCCTACAAGAAAAATGTAAAGAATACAAAATACAAAAATAAGGAACATACGGTCTGATGGATAAAAGAAAAACTTACATAACACTTCCAATCTTAAATAAAATCTCCAATCATACAAGAGCAACTACAATCTACAAATGATTTAATAATATGTCCACACATATATATATTAACAGAGTTCATATGACATACAATTTAAACATAATTCAACATAACTGACATAATTATCTATTTTCTGAAGTCTCTTTACGGCGATAAACATAACACTCCCTTCTATCAGTCATTTAGTTAAGATGGTTATCTGAAAAAAATTTAAACTAACAATTCAATAAAATTCAGTGGGTCAATTATGTTACATTATAGTAGACAAGAAGGTAGAACTAGTATGCATGTCAGTTTTTTTTTGTTTTTCACATGTACATAAAAGAAAGAAATTGTTCAAACAATCAAACATATGAGAGGTAGGTATAGATAAACATTTCGTATGAACTTTTATTTTTATATTTATCATCCGTCTTAGGAGTCACCGTCTAAACCTTTATCAAAAGAAAACCTTTATCAATCCTCATCGAAAAGACAAATAGTCATTACTATTTGCCAATTTTGTTGATCTTTTTTTGTCATTTCGTGCACGGATACATCAGATCTCCCAAGCATTATGAACTCCACTTTCAACATACACATTCATAAAGATACAATTATACAACTATACATATTAATTCATAACTAACAAGAATCGCTTAACTTTATAAATGACTAAGTGGTAATATGATCTAAAGATTCTTATCCAACACGTGAAAAACAAGAAACTACATTACAATTTAAAAAGAAAATAATCGCAATCAGAAGTAGTAAAAAAAAGTCATAATCATATAAACATGCATTTCATCACAAGAAATTAAAGACATTTTTACCACAAATATAATAACATAATTACCCACTTTAATTTGCAGTTTCCTCTTCAATCTCATTATTCCTTAATTGAAATTCCTATAAAGTAAAATATTTATTGGATCAATATTAGAAAACAATTTATTTTATTCATATGATACTTAAATATAGCTTTGATTAATTGACGCTGGCATTCATCAATATTCATTATCTATTTTCTAAATCAATTTAAATTAGCCTTTAATTTATTTAATATAATGATATGTCTAATTTGCTATATAATACTTCTAAATCCTATTAATCCTATTATTTTTGTAATATAAAATATTAAGTGTTAAAGTGACTTAATATATTTAATTTAATGTTTATCATACCCCTTAAAATGATTATAAATTAATTAACGTGCTATAGATAAATTTTATTTTCATTTAATATTTATCATTTCCCTTAAGATGATTTTAAATTAATTAACAATAATATAACTTAGCATAGGTTTACAGTTTTATTAAATTTGCAATTATATTTTATATGTATGGGTTTAATACTTAATTATTTAATTATTCTCATAAATCTTTCAACATATTTATGATTTACATATATAACTTTTAATATAATTAAAATATATTATATATCGAAATACTTATGTAGACATTTGTATAGTAAAATGGTCATTTGGATTTGCACTTCATTTTGAAATTGAAATCTATATAATATAAATACATTTCCTTTTATAATATAAAAATATATTTCCTTTATTATAAAAAAAACCAAAAGAAAAAAACTTACCTCGCTAAGCTCTCGTCGCCTTTCTGATGTCACGACGCGACGAGGTCACTCTCCTTCTCTCACCGCTATGACGCTCGGCTGGCTCAATGTCACGTGGAGTCAGCCTCACTCTACAGACGACTCCTCCTTCTTCTACACGACACCTAAGACTCTAGAGACGACGCCCTTCCTCGGGTGACAACACACGGAAGACTCGATTAGGGCACGCAAAAACTTTCCTCCTGTTTCTCCCTCTCCTATTTCCTCTCTCTCTCGTTGGGAGTTCTGTTTGAAACGAAACCGAACCCCCCCCTCTTTTGACTTTTCCACTCATAACCGTCGGACGTTGATTTTTTTTTTTTTTTCGACATTCAGGTATTACAATCTCTCCCTCTTATAAAAATTTTGTCCTCGAAATTAAATGACAATAATAGAAATAAGCATTCCTTTAATTAAACAATTGAGAATAAAGTTCTCTCATTTCTGATTTCTTCTCCCACGTAGCTTCTCGATCTGATCCATGTTTCCACAGTACACGGACAAATGGAATTTCTCTATTCCTGAGATGCCTAATATCATAATCTATAATTCTTTCTCGCTCCTTCATAAATGTGAGATCCGGTTGAATATCAATAGGATCCGCATTAATTTTGTTGGCTTCATCAGTAACATATTTTCGCAGAAGAGAAATATGAAACACCTGCTCGCACGTGAGAATAAGAAATAATTTATAAGTCACTTTTCCAATTCTTTCCAAGATTTCATATGGATCAATATAGCGTGGGCTCAACTTTCTAACTTTGTTAAATCGTTTTATACCTTTCATGGGGCTGACTTTAAGAAATACAAATTCTCCCACTTCAAACTCTACCTAGATATTTAGCATCATAAGATTTCCTCCGCTATCTTGAGCCTTTTAATCTATCACGGATCAATCGGATCTTTTCAGTGGCTTCATCTACTACATTTGCACCAATGATTCTTCCTTCACCTGTCTCCACCCAACAAAACAGTGTTCTGCATTTCCTTCCATACAATGCTTCATAGGGAGTCATACCAATACTTGCTTAAAAGCTATTATTGTAGGCAAACTCAATCAAAGGCAAATGAATTTTCTAATTTTCCCCAAAATCAACTTTTCATATAATGCTTCATAGGGAGTCATATCAATACTTACTTAAAAATTATTATTGTAGGCAAACTCAATCAAAGGCAAATGAATTTCCCAATTTTCCCAAAGGATATAAAGTAAGAAATCTTCAATTTGAATTGTTCTTTCGACCGACCATCGCTTTAAGGATGGAATGCGATCGAAAGTAAGTTTCTTACAGCTCTTGAATTTTTCGCCACAGTTTAGATGTAAATAGGTCATCCCGATCGGACACTATAAATTTTGGCACACCATGTAACTTCACAATTTCATCAACATACTTGTTAACTTTTCAACAGCATCAGATTGTTTGATAGGTATAAAGTGTGCAGATTTAGTCAATCTATAAATAATAACCCAAATAGCACTGCATCCTCTTCTGGATCTAGGTAAGCCAACCACAAAATTTATAGCAATATCATCCCATTTCCACTTTTGTATTGGCAAGGGTCAGAAAAGTCCACTAGCTTCGATGTTCACTTAACCATCCGACGATTAATTAACAAATTCAATTACACTTTTTTCATTCTCACCAAAATATTTTTCTAAGATCTTGATATATTTTCTACCGTCTATGAATCAGATAATTAATGACGGTACGAAGATGTCTTTCCTCATCTCCAACATCCTGAATGCAAAACCGCCACGATACTTTAGTAATCCCTCTTCATCGATTTCAAAATCTTCAGATACTTTTACCAAATTTAAAATTTTCTAAAAGTCATAATCTTGAGGTAAAGCATCTCGTATTTTGTCTTTCAAATTTGATTATATAACTATTTGATTTAATAATGAAGCATGATCATCTGTAGATTTAATAATTGAAATTTTTAATTTTTTTAAATCTTTAATCAACTCCTCTTGTTGAGAGATCAACCAATAAAGACTACCGATATTTTTCTACTTAAAGACGCGAACTATATTTGCCTTCTCCTGGATGATATTGAATATCCAAATCATAATCTTTAATGAGTTTCAACCATCTCCTTTCTAAATTTAAATTTCATTCTCGAGTAAAGATATATTTCAAAAAATGACGAAAAACTTCACACTTTACCCATATAAAGAATGCCTCCAAACTTTTAATGCAAATACCACCGCTACTCTGATCATGGGTTGGATAATTATTTTCACGATTTTTCAATCTTTCAAGATAAGAATCACTCTTCCATTCTCAGATAAGACACATCTTAAGCCTCTAATGATGCATCACTATAAATTTGAAATTTTTCTCGTCTCGATTAATAAGTGTCCATTAAACAATTATTCAATTTTAAAAGCCTTTTCACACCGACCGACTGCTCAAATTGATCGCTCGAAGTTAGTCAGATAGTGGTAATGACAATCTGTGAAAACTCTTCAACGAATCTCCTGTAATATCTTGCCAACCCTAAAAAACTTTTGACTTCTGTGACAGTGGTTTGTCTGGGCCATTCAGCTATTGCTCTGACTTTACTCTGATCTACTGAAACCCCTTTACTATTAATCATATGCCCTAAGAATATGATATTATTTTACCAAAATTCACATTTTGAAAATTTTGTATACAATTCATTTCCCTTCAGAGCTTGCAAAATAATATGAAGATGATTTTCATGAGCAACTTCATCTCTGGAATAGATTAGAATATCATCTATGAATACAATCACAAATGAATCTAAAAAGGGATTAAAGATTCTATTCATAAGATCCATAAATACAAATTCGAGCCAAAAGGCATCACCACAATCTCATCCCATATCTGATCAATGCGCCTTTGGTATATCTTCTTCGATCCTAAGTTGATGATAACCTCGATCTTAAATCAATTAAAATATCAAGTTCCTTCTAGTTGATCGAAAATATTATCAATTCTTAGCAAGGGATATTTATTCTTCAATGTGAGTTTGTTAAGATCTCTATAATCGATGCATAGTCTTAAGTTCTCATCTTTTTTCTTCACAAATAATATAGGAGCTCCCCAAGGAGATGTGCTACGCTTGATAAATCCCTTCTCTAACAATTCTTGTAGCTGATTGTTCAACTCTTGTAATTCTTCGATCACATTCTATATCAGACTTTTCTATGGTTTTGCACTCAATTAAATCAATGTAGAAATCTATTTCTCTAACCTGAGGTAAACTTGGTAAATCATCCGTAAAATTTTTGGATATTCTTTAAGATCAGTATATCCTCTAACTTCTTTACCTCTTTAACATCAAGAACTTAAGTAAGAAAACCTTCATAACCTACAAGATCTTTGAACTTTAAGCAAAGACACCATCATAGCTAATACTCCCTTATATCCCACAAATTTGAATTTTTCTTCTCCAGGAATATTGAATTTGATTATCTTTTTACAACAATCTATAGTAGTATAATGTTTAGATAGTCAATCCATTCCTAAAATCACATCAAATTCATATATCGACTTATTAAATTTAAGGCCCAAGCTTCTTTCACGATATTCGTGTTCACAAAGGTAAAATATTTAAGATTCATTCGAGACATTTACATTGTATGAAAGACTACGCATATTTTCATAACTTGCAATCCCAAAATTCTCACACATTTCTCAAATATAAATGAATATGATGCTCCAGTATCAAATAAAACTCTAACTGATTTACTTTCAATAAAGATGATACCTATAAATGAATAAACATATAAAACAATTATATCTAGCACAATATAAAATCGTAATAATGCTAATTTTAAATGAAGACATACATGTAATAACATCAGATGAGTCTTTTACTTCTTGCTGTGTGAGTGCATAAACTCGAGGTTGTATGCTCACGCTCGAGTTTGAGATGGAACCGATGCGCCAATCACCATCCTTTGTCTACCAACACCCTCGAGAAGGTCAACACTGTTCTAGATTCATCAAGATTTTCAACTCAAGATAGGCAAGATTTTGCCATATGTCTGCCGATGGCACAATAAGAGTGTTTGTCGAGGCACTCTCCTTTATGTTATTCCACATTTTGCATGTAATACCGCATCCATTGTATCTGATGAAGCTTCTTCCAGTTTGATTTTTCAGTTTGAATATTTTTCTCAAATTTTGGCCTATTATCATTCCTCCTCTTCTGAATATCTCTCATCCTCTAAGTAGCTTGCACATCCAATTCTATCCTTCTAGCCCGCTCCACCGCA
This sequence comes from Cymbidium sinense, assembly GCA_021442155.1. Taxonomy (NCBI): domain Eukaryota; kingdom Viridiplantae; phylum Streptophyta; class Magnoliopsida; order Asparagales; family Orchidaceae; genus Cymbidium; species Cymbidium sinense. Next base: position 134,362,901 of record CM038224.1, read on the forward strand.
AAGATAGTCATCAATACCTGTAGAAATCAAGGTCACTGACTACATCCTTCAGTCCAGATAGAAACCTATAGCATTTTTTTCTGCATTTGGTATCAATTGAGGTGCATACTTTGAAAGCATTGTAAACTCAGTTTCATGTTGCACTATAGAATAATCTCGTTATATCAATCTGATGAACTTGTCCTACATTTGTCTCCTAGCTGAGAGAGATACAAACCAATCTCTAAAAGTCTTTACAAAGTCCTCCTATAAAATAAGATTACAAGGTCTTCTTTCAAACTTCAGAATTGTCTCGCCACCATCTTCGCCTTCACCTCGGAAAAGAAGCCAAAGCAACTCTTCTTTCTGGAGGGCATGACATACTTTCTAAAATTTTCTCTATCTGCATCAATTAGTTTTCTGATTCTATAGGTCCTCTTGTCCCTGAGAAAAGAGATGGTCTCATATCCTAAAATAATTTCAAGTATTTCTCAATAGGAACCCCACTACTTCCACTAGCTTGTGTATGTTGATTTCTTATCATTTAAGTCATTAGTTCCATCATTTGAGTAAATGCATCTATCGCTAGTGAAGACAAATAAATCGGTGCTCTCAGGCTCTATTTTCACCCATAAAGATCTTCAATTGATTCCATAGGCTTGAGAAGCATAAATTTATTATAATCGTTACACATCAATCATTATATTCATATGCAAATTTCTTTATAAAATTTATCATCTTCCTAATGGCTCTTTGATTATGATCATACTTATATCCCTAAATATAAAAATCGATACCATTCTTGTCAATGACGAGCTTGGAATACCAAAACAGAATGATCTGGACGAATAAAAGAAAAACTTACATAACACTTCTAATCTTAAATTAAATCTCCAATCATACAAGAGTCACTACAATCCACAAATGATTTAACAATTTGTCCACACATATACTAACAAAGTTCATATGACATACAATTTAAACATAATTTAACATATTGACATGATTACATATCTCCTGAAGTCTCTCTATGGCGATAAACATAACCCTCCCTTCTATCAGTCATTTAGTTAGGATGGTTACCTGAAAAAAATTTTTAAACAACTAACAATTGAATAAAATTCAATGAGTCAATTATGTTGTTACACTATAGTAAACAAGAAGTATGTAGTAACTAAGATGACGTTTTTTTTGTACGTACATAAAAGAAAGAAATTGCTCAAACAATCAAACATATGAGAATTAAGTACAGATAAATATTTCGTATGAACTTTTACTTTTACATTTATCATCCGTCTAAACCTCTACCAAAAGAAAACCTTTACCAATACTCATCCAAAGAACAAGTAATATTACCATTCATTCATCTCTTTTTCATCATTTCAGACGCATATCAAGGCCCCTCCCAAAATTATAATGAACTCGACTGACATTCATAGATACAATTATATAAATATACATATTAATTCATAACTAAAAATTAATTTTATAAAACGACGTAAGAATAATGATCTAACATTCGGTTATTATCCAACGTAAGAAAACAAGAAACCACATTACAATTTATGAAGAAGCGGAAAAATAATCACAACTTGCAGTGTAGGAAAAAGTCATAATCATACAAACATACATTTCGTCACAAGAAATTAAAGATATTTTTACCATAAATGTAAGAACATAATTATCCATTTTAATTTACAGTTTCCTCTTGAATCTCTTTCCCTTTAATGCTTCTTTCCTTAATTGAAATTCTTATAAAATAAAATATTTATTGGATCAAGATTAGAAAATAATTTATTTTATTCATATGATACTTACATATAGTTTTTTATTAATTGATGCTCGCATTCATCAATATTCATTGTTTATTTTCTAAATCAAGTTAAATTAACTTTTAATTTATTTAATATAATGATATGTCTAATTTGTTATATAATACTTCTAAATCCTATTAATCCTATTATTTTTCTTAATATAAAATATTAAGTGTTAAAGTGACTTAATAGATTTAGTTTAATGTTTATCATACCTCTTAAAATGATTCTAAATTAATTAACGTGTTATAGATAAATTTTATTTTTATTTAATATTTATCATTTTTCTTAAGATGATTTTAAATTAATTAACGATAATATAACTTAGTATAGGTTTACAGTTTTATTAAATTTGCAATTATATTTCATATGTAATGGTTTAATACTTAATTATTTAATTATTCTCATAAATCTTTCAACATATTTATGATTTACATACATAACTTTTAATATAATTAAAATATATTATATATCGAAATACTTATGTAGACATTTGTATAGTAAAATGATCATTCAAATTTACACTTCATTTTGAAATTGAAACCTATATAATATAAATACATTTCTCTTCTATAATATAAAAATGTATTTCCTTTATTATAAAAAAAAACCAAAAGAAAAAAAAACTTACCTCTCAGCTTGCCCTAAGCTCGTCGGCTTTAATGTCACGCCAGACGTAGTGTCACTCCCTCCTCTCTACGCTATGACTCGGCTGCTCAATATCGGCAGTGGAGCCGCCTCACTCGAGGGCACGACTCCTCCTTCCTCCTCTACCACACGAAGACTCTGCCAGGCACGACGCCTCCTTCTTCTTCCTCCAGACGACACACGAAGACTTTGCACGCAAAGCTTTCCTCCTCTTTCTCCTCTCCGCTTTCCTCTCGTTGAGTTTTGTTTGACAAAACGAAACCGAACTCCCTTTTTTTTGACTTTTTCATCTCCCAACCGTCGTTAGCTTGGATTTTTTTTATTTTTATTTTTATTTTATTTTATTTTTTTTGACATTCGAGTATTACATGAACTGTCACATCAAGGGATAAGCCAGACATCTCAGAATATATCCAAGCAAAGCAGTCCCTGAATTCACAAAGTAATGCTTTTATTCTTTCAACCTTATCGTTAAAGTGTATAAGCACTAACGAAGGTTGACGGGTTCTTTTCCCCCAAATTAATTTCTTTCAACTCGTCCATGGTAGACGTCTGTCCACCATCTTCAAGTTCTTCAGGTGCCAGTTCGGCTTCTATTTCCCCATCAATTGTGAGAACGACTTCATAAAAGTCACCTTCATTTTCAATTTTGGTTTCAATCTCACTTTCGATTACTGCATAACAAGTGTTCCTTTGATGACGCTTTTGTTGGATGTATCCAAGACCCTTAGTGGTATAATTATCGCTTCTTCGAGAGGTTTGTGGACTCTTTGAACTCCATAAGCTATCAAAGAAGAGAGCTCGTCATCTGTCAATTCCAACATCGATTCCAAGTTTGTGCATCATCCTTAAGATTTTTCGAGAATAGTATCTCGACATTTTGGTGGGTATCATCTCTTCAGAGTCTGAGTACTGAATAAGCCATTCAAAATCATAGTGTTGACATTCCTCAGATCTATAGAATGAAGTTCCCAATCTGTTGCTTCTAGGTAATGGAGGTATATAAAAGATTTTTAGTTCCTCAATATTGTGAACATCACGTGATGTGACTTCTTTGAAATATCGTGGAGGAACTAGTGTAACTACGAATGAATTGTTTGATACTAATAGATTAGCAACTCTTGTAGAAGAGACACATTGAACTTCACTTGCATAGATGGACTCAAAATCATAATCGGAATCAGAGTAATTTATCTCATTAGCTTTTGTTGAAGGCTTACATTTCCCCTTGAGTTCAACTAAAATATCTTCTTCTCCTTCTGTATCACTACCCAAATGAGTAACATGCCTCTTTAGCTTTGGTGATATGTCATAAGTTTTAGAGAGATTTACAGCCTTCTTTCCTCCTTCTCGCTCTTTCTCTTCTTTAGGTTGCTTTGTAGTTTTTGAAGTTGAAGTTGTAGATTGTCGATGTTTACTTTCTTTTGAAAGAAAATACTTTGCATCCTCATAAATTTTCGCCTCATGAATTGTAAGTGGCTAAATAGTGCCGAGAATCTTGTGTTCTGCTCTGTTTCTTATATACTTCATACATTGATGTAGAGTAGACAGAACCATACCATATTCATGGAGCCAAGGACGACCTAATAGAGCTTTGAATTAGGTGTCGGCATCTATCACATGAAATTTAGCCTGGGTATAGAGTTCCCCAAACCTAAGCAATAGAATAAAAGATCTGAGAGTCCTCTGCCCCATTTCATTGAAGCCATGGACCATCAATTTATCTCGTCCAAGGTGTTGAATGTCTAGGGACAACCCCCTAAGTGTTCTCAGACTCATAAGATTTACTGATGAACCTGGGTCAATTAGAATTCGATTGATCATACTTCCATCACTTTCTGCAGCTACATATAATGGACGATTGTGTTCCGTTGTCCCGAGCATAAGATCTTCAGAGAAAGCGATCATTGGGAGATCTTGAGCTTGCAAAACTTCAGTCATGCGTTGTTCAGCGAAGTAAGCTTCATATCTCTCTGGATCTTTAAGAGCTTGAATCAGCGTTTCTCAAAGGTCCTTCGACATCAAGAGAGCCTCGTACACACTCAGTTGTGCAATGATCTTTCTCAGATGCGATAGGATATTATAATCGATTCCTCCACTCGAATTTGCTTTCTTCTTGGGATTTTTAGGAATGATATCTTCATTAACTTCAATATTTTTGTCTTCGTTTCTGATTTTGTGCTTATTAGATGACTCTTTCCTTAATGGAGGTGGTAGTATCTTACCACTCCTTAATTGCACTTGGACTGCACTATTTGACTCAGACTCTTCAGATGAGGTAGCTCCCTCAGAGTCACCATCTATCCCGGAGGACTGTGCGGATGCTTTAGAGTCACTACCAAGCTTCAAGCGGCTTATTTGGGATGTCTTTGAAGGCTCAGACTCATCCTCATTAGGAAAACATAAGTCTTCTTCTGAACTATCTTCTGTTTGTCGCACCATCAAGCACGACTTTCATGTTATGGCCTTAGGAGTTCTCCTGCTTGGCGGGACAAACTTCTTAAATTTGTTTTCACATATTACATTTTTCAAAGCTGCTTGATTCCAACTATCCAAGCATGGATCACACTGGGGGTTGTTCGACACCACAGAAATAATTCGACACGTTTCTCTAGGAAGCAAGTCTTCATTACTATTTTCTTCTTTATTTGACTCAGTGATCTGAAGTCCTGACATGTAATCAGCAAGTCTGATAATCTGTCTTATCGGTTAATGATATTCTTCTAAATTATTGATAATCTTTTGAGTTATACTTCTCTTCTTGATCTTCTTTTTCTTAATCGACTTTTTTGATTTATGAGGTTTATGTTTAGCTGACTGCCTCTCGTGTTGTGATGGAGTAGTCTTATCAAAATGTTGTTGAGAAGCTAAAATGCTTGGTTTAGGCATTTTTTTTTAAGTCCAATATAGATTCAAGTGGTGATTTTCACTTAACATTAGGGACATCTTTAGTTGTTTCAAAGATTTTACACCTTCTTAAATTACCGCTCCCATTGCTCTTCTTGTATTACTTTTCCTTTTGCTTTATCTTTCATCGATGGTACTGAAGTGGACGTAACCACTGGTAGATTCTCTTTTAGGATGAACGAGGGCACTATCAGACAGTGTGAATTCACCCTTCCTATATTTTTTCTCCAGTCAATCCTTGAAAACATAGCAATCTTCAATCGAGTGGCTAATTACTCGATGATATAGACAATATTTTGGATTATCAATTTGACCTGACTCTTCGGGTCTTTTGGATTCCAGCAATTCTAATCCTGCTTTAAGCGCTTGGCGAAATAGCTTAACCACACTCTCCCTCTTGAAAGAGTATTCCTTACTCATCTTGTCTTTTAGAGATGAGTGCACTCGCTCATCATCTCTCATTAATTGTTTTGATTGAGAGTTAATTGTCTGCTTCCCCCTTTCATCCATATAAGCGGGCTATTTCCCTTTATCAACATTATAAGTTGTTTGATTTCCACTGCCCGAGCTGTAAGAGGTTGTATAAGACTCATTCCTCCTTGAGTCTGAGAATTTATTCTTCTTTAACTTTTTTGGGTGACACTCAGGTTTTGAGCGATTCAGCTTTTCAAACTTTGTCTCTCGGTCCAATAACTCTTGAAATGTTAAGATAGAGGTCATACATAAATATGGTGTCATCTTATCATCGATGTTACCCATCAATAATTAGATTAAATGTTGCTCTTCTAGTTGTTGTTCGCATTTCATGCTCATGTTTCGTCAACGTGAAATATATTTAGTCACTCACTCGTCTTTCCTTATTCGTTCTAAGGCGAGGTCGACAATTGTAATCTTTTCAGTTGCACTAGCGAATCTCTTGACGAACATCATTTCTAATTCAGCAAAAGTCTGGACCGAGTCATTAGGTAATTCAGCGTACCATTTAAAAGCAGTTGAGGTTAAACTACTAACGAACTGGCGGAATAGTAGTGCATCATTCCCCTCTGTATTGTCATATGTTGCTTTGAACTGCGTTAGGTGTTGTCTGGGATTCCCAGTGCTATTGAATGTATTGAATTTAGGCACTGAATAATCCTTAGGGTATGTCACTTGATCGTACTCTATCGGGTATGGACGACCCTTGCTTACCAATTTTTCTGTCTGGTCAGTGGCAATGACAGCTTTGATTTTATTCATTTATAATTGTTTCCAATTGAGCTGTTGTCACGGGCTTAGATATGTTAGGCACATCTTGAAGGATGGGTTGAAAAGCTAGTTGATTGACTTCATTTCTCCCCTCAGGTGCATTATGTGCTCCGAAAGCTTGAGGCACTGAGTCAACTGGTTGATCAGCAGATGTAGCATTAGCTGTCGGATGGTTGGCAGGTGGAGTAGATGCTGGCACTGCTGCCGCATTTCTCTCCATCATATGTAGCATCACATTCATTTGTGTCATCATTTGGTTCATTTTTGCATTTAATTGGATAATCTCTCTATCCTTTGCCTTCATCTGTCGTTGCATTCGTTTCTGCATTTGGGTTAATGTGGTAGTGTCAGTATAGAAAGAGTTATCTTCTTCTCTTTCTAGTTCTTCCTCCTCTTCATCACCTGAGGATGTGCTTGAAGTTCCTCCTTCTGTTTGCTCAAGAGCTGGTTCTTCAATATGAATAGGAGGTGTGGCTCCATGGCTCTATTGGTGTTGTGGTGCCAGATAGTTCTCAACATGTTGTACCTCATACTACTTCCACTTCCATAGTATCCTCATCATATTCTTCATCTTCTTGTAATTTGACTTGAATGTCTCCTCAGGTGAATTTTCGGATTGAGACAAATCTCTCTTCAGGAGGACAATCAAGTCAACCTTCTTTCATGAAATTGATTGCGGTGGGATTCACGGAATGTTTACAGGTGTCAACCATCCCATAATTCATCATCATAATTTCTTCTTTTAAACTATTTTGTCGGTTCTATCATTGGGATTTAGGTGCGGCAGATGTCACACCTCTTTCTTTATTTTCAACAGTTTCTCTTCGGGGCCTTGGCCTCCAAGCTTTCTTGCTCTTTCGTCGGGACCTTTCAAAAACGGATTCTCTGACATATGGTATGGGTGTCTTGATGCTCACGTCACGATTTGCTTAGTCGATCATGAGCTTGTGAGTCTGAAAGAAACATTATCAGCTTCAATCATCATAGGCCTTTGGACCCTTCTTTTCGTTAGGCATGTTTCCTTTGCAACTTTCGATGCACTCGTGGATATGAATTTTCTTTTGGGGCAGGAGCTTGGTGGTGGTGGATCTAAAAGATTGTTTCATCACCGGTAGCTATTCCTCTTTACCCATTTGATTCTAATTTATTTTGCACTTCTAGTTGAAATTCCTTTTTTTTCTAGCAATTGTTAGTTTAGTTTTCTTCTCTTCTTTTTTCAGAACATGGGTGCGAAGGTTCATTGGCGAGTGGTGTTTGAGCATGGCGAGACTTTCTACTCAACAACAATTCTCTTCATAGTCGGAGTGTTAGAATATCTCAATCTTTGAAACACAAGCTCTCTTTTGGGAAGCTTTGGCGGTAAACTCTTTTTATGCAGGCGTGTGCAGTGTATCTGGATTGATGTGACATGAGCTTTGGCAATTAGAAAATTGAATGGTAGCTCCATCTCAATCTATGATGGTATTGAGGATGATGTTAGACCACGGATCATAGCGAATGGGTGTTAAAGATCCATTTAAATAAGATGGGAACCAATAATTAGAAATAAATATTCTACCCCATACTTTCAAAATGCAATAATACAGCAAAACAAAAATAAAACAACATATTCAAAAAAAAATTTCAAGCAAATAAAATTATATTCGACAAACTATAATGTTCATTAAAGATTTTATTTTATGATTAAATTTAAATTTTGATTATTTACTTCTTAATTTGACTAATAAAGATGAAAGAAACAGTAGTGCAAATCGTGTCTTTCAGAAAATTTGTCCTGACCTCTCAAATTGAATAGAGTTTGATTTAAAAGTATCAGTTTAATTTTTAGAAGACAGATGAAATAGTAGATAAGACATTACCCAAAGATTTCATCCTCATTTTGTGAGGACTTTAGATCTGGTTTGAGTTTCTATGGCATGAGCACATAGTTAATTACCTCTCTATTGAGAGAGAACTTTCAAAGGCTAGTTAGATTAAATGCATTATAGTAGCGGTGGAGTTTAATTTAGATTTATGAAATTCATCATTTTTTAAGCCGGATGGTTGGGGAATGATGGCGTGCTCGATCTAGATCCCATGGTTCCTAGGTGGTTCTTGGTCTTAGTTAGTGGAGGTAGTCGTAGAAGGATCCTTATGAACGTGGGTTCGTCAAGAAATTCTTGTAGCGGTGGTGTTTGTCACAGGAAATAGGCTTAAGTCACGGCAAAAAAGGCTTTATCTATCAAATATATGATTCATTTTCAAAGGCGAGATTTAGAACATCTGATTCTGATTGAGTAATATAATATATAATTTGGTGGCATCGTCAGAGGACATTGGTGTGCATTCGTATGTGGAATCTCTTGGTTCCCCGAGGAGAGGACGCGTCACATCGCTAGCATGAGATTATTTGAGTTTGAATATAGTAGTTTATTTGACTTGACATTACTCTTTTGTGTAGAGTTTTTCTGTCATCCCAACAATGATGGTGGATGGGTGGATGAATTGTTTCTTTAAGCATTAAATTTCATTTAGTTGAATGTTTTCTTAGTGAAATTTAGTTTTAAGATGAATTAATTTAGAGCTCAAATATCTTTTAATGATAATATCTGATTGAAATTTTTGGTCCGGCCATCATCGTGGGTGCGACTACTTCTTTAAGAGGATGAGTCTATGACATGTGTAATTTAAATCGTTTAGAAATTGATATCATGAGGCATCCTATTGAATATAGAGGATTGAGTCTTATAATATAATTTAAGTTTCTTTAGGAGTTGATCATTTAGTAAGGTCTCATTTGGCGCATAGAAGATTGGCTATTATGATCACATTATGGGTTGAATATCTTTATCTCTTTTATTGATTTGAATTAGAATATGGAGACATTCATTCATATATTATAAATGATTGAATCATTTAAATCATTTCTTCTCCTTTATTTTTTACACGCGTAGCATCTAAATCACATCAAACATTAACCGGGGCCCATGAGGTTATTTGATCATTATATTTTATTTTTTTTAATTATGAGATTAATTTATTTATTTAATCACTTAATAGCGTTTTGACATTAAAATTTGCTTTTAAATCTACATGTTCGAATACGTTCGGTATTTATGACTTGATTTAACAATTAATAAAATCATTGATTTTGAAAATCATAATTAGAATAAATTTTTATTATTTCTGGATTGAAGGAAGCTCCTTCATTCATGCATATAAATAGAATGTATTCCTTTATTTTAAATTCATTGTTTTCATTTGCCTTAATTTTCCCGTAGAGATTCTGCAAGTTCAATTGCATTTCAGGTAAAATTTAATATTTTTATTTATCACTTATACTTTAATTTCCCTTTGAGTTTTGATTCAAGCTTGTTTATGTAAGTCACGGTGTTTTAAACGATTTTTATTTAAATTTCTTTTAAGTCCCGAATTTCAGACAAAAATCAAAGATTTTGGCAATACTCAAAGATCATCCCCAGAAAGTACTTTAATCGTTTTCTTACTCGATCTAATGAAGATAATGAGTGTTGTTTCACCATACCGACTAACTCACTATGCCCTAATGGGCATTAGCGGGGTCTTCAATCACCTGCATAAAGAAGCACATGCATATATGCAATATCAAATCATTCAAATTTTATTTTAGAGTATTTATTTTCGATGCGCTTGATTTATTTTTTAAATGAATCTTGATTCTTCCCCCTTTTTTTTTAAGTCAAAAATTTAATCAAAATTTCGGCAAAGATTTAGATTCCCAAGATCATCTGTAGCTATCGAAACTATTTTGGCTACTCAAGACCTAACGAGCAGAATGCGGTGACACCACAACCGTCTCTTCACACTCATTATGTCTTAATGGGCATTAGCGGGTCTTGAAACCTTAGAGTATGTGCCGCCGATGAGAGAATGAGGATGGGGAAGAGGAAGAGGAGAGGAGAGGTTTTTGGTGTCTGCAGAAATTCTTTTTTTTTTTTTGTTCAGGGCTATTTCAGCTGCCTCAAAAATCCTCCTCATTCCAGGGAAAGATCCCCCAATTAATGCTGATTATTTCCTTAATTATTCATTAGAGCATTTCCATATAGGATTAGGAGGGATTTTCAAAATTTGAGCGTGATTTCGAATGTCATTAAGGAGTATTTATGAAAAGAGTATAATTTGATCCCTAATCCATATTCATGCAAAAATTATGATTTAATCATTTAATAAGTAAAATTAAATCAAAATTTGTTTAATTAAATTGGATGTTTGATTTCCATAATATCACGTCAAAATTTTTGTGAATCTTGCTGAAATCAAACACAGACAATATGGATGTCGTTTTTAGGTAAATTTGACGTTGATAACCGACGTTTACACGGCCGTTTGATTAAAGTCGACCAATGGTTTTTGGTTCAAAGTTGCGCGTCGTCACCTCCGACCGCTCTACATTCGCGTAGACTCGTCCGAATTGGGCACGGACAGTCTCATTTGATAGGTTTCGACGTTTCAACGCTAACGGCGCGATCAATTTCACGAACGGAGGTCATTTGAGTATCGTCGTAGCTTCCCGACCTCGGTATGCGAGTAGGCGCATCGACAAATTTTGTTCTTGATTGGTCGACCGTCGAATTATGCAATATGTATATTTTGACTAATTTCAACGTTCTAAACGCGATGGTGAAGTCTGTTCGTCGATTGGAGACCATTTTAACTGGTTTCGGCAATATTGAGTGAATTTTAGCTTCGATTTGTGTGTCGTCGCATCCGAAGTTCATCAAATTCAACTCGTGAGCTCGACTTGACTGATGGAGCATATATGTAGGTCAACAAAAATAAGCTCTAAAGACCCCCAAATTATACTCTCTCTCTAGAATTCTCTCTCTCTAAAATGTTCTTGTTTGGATAGATATGAGAAGACATGAAAGGAAGAGGGTGGATTAAGATATTTATAAGTAATTATTTTTTATTAATTAATATAAAAGATATAATGGTAATTATGAAATTGTTATATTTTAATTTATAATTTTATATAAATTCTCTTATATATTAAAATACATGATTATAAAATTATAAAAATAATCAAAAAATAAAATATCATGTTTAAAAATGATTTGCAAAACGGATACCAGATAGTTTCAAAAAACTCATTTTTATAAAGATTTGCAAATTTCTTGAGGGCAAATCCAATAAAAAAACTTTTTTATTTTTTTTAAATTTTGATACTCATAAAAATAGATAAAAATTATATTTAAAATAAAGTCAAGAATATTTTCGAATATGGTAAAAATAATTTATGAATCAGAAAAAAAAAAAACATCCCAACAAATCAATTAAATACAATAAGGTTGGTTTTGATGTGTCAAAATGTTGTTCAAATTAAAATTACAAAAATCTATGAATAAACTAAATATAAAATCAACTCCAAAATTTTTAAAAAAATTAGTAAACACAAAAATAAATATGCAACTCTTACCAGATCTAAAAATCAGGCCATTATAGGTTTATCTAATTTTTGTAGAAGCAGTTGACACAAACTCTCTCTCTTACCTTTTCTCTCTCTAAGCAGAGAGTTTTCTCCAACTTTCTCTAGTTTTCTCTCCCTCTCTAGCACTCTTTCTCCAAACAGAGACAGAGAGAGAGAGAGAGAGAGAGAGAGATTTCATTTACACTCTGTCTTTAACTCTCACTTCTCCCCTCCTTTCTAGCCAAGAGAGAGGCTCTCTGTCCCTCTCAAGCTCTCTCAACTTCAACCTCTTTTTTGCTACCACTTTCTCTCTTTAAAAATAAACAAACAATTTTTTTAGAGAGAGAAAGGAAGAGCTCCTCCACCTCTCTAACTCTCACCTCGAAATCCTTGCAATTTGTTCCCTTGTTGTCGCCTTGTTTTGTATGGAAAGGTAAAAATGCAGGAAAATGTTTAAAAAAAATATTAAGTACCCGCCCACGTTATTCTAACGTTATGTATAAACTTACAAATGAAGTACTCGTATATATTATTTTAACACGTCGAGGAAAAATTGTCTTTCTTGTGTAAGTACCAAAAGTCTTATACGCATCATTTTAGGCTGATATGTTGATAGACATACAGCTATGGTATTACAAAACATCATCCATAAATGGGTGGATAGGCCTAGTACTCCTGATATAATCCCACGTGAAGATGATGCTTACAAGCTGTTGAAATGTCGTCGGACTTTACACTAACCAAAAACTTAAATAACCTAACTTAAAATAGAAATCTAAATTGAAATTGCAAGTACAAAGATTTATGTCTTTTTTTATATTGTGGAAGGATGCATTAGGCCGTGGTGTTAACACCACTGATACACATCTTTCTTGGCGTGATGGGTAGGCCCGACATACCTTTTGCTGCCCCTTATATAGGGATGACGTTGAGGTGAAATTTGAAATGAATTTAAAGATCACCTTTCGTACGGAAAATTGAACTCAAAATAAACTTTTGACATTGAAGAATTTGAAACTTGTTAACAGAGTATGACTTTTTCACATCTCGCTTTAAATGAGATGAAAGAAACTTAAATTTATGCAAATAAATTTGAGTGAGATATGATAGGTTGCATATAAGCAAGAGCAACTGTCGAATGTGATGGATTCATAATTAATGTAAAGCTTGTCAGTAAACTTGAGCTGAATCTTTCTAAAACTTAAAATATCCAATGAAAAATGTACTGAATACAAATAATTGAAATTTACATTGGTTGATTTAATATGAATAAACATCTTCATGCCACCGAGTCCGCAACTCAAATATACAAGCAGATAAAAGGCATTAATGCTAGCTTTAAATGAACTTTTGCACGCATTATGATGGAATCCCATATTCAAACTCATTGTATCAAAATGCATACAGACGATTAAGGTTTCAAATGAAATGAATTCATTGCACATATTTTGAAACAAATATGACATATTTAAGTGTTTTAAAATATGTGCAAGCACTTGAATGAAATGAATTCATTGCACACATTTGAAAATGGTCTCATATTACATTGAAGTGTTGTGCAAGCTTTCAAATAAATGAGTAAAAATACTTGCATGTGCTACAAGACAACTTTATGTTGCATCGAAAAGTGTGCCAACAATCTAAGAAAGATTTTCTACATATTTTGCAAGATGTATTTGCATGTGAAATTCTCATTTGAAATGTGTGCAAATGATTCAAAATTTCAAATATTTGCACACACATTACAAGGTAGTTTTGTGGTTAACCTATTACATTGAGATGTATGCAAATGCCAAAGTAAATCATTTTTGTGCCTCACAAGATAAGATTAATTTAAATCTAATGACTCAATAGGCATGTATTTATTCTTGAGTGATTTACATGCTCTTCAAGAAATCTTCTAAGTCTAACTTCAACTACCTCGAAAGTGTGCAAATCCCTAAACTACACTAAAATTAATGAAATTGAAAATCACCACATGGGATTCGATGCATATGCTAAATGCTTGTGTCTAATGATGTTGTGCGGATTAATATAAAATAGATATAAATTGCCTACATGTGCTCTGACCAATATATTAAATACTCAATCATAATGTTTGAGAATATTGCGCAAGCTGAAATTAATATTAATTTAATTTCAATCTAACCTCAAATTATGTGCTTTTGAATGATCAATAATCATTTTCTCTCTCAAAATATAAGCTTTTTGTATTTGAAGATAAACCTAGATTTATCAATAATGCATATTCTCAAATGGGTCACTTTACCTATATTATGAAGTCATAAGTCTCACTTAACTAGTTTGAACTTTTTCCTTGTAAGGATAAGAATCGATAAGATTGGTTACAAGTTAAATGTTTGATCATTAAGAAGAGAATTTGATTTTTTATATTTATATATGACCATTAGAAGTCTTATTAGAGAAATTTCAAATTTTAAATTATGAACTCTCAATTTTAAGATGAAAAATACAATCATAAGTTTTGGTCATAAGCCTGATCCTCTGCAAGTTTACAAGTAGAGTTGAGAAGGTCTACATTGATGATGGATTTGTTGAATGGAGATTTTAACTGGAGGGGATATCATCATCGAAATTTGTTTAAACTTTTAAATTAAATTAATCTAAATTAAATATCAATACAACATGCAAAATTTGATAAGTTGCTAAGCTATAAATGTTTAAATGAAATTCATCATCTCATAATTTAAAGTTAAAATCTAATCAATCTACCTTCCGTAATTATTTGTCGGAAGTGATAAATTAAGAAAACTCTAACTCACAAAGGAAATGCAGTTAAAGTCAGCACTTTACTATGCTTCACTCTTAAATAATTCTTATGTTCACTCTTAAATAATCTCACATCGAAGACGGTCCTCTGTCTGTGATTTAAGTAGGTTTCACATATGAAATAGCACACTGTTCTCTAATTAGGTGATTTTCCATCAAATGATACCATTATATTACAATCACGTCTATAGCTTATATGTTCCCTAATAACTGTCACTTGAGTTGTGAATCATAGAGTGCATTTGATAGCGCACAAAGCTCGTTGCTAGTTAAGGTGAATTTAAAGTAGTCTCCTTAGAGTCTTAAACAAATATCAACTCAGGTCTACAATGTCTCCTTGGACAAAGCAACTCATAGTTATTGATAAGGATCCTTTTTGTTAGGTCAATTAGCTCCTCTGACAAAGTAGACTATAAACTATTATAGCCCAGGACGAATGAACCATGAAATCTTGATCGAGCGCGTCATCATCTCCCAACCATCCACTTTAAGTTAAAAGATGATGACTTTTATAATTCTAAATTAAAATTTTCATTTATTGCTACTATACGCTAAGTAATTAGCGACTTAAAAACTAGCTTTAATCGAATGTTCTCTTTCAGCATTGAGAGGGGTAATTAATTATAGTTGTTACACTATAGGAAACTTGGAACCAAAACTACAGTCCTCATAAAATGAGAGTGAAATCTCTAGGTAGTGTTTTATCTATAATTCACCTATCTTTTGAAAATTTAATCGACATAAATCCAAATTCTTCTCATCAAGAGATCGGGATCGAATTTTTGGAGACTACAACTATGCAAGCTATAATAAAATTTAACTTAAGTCCACTCTTATCTTGAGAATCGTGTGGGTATTTTCAATTGTCAATACAACAACAACAGCAAGCCTTTATCCCACTAAGTGGGTCGGCTACTTGAATCCTTCGTCTCCATTGCATCTTATTATGTGTCAAATTCTCATTTAATTCAAGTATACTTAGGTCATTTTTATACATCATAACCAAGTCTTTTTAGGTCTACCTCCACCTTTCTTAAAATAAGGCAAATCTAATGCATCTACTCTCCTAACCGTCATCGACTGACGCTTTATGTGGCCAAACCATCTGGGCGACTCTCTAATCTTATCCGCCACCTGAGTCGCTCCAACTTTTTCCCAACATATTCATTTCGATTTTATCTCTAAGAGTAAAGTCACTCATCCACTGAGCATCCTCATCTCGTAACACTTAATTTAGTCTTATGCTTCTCTTTTATCAACATTCTCACATAAGTCAGGTCTTACCACCATCTTATAAAATTTTCCTTAAGTTTAAGTAGAACTTTTCTATCACAATACTGCCAAATGCATTCCTCCACTTCAACCATCCAACTTGAATTCTACTAATAATATTTCCATCTATTTCACCATCATTTTGAACAATAGAACATAAATATCTGAATCGCTCACTCTTATTAATGACTTGTTCACCTAATGTCACAACACTACCACTAGAACTTCTACAACTAAAATTGCATTCCATATATTCAGTTTTAGATCTACTTAAATGAAAACCTTTAAACTCTAAATGTTGACCTCCATAATTCAAGTTTCTCTTGGACTCCCTCTCTAGTCTTATCAACAAGAAGAATGTCATCGAAAAGCATACACAGGTACATCTTCTGTAAATGCCTAAGAAGAACATCCATAACTAAAGCAAAAAGATAAGGGCTTAAAGCTGATCCTTGATGTAATCCAACTGAAATAGGAAAATATTTTGTCAATCCTCCTTATGTTTGGACACAAGTAACAGCTTTAGTATACATATCCTTAATTATTTGAATATAATCAATATTAACTCCTTTCTGTTCTAGAACTCTCCAAAGAACATCTCTTGAAATTTTATCATAAGCTTTCTCTAAATCAATAAATATCATATGTAGATCCTCTTTACTTTCTCTATACTTCTCCATCAAACCTCTTAACAAATCTATAACATCCATAGTAGATCTACCTAGCATGAAACCAAACTGAGAAACTTTTGTATCACATTATAACCTATGCTCAATTACTCTCTCCCATAATTTTAATGTATGACACATTAACTTCATTCCTCTATAATTTGCACACTCTTGTGCATCACCTTTATTTTTAAATATAGGAACCAACAAGCTCTTTCTCCACTCATCTGACATCTTTTGTCTTTAAAATAACATTAAAAAAAATTTGTAAGCCAAGAAATTCCTGGATCTTCTAAACATTTTCACACTTTTATTGGAATATCATCAGGTTCTACTGTTTTTTCATATTTCATTTTCTTTAAAGCTTCTCTAACTTCAGACTTACTAATACGACAACAACAACAACAACAACAACAACAAGCCTTAATCCCACTAAAGTGGCTACATGAATCCTTCTCTCTCCATCATTTCTATTATTCAATTTAAAAAGTATACTAAGATCATTTTATACATCTTAACCAAGTCTTTTTAGGTCTAATTCTACCTTTCTTAACATAGGAAAATCTAATGCATCTACTCTCCTAATCGGGTCATCGGACGGCCGACGCTTATGTGGCCAAACCATCTAAGGCTAAATTTTTTGCATCATACATTGCTTTCTTAGAATCTCTACAAGTCACTTTATATTTTTCTCAACTCTCCGAGTTTTTACATTTAAACCAAGTTTTATAACAGTGTTTCTTATTTCTTATCTTTTCTTGCACACTTTGACTCTACCACCAACTATTTTTATTAAAAGAAGCTTTTCCTTTGATTCTCCAAGACATTTTAAGAACTGCTTAATTTCGCTTACTACTTTTCTCACATAACATTATTTCCATGAACATCCCAAATATTAAGCTCTAGATTGTTCTTAAAAAATATTTTTATTTATGTTTTTAAGTCCCCTCATCTAATCCTGAGACAATAATTTGATTTATTTTTCTCTTACGATCTTTCATCTTAAAATCTAAAACTAACAATCGATGCAGATTTAAACTTTCATCTGGAATCACTTTACAATCTATACAATTTAAACGATTTATTTTTCTTATCGTAAAATAATCAATCTGTTTTACTAGATCCATTTTATAAGTAATAATATGTTCATCTCTTTTCTTAAATAAAGATTAGCAACTATAAAATCATAAGCAAGAAACCTAATATACCTACCTTCTTCATTAATCACTCCAAATCCATAACCACCATGAATACTTTTAAAATCTTCTACCACTCTACCAACATGTCCATTTAAATCCTCCAATAAATTTTTCTTCAAGATTCTTTGTATTAATCTCTCTAATTCATTACAAAATTTTTCTTTTGAGCTTACATCCAAACCTACTTAAGGAGCATAAACACTTATAACATCGATAATCTTAAGATCAACAATAATCTTTAAAGCTATAATTCTATCTCCACATCTATTAATATTTATAACATTATCTTTCAAACTTTTATTTATAATCACATATACACCATTTCTGGCTTCTACCAATACCAAAGTTTAAAACCTAAACTATCAATCTCTTTCTCCCCAACCCATTTAGTTTCAACACATAAAATATTTATCTTTCTAACCATAATATCTACTTAATTCCATTAATTTACATGTAAGAGTACCTATATTCCAAGTTCCTAACATAATTCTAGCTTGACTAACTTCTTGCCCAAGATTCGCCCATAATGTGAACCTTGTTATTTAACATCGCTCCCCGATGCGCTAAAAATTTCGGTGACATTTTTCTCTATCAGGATATGGTTAGCAATACGTAACTGAACGAAGCATAACACAATGATTTAAAGGATTCATGTCATGATTATTTCGACAAGTTTTACGTTGGCTGTCGACTACTCGCAACCCTCCACTTGCCCTGTCAATCATTATTTTTAAAAAAATATAATCTCCCCTTTTTAAAAATAAATGAAAATTTATTAATCATGCACATTCATTTAAATAGATTGTTTCACCTATATTGTGAAAGTCGTAAGTCTCACCTAAGTGGTCTATTCTTCTTCGTAAGACTGAAGTCACATGACAATTCATATAATTGAATTTTTATTTTTAAAGTGAAAATTTTATTTTTACATTTGCATACGGTAATCAAATTCTTTAAAAAAAAATTATATATTCAAAACTACAAAGTA
Organism: Cymbidium sinense; assembly: GCA_021442155.1. NCBI lineage: Eukaryota > Viridiplantae > Streptophyta > Magnoliopsida > Asparagales > Orchidaceae > Cymbidium > Cymbidium sinense. Next base: position 134,381,836 of record CM038224.1, read on the forward strand.
TATGCTTCAAGATATAGAATATGATTCTAAATTTTAATCATGAGCACAATTCTTTATTGGTGAGTTAGTAGAGTTGATAATGTTTAGAGTAATAAAATGAATGATCCAACAAGTTCAAACACTTTGATGAAGGTTGTGTTGAGGAAAGCCCTCAACCGAAGGGGTTCAATTTCAAAATAAAAGTATTAAATTATATTTTGAATACTTGAGTAATTCACACATTAATGGTGGTTGTGTTGATTGAGAATCTCAAATAGAGGGATATTATCATCAAAATATGCTTAAAATTCTAAATTAAGCTGAACTAAATCAAATGCAAGAATTTGATAACTCGTTAACATCAAAATGTTCAAATGAAATTTATCATTTTACTTAAACAAAATTCATTCACCCTTTGCAAATATTTGTCATGAGTGATAATCTAATAAGACTCTAACTTATAAAGATGACAATGTCAAATTAAAGATATCATTATATTCACTCTCAAATAATTTTATGCCAATAAGAATGTGACTCATATTTTCTATCCATGTAATTTTGACGTCAAATAGTACCACATAAATTGTGATTACGATTAGAGCTCTTTGACCTGGTGGTTTGCTATCAAATTTCGCCATTAAATTATGATCATGATTGTGGCTCGTATATTCTATAATAACTCTGCTCTTTGAGTTATAAAATATAGTGTGCATTTGATATCACAAAAAACTTTTTTGTTAGCTAGAATGGACTTAAAATTGTCTCTTTAAACAAACATCCGCTCCAGGACCACAAGATCTTCTTAAACGAAGTAACCCATGATTGTCGAAAGAATCTTTCAGATAAGTTGGGTTGACTATGTCCTTTTACTAGGTAGATTAGGGACCACGACCTCCATGGATGACAGAACCATGAGATTTTGATCAGGCTCATCATTATTTCTCTCACCATCCATTTTAAATTAAAAGATGGTGAATTTCATAATTTTAAAATCTAAATTGCTGCTACTATGCATTAAGCAATTAGCCACTTAATTATTAGTCTTAATCAAAAGTTTTCTCTTGTCATTGAGAGAGTTAATTAACTACTAGTGCTTATGCTTATAGAAAATCTAGAATCATATAAAAAATTCTTACAAAATAAGTGTGAAATCTCTAGGTAGTATCTTTTCTACAAACTTATTTGTCATCTAAAAATTTGACCGGCACAAATCTAAACTCTTCTTATTGAAAGATCAGGCACGAATTTTCTGAGCCCATACTTTCTTGTGTAAGGTATGGATCTTCAAGTTATGCTTGTACTATAATAAAGATTTTGTCAAGCTAATGATCCATGAGATATCCGTGTATATTTCATAACTTGTGGACATTGTGAAAATTTTTTAAGTGATAAAAAAGGAGAGAAAAAATAATGGGATCCTAATGACTTAAAAGGTAAACTAAAATAAATCAAGGATAAACTTGATCTAATACCAAATATATTGTAAGAAAAAAAGTAAACATCATAAAGTTATGGGCTTGACAAGGGATTGAGTTGTCCTAACAAGTACTAAGGTTAAGATTTTCAATAGAAATCAAGCTTAAAATAAATTATAGAAAATAGTTTCTTAGTTGAGTGCTTGGGATCTAAATGAAGTTAAGGTAAAGACTCAAATTATAAGTAACATTCAGCAAGAACTAGCACAAGTTCAAAGTCAAAAGACTAGTGCATAAAATAAATAAAAAGCAAGTAAAAAGATCTCAACATAACCAAATTAACACATACATAAGCTATCATAGAGACGCTATAATGTAGATGAAAAGTCCTAACGAAACCTAAGCTATTCTAGGATACTATAATGTAGGTGATAGTCTTAACAAAGAGAACTAAGAAGGAGAAACAAGTGTAAAGCAGAAGTGTAATGAGAATATTGGATAGCTCCTTCACCTTGACTTCATTCTTCTCAAGATTGGTAAATCTTCTAAGTCATTATTATGTACCAAAACGTCAGATATTTTCAGGTATTTATTGTATTTGAGTCTGATTGTGTTATTGAGTCATGTTAGATTAGTATGCCACATTGATTATTACGCATCCAACTCACTTCATGCATGTACATACACCTTGGCATCACAAACAAGGCTAAATAGAAGAGATCTTAATTGGCATCAATAGATATAACAACAACGACACTGAAGATGGCTCTACTCAAGATACTTTGCATCACAAAACAAGGCTAAATAAAACCCTCCTTATGTTGCTTGTTAATGTTGTAATCTTACAACTACATTCTCCAGAGAGAAGTCAGATAGAGATTTGCTTCTCTAAATGCTCATGAAACCCTAATCCTAGAAGGTATCTCGTGAAGGCCTCGAAAGTATGGTTTGATAGACTCTTAGATGAGACTCTTTATCTAGCTTCTAGCCTGCCTTGCACACAAATTGAGAAGGAAACAAAGCATGCATGTCAACGAGGTGGTGACAATCTTGATCATCCAATTTTATTTGTCAAATGAGAAATTTTTTGGAATCATCAATATTATTGGATCACACTTAACAATATTAATGAGAGAGAGTTTGGTAAAACATAGTTCTTTCTTTCAAGATTTAGTTCTTTGACATTTTTTAATGCATTTGGTACTCTCTTTATCATTAAATTAAATGTAACTTGACCTCAAGGAAATATATAAATTTTGAAGCGATAATGGTAATCTTAAAGACAGACATGTCAACTCTAATGTTGTCTACTATCCTTACATATGGAAAAAGCATCTGACCTACAAATTTGTGCTTTCTTTTGGCTGGCTAATGGCATCTTACCATATGTAATTGTAAAAATGTGTTCCATCTTGGTATCAATTTTGGAAGAAAGTCCTGAATTTAAATGTTATTCACATCAAATTTCTGTCTTGCATGCAGCATTCCACCTCCCCACCCCCCAAAAAAATAAAACAGAGATTTTCAGAGCATGACATAATTAAATTCTGCTTTTCATCTGTGACAAATCCGTGTGATTTAATAATTGTTACTAATTGTTTAAGCATCCGCTGTAATTTATTTGGGCACTTTCTCTGTTCTCTAAATAACTTGCTACAGTTTAAATGATGTTGCTTAAAGCTTCTTAATTTCCTGTAACTTATTTAATGTTTTTTTTTTTTTTTTTTTTTTGGTTTGATAACCTTACAGTTGGAGCTTTTCCTTAGCTCTGCAACAGTTGCTCTTTCCATTTATGCATTAATCGCTGGAATTTTTGGGATGAACATACCATATTCATGGAATGAAAACCATGGATACATCTTCAGACTGGTAAGCATTTTTATTGCTACAGAGCAAAGATTTCTTTGTTATGATTTTGTTGATATTCCTTCTTGAATGAGATAAATTGAACTTAAATCCATATAATCTTGAAGAGACAGGCGAGGTGCACATGCAAAATAGTTTATCTTTTAATTATATTTTTCATGTTAATCGAAATTGTTCTTTCAAAAGTTGTGATATAAGGAAACCAAACGTTTGGTATAGTTTTTTATACCTGCTATTGCTTGAATAGCAGATGCTTTACAGGATGTTTGGTCCAATTACTGCGAGAAAAGGACGCATGAAAGATAAAAAGCCAACTTTTAAGAAAGGGGATTTATGTAGTTTCCCTTAAAATCTGTTGTATGGATTTTAAGTTTTAATTTGTAAATTAATAAATAAAGTATTTAATTAGTTATAAACTAATTAGTATTGACATATTAGATTATCATTATATTAATTCATAAAAATCTTCATTTTCATCATTCAATCACTTCATTTCAATGCTCATCAATCACATTTCTTACAATTCTCCAAGCAAAATTCGTAATCTGATCTTACCAAGCAACCATCCACTTTATTTGACAATACAGCACATTACAACATAACTTGTTATATCACAGCACAACAACACAACACAACATTTGTAGTGCTACAACCATTTATAAAGTAACTATATGATTACTAAGGGAAGTTCATGTTTTTTAAATTTATTATAGGTATTACAAATGATTCTGTTTCTAGACAAGTGATGTAACATCTTTTTTACAACAATCACAATCTAGCAGTCCCGGTAGCAAAAAGTTTATTCTTATTAAAATTCTAAAAAACAGTAAAAAAAAGTTATAATCAAACTAAGTGTGGCTAGCAACTGTCTTGAAAATTATATTGTGAAAAAAGTTTTATCTAAAATAGATGTTATAATAGTGCGAAATTGCTCTATTTCTAGTTTTTCCCCCCATCAAATATTTACTTTTGTCTGCCTGCAGGTTGTGATCATCTCAGGTGTAGCATCTGCTTTGCTTTTTGTTGCCATCATTGTATATGCTCGTCAGAAAGGTCTTGTTGGTTCTTAATTTGTAGCGTGATGGAAACACTTAGCAGTCAATGGGATTAAATACTTTCATAGGCTGCTGACACCATTTCAATTTCCACCTTACTGTTTAAGATACACAATTAGTACATTACCATTGTTGTTATGATATGGTTCAATTCTTCTTGTGATTCATCCTTCTCTCCGAGTTTAGGTGTTTAGGAGCAAAATAGACAATACTGGAATAGGAAATTTACTTTTGTAATGTAATAATGCAAACAAATTATGCTCTGTCATAGAGCTTGTGTTTATATCTCGAACGCTTAATAATGGCTCAATGATTTCAACTAATTGATAATTGTATTTGCATTTTATCTTGTTTATGTGTAGTATGTTGCTGGTCTTATTGGGCATTGATTTGTAGCTTAGCAGTATAGATTAGAACTGAGCCAGGCGCGTCTACATACTCGTGCAGATTAAGTGCAGACATTTATATTAGTATTACTACATTGTTCTTATGAATGAACAGCGGTTTATCAATAATAAGATATAAATTTAATTTTCACACATCCTCTCTAATAATGCACTTAGTGACAGCATTGATCTATATTCTTGAAGTTTAGTTATAAAATAATTGTAATATTCTTCAATATCTAAAAGTCTATACAAAGATTTGTGTGAGTTTTAACTAGTGTCTTCGGAATGTTGTAATTTAATTCATTCCTAATCTCTGACCTAAATACTTTATTGGAACGAAAAATAGTGACTAAGTAATTTAAAGAAATGATAATTAAATGATACCCAAAATTACTTTGTAATTCTTAAACTAATCATATAGTTGATCCTCAAGTTCACTAAGGGCTTATTTGGGATCATTTTTGTTTTTTGTTTTTTATTTTGTATTTTTATTTTGTTTTGTTTATGTTTTGTTTAAAAATAAATTTGTTTGATTGTATTTGTTGTTTTTAAAAATATGTGATATTTTTTTGTTTTTGAAAATAAAAAATACTCTAAATAAATATAATTTTTAAAAACAATATAAAAATAAAAATAAAAAATAGAAAATAAAAGAGATCCCAAAGTGCTCTTAAGGGATTGTTTGATCCGCTGAAAAAGGAATGTATTATATTTCAGATGCAGTGAAAAAAAAAAAATTTTTGTGCTAGGTTAGGTGAAAAAAAAAAATTCAATGTAAAATTTTAATGTATTTTTTTAATATTTAGTTCAAATTCAATAAAAATTAATTGATTAATTTGAGCAATTTTAATTTACACTAATTGGTATAGAGTGAGTTGTCTTCACTCATTATTGTTTATTGCTAGCTGCAATTAATGATCGATCGGCCACCACCTTTTATCACCGGCAATTAATCATCATTGCCACCCACACCGCTGCCATTGTGATTAGCATCTGCTAGTTGCTATCGATTGCTATCATCGGCAACCACTTTTTATATTTACTTTTATTTTATTTAAACTAATCACTCTAAGTCATATTCTTGAATTTGATTTGCATACTTTCAAACAATCAAATATATTACATTCATTTTTTCACAATGTATTCCTCTTTTAGCCAGCCAAATAGCCCCTAAATGATGGACATTATTTTTTTAAACTTATGATTCAAATCAAGCCACTTGGATTTAACAATGTTTTACCAAAATGATTGAGCATGCCTCGCCAATTTTGATTTAGCATATTCGACTATTTAGATATATTGTATCCTTCTAATTTAAAAGCTTTTCAACACTATTTTTACTGATTGGTATATAATTCTAAACCTCATAGCAATTACTATTTACAAAGTAAATGTTTAGAATTATAACTTTATTGATCATGTTTTAAGTTGCATCATTTATTATTAGTTTACCGACCTACATCACATTTCTAGTTGATATGAGAAATACAAACTTAATCAATATCAGGTATGATACCAAAAGTCTAAAGCCTAGGATTCTTAATGTAACTACATAATATGATAAATAGAAGTCAAGCAATCAAAATTCTAACAGGCAACGAACAGGTACAGGCAGCTTAAAAAGAATAGCAAAAGGGAACAAAATGTGAACAGAATAAGCACAAGCAAATCAATCAATCATAAATAAATTAATAAATCGAGAATCAGCAAAGCAATAGAGTACCTGTGAACGGCCAAACTGGATAAGCTCATCCGAACTAGGGAAAAGAAATTGAATGGAACCTAATAAACTGAACTGTGATAGATATTTGATTACCTGTCATATGGCTCACACAAAATGCATTATTCTTTTATGCAAATATCATATATTCCTGATTTATCTTTTAAATGAGGAACTCTGAATAATTCTTCTTCTTTTTTCTAAAGAAAAAAAAACAGTGGGCAGTCCCATTGAGGGCACTTTCTTCCAATATCTTCATGGAAAGCCTAATTATCCATATTGAAATCCAAGGGTATGGTTGGGTTAACTTTTTCAATATTTTATTTTTTAAATCATTGTCACACTTTTATTAAGTTACAATCTTATAAATATATGCAATAAGAAACAACTTTTCTGATCAGATCTTGCAAGTGTTATAGTTGTAAAGAATGGGCAATTACATACATAGCACCATAAATATTAATATTATCCAATATTTTAAGAAAAATTAAAAATACACGGCAAATTTCAAAAATAAAAAAAGAAAGGTTTATTGACTACTTTTACAAATAATTATAACTGCCTCAAAAAAATTCCACAAATGCTCTGATCAAATTCTTTAAGATAGAAAAAAAATAAATAAATGCACCAAGATTAAATCATTTCCATCTCTCACTTAAAAATTCTATTGTAACATTAACCTGTACGTATCATTTCAGATCGTATATATCATACATTTAACCAAAACTTCCCATCAAGCAACCAATACATCAAAACTATAAATTTTTTTAATGATTTCAAACTGAAACCAGCCATTATATGCTTACTTCACAAAAAGAAAAACTAGTTTCTATCACATTTTACAAGCTTGGTGTCAAGTTACATGTTTTATATCATCCATTAAGAGCTCTTAGCGTTTTCTCTGTCGACTCTTCGAACTGGAAGCATCAGGTGAATCACTTCCAGGATCTCTGTAAATTTCTATGGCCTTCTCATCATCACTTCCACCATCAAATCTATCGGTTTTGTCGGAGGATACATCATCCTCTGGTACTTTGCCATTTATTTTAGATAAACAGTCTCTGAGTTCTCTTAACTTGAGCTTTTTAGAATTCAAGACATCAACAAACTAAAACAAGAACCAAACTTAAGTAGGTGAGTTGTTAGAGAACAGAATAGTGGACGTAGCACAATCGGAAACAACTCAAAAACTAATAATGAAGTAGAAATTGATGTCACAAATCAAATCTCATTTATGGGTAGAACAATTTAATCTGAGAAACTATATGCCAATATAAAGAATTGATGATAAGATTTTATATACGGGACAGTTATTTTAATGTGAATTTTGAATTGTAGGATTTATTTTCTCTATGAATATCGAATACAATTACAGGTGTGCATTCAGTCGGTTCGATCAATTCAATCGATTTTTTTGTTAAACCTATTCAAATAATTTTAAATAATCAAATCTTTTAAATAATGTATAAAATCAAACCAATCGAACCGAACTATAATTCGATTTATTCGGTTAAGTTTTCAATTAAACAAAAAAGCATAGAAAAAAATAAAAAAATTTAATTTTTTTAATAAACTAATTGATTGAAACACAATCTAATATAATTTAAATATTAAAAATTTCATAGACAAATAGAAATAAATCAATTTATATAAATAGCTAAGTATTTACAATAAAAATTATATATATTTGATTCCTTAACTATTTTAGTATATTCAATTTAACCGATCTTTTTTTAACCGAACCGAGAACCGAAAAACGAAAACTGAAAACCAATTAGCTTAGTTTTTACAATCAAAAACTGAACCGAACCGTGAGTTTGCAAAGCGAACCATGCCGATCAAATAACGTCAGTTCAGTTTGGTTTTCTGGTTTGAACCGATTAATGCACGCCTCTAAATGCAATGGTAGCTATTCTCAGAGTATTCTGTTCAGTGAAGCTATGAGGTTGTTCAGGATTTAAGTTGGATTTAGGCATAGGATTTAAGAATAAATCTAGTTAAATAGGTTTTTTCGAGACTTTCTTAAATTCTGGATTTGATAAATTTATAATTAGGCTAAATTTATTAAATCCTAGATTTAGTCAATCCTACAGACAACAAGATTTAAAGGATCTAAAGCTATAGGCAAAGTTTTGCATCATTAAAATGTGAGACAAAGAAAAGCCTTTGACCATAGTAGATAGTTGACATTATTAATAGATAAAAATTTTGTATCATTAAGGGGATAAGCAGAAGCCTTGAAACTAACGAGACATGAACAAAATAGTATAAAAGGAATGAAAATTATGCTAGAAAAATCAATCTAATGTAGAGCAATGTGTGAGTGTACAAATATAAGAGTAGCTTGTGAAAGCACAGGAAACATGCAAATGTAGACAAATAGGCAAAGCAGTATGTACGAGCCAAAAATGTGAGCAGTGGGGCTAACTTGGCTACACTAAGAGAGCAAGATTGTATATCAATGATGAGAGCAACATAAGGAGGTTATGAACTGAAAATATTGTGCACAGGATCGCACTTCAGTGAAAAGAGTTTGAGGCATAAAAATCAAGTCACAAGTATGTTCTGTCTGCGACAAATTCAAGCTCTAGTGGGAATTCAGCAGAGACATCCTTGGGATCTTTTAGATATGCAAAAAGTTGTAAACGAACTACAGTTGAGAGAGAATCAAAGATCAGAGGACAAACAATAGATCGGGATAGTATGATAGATTGACGGGGCAATGGAGTAAAATAGGTAATGAGCAGCGATGTGAGAGTGAGTAAATGACTCACGAGTGGCACAAGACCAAAAATACATTGGAATTCATGTTACCATTGCCGTGGGCATGTGACTATGAGATCCTCACTCACATTACTATTAGTATTATGAGAAAGTTGTTTAACGCATGGCGATGAATGAATCTAAAGCCTCCAGATTCTACTCTTTGTATTTAATCTACACATGTGAATGATAGTCAAAGAATAATACCAAGATCACCTCATTCATGGAAACTATACTTACAAGAAAGTTCTTATGCATAACTCTTTATGGAAAGAGTTACATCAAGTCCAAGGAGAATTGATGAAATAAAATAAATGTATCAATAATATTTTAAATTATTCTAGAATTTTTTTTATTAGCTTTAGCATTTGTTTGAATTTTAGTGCAATTGATAGTTATGATAAATAATTAAGTGAATTATCATTTTCTTTAGATTATCTTGGAAATTTATACAGGAATTATTTAGACATAAATTTGAATTAGTTTGAACTAATTAAACCTAAATCTATATATGGATAGGGGTATGAATAAATTATAAGATAATTTATCTTAGGAGTCATCTAGATATAAATTTGAATTAGTTTGAATTATCCGTGTAACCTTATATCTCTGGATATGGTTTATGAAATGCGATGCCATGAATTATCTTATTATGAATTTAAATTAAAACGTAAGTAATCTTCTCCATCATTGATTCCCTCCCCCACTCCCATATCACCTCAATCTCCTTCTTCCTACTTTGCAATTATCATAATAGTCTCCCCATCACAATATTCTCCTTCCCTATTTCTCTAACGGCATCTTGTCCCCTCTTCTAGAAATTTAAGGATCGAAGATCCCAAGTGTCAAGATTTTTACTTTGATTGAAATTCCTACTAATATTGTTGCTATAAAACTCTCCATCAACTAGCCTAATTCACTCTTCTCTCCTAATTAAAGGTAAATTTAAGAAGAGATCATGTGATTCAAAGGAAAATTTGAGAGAAGGGAAAAGTAGATGAATCCTTGGAGTTCTCAGTGTTGAGAGTGGGATAATTAAGTTGAAGATTCGCAAAATGATGCAACAGGCAATAAATAGAAACAATATGTATTAGAAATCAAATGTCATTAGATGATGAGAATAGTCAGATGATTGAAGCTACAATTTTTTTTGGATTAATTAAAATTTTAAATCTTGCTTGGAATCAGATGATACTTCGAAGAACAATTTCGTTTATGAGACAGTCAGAATGACTAAGATTTTCAAGAGTCATAGTTCTGTGAAACATTGGAATATAGAATACAACAATCTATCTCGTTAGTTACATTTATATAATTTTCTGGAAATAAGGTTGATCGAGCTAAATAACCTACCTAGTTGCTACAACAATTAAACAAATAAAGACATGAAAAGTTGGAAGCATTAGTCCCAAGTTTATCTGATCTGCAAATAGTATTTTCAAATAAAGTTGGAAGCAAGACAAACATGGTTTAAGTGTAGCCTATATATCATACGGTTAATTTTACATATTGGAGAAAACAGAAAATTTCAACAGAGATTTAAAACAACAGAGAACCTACTAATATTCAGTTTAGTTTAACTTTTTTTTTTTATGTCTACTCATAGCAAGGAAAAAAGTTTCAATGAAAATGGAACAAACTACAGCCCTAAACCCTAAAATTCAAATAAAAGTGAAAAGCTCATAAATAAGATAGTCAATATATATTAACATAAACACTTCAGAGAGCCTTGAAAAGTATATAAGGAAGAAATTTGCTCCTCACTCCCTCCCGTCAGGAAAATACTGTTGTACACTTGATGCAAATTAAGGACCTAGTATCAAAACCATAAAATTAAACAGCATTCATAGTGCATACCTTAGCGTAGGCAGCAGATTCAAACTCTGTTTGTTCCTTACTAAACGCTTGGCTTTGCAATAAGCATCTTTCAGCTTCTACTTTCAATTTTTCAAAAGACTGGGTTTTTCTAACGACTTCTTCCTGAATTTCATTAAAATAAAATATTTATTTCAAAAAAATAAACTGGCGCCAAAATAAGCATGAAATCACAACAAACAAAATTAGGTCCTTTAGCGTGAGATATAATACTTACTGCTTAAAGCCAGCTCCTCAAATTTCATGACTCTATGACGCCCATCACATATAATAACTTAATGTTGTGTTGTGTTTCTATTAAAAAAGTTAATATGTATGTTCCAATAATTCGATTAATTTGATAGTTTTACAACAACAAGGACATAAACAAGGAAGCTGCAAAAATGAGAATACAAAGTTTGAGAGAGGAAGGCTGAAGTTTAAAGTTAGAACGGCAAACATGATATTTTTTTACTTCCTTCATAGCAGTGTGTAACATCCTCCAAAGGAACCACTACCCCCAGAAATACTGGATGATCAAAAACAAGTCCAACACCATTCTACCATATGTATGCATGTTTGTATAATCATTAAACTGTTTTCAACCATTAAAGGAGGCTTTATGAATTCATTCTTCATTCATATACCATCTTATTTGAGATGTTTAACTTATTTAATTCAAATATTTTTGACAATTTCAATTCATGACTTCTGGTCTAACTTAATTCAAACTCAAGGAGACAACTAAGTATCAAATGGACAAGTATTTGGATTAAAAGTGACAGGGACAGCCAAACTACTATATGACCTCGGCACATAGGATCCAAACATGCAAGCCTGATCTCTTAATACTGTTGGATCTACTACGACGTGAAAAAAAGGGCCACCCAATACCAACCCAAGAAACATCACCCTAAATTTGCACCAATCAAAAGATGACCCCATAAACTCTTGATAAAAAATTCTACATTTAGATCATTAATAGCTAACAAACTACCAAAAAAATGATCAAGCTAAGCATTTGGTAAGAAATGTTGACCAAATCGTCAAATGAATCTTCTAATGCTCGACATCAGCTCAATTTGTAAATAATTTTTAAACTATCATAATAAAATTTTCACCAACATGAATGGATGTTCTCTAAGTTACCAGACCATCTCCCCGAAATCTAAGAATTTTTGTAATTTATTTTTGTAATTTCATTAAGTAATTTCAACGCCCTTTAAGCGTCCACCAGACAATGTGATCACCTGTCAATACGCCTCACACTTGCGATGCCATATCTTCAGATCAAAATTTGTCCCTATCGATGAGTTATGCATGAATTGATCCAATGGTAAGCCAACAAAACACCAAAATGATCGCATTCTATTGATTGTACCCATCTTTAATTGCAAATCAAAAAGGACTGCACTCGATTATCATGTCAATATTTTCCCCGATAGTAATTTTGCTCATGTGCTTCCAACAATTAAGTAGGGCTCACTTGCCTCCATGGCACTTGAGATCCAATGGCAAAATCCACTAATGTAGATATGCATGTAAAACTCATAATGGATGTGGGGACATATCCATCAATTATAAACTCTTGATCATACCTGTAGTTACGGTCTCAGTAGTGGTGATTGTTGTGTCTAGCTTATCAACTATGACAAATAGGAAGCCACATGTTTCATGCGATGAACAAATATTTATAGCTAGCTTTGCAATAACATGATTAGTTCTGAGTTTGCTCAGTCAATTACCATTAGCAATCCCTTTAAATTCCCAACTCACCATTTGTTGGTCCACCTAGCCACCTTTCTGATTCCATTCAGAATAAACACTCTCCTCTCCTGCAAAAGGTTCTTAACCCCTTCACTCAACCATCTATTCCTAATAAGATCTATTATGAACATATAAGTAAAGGGAAACTAAAATTTTTTATTTATAACAACCACACTTGGCCTAATACACGGCTAGTAATCATACTTTCGCAAGGATGACCAACTGCTCTATCAACTTTCCAGGTACCAAATGTTTATTCCATTCAACTTAGAAGTCCCAACAATAATGATCGACCCACTAAGAAAAAGCCTTGTGTCAAACGAAAGAGGCCATGCCATCTTCAAGAGAACACTAGTTGCACTTGATAAAAAGCTAAACAATACACCTTAATTACATTTTCACTTTACTCATTATAGCGTGACTTGTCAGGTGCTTTTTGGCAGCCATCCATTTTGTTCACCCAACTCATTAGGGCTTTTGTTAACCTTTGGTTCCCTGCATCCACCAGTGAGAGGCACAAACATAAATCTACATGTATCGCTTGGTAAGGACAAGCCGACCTTCTTTGTTCAGCAACCGTAGAACCAACTCTTGATTCTACCAATATGCGGCCTCAATAAATTATAAGCATTATGCTTCACTTCACAATCAAATCAACATAAAGCCAAAAAATAAAAGCTAGTATCGACCAAACAAGTCATACATGTCAAGTCAAAAAAACAAATTTGAGTTGAGCCCACACAAAAATAATTAAGTGTATACAATAGTAAAAGATACCAACTCACTCTACATTGACAGAATAGAATCACTTTCATACTCATTCTAAATGACTAAATTGATACAACTCAAATCCAATCCAATGTGATCTCCTTGGATCCCATCTAGCTTAACCTTGCTAGAGTTGAACCTAACCCATATATTTTCGAAATCAATTTAGAAGATCATTAACTCACCACACTCTAACTTAGGGAATCTTCTTAAGTCCCCAAAATATCTTGCCCCCAAGACAGTGAAACCATACTTTTAGTTATTTTAATGTTCTAGTCAAGTCCATTATAATTAATAAAGTTTTATAAGAGACCTCTAACTAGCCTCCATAGCATGCATTGCAAGGTGCCCTCAACTATCAAAATGCACCTAAAAACCTTGGATGGATGTTTTAAACTCATAGTCTCTTTATTCGTACATATATAATAATAATAGAGTTAGAAATGAAAGAAAGAGTGTGCTTAGTTTTCAGTACCAGATCAGGCGTGTACACTTGAAAGGAAACTATCAAGATCCAAAACCACAGAGCATTTCCAAAGAATTTGGCCTCTTAAATCTCAACCTCTAGAGATCTAGGCACCTCCTCGGGATGTCTATCAGTTCATTAAGATCATTTGCATGCTTTCATTTTCACATCTAACTCAACTTCCCTCTTAGCAAGTTCCTTAACTCAACAATCCCACCAACTGTCGCACTTGCCTCCAACAACTCATTCAAATTTGCCAATAGATCCTTTTGCTTAAACTTCCCCTTGACTAGTTAATTAGACTTGCTCTGGATCTGCATAAATTTTCAAAGATCATATTCACAATGACTCCATGTCAAACACTCATTCTAAGGACCCACAAGCAACCAAACCATCCAACATCTGCCACATAACCCATAATCTCCTCCTAATATTGCACGAGGGCCTCGAGGGAGAAGTTTATGATGTTCGCATATTTAGGAAAAGCAATATAAAATTAAGCCGCTAACTCATAGCCTTTTTAATTATTTGATAAGAACTGAATAGAGCAAAATCTCTAAACATGTAAGCTCTTATGAAGAGCCTTTAAAATCCAAAATGAGAAGCATCTTTTTCCCCTGAACCTATTAAAAAAATAATAAATAGGCTTCAAAGTTATCTCAACACATACACTCCAAATGTAATATACTAACCCTCTATTAACAAACATATAAATCATGCAATACTCTAGAGTACTTTAATTTGCCCCCATAAAGATGTTACGACTCCAAAAAACTCGAAAAGTATTCAAACTAAGGAAAAACATATATTATGGGCATATTGAATATCCAGGAATAAATGCACAAACATGAATAATGTTGTCAAGAAAATGAAAATCATGTTGATGCATCAAAAACTCTAGAATGCTAAATGATCTTTAGCTTAACCCAAAGGCTTTAGGACATCATTGGGATGACCCAAGAGAAAATATCCTCTTGAGAATAATAAATCACCAAAGTGCTTACTCAAGATCAAATTATCATAAGTTCATAATTCCATAATTCAAATATGCACAATATCAACTCAATTGATCAAGTTGATAGGCCAAAGACTTGAGCTTGATCTTGCTATCTCCTAGTTTGAAAGATCATGATGACACATAATCTCATTATGCACACTAAAATATGTACTAAATTGAAAACTAAAACCAACTAAAACAATTGAACCACCTTGTATATATGATGAGATTGTAAAATCCAACAATAAATCCATCTTACCTACAGAGCAAGGTTTAAATATCCACCAATCAATTCATCTACCTATAGGATAAGATTGTAAGATCAATCGTTAAGCTCTTCTCATCATATCTAGTCCTCTGAAACATAAGCAACCTTGTTCTATATCTCTAAACTATATAATGAAGCTAGTACGGCCAACTCTTAACCAATGAACGAGTTATTATTATCCTCAAAAGTATAGATTTGGTGCACATTTTAACGCCAATCTGCTCATGATGCCTAAGAGAAAGCAATCCATGATTGTTAACCAAATTCCTTATACACTATTGCTCACATCCAATAATCTGTGTAAATTGGGTCCATTGGCATACCAAGGATAATAAAATCATGGAAGCTTTATCGGGTCTACCTCAATCTACCTAGAGGAAAACTACTTTCAATTACTCTCACATTTACACAATAAGAAGGCTCACATGGGAAATTTTGGCTTGTCCAAAGCAATTATTGTTTAACACATGTTTTGATCGTGGTATATCTAAGCATGTAAGGCTTGTATGTAAAATGTTGAGAAAAGAGAGATTCCTTTTCAACTGATGAACTAGAGTTTTAATATTTGCAATTGGTAGCCATCAACATGTATGTACAACCTTCCAATTTAATAAAGATAAATTCAAACTTTCATGTATCAATCAAGCATTCAACTCTCACTTGAGAGCACCACAAAAATTAGAAATTAAAAACATTAAATTCACTCATAAATGTCTATTTTGGCATTTTAACTTGGTATATCAGAAGTTTATGCTTCAATGAAATAGTCTTTGAAACATAATTTTCTATTTAACCATGCACACACTCGCACATTTCCTTGACACCACAGAGCAACTTGAAGTTTATAAAGTATAACCTAAATGTTAAAAATGAGTTCTTACAACTCATTCAAATTTCAAGCATTTTTACTATTCAAAACTAAGTGACAATTGGGTACGCATCCAAGAAATTATAAGGAGCAAGACCATTAACTGTCAAAAAAGTTAAACGTAGATATAAATCATCTAAAAATGGAAGAGAAAAAAAAACGGTTAGCAGTTACTATGTAAGGATAAAAAATTGGCAAATCTAGAGGAGAAAATTATAAATTCACTTATATAATGCCTCAAAGAAAGATGACTTACACTAAGACGTATATTTGCATTCATTAGAAAATCCAAAATTTCAACAATATTTTGCTTGCTATCAGAAGATGGTTGACATTTCCAACGCCACTCAAGCTTGGTGCCTTTCTTTTCAAATGTCCACGATAGCTACAATAGTCACACAGAATAAGCAAGTCATGTTACTATTTAACATGCAATAAGAAATAAACTCAATCATAAGCCCCTCCAAAATCTCAATAATTCCAACAAATGTTCAAAAAGAATTGGACATCCCAAAAAAAGTGAAAATAATTATCAACCCCCTTGGTTTTCAAGAAAATTTTCCCATATATGTAAACTATAATTAGTGCAACTTCAGTGATAATGCTACTAAATTTTGATATGTAATAAAATTGTCAATGCCAGCCTCAAGCACCAATCTTAAAACTTAAGCCAAAAACCATAAAATTGAATCTTGATTTAAATTATGCTAGTGTTAGGTGATCACTAGAAGCAAACAGCATAACTTGACATAATTGTGCTGAGAAGTAGGCTGGAGTTTGTAGTAACATCACCAGAAAGTAGCATACCAAAATAGACAAGGCTAGGGCATTGACCTTAAGTAGCACAACATAACATAGCCCAATTGTGGTGAAAAGGCGGGTAAAGGATTGTCTAGGAATAAGATTGAACTTAGATTTGCTACAATAGTTGTGTACAAGGCTAAATGAAATAGAAAAGAAAATTTCTAGAACATCATGGAAAATTATAAACTATTTGAATTTGCAAGAGCTATCAAAAAAATAGAGTAGAGATGGCATTAAAAAGAGCTTAAATATAAAATTATTGGGATGAATAAGATTAACGATAGGATGATTGCTAATAAATTACTAATAACGATGACATGATAACTATGATTAGTGCTTATACTCCTTAAGTTGGATTATAAGAGGGAATAGATGAATGAACTATTATAATTATACTATCAAAGATAGGACAATAGGATATATAGGAGGATTCATGGCTAATAGGGAATATAAGTTGAAAATGCAATTTAAAAAACTAGATTTGACTTAAAAATAATAAAATAATCTTGAAATAACGATCACAATTTAGAAAATAGCAAGAACACTTAATTACTTTTAAAAAATGTAGAGATTAAATTACATATAAATGTTTTACTTAAAAAATAAAAATTATTTTGCAAAAATTATAAGGTGACTCTAGAAAAAAAAAACTCAACCACACACCATAAAATAATAGTTATGCATATATTTCATGGAAGCATAAAGAAAATGTTCAAAGCCTTAATAATTCAAATTGCCCCCGGATAACATAATGAAATTTTAAAAGAGAGAAATTATTAATTTTACAAGATGGAATGTTTAGAGAAATATATTAAAATTCTATAGTTGAGTCAAACTTTAATATGGGATAAAATGACTAATTTAATTAAAAAGATTGCTATAGAAGTTTTGCGAGATAGTTTAGTAATAGATCATGCAAAGGGAGAGTTGGTAGATTGAGAAAATATAAAGGTTCTAAATAAAACAAATCACATTTTAATGAAATGTCAAAAAGCATTGTTGAGACTTCGCAATAATTATGAGAATTTAGGCAACCTACAAAGAGCATGGCGAGAAAGTTAAAAACTGCAAATTTTTATAATTTATTAAATAAGTTCAATACTAAGAATGAAAACAAAAAATATACAAATATATATATATATATATAGTTAAGGCAAGAACTATAGAATTTGCTTGAATTAGATGCAATAAAAATGATCTTAATTGGATCTCAATTAATACAAGAAGACATCAAACATAGAAATGCTACTTTGACTAACTATCAAATGATGGCTTTAAGGCAGAAATCTTTTTTGAAAATATAAAAAACAAAATAATAAGAAATATTATAAATTTATATTAAAAATAAATGGAATTAGCTATGAATACAATGCTTCATTGGTGATCTTTGAGCTGAAAAAACTTGAAAAATTATGTATAATACTAGAGTATTTTGGTTAACAAATCTTTTCAGTGAAATTTAAAATACAATATATTAAATGATTAGAAAAGAATCATTTTAATAACATCCAAGCACAAAGGAGATGTTTATTATGGGCTCTGAAAATTTGTCACCGACCTCTCGATTAAGAGAATTTGATTTATGTCGGTTAAATTTTCAGAAAGCAGATGGAATAATATTATAGACACTACCCAAAGATTTCACCCTCATTTTGTGAGAACTTTAGATCTAGTTTCAGGTTTCCCATAGGCGCAAGTACCCATAATTAATTACCCTTCTCAATGCTGAGAGAGAACTTTCGATTAAGGTTAGTCGATAGATTGCTAAATGCATAGCATATAGTAGCAGCATGCGGAGTTTTGAAATTTAGATTTATAAAATGCAGCATTCTTTAACTTGAAGCGGATAGTTGGGGGAACGATGATGCGCCCGATCAAGATCTCATAGTTTCATCATCCCGGGAGTCCCTAGTCTACTTAGTCAGAGGAGATAGTCGACTCATCCTGATCGAAGGATTCTTGTTAGCAGTCATGGGTTGCGCGTCCAAGAGAATCTTATAAACTTATGGTAGTGTTTGTCTAAGGAGACAAGCTTAAATCCACCTTAGCTAACAGAGACTTTTTTATCCTATCAAGTTCACCATATAGTTTACAACTCAAAGAAGCGGTAGTGAAGATCTGAACTGATTGTGTAATATAATGGTGTTATTTGGCGGCAACGTCGAGGGCTGGTAATAGCTTCATCGTATGTGGGCCTCTTGACCAAAATGCGTCGGATGACACGAATCAGCGTCTAGTGACATGAGATTGATTGAGAGTGAACACAGTGGAACACTTGATTTGACTTTGGCTCCTTTGTGAGCTAGAGTTTTCTTAATTTGCCACCTACAATAAATAATTGCGGAAGGCAGATGAAATGAATTTTGTTTTAAGTTTTTTAGGCTGATGATTTTCATTTAGTCATTTTGAGCTTAATAATTCATCATATTTTTCATTTGAACTTGAGTTGGCTTTGGCTTTTTTGTGAGCTAGAGTTTTCTTAATTTGTCACCTACGAAAAATAATTGCGGAAGGCAGATGAATTGAATTTTATTTTAAGTTTTTTAGGTTGATGATTTTCATTTAGTCATTTTGAGCTTAATAATTCATCATATTTTTCATTTATATTGATATTTAATTTATATCAATTTGATTTAAAATTACAATCACATTTTGATGAAAGTATCAACTTTGGTTGAAATCTCTATTCAACACAGTCATCATCAGGGTATATAAATCTACTTAGTCATTTAGCTTATTATTCAAGATCTTGTCGACTCTATTAATTTAATAATAGAGGATCGGATCTAAATTTATATTTTGAGAATTTTAGATTTGAGATTATTGGATATAAATATCTTAGATATTTTGATAATGATAACCCCTCCAGTTGATATATTCAATCAACTCAGTCATCATTGGGAAATATAAGTCTGCTTGATTATTTAGTTTATTGGTCTAGAGTCTGTCAACTCTATTAATTTAATAATAAAAGATAAAATCTACACTTATATTTTGAGAATTTTGAATTTGATATTATCGAATATAAATATCTTGGATATTTTGATAAAAATGACCCCTCCAATTGAAATTTTCAATCAACTTAACGACCATTGGGAAATATAAATCTGTTTGGTTATTTGGTTTATTGTTAGGATCACATGACTATTAATTTAATAATAGATAATTTTATATTTTGAAAACTTTGAATTTTGAGGATATTGAATATAAATATCAAGATATTTTGATAATAATGATAGGTTGATATCATATTTCCTCGTCTTCATTGGATGTATATTTTCTTGTCAATCTGTCATTATTGATTTAATAATAGATCTATCTACTCTATGAGAATTAAAATACCGGATATTTTTAAATTAAAATTCTTATAATATTATTATTAGATTTTTTAGATTTTTGTTGTAAACCCATCAGATCT
Source organism: Cymbidium sinense (assembly GCA_021442155.1). NCBI lineage: Eukaryota > Viridiplantae > Streptophyta > Magnoliopsida > Asparagales > Orchidaceae > Cymbidium > Cymbidium sinense. The sequence goes on from CM038224.1 coordinate 134,402,233, forward strand.
ACCAAGATCAACCTATCCTCGGATACTTGGTTTAAGCATTCGACGTGGTATGGGCATAGTGATTCAACTCGATGATTTAAGCTTAAGGGAATTGAATAATATTACTTATTTTGACTGAGTTTCATTACAAGTTTAAGATTTTAGATAAAATTTTGATAACATTTCTAACCCCGGACGTTATCCTCAGTATATGCTACAACGGGGATGCACTAAGCCAAAAAAAAGATATGTATGAGTGAATGTACGCGGGAATCGTCGTCCAGAAAGGCATGTATGGGTTTCCCATGTAACAGATTTTCGCCAAAAGGCATGAACGGGTACTTATACACCTGCAATGTCAGTTTAAACAACAATTTTATATTTATGGCTGACTTTATTTTGAGCTGTTTAGGTCTCCCGTCAGTGTGAAAATTTGACAACATTTCAACAACATCCCGGTGTCGTCCCCGCATAGGGGGATGCCTCAAGTATGATGGGTCTGCCCACAATGTCAAGAAAAGCATGCATGGGTGGTGTAAACATTACGCCCGAACGCGTCTTCCCACCATACCAAGAAAGCATTTATGGGTCTTTGAGGTACCTGCATGACATATTTTTCCGCCACGCTAAGAAAGACGTGTATGAATACTTATATACTTGCCTTCAATCCATACTCTAAATACCATTTTGTTGTTGTTACTTGACTCTCTGGATTCTGACAAATTTTTGACAACATCTCCCCTAGTGGAGGGTTTCTCTTCTAGATCGACCACCGTCCCAAAAGATGCGCATGGATGGTGTTTTTTCGCATCAGCGTGAGTCTCCAACTTACTACTAAAGACACGATAGTTTTCGGTACTGTCGAAAACTCAAATTTCCCCACCATACCAAAAAAGGCATGTGCGTGCACTTATACACCCACAAGCAAGCAATTTTATACCTGTGAGAAAGAAAGCACCGGGCGGAGAGGCGCTGAGCCGGCAGCGGGGAGCGTCTTGGTTAGGGCTGGCCAAAGAACGTGCCAGCCGAACCGAGCCTAAAGGCTGAGCAAGAGAATGACCACCCGCGGGAGGCCATGCGGGAGGGCTATGAGTTGCATGCATGAAGGATGTCGGAGCTGCTGTTCGCCATAGAGGGAGCTCGAGAGAAAGGAGGATTAGGGTCAGCTGGGGTTTGGGGCAGTGGGTAGAGGAGATAGGGTTAGGTAAGGGGGGATATTTATAAAATTTTATTTATTTAAGTGAAAATTAATTCTAATTGAGATTTTTGTGCCGACATTGTTACATGAACAATATATATGTCAATTTTAGGTTATTCTGATATTCTGAATGCAATGGTGCAGTCTATTTCGTGATTGGAAGCCGTTTGGCTCAAGTCGAGGCAGTCAGATCAATTTCAGTTCAAAAATTGAGCACTATCACTTCCAACTGCTCGATATTCGCGTAAACTCGTCTGAATTGAGCACAAATAATTTCATCTGATAGGTTTCGATGTTTCAACGCTAATTGCAAGATCAATTTCATGAACGGAGGTCGCTTGGGCGTCGTCGCAATCTCTCGACTCCGATGTGCATATAGGCACGTCGACAGACTTCCTTCTTGATTGGTCGACCGTCGAATAGTGCAATATATATATATATATATATACACACACACTTTGATCAATTTTGACGTCCTGAATGCGATGGTGAAGTCCATTCATCGATCGGAGGTCATTTCGATTGATTTCGGCAATATCCAATGCATTTTAGCTCTGATTTGCATGTTGTTGCATCCGTAGTCGATCGAATTCGTCTTATGAGCTCGACTCGACTTATGGCGCACGCATGTCGACATTTATGACTATAGTAATTATATGAGAATCAAAACTACAAGCTATGGAGTTCGAAAATTTAAGTCAACATCAAAGAACAAAGAAAGTAAGTACTCATATATTATTTTTATTAATCTTGAAAGCTGTATGATATAATATTATAAGAATTGATTTGATGCACATTAAAAAAATGTGTTAAAGGTGCATTAAAAAAATTAAAAATATATATGATTAAGCATGGACTATTGTTAGAAACAATTACAGAGTTACCAAGGAGTTTCTTATCACCATATACATCAAAGATCAACATTAAATTTGTATCCTCTTGTATTGATAATATAAGTGCTCATAAATGTTATTCAAAGTAAGGCACTTTCATGTATAATTTGAATATATGAAGTAGTCTAATCGATAAGATCATAAATAAGTAAAAAACTTTAAAAAAAGAAAAAAAATGTTTAGAACATAAAGAACTTAGAATTGCTAAATAAATTAAGTATATGATACAAGCTTTTATTGTGTAATATTACTAGTTATTAATCATTATTTCCTTGATAAAAAGTAAAGTGATACATATTTGACATAGATGTAAATATTGTAAATCTATTATGAACAAGAGCACTACGAAAAATAAAAACATCATGGAGACTTAAAAATTCAATTTTATAAAATTATAATTAGATCAACTATATTGTATGATTGTAAGTATTAAACAGGATAGAAATGAGAATGAGAATGTTAAGTTCGATGTATGACAAAGCTATGAAGGATTGATTGATAATAGCAATAACATAAAAGATGATGGATTAGTATATATTGAAATTAAAATATTGAAGATATAGAAGTATGGGTTGGATTGAATGGGGATAATGACAAAAAAATGGATGCTTAAGGAAACTTGGATACAGTTTTTTTCTTAAAAGCATGTAATTTACATTCAAAAAAATGAATATTAAAAAAAAGTTGAGCATTTCATAATCAAGAGATTATTTATAGTTTCCTACGTACTCTTATCTTAGAAATCAAACCACATAGTTGGAACAAAATTTTAAATTAGCTAATGCACAATGTAAATAGAAAGAGGTCAAAAGCAATTCTAGATATGTAATGTCCTAGAGAGTAGAAAGAGCATCAGCTTATCCCACAACCTCAGAGAATTGCCACAACACATCAATTAAGGCATGTACTGATTATTAAGGAAATGACAATATTACAAAAGGTCCAAATGTTAAAGAATGGGGATTATTCACCATATAGCTGAAAAAGGATCCTAGAGATGGAAAAAATACAATATTATTGAATTAAACAAGGGTGATAATGTCAATCTCATTATCAACTTTGAAATTAGCTCCATTAAACTGTCTAGGTGGAGGCCTAAATGAGGAGCCAATATTTTTGTAAAGTATTTAGAAAAATTTTTTAAATGGCACTCTAATAAATCCTTTATTATTATCAGAGCTAGTAGATATAGAAGCAACCACACTATTAGCAAGCGGTGTCATAATAACAAACCAAAGGCAAAAGTAGCCTCCAAACTAGGATTATAAAAGCTCCCATCAGCAAAACCTGGGTTGAAGTTGTCAAAAGATTAATGCAAAATAGCTTTATATTTATATAGCACTCTATAAGGATGCATTGGGAATGAGGATTCATGAAGTCAACCCCAAATATTAGAATGAGGCTAATGAGATAATGTCAATTAAGATGAAGATAACTTTTGAGTAGGTTATAATATAGATAAGAATAAAATAAGTTAATAAACAAAACTTTTTTTTGAGTCTTATTCTAATACAAAGGCATTACATTTTCATATTGCTGGAGTATCATGGCTCTAACCAAACAGGTTATGTGGAATGGTTTTTTTCAGCTTTTCGTTATATAATTGTGCCTAGTAATAGAAGAACCACCTTTCCTTCTTGATGAAGCAGATATAGAAAGCTGTGAACAAGATTTATGGTTTCGCATACTATAAAATGGAAGTTGCAGGCATCTCTTACAAGACTTCCTTCCTTTCCGCACCTTTCCAATAAAAAAGGTGTGGACCAGTTAGCTTTGGATAATGGAGGATCACCGAAAATGAGGAGGGGGGAAGGGAAAGTTATTCAAGGGTTTCCACGGATACTGCAAAGAAGACTGAGTTCAACAAAGAAGGATGTTTAACCTAAACATAACGTTGCAGTTGATCAATAGACATGAGACCTGATTATGGAAGAGTTAAGAAGAAAGATCGAAACTTTGACCCAGCGCAAAGACTTGTGAGCCTTGCATATTAGAAGATAAGTATCAAGGACCCTCATGCATCATAATCAACCTAAAAGCTAAGGGCTGTTTAGTTGCTTGAGTTAGTCAAGGTTTAAGATAAATTTTATCAAATAATTTTTTAAAGCTACATTAATTCGGAAAGAAATAGATATAAGAGATTACCATCAATTCTCAATTTAATTTTTCTCCTCATTTATGTAAATCCTAAATGTTAAAAATTTGCCTAACAACTATGAAATTAACTATATCTAAATTTACAACATTTACTAAACCGTATTTGAATTAAATCCTAATTGTAGCTAAACATCCCCAATCATCCCAGCCCCTTCATATATATAAGCGAAATTAATAAAAACAAATCAACAAACACCAAAATCATCAAAAAGAAAGACGAGTAAACAAGACGCTAACCCTCCTGTGCCCTTTGCCGGCGTCTTCGAACCCATATTTAGACTCCGGCTGCTGAAACCCTAGGTACCGTTCGGCAAGCGCGATGTACTGAGACCAATTGGTCCCACTGCTCTGCTCTTTGCTTCACCTCTGCATCCGACCCTGTCAAGAGAGATAAAAAATCATTGAAACAAAATAGTAATCCATTTACCGGATCGTCTCAAATGATGAGACGGAATGACGAAAACAAACCCTCGCAAGTCCAGGCATTGAGACCGTCAGTGATTGAGAGGTGGAAGTGAGAAGGGAACCATGTGCCGCGTATAAAGATTGAGTCTTTGCTTCTTCCCGAGGCAGAAGGGAGCTCGAGCTTGAGGCAAGTGTGCCTTGCGTCGGCGTCGGAAACTGAGTCGTCTTCCATGGCGAGCAGGGCAGAGAGTCGGAACTTGCCGCCGTCTGGAATGAGTTGACTCGGTAAAGGATTGATGAAGTTTGAAATGAGATTGGTCACACTCACCTTATTCGTCTTTCTACAAATACCACGGCGGGAGGGCCAACCGAACTTGATTAACACGCTTCTTTAAATGTCGAATTTGCATACAAAACATCTAAATTATTTTGTTCACATATTTGACCTATAAATTCTACTATTTATTAAACTTATCAAAATATTAAATTTTATGAGATACAATCACTTCTATTCAAAATTCACAAACTTTCAATCATGAAAAGAATGAGTACAACATAATATTAACTATTAAAAGTTTATTTGAGGCAATCGTAATTATATGAAAATTTAGTGATAGGGTTATTGAAGAAAAAATTATTGCCTATACATTATAGAATTATATTATAATCTAAAAAAATTCATAGAAGCAGAGACTTATAAATAGGAGCTACCATCTCATTTGTAAAGGAAGAACCTAAAAGTAAATCTAAGAAATCCTAAGCAATTTAAGTTTTGCAAAGCTCTCTCTCTTTACCTATTGAAGTTCTCTCATTTACTTTTCTCCTACCTTGTGTTCTCTTGGTGTTCTAGCCCAATGTTCATTTAGGGTGCACAAGAAAGGATCCAACTATAAGGGCACAACAAAAGGCTAAAGCAACTTATGGAGGACAAAGTACAAGAACATCAACAACAACAACAACAAACTTTATCCCACTACAACTGGCTACATGAATCTTTTTTCTCCACTGTCTTATTAAGTATCATATTCTCATTTAAATCTAATAAAATAATATCATTTCTTGTACTTCCTAACCAAATCTACTGAACTCGATCTCTACCTTTCTTAACATAGGTCGAATATAATACATTTACTCTCTTAATTGGGTCATCGAGAGATTGAAATTTTATGTGACCAAACCATCTAAGACGGTTGTCTCTAATCTTATCTGTCAAACCAATTATAAGAAGCAAATTGAAAATAAATATTAAAACTTAATACATTTTATTTTTATTTCATTTTATGTATTTTACGTGAATTTGCATTAGTTTAAGGGTAATAATGTTGTTTAAGAACTTATGTGATAATTATGTGTTGTGTAAGATCACATGGGATGTAGAAGAAGTGATTTATTTTATAGAAGTGATTTATTCAACCTGATTACAATTAATTAAAATCAAATGTAATTTAAGGGGTGGCTAGTCATGGAGGAATGATTATGATGCATACAAGCCTTAGCCAACCCACTCCTTTCTTTCTCCCTCAATTGCACATTTTAAAATTCATCCAATATGAATTTTTAAAAGCTATGTTTGCTAGATAACAAATTTTTTTAGTGGCTTTGTGATAGAAGAAAACTTGAAGAAATCTATTTGTTGGGGACTAGGTGGTTGTTCAACCTTAAGAGAGATTTAATGATCTTTTCTTGTAAGTTACTTTGATAAGTGATTTTGAATTTTATGTGTTTTTTTATTGTGGTTTCTTATTGTTGACTCTTTCTTCCATCTTCTCTCAATCTAAAAAAATTAATTACTTCACAAAATCCCCATAAATCACTCTTAAATTCCTTGAATCAGACAAGTGCTTGTAAGACTAGACCCTAGTTTAATTGACAGTGGTGTTTAGTGGCCATAAACCTAACCAAAACCTTTAAGAAATTATAGATCCATGCTAGAGATATGGAATTTTTTGCTTAAAAGTGTTTCTAATAATTTTCCTTGAGTTTAAACCCATTTTTCAAATACTTATTCCTCTTATAAGCTGTCAACCAAATTAAGGTTTAGTTAGGCCCAATCTTAGAAAACAAATATGAAAGGATTATTTCTATTCCTTGAAAAATTTTGAAATATTTTAGATTCGAAGTAGTCACACTACTCTAAAATCTCTAATTTATTTCATCCTAGGGTGGACTATTTTTGTTGTACTACAATTTGGAAGTAAAGACTACATATGTTATTTTGAACAAGTTTTCTTATATTGGTCAACCAATATTGTGACCCAAATATTAAATCCACTTCAAATAATGCCCCTTATCATATATCATTTATAAGCCTCTTGGGAAATTCCTCCAACCCTTTTTAGGTCACTCTAAGTGGTCTAACATTAAGTCTCATTAGTAAGGTTGATTTATCATCAAGGGAGGGTGCTAAGGACACACGAATAGCTTAACATAAGTTAAGTCATTAACAAAAATCTCACATACTTGAAACACCAATTGAATAATGGATTGAAGAAGAAGAAAACAATAAGCCATTCAAACAACAAGCCATCCCATGAGATGTTGAATTGTTAATATTGTGTCAGAAGAATTGATAGCTAAGTAGCTTATCTCTCACTAGAATATGATCATGTCAATGGCTGATTCTTGTCACTGCAATCCCTTCTCCTTGTTTCATCACTAATTTTTTTGCCAATTTTGACACAAATTGGGGTTGCACTTCACTTTCTTGACAATTATAACGTCATTGAATATGCTAACAAAGAAGAATAATGTATCACAAATTTTAAAAAAATATATATATAAAAAGATCAAAGAAAATCAAAATTAATCTTATTTATAAAAGTATTACCAAATAATAAAATAAATTATGTATTTACATTTTTTGCGATCAAATTACTAAGAATTTGATCAAATATTAAAATTAAAATTTATAATGATAATATAAAATATTACTTATAAAATAAGATTTTAATGTTTTATACTAAAATGCACCCAAAGAATTGAAAAATAAATAAATTTGTCTATCAAAATTTTTACTAATTGTCTTATATGCACACACACTAAGTACATAATCAATCATTTATTTGTTTATGTATTAAAACTAGGCTATTGTATATCCATGGTATATGAAGTGCATTCGGTCAAGTGCACACAATCACTAGTAGTCAAACTCAATGACCACTATGTGGGCTCCAAAATTTGCCACCAACCTTTCAATGAAGAAAATGTGATAAATTTCGATCAAATTTTCAGAATGCAAATGGAATAGTATATAAGACATACTACCTAGAGATTTCACCCTCATTTTACGAGGACTTTAATTCTGGTTCCAGGTTTCCTATAGGCGCAAGCACCTATAATTAATTACCCCTTTCAATACTGAGAGAGCACTTTCGATTAAGGCTAGTTGATGAATCGCTAAATTGTGAGCGTATAATAGCAATGAGTGGAGTTTAGAATTTATGAGATTTATTTTTTTAATTTAAAGCTTATGTTTGAGGGAATGATGACGCATCAAAATCCCATGGTTCCATCATCCCGGGTGGCCGGAATGATGACACTTAGTTAGAGGAGGTAGTCGACCCAACCTAGTCGATGGATCCTTATCATCAATCATGTGTTACATCGTCTAAAATGTCCTTGTAGACTTGGGATAGAGTTTGTTTAAGGGGACAATAGAAGTCAACCTTAGCTAACATAGGGCTTTTTTCCCAATCAACTTATTCTATAGTTTACAAAAGAGCAAAGCCGTTAGGGAACATACGGGCTGCAGTTGTAACCGTAATTTAGTGGTATCATTTTACGACGAACCACCTGACCAGAGGACTCTGGTCATAACTATCATTTATGTGGTGTCATTTTGCGGTAAAACCACGCGGACAGAGGACACGGGCGTCATCACTGGCTTAAGATTATGTAAGTGTGAAAACAACTATTTATTTGATCTAACTTTGACTCTTTGTGAGCAAAAATTTTTAAATTTGTCACCCCCGATAAATAATTACAGATGGGTGGATGGATTTTTAAATTTAAATAATTAATTTCATCTAATTTATATCTTTTAATTTGAACTTATGATTATTTTGTAATTGATTTGAATTTGAGCATATAGTAATTAATCGTTAAAGCCTTAGATGAACTTTAGTACTGATGACATTTTCGATCATGTGACTGTTATTGACTAATAGACCTTGTCAATTCTGTCTCTTTTCTTGTAGAAGATCAGGTCTAGATTCATTGCTTCAAAATATACCGTCCTCCAAACCTTATCAACTCTAGCTTAAGTATAGAGGATTGGGTTTAAGACCTTCATCTTGATGATTTGAACTTGAGAATTTATGTCAATTGAATTATTTTTTTGCAATTATATGATATAATTAGCTTCTCAAATTTTATCAAGTTGAAAAATATTATAATATCATCATCATATTTTTTAGATTTTGTTAACCCAGACTTAATCCTAAGACCCAACCGGGGTTCTAACCCGCTCAGCATCCTCATACACAAAATTTAGATTTTTGACACATGTGTTAGGGACCATGCGGGTAATTGATTGTTTTGGATATGTATGTATTGTTCATTCATTTTGCACACAACTTGCATGTTTTCCTAAGTGTTCGATCTAGTGAGTACTTCAACATGCATACAAGCATTTGTTCCTTTAAAATAATGTATGTATATTTAAATGTATAAGTTGTAGTAGTTGTGTTTGATATGACAAATGGGTCAAATTGCAAACATAGATTTTTGATATCTTCAAATATAGATCAAGTGTAAATCTATCTTATGAAAGCACATGTTTAATCTTTTTTCAAACAACTTTTATAGATCAAATGTAAGCATATGTTCAACGAGATATAAGTTTGATTTTCCTAAGTGCTTGTAATAATTCAAGCATGTATCTGTTCTAAATGGATACAAAAATATTTGTCATATATCAAGTGTAAATCTGTTCTGAAATATACAAGTTTGATTCTTTCAAACACTTATCATCAATCAAGTGTGTATCTGTTCTGAGTGAATGCAAGTTTGACTCTTTCAATACTTGTCATAAATCAGTTGTAATATTATCTTATGAAAATATGATCTTTCAAATACATGTCATTGGCCAAGTGTATCTGTGATAGAGTATTAAAAATTGTTTCATTTAAACATCCACATATATTTAAATATAATGAAACTCAACATGTAGCTTTCCACACATGTAGACATTCTCATATAGTATTATCGACTTAAGAATTTGCATAAATCTCAAGCTAACAAGAGTGACATTTTACTTTAGAAATAAATGATAAAATCTTTTCATGCAAATGTATGGACATGCATCTGTTTACCTCACTTTTGGAGTGAGGATTCAATCTTCTCATCTTAGATCTAGGATTCTTCTAGATACTAAGAGCTTCTTAATCATAAAACACTTCTAGTGGCTAAGTGAACACTTAACCTAAACCTAAAGACTTAGAAGGATTAGCCATAGGATTAGGCTATGCCTTAGGACCTAGGGTGACCTACCTAGCCTATAGCCAAACCATGACTCATGTCTAGCTTCTTAGCCAAGATCCAACCTCAAATCAATACAACCAAATCCAATTAAATCTCAATTCAAATCCAAATCCAAACTCCAAAATAAAAACCAAATCCAAATGATCTAAACCTAAACCAATGATTCAACCTTATGGACTTAGCCAAAATTCACTTTAATCCAAACCAAGTTCAATTGATTTTCTCAAAATCAATTCAATCTTTCAATCATCATTCCAAACCATACCAAAATCTACAATCAAAGCCAAAACCAATTCAATCAACCTAATATAACCCATTTGACCCAAAATATTCAAATGAGCCAAAATCCAATTAAACCCAAATCAATTGCAACCAAAGCCATAAATCAATACAAAATCAATATCTAAACTCAACTCAATTCAATCCAAAAATTAAGCCAATTAACTCATTTAGGACTTGACCCAAAATTACCTAAATGACTTATTTGAACTAAATTTTAATCCAACCCAAATTAGATTAAACCAAACTATCCAAAACCTCATATGATGATTGTTGATCATCCTTGATTGATCAATTGTCATCAATTAGGTCAAACTAAGTCAACCTAGACATTTAACAAAATCAACCCACTTAACCTACATGAGCTAAATGAACAAAATATCATCTTAGGCCAAATCAATTGAAACCATTAATTCATACCAATCCAAAATCAATCCTTGAATATAACTTGACCATCAATTGAGCCAAACCAAACCCAATTGGCTCTCTTGACCCAAGTTTACCCAATTTGACCTAAAGTACCAAATTGAGTCAAATCAAAATCTAACACAAATTGATTACAACCAATGACTCAAATCCATTTCAAATTGATTATTGAACATGATCAAATCTTGATTGAACCCAATTGACAAATTGATCTAAAGGGTCAATTTGGCCTAAATCATTCCTAAATCCAAATTGATTGAAATTAAAGCCCTAATCATCTTCAATTGATCAATTGAACATGAACCATGCTTTAAAAGCCAACTTGTCCAATTTGGCCAAATTGGTCAACTTGATCTATTTGACCCATATGAACTCAAATGGGTCAAATCCAAATCCAAGCCAAATTGAACCCAACTAATTGAACCAAAATACTCTGAATACTCATTTGAACTTGACTCAACCTTTGGTTTGACCCAATCCGACTAATTAATTAACTTCACTCGACCTAGTTCAATTTGACCTACATGGGTCAAATTGAGTCAAACCCATTCAAACTAAGCCCAAACCCATTAAAACTTGGCATGACCCATCCTTGGCTTACCTTAGGTCAGCCCAAATCCAACAAAACCCATAATGAACTTGAATTTACCCATTGCCCAAGGGGTAAAGCCTCCCACATGAAACAAAACTCCATTTTGAATGGCCAAACCCACTCTCCTCCCCTTGGTAGCCATCCTAAGCTCCAAATGGGCTCAAGGACCACTGGCTCACCTGCCCCAAAGCTGTTTGGATCAGCCATGAACCAAGTGGAGGTGAGCTAACCTCTCAAAAGCCATTAGTACACTTGGAAATCCAAACCGAGCCACCTCAGCCCTTGGCAGCCACTCCACCTCACTCACCCACTCAAACCAAGCCAACTCAACACCTCCCTGCCACCCACGACCGCCTGCGGCGGCCAAACGGTCACAAGAAGCCACACCAATCCCATCCGTCTGATCCAAGGGAAGAGGGGGTATACCCCCCCCCCATCATTTCGATCCAATTCGAGCACTTGGACTTCCTTAGAGCTTTAGCACACTAAGACGAACTCCCCCAAGCATTTTCTTAGCTTCCCGAGCCTTTCCATCATTGGAGATATGAAGGCAGCAAGCAAATAGGATAAGGCTCAACTCCATCCAACACCACCAAATCCCAACCAATCCCAAATTAACTTCACCGCGTTCATCTTATCGGTGGTAAACAAACCTTCTCCCAAGCGATTCGAGCACCGGAGACCACCCTAAGAATAACTCCAACATTCTTTTTGGTGACGTTTGGCCCACAGAGTCACCGACAAGAACTCAATGTGTCATATTCTCAGCAGGGCTTCGCCTCATCAAGGCGAAGCTACCTCGATCGATTCACCGCCAATCTTGAGCTCCAACGAGGTAATTTCCAGTAAACCGTGGATTTTTCTAATTTTTGTTTGGTCTTTTTGAAGAAAAGTGTAAAGTCATGCAAAATCCACTATTATATCCCTTTGGATTCCTTTTGTGAACATTTTGGATTGATTTTGACATCTCACGAGCTTCGAGAGTTGGCGAGGAAGGCGGACGGTGTCCATCTTTCATCGCTCGGGAGATGATAGATCATCTGCCATCCTTTCTGCGTGACCGGAACAGATGGTCGTGATTATCCAATTAGATTTAATCTGATTTATTTCCTTAGGAACTATGAGATTCATCCCTACCGTCTGATCTTAGATCGGATAGCAAGGATGAAAGCGCGTCCTCCACTACCACGTCAACAATGAGTCGGATAGATTTAAATAGTCAAGCCCGTGGCACCATGTGGAAAGCGCTGCCACGTCAGTGGTCTCGTGGCGTCGACGGGATTAGGCTTAATTACCCATTTTAATGGTTGAAACTTTGAAAAAATCATAACTAATTATGAAAAAATTCAAAAAATGCAAATAAATATTCATTTGAAAGGTAAAACAAAGAAGATTTTATTAAATTTATTTTTGTTTGATTTTGAATAATAATTAAAACTCAATTAGGATTTGAATGTGCACTTAATTAGCTTAATTAAGCTCTAATCACTTGGGCAATTATTTCCAAACTTGGGGAATTGATTTAATGGGGTGATCTCTGCCTCCCATGATTTTCTTGGAATTTATTGCTTATAAAATTAGAGAAATTGATGTTTCAAATCTTAATTACCCCCCTTAATTAATTTAATAATTAATTAACATTTAAAATAACAAAACTAATTAATTAAAACTCATTAATCACTGATTGACACTGAATGGATGAGGGAGAGTGGTTAGGACCTATTTCCTAGTCTCTTTCCCAAATTAAATTCATTTTAAAAGAATTGATTAATATGGGATTTAATTAAATGCTTAATTAATCAACTACATATTCTAATCAAATCAAATTGAAATCATAATCACTTCAGATAATTAATAATGAGATTAAGGGTTCCTCTTTATGTGTTCAATAGCTTAAAGACCCTTTAAGGAAATGATGATTAACCCATAAGTGTGTGAAATCATAAAAGTACTTAATTATATTTTTTAACTTAATTAATATTTAATTATGGGCCAATTGCATTATATCCCTTAGGAGCATTGCAATTTTATTTTTTCACATGTTCATATCATTTGTAACTCATGATTAAATGATTAATCAAATTAAAGAAGCATAAAGAAGGGTGATTAAATGACTGACTTAATTTTTTAACTTAATCAATTCATAAAACCTATTTAATTATCATTCCTTATACCAATTAAGATTACTAACATGGGAATGGGATTAAAATAGCAAGTAATCTCTCCTCTTTAAGTTCAACTCGAATCCAAAAAGAATCAAATTAATAATAAGCTTTGATTTTCTTTAAGTCATTTTATTTAATGTGATTGTCCTTAGGAATTAATGTATTTGAATGAACCATGTGTTTATATTTAGTTATTCATTTTCAATCACTTTAGATGTTGTGTGTCATGTGTTTCCATGCATTCATGTTTTCAAATTTAAATGAATCAAATGGAATTTAGTTATGTAAACTTACATGTGTTGGCTTAACTTAATCATACGTGTGGTTATTATCACTATTAAATTCAAATATATATTTTTACCAAAGATTATAAATGGATAGCAATATTTGGAGTAGTGATAGTTATAAATATATACATAGGAGTTGCATGTGCTTATAACTTAAGTATGTGAAGTGAAGTTCCCTTTCTTGAATTCATTTATAGATTTTCATAGGTTTGACTAGTAATGGGTATATAGTCTAGACATCCGAGAATATGAGGCTTTAAGTAACCCTAATGAGATCATTTTATTACCTCACTTCCCTGGTTAACAAAGGCACGTACCCATTTAATTTCATTCTTATGTATTTTCATATCAAAATTTGGATAAAGCATTAATTCATATGCATAAATAATTCAACCAATGAAAGAAATATAATTTTTGCATGGTTTTCATTCTTCTAAACTATATATACATTATATAGTCTGGACATCCTAGGAATATGAGGCTTTAAGTAGACCCAAGGAGGTCATTTGGTTACCTCTCTTCTCCGGTTAATAATGGCATGTACTTACTTACATCTTTTATACATGTGTACATGTGTTTAATTAAAGAATGAAAATCCCTTTTTCTATTAAAAATACATGCATCCATAATCATCTAAGTCATTAAAATACATTACATGTAAGTTAGTGCTCTCTTTCTTATAATTCATATATAAATTTACATGTATTTGAATGAAAATAAGTATATAGTATGGACATCCCGGGAATACGAGGCTCTAAGTAGCCCTAAGGAGGTCATTTAATTATTTTACTTCCCTGATTAACAAAAGCACATACTTATTTGATTTTGTTCCTATATATTTTTGTATTAGAATTTAGATAGAGCTTTAATTTGCATGTATGAAACAAACACAAATGTAAATTCTAGATGTATGCATCCATTCATCATTTAAGTGTACCAAAATATGTTGTATGCATAGAAATGCTAAGTATCAAATCATGTGCATGTTACATGTGATGGAAAGGAATAACTTGATATATGTCATGTGATAGTAATTCAACTACATTAATCTTAAGATGCTTTTTATGTTGGATAAGTTATTTAAGGTTAGCCTAAACTTAGGATTAACAAAATACTTAATAAGCTATTCACTAAAGAGAACTAAATTATAAAAATATGCTTTAAAAAATGGCTTAAGGTAGGGATGAAAGAGAGTAAACCTCTTTCCTTTCTTTATAACACTTAGATGCTAAGTGTAAGTCAAATGAAACAAAATAAAACATAAGCTAAAACTCATGAACCAACTAAAGAACTTGAAGTGAAACCAACCTTTATGTTAAATTAAACTTTTCCACATTTAGAAAATCATAACTCTAATATTTTGTTAAGACATACCACACAAAGCCTTAGCACACACATTAGAATTAAGCCATCACTTATAGTCCTAAGTTAGGATGGTGTATGTGTGATGTAGTATTTTAGATTGGATGTTAGGGTGCATATTTCCTAGACTAGATGTTAGGTCGTTAATAGTCTAACATTATTTTTGTAGGGAATTGTGCTTAAGGGGCTGCTCAAAAATATATATAAATAGCTTGCTTGTAGGTTGCTTATACCCCTAAGCATAATCCACAATAAAACAAGTGGGCCTGGTTACCCATGTGCATGGTGTTAAGTCCAAATTATGAAATATAACTTGGGATTGTATATATGTTTAGCTAATATATATTTTGCAGGTATAGTTCGATTTACTTTTTCCATAAAATGTAATTTTTGTAATAGGAATTAGGATTAATGTTATGGGGGATTAAGATGAGCAGTGACTAGAAGGCTTAATCCTGGGATGCCCTATGATGCCTTGGAGCAAATCAAATCAAAGGAAGGAAGAAGAAAGAAAGAACAAGTGAAGAATGAAGACCCTCATAACATATATTCAATTATAAATTATAATTATTTTTTTATGTTCTTATAAGGGTAGATCTCGGTTGCCCAATTTTCTCTTTTCTGAGGTATATGGCGGTACCCAACCGTACCGGCATTTTATTCTTTTACAACAGTCTATAAAATTGGTTAATGTTATATTTAGATTGCATAATAGGATCATATGATTTTTATAGTTTCTTTATGTCTGATGTTTTAATGTGTGGCCTGGATACGATAGGCTCTTAAGATAAAATTAATTTTTCTACCCCAATTAATAACTCGTAATTAAAATTCTAACTCATAACCTCATCATAAAGCTTAAGCTCTAAACAAGATAATTAAAAGATTTAGCAACCTCATAGATGTACGATTGTATGTCTCACATCATGCATGTCATATTCCTTCTTCTTTGAATATGTGGGATCTTCATCCTTGCACAATAGGGGAATGCTTGACCTATGAGGGCATCCCTTGTGGTGGAGAACACCCTCTTCTAGTTAATTTAGCCAACAACCTCATTTCATCATTCATTAGGCATAAAAATCTCAAGCCTTTATCTAAGTGAATGTGTCAAAATGAAATAAATAAAGATTTTGCACTTTTAGACTAAGTCATATGTTTATACCACTCATGCTCTAGTCTCTGAAGTGGGTTTAGAATTTAGTCTCTTTCCAAGTAAATAACAAGCCTAACTATCTTGCAATGACATAAGATCATACTACATGGTTTTAAAATGTAGAGGTGTTAGCTAGCCACCACTCCAGACATTTGTAAGTCCAAAAGAGTCGGACGAGTCTATCTTCTCTTGTGGAATAGATCCTTATGTCCCCTTTTGCTTAGATTTAGGTTGTGCTTTAATGTGAGTTAAAGTTCCCTAGATTTAGGATCTGAGGTTGTTAATTTCCTTCGAGCTACAAGCATAAATTCTCACCTCTTAGGTATTTTCATAATCTTGTGTTGATAGATTATAAGCCCGTTGACCTTACTTTTGGAGTGAGCTTTCAACTTCTTCATCTTAGGCATAGGACTCCTCTAAATGCTAAGAGTTCCTTAGTCTTAAGACACTTTTAATGATTAAGTGAACACTTAACCTAACCCTAGACTTAGAAGAGTTAGCCATAGGAATAGGTCATGCATTAGGAGTATTAGGAAAACTTGCCTACCCTATAGCTTGAACCAAATCCTTACTTCCTTAAGTCAAACTTCAAATTCCAACCAACTTCAAACTCAAATCAACTTCAAATTCAAATCAATTCCAAATCAAACCTTAAATCTATTCCAACTCAATTTATTTTCTCAAATCATAAATCAACTCTAAAATTCCAAATCATAAATCAATTCCAAATCAAAATGATTGAAACCCATGATTGAATTCAAAATCCAAAATCTTTCCTAAGCTCTTTCTATTTCATCTTCTGGACTTAGCTCAAATCAAATCCAAATCACTCCGAACTCAAAATTTTTCATAACCCATTTATATTCTCATTTATATTCATAAATATAAATAAAATATAATTTTAAATAACCAAAACTAAATTCAAAACTCAAATCCAAATCCAACTTAAATCCAACTTATACTCTTTCAAGTCAAATTCTTCAACTTAGACAAATCATTCTCAAATCAATCCAAACCTTTGATTTTCTCTTCAACAATCATTCATTCAATCACATACCCAAATATAAATATAAACTTCAATCATCAAACCAAAATCAAACTAACCCAATCAAATCAATGTTCACCCTTAAAATTGTCAAATGAATCAAAACCTATTTAGCTCCAAATCACTTACAATTGGATTTATATTTCAATCAAAAGTCCATATGTGAGTTCAACCAAACTTGAATGAAGCACTGATCAAGCCAATTGACTTACTTAGGCTCACTTGACCCAAAGTGACCTAAAGCACCTTTTTGAGCCAAATTCTAATCCAACCCAAATTAGATTGAACTAAGCCCACCTAAGCCTCACATTGTGAGCAACAATC
This sequence comes from Cymbidium sinense, assembly GCA_021442155.1. Taxonomy (NCBI): domain Eukaryota; kingdom Viridiplantae; phylum Streptophyta; class Magnoliopsida; order Asparagales; family Orchidaceae; genus Cymbidium; species Cymbidium sinense. Next base: position 134,419,982 of record CM038224.1, read on the forward strand.
ATCCTAGGATGATCAATCACTCAAATTAGGTCAAACCAAGTCAAACCTAGCCTTTGACCAATTCAACACTTAGTCCAAATGAAACCCAAACTAGCCAAAATCCAATATAAACTAAACTGATTGAAACCATTGATCTCAATTCATGATCAATGATTGAACTTGACCAAGCCATCAATTGAGCCAAACCAAGTCTAATTTGCCACTTGACCCAAGTTTGGTGAAAATTTTCTATAAAGTGCCTTTCAAATCTGCAGGAAAAGAAAGATGAGCCCTTACAAAAATTCATCTCTTTAGGGCGCCACGATCCTGTACTTATTCGTGATCGAGTATGTCATCAAAGAAATAGTGTACTATCTCGAAAGGCAGTCACGCCTTTAATGGACCTAATCCATGATAAGAACTCCCAGGATGATGGGTTATTATGTACAGATTCTTCCCTTACTTTATATGAAAAAATAAAACAGGATTTATTTTAAATCGGGTTCGTTAAGTTCTCAACATGGGCAAGCCCTCATAGTTAATTACATCCTAAGGGACGGGATCCCTTCGGAAAACTCTTTATTAAGGTAAATGATCATCGTCTTTGAAAATTTCAATAGAAAAGGACAATCAATCGATTGATTTATGTTTGAAGATCAAATGAGATTGATCAAAAGAGAGAGTTATTATCGAAGCCAAAATGGAAGATAAGTAGGAGATACCCACAATAGCCTGGCTCAAACTATCCTATAGTTGGGCTTTACATTTTAGAAATTGATTTAGTTTATTTGGGTTGTATTTTTCATTAGAAATTTAGGACTTAAGATTCCTTAACACAAGATTAAGGAAATGCCTAAGAGATGAGGAATTATGCTTATGGCCCTGAGGAGGGGCAATCTCAAAATCTAAATCTAGGGAGCTTCGGGGTAAGCACAACCTAAATCTAAGGTGAAAATTGGGTAATTGGTTTGTCTCCTAAGAGGACAAACCACCCAGCTTAGACTTACTGACCTGGGGTGGCAACTAACTCCTTCTATGATTTTAAATACATGTAAGAAAGTCTTTATGCTTATGCAAGATAGCTAGGATGTTATTTATTTAGAAAGATACTAAGTCCTTAAATTCACTCCCTAAAGAGACTAGATCATGTAAAGGGCATGCTTAAAATGACCTAAATCTAATGTAATTCAAACTTCATTTTATTTTTATTTTAGACAAATGTTTTTAACTCAGGCTAATAGGATTCATATGACTAATGCATGAGAAAGAAGATTATTGGTCAAAATCAACGAGAAGGGAAGAGGTAAGTTTTCACCATGGCTCTCAAAGGTCAAGCCAAGTTTCTTTAGCAAAGGTGGAAGCCCTCCAATCAAGAGTGAAATAAGATGCATTTGTGCATAATATTACAAAAGAAATGCTCATCCAGCTAAGAGTTACTAATTCTTTTGTCTTGATTTTAAACCTAAGCTTTATGTGAGGTTATGAGTTGTTTAATTTTATTTTGAGTTGTTAGATTGGGTAAAAGATTTATTTTTTTCCTAAAGAGCTTAATCCACATCTAGGCCATACACAAAGCAAGACAGAAACTAGAAAAATCATGTCACTTAATGCAAAACCTAAATAAATCTCCAATCAATTTATAAAGCTAATCGCAAAAAGAATAAAAGGTCGTTTGTGGTCGGGCACCACCGCACAAACCCGAAAATATCAAATATGGAGAAGCTCTGCCCTTATACAACCTGGATTACAAATGAATTTAATTATAATTAAACAAGGAATTCATTGTTATGGGGGCCTTCAAGCTTTCTTCTTCTTTCTTCTTTCTTATTTCTTCTTTCTTCTTTTAGTTCTTTCTTTTTGGATGGTTGGAAAGTAGATGCTCCAGGGCTTCACATAGTGCATAAGATAGGATCTTATGACCAATATTCATCCTAATCTTCATAACAATTATTCTAAAATCCTAATTATACAAATTTTTACATGAAAAGGCAAAGTGGATATCTAACACACACTTGCAAATCAAAGGTTAGCTAAAACACACCACACAAATCCCAAGCATATATATTGGACTTATCACCCCACACATGGGTGACTAAGTCCACCACTATGGATTATGCTTAGGGGTATAAAGCACATGTAAGCAAAAGCATTCATATTTTTATTTATGATAGCGCCCCTTAAGCACAATCCCTACAAAAAGATAGTTAACTAGAACGTCATACCATTCATTCTACGAGCATACACCCTAATATCCAGTCTAAAACATATATCACAAAAGAAAATAAACATCAAACTATGCACCGACCTAACCTAAAGCTAGAAGTGGTGACTTAGGCTAATGTGTGTGCTTTGAAGGCTTGTGTGATATGCTTAGCTATGGCTTTAAGTTTAAATTTTCTATTTGTGAAGAACATGTTCAACTTAGAGGAGGATTTCATTTAAGTTGTTTAATCATTTTGGGTTAATTTTATTTCATGTTTTGATTTCGTTTAAGTTGATCCTACAAAATTACTAAGTTATGAAGAGAGGGAAAGAGAAGGAAACCTCTCTTTCCTTTCCTAACCTAAGTAATTTCTAAAGTAGATTCACCTTTTAGTTTTGCTTAGGTGAATGTTTTGATTAGATCTTTTAATTAATCATAAGTTTAGATCAACTCTAAACAAACCTACTCAAAAAGAAAGATATTTTAAGATTAAATAAAATGAATCAAAATTCACAAACACACATTGCTTCATTTCTTTCCCAACATATATTATATTCATATGGATGAACCCTAAGCATATCTATACATGCAAATGAGAGTATTTATCATACTTTATGATGCATGCTAAGTAATCCATTTAAGAAAATGTAGAAGTTAAATATGCACGATTTTTCTTAAGTAGAAAGGGTTTTCCTTATCCAAAATTTTACATACGCACATGAAAGTAAGAAAGGCATAAGTGAGTACAACGTCATTGTTAACCAGAGATGTAAGGTACAAGACCTACTTAGGACTACTTAAAGCCTCGTAACCTCGTGGTTGTCCAGACTAATATACCACTTTCCTTAAATACAAACATATGTATAAAAAAATAAAATGGAAAAGGAGAATGCAAAAAATTATTTAATAGATTCATTTTTGTTTATGCAATTTATGTATGAAAATATAGGCAACCCTTCTTAGGTGATAGCATAGGGATAAATAGGGTATGAAATTAAGTAAGTGTTGAGCTCTTTTCAAATGAATCATACATCTTACCAACTCCTATTCAAAACTATGCTAACATAAGGAAGAAAGGGAACCTATGCTAAGCATACATTTATAATCTATCACATACAAGTTTATAATTAAAATATAAGTAGCATAGTTTCAGATTTGGTATTTGATTTATATATTTTGAAAATAATTTAGATAGTGATAATAACCACTCATATTTCTACTTTAGCCAACACATGCAAATTTAACATAAAGTAAATAATTTCATTTTAAAATTTGAATTTCAAAATATGAATGCATGAGATCATATGACATACAACTTAACATGTTGGGGAAAGATTCAAAGTAATGAAAGCATATAAACAAACTCACTTCACTTAAATCCTAAAGACAATCTTATGGATAAGAAAGTTTAAAATCAATCAAAGTGAGTTCAAAGTGATTTTGTTTAGTTTGAAGTTTGATTTATTTTAAAAAAGTGAGATGAATTTGTTGTTCCTAACCCATTCCACATGTGTTTGATATTTTTGTTTAATTTTTTAGATAATTAAATCCATTTTTGTGCATTGATTAGGTTAAGGTATTAATTAACTTAATTAACCCTTACCTACACTACCTTAGAAGAATTAACTAAATAATTATGAGCCAATGAGATGACATAATACCCACAAGAAATTTAAATTTGCAATGCACCTAATAATGAAAAGGCCTAATGCAATTTGGCTCACAATTAAAATTTAATTAAGCTAAGAAGTTTAGCTTAAGTATGACTTGGATTTTGATTTCCTTAATTGAACTTAGGCTATTAAACATTAAGCATCTACCCAAAGTAGATTAATTAAATTCTAAAACTTTTTAGAATTTTTAGAAATTGATTAAAGAGATAAGTAATGAATTAACCCTTAATTAAGAAAAGATTAAGGAGAGAAAAGGGGATTTAAGGAATAGCTTAGGATAAATGTCCCAAAATTATTCTATAAATCTCCTACTTACTGGATCTGACCTTAATCAACCCTAATCATAAGTTAAAATCATTAATCATACCCTAATCATGCTTAATTACATAAGGAGGGTAATTAAGAAAATCATATGAAATTATTCTAATCAAGCATTCAATAAATCCTAAGAAAATTAGGGAGGCAGAAGTCATCCCCTAAAACTTACTCAAGAAATTTGGGATTAATCAGAGGTTTAATTAAAGAATAATTAGAAAAATAAAATTTTCAATAAAACCCAAATTCAGAGAAAATCATAATTCAAAACTCGTCAAAATTAATTTTAAAATGTTCTAGGTTTAATTATCAATCCATAGGATTTTATTTCACATTTTTCTAAATTTTCTAGTAAGAGTTATGAATTTTGGAAGATCTCTAAGTGAATTAGGAATTACTTAAAGCATTCTATTAGTCCTAACTAATCCCTGCTCGGCGATGTGGCTCGGTCAGCAGCTTTACACACATCGCCGTGAGGGATCACTTAAACATCACATCCCTATGCACGATTAATCCTCTATCATCCGATCAAAGATCGGATGCTAGGATCTCCGATTTTAAAATAAGTAGAAATGGTAAATAATCTCGCCATCCATCTAAAATGCGTGATGGATGATGAGATCCAAGTTCTTCCCTTGATCAATGAGATCCATGATCAGGGAAGATCCAAGCTCAATCTAACATAGAATCAAACCAAATTCAACTCACACCATCTAAAGACATAGAGCAGCAAATCCAACGGTCAAAAATCGATGGGGTGAAAATTTATTTCACAAAGCTCCACACCACATTGAGTTTAATGGTCGAAAAATCCCATACCACACCGGAGGTGATCACCGACACTCGAACTAGACGAAGCTATGTTGAGAGTATGAGCACTTGAGGTTGAGTGGATCAATATATGGACCAACTCCTCCTTGGGCAGCTTGTGGCTTTGATCCAATTCAGTCCTCTCTTGCCTTTAGAACTTGGGAATCAACTTAGGTGGGCTCGACTTGGTCACCTAAGTGTTCTTGCAAAAGGAATTGGAAGGAAATGAAGTGTGGAATAAGTTGGCAATTCAATTGGCTTCCCCTATTTTCACTGTTTGAAAATTGAGAAATGGGAGAATGAAATGAGTTCTAGGATGCTTGTTATCACTGATGGCTCCTAGGTCTCACTCAACACTCAATCAAGGGGAATTATGCATTTGAGTTTAGGGGAGTATATCTCCCTTGAAGGATTGGACACAATGCACATGCCATTTTGATCCAATTGATCATGTAGGGCTATTTGATCAGAGTGTGCACATGTCGATTTGAGCCGAGGAGTGGATTGCTAACCTCCCATGTGCTTGAATTTGAGCTTGAGAGGGAGTTTGTAATTTTAATTTTTGACCATAGGGTCAGGTTTGGTCTAGGGACCAAATGGGCTAGCCCAAACTCATTGAGTTGGGTGCACCACTCATCACTAAGTCCCCTGAGCTTTTATAAAAGTCTCAAGTGAATGTGAAGAGGGTATGACCAAATTACCCATGGGTTATGCCAAAATTTGTTCTATGGCCTAGGTGTAGGATGGTCATTTTGCTATTTTTCCACTTTGGATATGTTGGGTATGTGGAGAAACGGGTTTGGCCAAGTTTCATTGGATTTGGAATTCATTTGATAGATTTGGCTCATGTTGACCCATTTAGGTCAAAATCAACTTGGGTCAAGTTGACCAATAGGTCAAATTGGGTCAAACTAAGGGTTGGGTCAAGGTCATATGACCATTTGAAATATTTTGGAGGCTTTAGTTTGGTTCAATTTGGATTAATATGGTTCATATGACTTCATTTAGGTTAAATGGGTCAAGTTGACCTATTTGACCCATTTGACCTATTTTAGCTAGGTCAATGGTAGGTTTAGATTTGGTTAGTCATATGGAGTGGATTGGTATCTTTGTTTCCAATCAATTTGGTTAAGTTCAATTGGCTCAACATGACCCCTTTAGGTCATGTTTGGGTCTAAGGTCAATTGGGCTAGGTCTAGGCCAATTGAGGTTTTGGTCAAGTTCAAACATAGGTCATGAGTGAATCAATGTCAGTTTCAATCAATTTGGCTATGGTAGAATTTGGCTATGTAAGGTTTCATTTTGGGTTGAGTGTTGACAAAACCCTTAGGTTTGACTTGGTTTAACCTAATTTGATTGATTGATCATCTCATAATGATTGTTGATCATCATAAGACGGATATATGAGTTTGATTCAATCCAATTTGGTTAGCATCAAATTTTGGCTCATAAGGGTACTTTATGTCACTTTGGGTCAAGTGAGCCTAAGTGGGTCAAATGGCTTGGCCAAAGCTTGATTTGAGCTTAGTTGATCTTGTATATGGACTCATGATTGAAATATATATCCATTTACAAGTGGTTTGAAGTCAAATTGGTTTTGATCCATTTAAAATTTTATATTCAAAGGAAGAACATGAAAGGATTTTGGGTTTGATTTTTGAAGTAGGTTTTGATTAAGTGATTGAAGTTTGGATTTATATATGAACTCATGATTGTAGGTTTGATTGAATCATTAAATAAAATTAAGAGTTTGGCTTAATTTAAAATTTATTTGGCTAAGTTCAAGATTTTTACTTGAAAGGCTTATGTTAGATTTTGAGTTAGTTTGAGTTTGATTTCTGGAATAGGTTTTGATTATTTGAATTTATATTTAATTTATATATGTAAATATAAATGAGAATATAAATGGATCATGAGAAAATTTCAAGAATTTGAAGTGATTTTAATCATGATTTGGGCTAAGTCCATTAAGAAGGATTTAAGAGACTTATGAAATTTTTGGAGTTTAGAGTTTGAATTTTTGAATTTGGTTTGATTGATTTATATTTATATTTCATTTATATATGTAAATATAAATGAGAATATAAATAAATTATGAGAAAATCTCATGACTTTGAATTGGTTTGATCAAGATTTAGCTAAGTCCATTAAATAGAAAATTAATGACTTAAGGAGATTTTAAATCGGAATTTAATTTTGGATTTGATTTGATTGAGTTTATATTTATATTTCATTTATATATGTGAATATAAATGAGAATATAAAAGAGTTTTGAGAAAATTCTATGATTTTGAATTGGTTTAGAGTTGGTTTTGGCTAAGTCCATTAATAGACAATTAAGGGACTTAGAAAATTTTAAATTGAGAATTTAATTTGAGGGCTTGATTTGATTGATTTATATTTATATTTCATTTATATATGTGAATATAAATAAAAATTTAAATGAGTTTTGAGAAAATCCCATGAATTTGAAATAGTTTGATCAAGGTTTAGGCTAAGTCCATTAATGAAAATTTAAAGGACTTAGAAAAATTTCATGAATTGATTTGGAATTTTGAATTTAGTTTGATTGATTTGAAATTATATTTCATTTATATATGAATATAAATGAAATATATGAGAAAATCTCAAAGGTTTGAATAGGTTTGAATCATGATTTTGCTAAGTCCTTAAGGGAAGATTAAGGACTTAGCAAAATTTGAACTTAGAATTTTGATGGATTTTGATCAAGTTTCAATCATAGATTTCAATCATGGATTTCAATCATGGAATTGATTTAAATTTGAGAAAATCAATTAAGATTGATTTGGAGTTTGACTTGGAAGAAGAAAAGTGAGGAATGGTTTAAGCTAAGGATAAGAAATTTTCCTACCACCCATAAGGCATGACATATTCTTATGGCTAACTCTTCTAAGTCTTCTAGGACAAGGTTGAGTGTCCACCTAATTACTAGATGTGTCTTAAGACTAAGGAGCTCTTAAAGTCTAAGAGAAGTCTTAAGTCTAATATGGAAGGGTTGAGAGCTAATTCTAAAAATGAGATCAACAAAGGGCGCCCAATAAGTATGGTGTGACCGACAAGGAACACACATTGGTGTTGACCAAATGATCAACAACACGAGATCACAAGCACTAATAAAACAATTGTTTCTTAACCCAAGAAAAATAAAGAATCCAGAGCTTAGTAATGTGGCTCTACTTATGTCCAAGACATAAGAGAGAGAAGAATCCACTAAGGGATAGAGTGTGAACCTTCCACTAGGGAAGCAGGTTCAAGTCATCCATAAGGGATGAAAGGTTTGATTTGATTCTCACTGAGGAGAAAAAGATTTGATTTGTTTCGCTGGGGAAGAGGGTTGAATTTATTTCAAATTTTATTAGGTTTAGATTTTGAGATGAACCATGTTGGTTTGTAATGGGTTGTACTGAATAGGAGCCATGGAGGCTAAGACCTAATTCAGATTTATCAATCCAAAGGGGTAGTCTACTAAACACATAGTAGGACTAACCAACCAAAGGGATGCCTTTGCATATACCAAGTTAGAAGAAAGCGTAGATTCACATCCTCCAAAATAAGAGGCCACTAGGGTAATCTAGGGCAACAGATTGAACCTAACCTACTATTGAGTGAATGGCACTGGGACTTAAATCAACTCAAAGAATAGTCAAGATTGATTTCATTTTTAATTTATTTGTTTATTTATTATGGATCCCATAAGTTTGCATGAACACACTAGGGGCCAAGTCTAGACCTAACTCAAATTTACCAATTCAATGGGAATAGTCTACCAACCACAAGGTAGAACTATCCAACAAAGGGGAATGCCATTTTGGTATACAATGGTCAAGTCTTAAGAAGAAAGCATGAGGACTCATATCTTCTAGAAATAAGGAACCATTGGGGTGATCGGTTGCTTGGGGCAACAGATCAAACCCGACCTAGGGCTGACTATTGAGTGAATGCCACTAGGGGACTCAAATCAACTCAAGAATAGTCAAGATTAATTTCATTTTTTAAATTTGTTTGTGGATTTTGTTGGTTTGCGATGGATCACACTGAGAAGGAGCTTATAGAAGCCTAGACCTATCTAGATTCATCAAACAGGGAGTAGCTTCCGACGATGGGAGAACTATCCAACCAAAGGAGTGTCTTTCGTTTGCAATGATCAATTCAAGGAACAAAAGCTCGTGACTCACATCTTCCAAGAAAAGACCATCAGGTGATCTACTTTTGGGCAACAAATCAACCCGACCTGGGTCCCTGGCTTATGCATAATCATGCTAGAAAGAATGCCATAGTCTTACATCTTCAAAGCAATGACCGCGGTAACGCCAGGAAAAATAGATTGAACCTAACCTAAAGGCTACTACGAGTGAGTACCACCGGGATTTATCTCAACTCGTAGTCGCAATTCCTAAAGGGAGTTCTCACGACATTGTCCCTAAAGATAGATGTCTGAGAGAAACTTTGGGGCTTGAATTCCTAATCCACAAGTGAATTAATTTATTTGTTTTAGTTTATTTTATCGTGGACACTATTAGTTTGCGAGAGATCAAACAGAGAATGAGCTTATATCAGCCTAGACCTATCTCGATTTATCAACAAGGGAGAATCTGCATCCACAACAATTCTCCAACCATGGGCTAGGAAAGGGGACTCCAAAAAGTAACCTGCAGTGTCTAAATGGGTCGCAAAGGACTTGATCCAAATAGAGTGCCCATGGGATGGGGCCGCAAGGCTTAATCTAAACACACTGAGAAGATGACATGGCTATATATCCAATGTATTCGTGTCCAACTCAAGGAGAAAGCTCGAGGACTCATATCTCCAAGAGTGGTGTAATCACCGGGTGAGTCATTCAAGATAGCAACATCAACCAATATAAAGGTGCTCACAGCAACAATCGCCTAGAAGAAAGCTGGGACTCACATCCTTATAGCAAAATTAACGGGATACTGCCTTCACCGACAGTGCCATCCAACCTAGGGTGACTACGAATGCATCGGGACTTATATCACTCAAAAGTAGTTAAGAGGAAAGTGAGCCTGGGGACTTATCCTAAACCTCAAATATACTGACCTAGTTAGAGCATGATGGCTAGTTCAAGAAGAAAGCAGGGACTCACATCTTCTTAAATGAAGTCAACATGAGGTACCATCAAGGAAGCCTACCATAATAACAAGGTGCATGGTTTGCAATGGTCAAGTTAGGAAGAAAGCTGGACTCACATCTAAACAAGTGACCACTGGGTGACATACTATGGGTAGCATGTAGACCTAGAGTAATGAGTGAGTGCTAGGGCCCCCACATCAAAATAGCTCGAGATAAAAGATTTGTGTTTGTTGTTGTGCATGTGTTAAAAGGAATAGATGCCTCTGGGGACTCTTACACCTACCTTAAAACACGCTGAGGAATTATGAAATGATGCCATGTGGCAACAAAAAATTCCACTAAGAAAGGATGCCGTTCTCTCACACCTAACTTAGTTATAATCAAAATAAGATGCCTCTCTCTCTTACACCTATTCTAATAGCATCGGAGATTGTTTGTTGTGAAAGAGGGATAGGATGCCATGGGGACTCTTACACCTACCCTAAACACATCACATGGATTTGAAAGACAAGCAAACAAAACAAAGAAAAGAGAAGATTTGATGAATGGAATTGAATTTTGTTCTTTTAATTAATGATTATTTTCAAACATGATTTATTTCATGAGTAATATTTCTTTAGATATAGCCCATTAATTGGAAGCATCGTGTTCCCTTTACAATCAATAAGTCGATAAGATCCTCCTTGGTAGGCCTTCTATGACATGTGGGCCTTCCCAAGTGGGTTCAAACTTGCCTCCCATCTTCGATGGCAACAATTGGTCTCCTTAGACTAACACAAGTTCTCCTAAGAAAGACCTAGGTGGACCAGCTTGTTGTGAGCTTGAATCATTTTGGCCTTATACACTCGAGGTTCTGCGCCTATGACTCTCCTCCAAACCTTGAGCTCTTCTAAATGCAACTTTGCATCGCCTATAGTGATCTTGTTACCCAATGCTATCCTTAGTGATGGAAGTTGAACTTCTAAAGAAGAACGGCTTAGACCCATACACTAAGAAAATGGGGTATGAGTTGAGTTGGTATGTGCGGTAGCCACAAGGCTTCAACCAATTGCTCCACTATCATTTATTGTCATCAAGAGTTTCTTCAAGATCGGATGAGAGTTTTGTTGAATGCTTCGCTAAGCCATTAGCTCTAGTAGATGGTGGAGTATCTCCAATCTATATCGTGTCTTCCAAGCTTGATCTTCATGCTTTTGAATGTAGTACCATTATTGGATATAATTCATCGAGGCACCCCGAACCTATATACGATATGGTTCCTAAAAAATTGAAGCACATGGTGAGATGTGACCTCTCTGAGTGGGATGGCTTCCCACTTGGAAAAGTTCTAAGATGAACCGATGCCCTTGGAAGAAGGATGATCGATCGACCTACAATGTCGCATTCCAACACTCAAATGGCCATGAAGCCAATGTAGGTGGGTGGAGGACCACACCGTGCACCTGACACTGATGGCATCTCCTAGCTACATCCATGCAATCTGTGATCATCGAAGGCTAGTAGTATCCAAGTATTTTGATCTTCATCTTCATCTTCGGACCGAATTGATGAGCTCCATAGACTGAGTACCTAATTATAATGCCATGGCTTCATTTTTGTCTAAACAATGTAACCACATGTCAAAGGACCGACGGTGGTGCCATCAACAAGAGCATAGGAGAGAGCTCTTCACCCGATGGGCTTGTGATTTTCTTGAGGTAGTTTGCTGTTCAAGTAATCTATGAATGGTTGCCTCCAATCCAGCCTTGTCCATTTTGGCAACAACCTCCCCTTCAAGAGAAAGTCTCGATGAGTTCAAGATCAATAAGGATAAGACTTGTCTATTTTGGACCCTTATTGAAATGGACTCATCTTCCGACATGCCAACTTTTGGCAAGTTTGGCCAAGGCATCTACTTTCTCTACTCGGAACTTTGTAGATGGTGACTTCGGGAATGGGCCAACCTTCATGGAATACTCATAGTAATGATGAAGCTTGCTTTGAGAACTGTGACAATCTGGTTGATGACCAACCGAGAATCCCCAAAGATGTTGATGCTCTACACGATAGTGATGGCTAACTAGACCACAATCAAAGCCTCATACTCGCCTTCATTGTTGGTGGTTGGAAAGATAGTATGAGAATCTCATCACATCGGGTTTGGAGTTAGAAGAACTATTCTACCTTACCTTTCCGGGAGAATAGATGGTGCTTCACCTTAAGAAAGAAGCGCACCATCAAAATACATCTCCCATCGATGGTTATCGCCTCCCCTAAGTTCATGATTTGTTCATCGGGAGATCCACTGCGAGAATCGCGAAGTGGGTGTATTAAGAAATCCACTAGTGCTTATCCTTTTACCGTACAGAGGGTACAAATGTGATATCAAACTGCGAGAGTATCATGGACCAACGAGCCAAACATCTGAAAAAGCATTGGTCATGTCATGAGGTACTGCAGTGGATTGGTTTGAGAGATCAAGTTCACCTTATGAGAAAGCATATAGTGTTGTAGCTTCTGAGATGCAAAGATCAAAGCTAGGTAATGTTTCTCAATAGGTGGATAGTTTGCTTCAGCAGGGATCAAATGACGGCTGAGGTAGTAGAGAGTGCTCTCCTTCCTCCATTAGCTTGGGCCAACAAAGCACCGAGAGAGTCATCCAATGCAATAGTATAAAGGATGAGGCCAGGATAGGGCTAGAACTAGCTTCACAAATTTCTTTGATGTCTTCAAGCATACCGGCACTTGTCATCCCACTTGAACTTGGCATCCTTTTGACAAGTGTTGAGAATGTTTTGCATCTCCGATAGGTTTGAGATAAAGCATCTTAGATATGCCATCCTTGAAAGGATCTGAAGTTGAGTTAAACTCTTAGAGGTGGCATTTCTAAGATAGCTTTAATCTTTTCGTGATCTATTCCCAGTGTCAACAACAAACCCAAGGAATTTCCCACGATCTTTAAAACAATGTCTTAACTAAGTTTGATTTCTTCTTCTTCATTGACAATGTATATGTTGGGCAAAGATTTTCTTATCCGAGGTTGATTTCTTTAAGCTATTGTTGAATGAATCTCTTCTTCAAATTACAGCCTCTTTGACTTGGAGATCATGGATCATCTAAAATTTCTAAGCAGAGTTTGGGGATGTGTGAGAAGAACTATCATATTCCAAATGGTTGGTAAGAAATAATCTTTCAGAACCTGTTGAATCATAGTCACCTCTTGATTGTGCTTCCATATTGTTCCATAGCTTTTCAAAGTATTCGACTTGTGCTTGGACCATGTGAACTAAATCTTTCGTAAGATTTTGAACACAATGTCAGTAAAAGTCAAAAGATAATTTCATTAATTCTTTAAAAGTATCCTCCTTGCTCTACATCAACTTCGTGGCTTGAATGATGATCCAAAAAGAAGCTTCTTATGCTTCATTTGGAAGACTTAGACTTTCTTAACTTAATAAACCTTCAACTTTTGAGATATATGTAGATAAGAGCTAAGATTCTCAATTTCCACTTAATAGTTTCATATAAATCATATTCGAATACTTTGCTTTGCTTGGGTTTGGTTTAAAAAAATTTTATAAGGAGACACCTTTCAAATGTGGGGAGAAAAGAAAAAGGATCTCTTACAAAATTCATCTTGGTAAGGCGCCATGATCCAGATGTACTTATTCGTGATGAATACATCATCGAAATAATGTGTATCTCAAAGATAGAAGTCACTACCCTTTAATGGAACCAATCACCCCAATAAGGGGCTCCTAAGGGGTGATGGGTGCATATATAAGAGATTCTTTACAACAAAAAAAAGCATGATTTATTTTAAATTGGGTTCGTTAAGTTCCCTACAAGACAAAGTAATTACATCCAAGGGAGATCCTTTAGGAAAATTTTCAATTTAGGTAAATGATCGTTGTCAAATTTTAATAGAAGGATTATCAATCGATTAGTTTATATTTGAAGATCAAATAAGATTGATCAAAAGAGGGTTATTATCGCTAAAATGAGAATAAGTAGGAGATGCTTGATGCTGAAACTGGCGAGCATCTCAAACTATCAATAATTGGGCTTTATATTTTAGAAATTGAATTAGTTTATTTTAGTTACATTTTCATTAGAAATTTAGGACTTAAGATTCCTTAACACAAGATTAAGGAAATGCCTAAGAGGTGAGGAATTATGCTTTATGGCTCAAGGGAGAAAGCAACCTCAAAACCTAAATGTAAGGAGCTCGGTGAGGCAACCTAAATCTAAGTGAAAAATGGGTGGTTTGCCTCACAAGAGATGACAAAACCAACTTGGACTTACTAGGGGTGGCCAACTAACTCCTCATGATTTAAATACATGTAGGCAAGTCTTATATGCTTATGATAAATAGCTATTTTTATTTAGAAAAAGCTAAGTCCTTAAAACTCCTTAAAGAGACTAAATGTAAAGGGACATGCTTCAAATGGCCTAAATCTAATGCATTTCAAATTTTATTTTATTTTATTTTGGACAATCATTTTGACTCGCTAATAGGATTTTTTTAATGCATGAGAAATCAGTTATTGGCCAAAATTGAGAAGGTAGGAGGTGAGTTTCCACCATGATCAAAAAGCCGGGTTCTCGGCAAGGTGGAAGCCCTCAATCAATGAAATAAGATACATTTTGTGCATAAAGAAGATCTCATCATAAGGGTTGTTAATTCTTTTATCTTGATTTTAGACCTAAGCTTTAGTGATGTTATGAGTTATTTAATTTTTTAATTTGAGTTGTTAAGTTGGGCAAAAATTTATTTTTCCTAAAGAACCTAATCCACATCCGGACATACATAAAGCAAGGAAGAAACTAAAAAAATATGTTCGCAAAAAGCTAAACAAATCATCAAACAATTTATAAAGCTATAAAAGAATAAATGGTCATTTGTGGTCGGCACCAAAAACCAAAATATCAAATGTGTGAGCTCTACCCTTATACAACTCAGATTACAAATAAATTGAATTATAATTTAAGCAAAGGAATTCATTGTTATGGAGTCTTCAAGCTTTATTTCTTTTTTCTTCTTTCTTCTTTCTTTCTTTTCTTTTCTTCTTTGGTTCTTCCTTTGATGGTTAGATGATAGATGCTCCAAGGCTTCACATGGTGCATAAGATATGATCTTATGACCAATGCTCATCCTAATCCCCATAACAAATCATTCCAAATCCTAAATATATAAATTTTTACATGAAAAGAAAAAGTATTAATCTAACTAACACCTGCAAAATAAAGGTTAGTCAAATCACACCACACAAATCTCAAGCATGTATATTATACTTATCACCCCACATGGGTGACTAAGTCCACTAACCTATGAATTATGCTAAGTATAAGCACACAAGCAAGCATTTATATTTTTATTTATGATAAACTTAAGCACAATCCCCAGAAAGAACGGTTAGACTAAGTCCTACCATTTATTCTATGAGCATACACCATAATATTCAGTCTAAAACATTCATCACAAAACAAAACATAACATCAAACCATGCACGGACCTAACCTAAAGCTAAAAGTGGTGACTTAGGCTAATGTGTGTGCTTTGAAGGTTTTTATGATATTAAGAGCTTAGGACTTTAGGTTCAAGTTTTCTAAGTGTGAAGGAAATGTTCAATTTAGAGGAGTGTTTTATTTAAGTTGTTTAAGTATTTTGGGTTATTTTTATTTCATGTTTTAATTTGGTTTTAGAAATCTATAATTAATTACTAAGTTATAAAGAGGGAAAGAGAATGAACTTCTCTTTCCTTCCCTAATCCTTAAATAATTTCTAAGATAAGTTCACATTTTAATTTCATTTAGGTGAATGTTTTGATTACATCTTTTAATCAATCCTAAGTTTAGATAAACCCTAAATAAACCTATTCAAAAAGAAAGGCATTTTAAGATTAAATAAAATGAATCAAAATTTACATAACACACATTATTTCATTTCTTTCCCAACATATATAACATGCATATGGATGCACCCTAAGTATATCTATACATGCAAATGAGAATAGTTAACACACTTTATGATGCATGCTAAGTAATCTATTTAAGAAAATTTAGAAGTTGAATATGCAAGATTTTTCTTAAGCAAAAGGTTTTCCTTATCCAAAATTTCACATGCATGCATGAAAGTAAGAAAGGCATAAGTTAGTACAACGCCATTATTAACTAGAGGAGTAAGATATAAGATCTACTTAGGGCTACTTAAAGTCTCGTAACCTCGAGGTTGTCCAGACTAATATACCACTTTCCTTAAGTACTAACATGCATATAAAAGAAATTAAATGGAAAAGAAAGATGCAAAAGTTGTTTAATATATTTTATTTGTTTATGCAATTTATGCATGCAAGTATAGGTAAACTTTCTTAACTGAAAGCATAGGGATGAATAGGATTTGGAATTAAGTAAGTGTTGGATTCTTTTCGAATGAACCCTACATCTTACTAACTTCTATTCAAAACTATGCTAACATAAGAAAAAAAAGAAACATATGCTAAACATGCTTTTATAATCCATCGCATGCAAGCTAATAATTAAGATATAAGAATAGCACACTTTCAAATTTGATGTTTCACTTATAAGTTTTGAAAATACTTTGGACTTAGTAGTGATAATAGTCACTCATATTTTACTTTAGTCAACACATGCACATTTGACATAAAGTTAACAATTTTCATTTTAGAATTTGAAACATGAACTTATGAATGCATGAATCATATAACATACAACTTAACATGTTGGGAAAGATCTAAAGCAATGCAATCATGTAAACAAACTCAATTTACTTAAATACTAAAGACATTCTTAAGGAATAAGAAAATTTAGAATAAATCAAAGTAAATTTCAAAATGATTTTTGTTTAGTTTGAAGTTGATTTAATTTTGAAAATGTGAGATGAGTTTACTATTCCTAACCCATTCCCACATATATTTTGAATTTTTGTTTAATTTTCAAAAAATTAAATCAATTTTTAAGCATTGATTAGGTTAAGGTATGAATTATGTAGCTTAATTAACCCTTACCCAACCCACTTAGAAAAAATTAACTAAAATAATGAGCCAATGAGATGACATAAAACCCACAAGGTATTTAAATTTGCAATGCACCTAGTAATGAAAAGGCCTAATGCAATTTAGCTCATAATTAAAAGTTAATTAAGCTAAGAGGTTTAGCTTAAGTACTTTTAAAACACCCTTTCATACTTATGAACGGAGTTTTAATTTCCTTAATTAGACTTAAGCTATTAAACACCTAACCATCTACCCAAGGTAGATTAATTAAGTTCTAGAATTTTTTAGAATTTTTAAAAATTGTTTAAAGGGGTGATTAATGAGTTCATCCTTAATTAAGAAGGGATTAAGGAGAGAAAAGGAGGTTTAGGGAATAAATTAGAGGAAATACCCCAACATTATTCCATAAAATCTCTACTCACTGGATCTGACCTTAATCAAACTCAATCATAGGATAAATCTATTAATCACACCTTAATTATCCTTAATTACATGAAAGGGGTAATTAGGGAATGAAATAGTAATTTCTCCAATTAAGGCCTCAATAAATCTCAAAAAAATTAGAGGAGTCAGAGATCATCCCCTAAAATGAACCCTAGAAATTTTAGATCAATTGGTGACTTAATTAGAGAATAATTAGCTAATTAAAATTCCTAAAGAAACCCAAATTTAGAGAGAAAAGAAGAATTCAAAATCCATTGAAAATATTTTTAAAATATTATAGATGAAATTATCTATCCATAGCATTTTTCCTTTTTTTTTGATTTTTTATGAAGAGTTATGAATTTTAGAAGTTTTGAATTATAGAATTAATTAAAACCCCAACTAATCCACCTTAATACCAACTCCACGTGGCGTGGCGGCGGTCGGCACTTTACATGCATCGCGTGGTACCCACCAAAATGTCAAATCGAAGCGGTGGGCGCTTAATATCCTTGCCCATCAAAGATCGGCGGCAAGGATTCACAGTTTAAAATAGATAAAGATTTCTATGTTAAATAATCTCAGTCCATCTAAAATGCGGATGGGCCGAGAGATAGTTCTTCCCGAGGATTAATGGAGACCATCCATGATCCAAGGGAGATCAGTCCGTCCATTAATCATACAAGACTCAACACCATCAGGCATTCTATCAAATGGTTGATTTCTCTTCTGAAAATTTCTTTCACAAAGGACCAACACCTCCTAATCTAAGTGGTTGAAAAATCACATACCTCACCGGAGGTGATCACCGATGCTCAAGATCGATGAGGTAGCTTTGTCTAGTGGAGACAAAGCCCTGTTGAAGTTCCTAAGCCTTGAGGTTGAGTGGATCAATGGGTGGACCAACTCCTCTTCAAGATCCTTGTGGCTTTGATTGAATTGAGCTCTTCCTTGCCTCTAGAACTTCAAAGAAAGCTTGGGCCAATTCGACTTAGCTCCTAGATCAAGTGTGCAAGAGGAATTGGAAGGAGATCAAGTGTAGATGAAATTAGCTATTGGATTGAGCTCCCTATTTTGTGCTATGAAAAACCAAAGAATGGGAAATTCAAATCCTCTCAGGAAGGTTGGAAAGCTCTCTTGTTAAAGGATCCTAGTGCTCAATCGTGTGATTGAATGAAAACAAAGTGAATTAGGGGAGTATATTTCCCCTATGGCATCGGATGGTGATGTTGCCATTTTGATCCAATTGATGAGAGTGTTTTGGTTGTTTTGAGTGTGCACATGGTCAGTTTGGCCAAAGGAGTGGAATGCCAACTTCCCATGTGCTTGAATTGAGCTTAAGAGGGAATTTGAAATTTCAATTTTTCAAGTGGGTGGTTTGGTCCATGGGTCAAATGGGGAAAACCCATTGGGTTGGGTGCACTCATCACTAAGTCCCCTTGAGTTTTTAGGAAAGCCTCGAATGATTGTGAAGAGGGTATGACCAAAATACCCATGGGTTATGCCAAACTTTGTTCTATAGAATAGGGGTAAAATAATTATTTTGCTATTTTTTCATTTTGAGTATGTTTGGTATGTTGAGAAAATAGGTTTGGTCAAGTTTCATTGGATTTGGAATCCATTTGATAGAGTTTGACTCATGTTGACCCAATTAGGTCAAAATGGGTCAACTTGGGTCAAGTTGACCAATTGGTCAAATTGGATCAAACCAAGGGTTGGGTCAAGTTCATATGACCATTTGAAATATTTTGGTGCCTTTGGTTTGGTTCAATTTGGATTAGATTTGGTTTTGGCTCATATGACTCATTTAGGTCAAATGGGTCAAGTTGAGCCATTTGACCTATTTGAGGTAAGTTAAGGGTATGCTTAGGTTTGGTTAGTCATATGGAGTGGATTGGTATCTTTGTTTCCAATCAATTTGGGTTAGGTTCAATTTTGACTCAACATGACCCCTTTAGGTCATGTTGGGTCTAAGATCAATTGGGTTAGGTTGGGTCTAGTTGGCCAATTGAGGCTTTGGTCAAGTTCCACAAGTGATTTGGGATGGACTTGACCCATTGGTTTCAATCAATTTGGCTTAGATCAAGTTTTGACACATTTTGACCCTTTAGGTCAAAATGGGTCAACTTAGGTCAAGTGGGCCAATTAGGCTAGGTTAGGCTCAAATCTTGGCTTGGTCAAGTTCAAACATAGGTCATGAGTGAACTTAAGTCAATGATTTCAATCAATTTGGCCTATGGTGGAATTTGGCTATGTTAGGTTTCATTTTAGGTTAAGTGTTGACTTGGTCAACCCTTAGGTTGACTTGGTTTGACCAATTTGATTGATTGATCATCCCATGATGATTGTTGATCATGATCAGAGAGATATATGAGTTTAATTCAATCCAATTTGATTAGGATCAAAAGTTGCCTCATAAGGATACTTTAGCTCACTTTGGGTCAAGTGAGCATAAGTGAGTCAAATGACTTGGACAAAGTTTGATTTGAAATTGATCGATCTTGTATATAAACTTATGATTGAAATATAAATCTATTTACAAGTGGTTTGAAGTCGAATGGATTTTAATCCATTTGAAAATTTCATATTCAAATGAAGAATATGAAGGGGTCTTGGGTTTGATTCTTTTTTATTTGGGTTTTTATTGAAGGAATGGAGTTTGAATTTATATATGAGCTCATGATTGTAGGTTTGATTGAACCATAAGAGAAAATCAAAAGTTTGTCTTGATTTGAAATTGATTTGGCTAAGTTCAAGATTTTGGCTTGAAAGGCTTAAATTGATTTTTAGTGAATTTGAGTTTGATTCTTGGAGTTGGTTTTGATTGTTTAAATTTATATTTCATTTATATATGTGAATATAAATGAGAATATAAATTAATCATGAGAAAATTTCAAGAATTTGAAAGAGCTTAGTCATGATTTAGCTTAAATTCATTAAAGGGAATTTAAAGGATTTAAGCGAATTTTTAATTTAAAATTTAATTTTTAGATTTGATTTGATTGATTTATATTTATATTTCATTTATATATGAGAATATAAATGAGAATACAAATAAGTTTTGAGAAAATCCAAGGAGTTTGAATAGGTTTGATCAAAGTTTAAGTTAAATCCATTAATGAAAAATTAAAGGATTTAAGGGAATTTCAAGCATTTTAAATTTGGAATTTAATTTTTGAGTTGAATTTAAATGATTTTTATTTATATTTCATTTATATATGAGAGTATAAATGAGAATATAAATAATTTTTGAGAAAATCTCAAGGATTTGAATTGATTTGATCAAGGTTTAAAGTTGATTTTGGCTAAGTCTTTTAATAGAAAATTAAAGGAACTTAAGGAAATTTTCATGAATTGATTTGAAATTTTAAGTTTGATTTGATGGATTTGAATTTATATTTAATTTATAAATATGAATATAAATGAGAATATAAATAGATCATGAAAAAATCTTAAAGATTTGAATAAGTTTGAATCACAATTTTGGCTAAGTCTTTAAGAAAGGGTTAAGGACTTAGAAAATTTGAACTTAGGAATTTTTGATGGATTTTGGTCATGGGTTTCAATCATAGAATTCAATCATGAATTTCAATCATGAAATTTGAATCATTAAATTGATTTGAGTTTAAGAAAATCAAAATTGAATTGATTTGGAGTTTGACTTGAAAGAAGGAAAGTGGGGAATGGTTTAAGCTAAAGGGTAGGAGATTTTCCTAACACCCCTAAAGCATAACTTATTCCTATGACTAACTCTTCTAAGTCTTCTAGGGCTAGGTGTGAGTGTCCATCCTTACTAAATGTCTTAAGACTAGGAACTCTTAAAGTCTAAGAGATGTCTATGTCAGGTGGAGGTGTTGAGAGCTCATTCTAAAATGAGGTCAACAAGAATAGGTGTGGTGGTGACCAAAAACAGCGTATTGGTGTTGAAAGCGATCAAAATGACAAAAAGATCACTCTAGAAACTATCTATCCCTGATCCAAGGAAAAGAAAGAATCTAAAGCATAATGCAATGTGGCTTTACTTATGTCCAAGACTAAGGGATAGAGTGTGAACCTTCCACTAGGGAAGCAGGTTCAAGTCATCTACAAGGAGATGAAAGGTTGGATTTGATTTGAATCTCATTAATGAGAGATCTCCATTGAGGGAGAGGGTTGAATTTGTTTTTTTTTTTTTTTTTTTTTTTAGGTTTGAATTTTGAGGTAAACCCTATTGGTTTGCAATGGGTTGTACTGAATAGGAGCCATGGAGGCTAAGACCTAATTCAAATTTATCAACCCAAAGGGTAGTCTACTAAGCATAGTAGGACTAACCAAAGAGATGCCTTTGTGCGGTTGTACTTGAAGAATCGTCATAGACTTACATCCTCCAAGTAAGGACCAGTTGATGGGGTAATCTATTGGCAAGACAACATATTGAACCCAACCTAGGGCTGACTATTGAGTGAATGCCGCCGTGGGACTTAGATCAACTCAAATATAGTCAAGATTAATTTCATTTTTTTTTAATTTGGTTTTTTTGTTTTGATTATGATGGATTCTATAAGTTTTGATGAATCGAGTAGGGGCTAAGAAGCATGACCTAACTTCAGTTTATCAATTTAAAAGGAATAGTCTACCAACCACAAAGTAGCACTATCCAACCAACGATAAATGTCTTTTGGTATACAATGGTCAAGTTAGGAAGAAAGCACAGGGACTCACATCTTCCACAACAAAGAACCAGTTGCTTTGGGCAACAAACCCGACGTACTAATAAGTGAATGCCTTGGGGACTTAAATTCAATGATGATAGTCAAAATTAATTTCATTTTAATTTGTTTTGATGGATTCTATTAGTTTGATGGATCTGAGAAGGAGCTTATAGAAGCCTAGACCTATCTCAGATTTACTGAACCAAAGGGAGTAGCTTCCCGATCGATGGGAGAACTATCTAAGCAAAGGAGTGCCTTTGATTTGCAATGAACAATTTAAGGGAAGAAAGCTTAGAGACTCACATTTTCCACTAGAAAAGATCACTGAGGTGATCGTTACTTTGGGCAATAAATCAAACCCTGGCTGCATCGGTTTGTGATAATCATGCTAAAAGAATGCACATAGTCTTACATCTTTCAAAGTAAAGTGAAGGTAACCTACTTATGGAAAACATTGAACCAACCTAAGGGCTACGTGAGTGCAGGATTTATCTCAACTCAGTGTCGTATTCTATAGGGAGTTACGTCTAAAGATAGGATGTCTGGTTGGGACAAGGGGCCCTTTGGGGGCTTGAATTCTAATCCACAAGCAAAAAATTTTGTTTGTTTATTTTAGTTGTTTCATCGTGGACCTGTTGGTTTGAGGGATCAAAGCAGAAGTTTATATGCTGTCCATCTCGATTTGAACCAAGAAAAAATCTGCACATCCGCTAAACAAATTTTTCAACCATAAGGGTGGTTACTATGAAAGAGGAACTGTCCAATCCAAAAGTAACTCGGGTAGTGTCTAAATGGGGTCGCAAAGGACTTGATCCAAATAGAGTGCCTTGGGATGGGGGTAAGGGCTTAATCCAACACCTCGAGAAGATGACATGGTATAAATTCAATAGGTATTGATTACTCAAGGAGAAAGCAGGGACTCATATCTGCCAAGAGTGGTGTACTCAGGGTGAGTCATTTGTCGGCATGTGAACATCAACCAACCTAAGGTGTCCATCGATTTGCAATAAAGAAAAGGTCGGGGACTCACATCCTCCTATAGGAATAGATGGGATAGTGTCTTGGTGACAAGTCTTTCGACCTAGGCTGAGTGAATGCAGAGGACTTATATCAACTTAAAGTCAAGAGGAAAGGAGCCTAGGGGACTTATCCTCAACCTCAAAAATACTCAACCTAGTTAGAACATGATAGCTAGTTCAAGAAGAAAACACAAAGACTCATTTCTTAAACAAAGTCAGCATGAGGTAGCTTACAGGCTGGGCAGTGAAGCCTGCCATACTAACAAGGCACTCGTTAGTTTGCAATGATCAAGTTAAGAAGAAAAAGTGGGGACTCACGTCTTCCAATCAAATGACCACTGTGGTGACATATTAGCGAGGTAGCATGTAGACCTGATTTGGAGCAGCTAGTGAGTGAGTGTCACATGGGGCTTGCTCCCACATCAAAATAGCTTGAGATAAAAGATTTGTGTTTGTTGTGTGCATGTGTTGAAAGGAATAGGACGCCTCTGGGAGACTCCTACTCCTACCTTAAAACACGCCGAGAAATTATGAAATGATGTCACGGATGGCGACAAGAATTTTCATAAAGAAAGGATGACGCTTGGGTTCTCTCACACCTAACTTAGTTATGTTAATCGAAATAGGATGCCTCTTATGTTCTCTTACACCTATTCTAAAAGCATCAAGAGATTGTGTTTATACTGTGAAAGAGGGATAGGATGCCACTAGGGGACTCTTACGCCTACCCTAAACATGTTATGACAAATTCACAAGATAAGCAAACAACACTTTGAAAGAAGAGAAGATTTGATGAATGGAATCATATGTTTGTTCTTTTTATTAATGAATTGTTTTCAAACAAGTTTTATTTTATGGGGTAATATTTCTTTAGATAGAGCACATTAATTGGAAATATCGGGTGTTCCCCTTTATAATCAATAAGCTGATAAGATCCTCCTTGGTAGGCCTTCTCTATGAAACTGGGGCCTTCCCAAGTGGGTTCAAACTTGCCTCCCATCTTTTGACGGGCAATAATTGATTTCCTTAAGACTAAAACAAATTCTCCTACTTGGAAAGACCTAGGGCGGACCAGCTTGTTATGAGCTTGAATAATTTTGGCCTTATACAACTCGAGATTTTGGCATGCCTGTAGACGACTATCCTCCAAACTTTCAAGCTCTTCTAACCACAACTTTGCATTCTTCTCTGTAGTGATCTTGTTACCCAATGCTATTCTTAGTGACGAGAGTTGAACTTCTAAAGGAAGAACGATTTTAGACCCATACACTAAAAAATGGGGTGTAGTTGGAGTTTGATATATGGTGCGAAGCCCTGAGGCTTCAACTATCATTCCACTCATTTATTGTATCAGAGTCTTTTTGATTATGGATGAGAATTTTGTTGAATGCTTCTACTAAACCATTAGCTCTAGGATAGTAGATGGTGGAGTATCCAATCTATCCGTATCTTAAAGTTGATCTTCGTGCTTTTGAATGCGATTATCGGATATAATTCATCGAGATACCCCAAACCCATATACGATATGGTTCCAAAAAAATTAAAGCACATGGTGAGTTATGACCTCTCAGTGGGATGGCTTCCACTTGGAAAAGTGTCGGTATACTAAGATGAATCGATGCACCCAGGAGGATCGATCTATAATGTCAGAACTGACACTCAAATGGCCATGAAGCCAAAGTAGGGTGTAGATAATGATGGGTGGTTGGTGGAGGACCACCATGATGGCATCTCTTAGCTAGCATGCAATCTATGATCATAGAAGGCCGTAGTATCCAAGTCTTTTGATCTTGACTTCATTGACTAATTGATGCTCCACATAGCGAATGTACCTATTATAATTTCATGGGCTTTGTGTTTGTCTAAATAATATAACCACATTCAAAAGGGTACAGGGTGTCATCAACAAGAGCGTAGGAAAGAGCTCTCTATTTCACCTAATGGGCTTGAGATTTCTCTTGAGATAGTTCACTGGTGTTCAAGTAATCTATGTACGGTTGCCTCCAATCCAGCTCCTTATCCATTTTGGCAACAGCAACCTCCCCTTCAAGAGAAAGTCTCTTGATGAGTTCAAAATCAATAATGGGTAAGACTTGTCTATTTTAGACCCTTATTGAAATGGACTCATCTTTCCGACATGCCAACTCTTTGGCAAGTTCAGCCAAGGCATCTGCTACTGCATTCTCTACTCGAAGAACCTTGTAGATAGTGACTTCAGGAATCTGGGCTAACAACTTCATGGTATACTCGTAATAATGATGAAGCTTGGGTTTGAGGACATGGTAAGACCCAACAATCTGGTTGATGACCAATTGAGAATCCCCAAAGATATTAATGCTCTTGACATAAATAGTGATGGCTAACTCCAAACTGGCAATCAAAACCTTATACTCAACTTCATTGTTGGTGCAAGGGTTATAAAGATAGTATGAGAATCTCATCACATTACAATTTAGAGTTAAAAGAACTATTCCTACCTTTGTCTTTCCTGGGAGAATAGATCACGGTGCTTCACCTTTAAGAAAAGAAGCAGCACCATCAAAATACATCTCGCATCGGCGGTTGCTAGCCTCCCCTAAGTTCATGATTTGTTCATTGGGGAGATCATCACTAAGCGAAGAATCAACAAGAAGTGGGTGTCCGAAATTCATTAATGCATATCATTTTACATCGGAGGTACAAATGTGATATCAAATAAAGTATCATGGACCAAAATGAAAAGCGTGCGTTGTCTCATGAGGTATTGTGTGATTGATTCTTGAGATCAAGTTCACCTTATGAAAGCATATAGTGTCATAGCCAGATGCAAAGATCAAAGCTAGGCAATATTTCAATAGGTGGATAGCTTGCTTGAGGATCAACGGCGGTGAGCTAGTAGAGGCGTTTTCCTTCCCTTCATTGGCTTGGGCCAATGAGCATCGAGAGAGTCATCCAATGCAATGTAAAGATCAATGGCGGATAGGGGCTACTGCGACTTCACCAAGTATTGATGTCTTGAATGCGTGATACTTTATCATCCCAAAACTTGTGTCCTTTTGACAAATCTTGACAATGGCTTGCATCTCCACATAAGTTTGAGATAAAGCATCTTAAATACACCAACCGTCCTTGAAAGGATCTGAGTTGAGTTAAACTCTTAGGAGGTGTCTTTTTTAAGATGGCTTTGATCTTTTCAGGATCTATTTCTATTCCCAAGTATCAAACAACAAACCCAAGGAATTTCCCTAAAGTGACTCCGAATGCACACTTCAAGGGATTCATCTTGAGGTTATATTATCTTAACCGTTCAAAAACTACTCTCAAGTCAAAGAGGTGGTCTTCCTTTTCTCTGCTCTTGACTACTAGATCATCGATGTAGCACTCAACCTGATAATGGATGAGTTCCTTGAAACCATTGATCTAAACCAATTCATGATCAATGATTGAACTTAACCGAGCCATCAATTGAGCCAAACCAAGCCTAATTTACCACTTGACCCAAGTGTGGAGAAAAATTTCTACAAGGGAGTCGCCTTTCAAATCTATGAGGAGAAAAGAAAGATGGGCCCTTACAAAAATTCACCTCTTTAGGATGTCACGTAGATCCGCAAATGTACTTATTCAGGTGATCGAGTATATCATCAAGGAAATTGTGTACTATCTCGAAGAGAGAAATCACTACCCATTAATGGACATAATCACCTAAGGACTTGGGGCGATATGCTATGCTAGAGATTCTTCCCCACTTTATGAAAAGTAAAGCAAGATTTATTTTGTCGTTCGTTAAGTTCCCACAGGGCAAGCCTCATAATTAATTACATCCCAGGTGAGATCCCTTAGAAAACACTGATTAAGGTAAATGATCGCCGTCTTTGAAGATTTCAATAGAAATGGATTATCAATCAATTGGTTTATGTTTAAAGATCAAATGGGATTGATCAAAAGAGGGTGTTACTATCGAAGCCAAAATGAAAGATAAGTAAGAAATACCCACGATGCTAAGAAACCTAACGAGCATCTCAAACTACATATAATTGGGCTTTACATTTTAGAAATTGATTTAGTTTGTTTGGGTTGCATTTTTTATTAGAATTAGGACTTAAGATTCCTTAACACAAGATTAAGGAAATGCCTAAGAGATGAAGAATTATGCTTATAACCCACACAGGGGAGAAGCAATCTCAGAACCTAAATCTAGAGAGCTTCAACGAAGGCCAGGAGCATAACCTAAATCTAAGACGAAAAATGGATAATTAATTTGTCTCCATGAAATACCAAGAAAATTATTATTTGGGTTACCAAACTCCTCTATGATTTTAAATACATATGTAGTCTTTATGCTTATAAGATAAATAAATTATTATTTATTTAGAAAGAATCAGAAACTCACTCCCTAAAGAAAATAGATCATGTAAAGAGAATGCTTCAAATGACATAAATCTAATGTAATTCAAATTTCATTTTATTTTTATTTTGGACAAATGTTTTTGACTTAAGCTAATAAAATTCATATGTAATGCTAAAAAAAGAGATCATTGGCCAAAATCAAGAATGGAGGAGGTGAGTTTATCACTCAAAAAGAAAGTTTAAATATGAAACCCTCAATCAGTAAAATAAGATGATTATCATGATATTATAAAAGAAATGCTCATCCATCTAAGGGTTATTAATTCTTTTATATTATTTTTAAACCTAAGCTTTAGGTGAGATTACGAATTGTTTAATGTAATTTTAAATTGTTAGATTGTGTAAAAGATTTAATTTTTCCTAAAGAGTTTAATCCACATCCAGATCATATATAAAGCAAGAAAGAAAACTAGAAAAATCATTTCACTTAATATAAAAGCTAAACAAATCATCAATCAATTTATAAAACTAATCACAAAAAAAAAATAAAAGGTCATTTGTGGTGCACCATGAAACTCGAAAAATATCAAATATGGTAGCTCACCTTATCGATTACAAATGAATTAAATTACAATTAAGCAGAAATTCATTATGAGGGCCTTCAAACTTTATTCTTTTCTTCTTTCTTCTTCTTCTTTTAGTTCCTTCTTTTGTGGATGGTTGGAGGTAGATGCTTAATTTCACATGGTGCATAAGATAAGATCTTATTATGATATTCATCATAATCCTCATAATAATTATTCCAAAATTCTAATTAAATAAATTTTACATGAAAACAAGTGAACATCTAAAACACTATAAAATAAAGGTTAGCTAAAACACCACACAAATTTCAAGCGTATATTGGACTTATCACCCCATAGGTGACTAAGTCCACACTATATGGATTATGCTTACAAGTATATAACACACAAACAAAGCATTCATATTTTCTTTGATGTCCTTAAACCACAACTTGCAGAAAAAAAAAATAATTAGGAGAGCGTCCTCAATTCTTCAGCATACACCCCAACATACTCTAAAATATATATCAAATAAAACAAGCATCAAACATACATGATAATAAGCTAAAAGTGGTGACTTCTAATGTGTGTGTGCTTGGGTATTGTACTTATGGCTTTAGGTTCAAATTTTCTAAGTGTGAAGAACATGTTCAACTTAGATAAAGGTTTCATTTAAGTTATTTAATCATTTTGGGTTAATTTTATTTCATATTTTTATTTAGTTTAAATTGATCCTACAATTAATTACTAAACTATGAAGAGAGGGAAAGAGAAGGAAACATATCTTTCATTCCCTAACTAAGTAATTTCTAAAATAAACTCACATTTTAGTTTTGTTTAAGTGAATGTTTTGATTAGATTTTTAATTAATCCTAAGTTTATATGAACTCTAAACAAACCTATTCAAAAAGAAAGATATTTTAAGATTAAATAAAATGACTCAAAAT
This sequence comes from Cymbidium sinense, assembly GCA_021442155.1. NCBI lineage: Eukaryota > Viridiplantae > Streptophyta > Magnoliopsida > Asparagales > Orchidaceae > Cymbidium > Cymbidium sinense. The sequence goes on from CM038224.1 coordinate 134,449,038, forward strand.
TCACATAATACACATTACTTCATTTCTTTCCTAATATATATATGCATATGAATGAACCATAAGCATATATACATACAAATGAGAGTATTTAACACACTTTATGATGATCTAAGTAATCCATTTAAGAAAATTTAGAAGTTGGATATGCATGATTTTTCTTAAATAGAAATGGTTTTCTTATCCAAAATTTCATACATACAAGTAAGAAAAGGCATATGTGAGTCTGACATTGTTAACTAGAGGTGTAAGATACAATACCTACTTAGAATTTAAACTTATGACATCAGGTTAGACTAATATATCACTTTTCTTAAATACAAATATATGAATAAAAGAAATAAAATGGGAAAGGAGAATGCAAAAAATTATTTAATGGATTCATTTTTATTTATGCAATTTATGTATGCAGATATATGCAACCCTTCTTAGGTGATAGCATATGGATGAATAGGATATGAAATTAAGTAAGTGTTGAATTCTTTTCAAATGAACCCTACATCTTACCAACTCCTATTCAAAACTATACTAACATAAAATAAAATAAAAAATTAAAAAAACCTATGCTAAGCATACCTTTATAATCTATCATATGCAAGTTTATAATTAAAATATAAGTAGCATACTTTCAGATTTGATATTTGATTTATAAATTTTGAAAATAATTTGAATTTAATAGTGATAATAGCCACATACTTTAGCCAACACATACAAATTTGACATAAAGTAAATAATTTTATTTTAAAATTTGAATTTCAAAATTATGAATGCATGACATCATATGGTATACAACTTAATATGTTGGGAAAAGATTCAAAGTAATGAAAGCATGTAAACAAACTCACTTCACTTAAATCCTAAAGACATTCTTATATAATGAAAAAGTTTAAAATAAATCAAAGTGAGTTCAAAGTGATTTTTGTTTAATTTGAAGTTTGATTTAGTTTTGAAAATGTGAGATGAGTTTATTGTTCCTAACTCATTCCCACATGTGTTTCATATTTTTGTTTAATTTTTAGACAATTAAATCCATTTCTATGCAGTGATTAGGTTAAAGTATGAATTAAGTAACTTAATTAACCCCCTTAGAATTAACTAAATAATTATGAGCAATGAGATGACATAAAATCTACAAGAAATTTAAATTTGTAATGCACCTAATAATGAAAATGCCTAATGATTTAGCTCACAATTAAAGTTAATTAAGAAGTTTAGCTTAAATAATTTCAAAACACTTTTTCACACATGTGAATTGAGTTTTGATTTCCTTAATCGAACTTAAGCTATTAAACACCTAAGCATCTACCCAAAGTAAATTAATTAAATTCTAAAACTTTTTAGAATTTTTAGAAATTGATTAAAGGGATAATTAATGAATTAACTCTTAATTAAGAGGAGATTAAGGAGAGAAAAAAAGAATTTAGGGAATAGCTTAAGGGAAATGCCCAAAAATTATTCTATAAACCTCCTACTTACTAGATCTAATCTTAATCAACCCTAATCATACGTTAAAATCATTAATCATATCCTAATTAAGCTTAATTACATAAAGAGGGTAATTAAGAAAACCATATGCAATTATTTTAATCAAGCCTTCAATAAATCCAAAGAAAATTAAGAGGGCAGAAATCATCCCCTAAAACTTACATAAAAAATTTAGGATTAATCAGAGGTTTAATTAAAAAATAATTAGCAAAATAAACTTTCTAATAAAACCCAAATTCAGATAAAATCATAATTCAAAACTCATCAAAATTTGGGATTAATCAAAGGTTTAATTATCTATCCATAGGATTTTATTTCACATTTTTCTGAATTTTCTAGCAAGAGTTATGAATTTTGAAAGATCTCTAAGTGAATTAGGAATTAATTAAAGCACTTTATTAATCCTAACTAATCCCACAGCTCACGTTCACATGGTGGGTGTACTTTGCATCGCTATGAGGGGATCACTTAAACATCACATCCGGTGGCGTTTAATCCTCCTATCGATCAGATGGGGGATCTCCCGCTTAAAAGTAATAGAAAATCTAAACGTGCTAAATAATCTCAGTCGTTCATCTAAAATGTGTGGATGGACGATTGAGATCATCCAAGTTCTTCCCTTGATCAACAGAGACCGTCCATGATCAAGGGAAGATCTTCATGTCAAACCAAATTCAACCCACCATCCAAAGACAGAGTGGCAAATCTAGCATCAAAATTGATGGGGTGAAAATTTCTTTCACAAAGCTCCATCACATTGAGTTTAATGGTAAAATTCCATACCTGGAGGTGAGGTGATTCCCTTGGAGAAGCTTCATCGGTTGAGGCAGCGTTGAGAGTATGAGCACTTGAGGTTGAGTGGATCAATGTATGACCAACTCCTCCTTGAGCTTGCTTTGATCCAATTCAGTCCTCCCTTGCCTTTAGAACTTGGGAATCAACTTAGGTGGGCTCAACTTGGTCACCTAAGTGTGCTTGCAAAAGGAATTAGAAGGAAATAAAGTGTGCAAGAAGTTCGCAATTCAATTGGCTTCCCCTATTTTCATTATTTGAAAACCGAGAAATTGGAGAATGGAATGAGTTCTATGATGTTTGTTATCACCCTCTGATGGCTCCTAGGCCTCACTAGCACTCAATCGAATTAGGAAATTATGCATTTGAGTTTGTTTAAGGGGAGTATATCCCCATTGAAGGATCGAAGGACCGGCAATGCACCTCAATTTTGATCCAATTGGTCATAGGCTGAGGGTTGTTTGATCAATTAGGAGTGTGCACATGATCGGTTTCAGCCAAGAAGTGGATTTCCAACCTCTCATGTGCTTGAATCTGAGCTTGAGAGGGAGTTTGAAATTTTAATTTTTGACCATAGGGTTGAGTTTGGTCTAGGGACCAAATGGGCTGACCAAACTTTATTGGGTTGGGTGCACTACCCATCACTAAGTCTGGTTTAATGATCGCAAAATTCCATACCTCACGGAGGTACCATCTTCGATTCCTTGGAGAAGCTTAGATGCGGTTGAGACTTGTTGAGTATCAGAACTTGAGATTGAGTGGATCAATGTATGGACCAACTCCTCCTTCGATAGCTTGCAGCTTTGATCCAATTTAGTCCTCCCTTGCCTTTAGAACTTGGGAATCAACTTAGGTGGGCTCAACTTGGTCACCTAAGTGTGCTTGCAAAAAGAATTAGAAGGAAATAAAGTGTGCAAGAAGTTGGCAATTCAATTGGCTTCCCCTATTTTCATTATTTGAAAACCGAGAAATTGGAGAATGGAATGAGTTTTAGGATGTTTGCTATCACTCTGATGGCTCCTAGGTCTCACTAGCACTCAATCGAATTAGGGAATTATGCATTTGAGTTTCTTTAGGGGGAGTATATCCCCATTGAAGGATCGAATGACTGGCAATGCACCTCCATTTTGATCTAATTGATCATGAGAGGGTTGTTTGATCGAGTTAGGTGTGCACATGGTCGGTTTAAAGAAGTGGAAAGCTTTCGTCAGTCCATGTCGCCGATTAGTTTAATTAGGATATTCTAATTATTCTTTAATCACAAAAACTTCATAAAAATATAATTAAATGCAAAAAAATCTAAAAAATATAAATGATGACTCATTTTAAAGAAATTTCATAGGCGAATCTAATAAAATTATTTCTAATTGATTTTGAATAGTGAATTTTCCTTAATTAGGATTTAATTAAAAATTGAATTACCTTACTAACTTTATAATTATTTCATTAATTAATTCTAAATTTCTCTACATATTTAGTGGGATGACTTGACTCTCTTAATTTTCTTGGAATTTATTGAGTTAATTAAAAAAATTAATTAATAAATCCCTAATCACCCTCTTAATGTAATTAAGAGTAATTAAGCATATGAACAGTGATTTAATCCCTTAATTAAGATAATTAAACATTGTTTAAGTAAGGAGCAGATTTATGAAATGAGTTTGGAATATTTTCTCTAAGTTATTCCCTAAACTCCTTTCTTCCTTAATTCAAACATAATTAAGAATTAATCCACTAATGATATACTTAATTAATCTAATCAAACTTTCAAAACTAATCTGGAATTAATCAATCTCTTGCTAGGTAGATCCTTAGGTGTTCAGAAGCCTAAGGTAAGTTTGAGAAAACCATATCCAACTCACATGTGTGGGAAGGTTATGAAAATACTTAATGAAAATATTTTAACTTAATTAATCAATAATTGTGAGTCAATTGCATTAAGCCCCTTTATTTCTTAGGTGTGTTGCTGATTTAATTTTCATGTGATTGCATATCATATGTTGGCTCATAATTATTTAATTAATTATGTTAAAATAGTATAGATAAGGGTAATTAATTGATTTAATTCACACCTTAACCTAAACAAAATATACAATTAATCTAATTATTCTAAGATTAAACTAAATCAAATCACACATGTGAGAAATGGGCTAGGACCAGCAAACTCTTCTCACATTTCCTAAATCAAATCAAATTCAAAAATAAAAATCTCTTTAAAGAATTTTGATTCGCTTTAAATGATCTTATTTCATAGAATTGCATTTAGGAATTAATTAGGGTGAATAAAGTCATATGCTTACATCATTATATTTCTTTCCAAGCATGCTAAATGTTGTTTATCATATGAAATCATGCATTTATCTCTTTTGAAAAATCAATTAAATAAAATATTTTCTTTTATGTCAAATTGCATATTTTGACTAAAATAAGAATATAAATGACTATTATCACTATTAAACTAAAAAATATTTTCAAAATCTATAAATCAAAGATATAAATGAAGTGATGCTACTTATAAGTATTTATAAGCTTGCATGTGATTATAGCATAATATGTGTTTTCTGTGATTTTCTTATCTTCTCTTAACATGAATTTGAATAGAATTTACAAAGTGTATAGTTCATTTAAAAAGAACACAACACTTGCTTAAATTTATTCCTATGCACTCCCATATTATGACTTAAGAAGGATCCTCACATTACACATGTAAATTATACAACCAAATCAAACATAAATCTTTTGTATGATTTTTCATCCATTTGTTTCTTTTTGTAGATTTTCATGTATTTAAGAAAAATGATCTATTAGTCTGGACATCCCGGGATTCGAGAAGAAAGCAGGTGGGTTTACTCTTTAGAAAATAATGTATTACTCACATGTATTTTATACATATAGATGTGCATTTAGCTAATGGATAAAAGAATCCCCCTTTTCTACATAATAAAAAAACATGCATTCATGGAAAATCCAAATTTTCATAAACATCTCTTAACATTCATCATCAAGGTGTGCTAAAACTTTGCATTGCATGTGTGTGTGTATATATATATATATATATATATATTTAAGATTTATTCATATATATGGTATACATGATGGAAAGAAGTACAAAGTTGTATGTTATATGATGGTAATTTACCTTAACTAATCCTAAAATGTATTTTCTATCGAATATGTTTATTTAGAGTAAATATAAATTTAGGATTAATTAAAACACATAATAAAATATTTACTAAAAAAAATCATTGATGAATCTAATTTAGAAATTACTTAAGGTAGGGATGAAAGAGAAGTTCTCTTCTCTTTTCTTCTCTTTATAATATTTAGTAACTAAATGTAAGTTCATTCAAATCAAATCAAATCATCAAATAAAATTGACAAATTAATTAAATCACTTAAAACGAAACCACCCTCTAAGTTGATTCTAACCTTAAAGCCTAGCTAAAACATGACACAGCCTTGACACATTAAGCGACCATTCAGCTCTGCTCTATTAGGGTGGTGCCGATTTGATATCGATTTTAATGTAATATAGGCGGATGTTAGTGCATGCGTAATGATGATAGATCTTATTCTAATCACATCTTACGTAGGGATTATGCTTAAGGCGTTGTAATAAAAATATATAAATACTTTTATCGGGTTGCTTATACCCAGCATAATCCGATGGACTTGGTTACCCATGTGCGGGGTGTTAAGTCCAAATTACTCCTATAACTACTTGGGTTGTGTGATATGTTTAGCTAATCTCTGTTTTACAGGTTTAGTTATATTTATCTTTCCCATTTTGATGTAATTTTTTGCAATTGAGATTTGGAATGAATGTTATGAGAGAATTAAGATGAACATTGGTCATAAGACCATGTCTTATGTACCATGTGAAGCCCTGGAGCAAACTACATCTCAAATCAATGAAAGAAAGAAAGGAAGAAAGAAATGAAGAAACAAAAAATGAAGAAAGAAAGAAATGAAGAATGAAAAAATGAAGACCCCATAATATGAATTTCTTTTTTATTGTAATTATTCATTTATAATCCGGGTTGTATAAGGGAAGAGCTTGGCTACCCATATTTCTTTTTGGGTTGTATGGTGGCACCCGACCACATCAACGTCTTATTCTTTTATGTTAACATTATAAATTATTTGAAGTTTGTTTAGCTTGCGCATTATAAATGGCATGATTTTCTTAGTTTTTTAATTGTTTAATGGTTGTTGAATGACCTAGATGTGATTAGACTCTTAGAAAAAAAAATTTTCTATCCAATTAATCAACCCAAAATTAAATTAAATAACTCATAACCTTACCTAAAGCCTAGGACTTAAATCAAGATAATAAAATATTTAGCAACCCCTTAACTGAATATTGTATGTTTCACATCATGCATAAAAACATATTGCTTCACTCTTGCTAATGGTGGCCTTCCACCTTTCCTAGAAAAAATAACTTGACCATTAAGAGCCATGGTGAAAACACACCTCCTTTCTGATTTTGGCCCATAACTAATTTCTCATGCATTAGACATGAAATCTCATAGCTTGTGTCAAATAAAATTATCAAAAAATGAAAATAAAACTTAACAAAAATTTGCATTAGATTAAGTCATTTATTCGTGTCCTTCATGATCTGGTCTCTTAGAGAGTGTGTTTAAGGACTTAATCTCCTTTCTAAATAAACAAACAGCTTAGCTATCTTGCAAAGCATAAGACTTACCTTCATGTATTTAAAATCGTAGGAGGAGTTAGTTGGTGGCCACCTCCAAGCAGTTGTAAGTCCAACAATCAGGTGATTTATTCTCTTATCGAGATAAACCATATACTCATTTTTGCCTTAAATTTTGGTCATGCTTTGGCCATCGCTAAAGCTCCCAAGATTTAAGTTCTGAGATTATTATTTCCCTTTGTAGGTTACAAGCATAAACCCTCACCTCTTAGGAATTTTCATGATCTTGTGTTGTGGAATTATAAGTCCTAGATTTCTAATGAAAATTCAACTCAAAAATCAACTCTCTTTAAATATCAAAAATATAAAGCCCAACCATAGGATAGTTTGGGATATTCGATAGGTTTCCTTGCATCGTGAGCATCCCCTACTCATCTTCCTTTAGTTTCAATAATAACTTTCTCTTCTCGATCAATCTCACTTGATTTTCCAAAAATAACTAATTCGTTGATAGTATTATCTTTAAAATCTTTAGAGACAACGATCATTTACCTTAATCGAGAGTATTTTTAAGTAATCTCATTCTTTAATATATAATTAACTATGGGGCTTGCCTCCATAGGGAACTTAACGAACTTAATTTAAAATAAATCCTACTTTACTTTTTCATATAAAGTAGAGGAAAAATCTCATTTGCTACAGACTCATTGTACTTGAGTTATAATTAGTTGATTAGTTCCATGTAGGATGGCGACTGCGTCTTTCAAGATAGTATCATTCTTGATACCATCCGATCCTAATGAGTGCATCTACGGATCTACGTGGTGTCCTAACCAATAATAATTTTTATTTTTCAAATTCCCCAAGAGTTTGAGAAATAAAAACACCACAAAACCCTAGTAATCTAATAAAATTTTAATCCAAATAAATAAATCTCTTTACTTACAAACATATAAAGCCTCACCATACAATATATTAGAATGTTTACTAGGCTTCCTAGTATCATAAGCATTTTCTACTTATTTTCCTTTGGTTTCCGAAATAAATCTTCTATTTGAGCATTCCCATTCGATTTTCTAAAATAACCAATCCTTTGAAATTTGACTTGAAAAAAAGTGAGGATTTGATTCAAGCTATAGGGTAGGCAAATTTTTCTAATACCCCTAAGGCATGATCTATTCCTATTACTAACTCTTCTAAGTTTCTAAAGTTAGGTTGAATGTTCACCTAATCACTAGAAGTGTCTTAAGATTAAGAAAACTCTTAATATCTAAGAAGAACTATATGTTTAAGATGGAGAGGTTGAGAGCTCATCCTAAAAATGAGGTCAACACAATTATGAGTCCCCTAGTGAGCTCCCAAGCATTCCCAAGGCTTCCCCTCGCCGGATTTCTCTTTCCAAAGTGCATCCAAAACAGGGCAAGCCTTCTCCGATCCCAACTTCCTCATCTCTCTTAATCAAAACTAAATTCCTCTTGCACACACCATCCCCGCTCCTCATCGAAGCCAAACGAATCTTCCCCCGAGCTCCAAGCCAACCGGAGGTGCCACTTCAATCAAGATCGAGCCTCCAAAGGATAGATCTTGGTCTTCCAAGCGAACCACTTGGAATCAACTCAATTGCGGCTCAACAGAGCATCATCTCAACCAGACGAAGCTTCTTCAAGCGTGCGAGCCGCCAGTCTTAGATCCGGTGAAGTAATACCATTAAAATCGAGCTTCCTTCAAATTTTTTGGAGCTTTTCAAAGAGAATGTGCATGTGCGCGTATCATAGCCGTTGGATCTTCTTAGATCCTTCACGCGAAGGTGTGGGATCAATTTGGGGTGAATCCGAGCTCGAGTAAGCTCGTACCGCACGAGCAATGGCGAAGGGAGATAGATCATGTGTCGTCCATTCCGCGTGATCGAAATAGACAGTCGTGTTTGGATTCGTTCGATTTATCCTACTTAATCTGCTATTAACCACGGGATCGATCCGCGTTATTTGATCCTAGATCGAATGGAAAAGATCGAAAGCACATCCCGCCACCAGCTGACTCAGCATTGATGGTGACAACTTAAATACACAAATCTCGTGGCACCACATGGAAAGTGTGTCGCGTCAGTGCATCGTGCCATGTGGCGCCGGTGTGATTAAGATTAATTAAGGTTAATTAATTGGAATTAAAGGCTAAAACTTTATAAAATCATAATAAATCATTAAAAAAATCCAAAAAAACACAAATAAATAATTATTTTAAAGGTATTTCAGAGAGAAATCTATTAAAAATATCCTTAATTGATTTTGAAATGTAATCAGAGCCTACTTAGAGTCTAATTAAAAAATAATTAGTCTAATTTCTTCATAATTAATTAATTAATTAATCTCAAATTTCTTGAAATTATTTGTAAGGATGACCTCCTCTCTAATTTTCTTGGGATTAATAAGAAAAATTGATTATGCCTTAATTACCTTCTTAACTTAAGGTAAATTAAGCATATGATCAATATTTAATTGATTAATTAATCAATATCTAATAGTGAGGAGGCTTATGAAATTTGGTAGGGACCTCTTTCCTAATCCCTTTCCCTAAACTCCTTTCACTTTTCAAAAATATTTAATTAAGGACTAATTGGTTAATTAATTACTTAATTAGTTAAATTGAAAGTTAAATCACATCTGATCTTTCTTAATTAATTGAAAGGTGGATCTTTAGGTGTTTAATAACCTAAAGACATCTAAGAAAATTATGATTAATTCATGTGTGGGGAAACCATAAGAGTACTTAATTAAATTCCTTAATCTAATTAATCATTAATTGTGAGCTAATTGCATTAGACCCTTTCATTTCCTAGGATCATTGTTAATTTACTTTTCAATTCATTTGCATATCATATTAGCTCATAATTATTTGTATAATTATGTTAAAATAACATAAGTAAGGGTTAATTAATGGACTTAATACATATCATAACCTAATTAATCCATAAAATCAACAAAATCACATTTTATTAAACCAAATTAACTTACAAATATGAGGATGGTTAGAATTAACAAACTTCTTCTTTCATTCCTTAAGTCAAATTGAATATGAAAATTAAAATGATACATAAAGAACTTTGATTTATTTTTAAATACTTTTTTTATATGATTGTCCTTAAGATTTAATTTGATTGAATGAAACCATATGCTTATGTTTATTTATTCCTTTTCAATCATGTTAAATATTGTGTGTCATTTGAAATCATACATCCATCTCTTTCCAAAATTAATTAAATCAAATGAAATTTCATTTATGTTAAGCTTGCATGTGTTGATTTAATTTAATATGTGTGTGAATATTAAGTGATAATATTCACACATATATTAAATTAACATATGTTGTGATGCTAGTTATAAATACATATAAGATGTATGTGATTATATCTTAAGTATATAAACTAAAACTTTCTGTAATTCATATGTAGTTTTACATATATTTGAATATTAATGAGTATATAATCGGGACATCTCGGGAACACAAAGCTTTAGTTAGCCTCAATGAGGTCATTTGATTACATCACTTCACTGGTTAATAATGGCACGTACTTATTTGATTTCACTTACATGTGTTCCTATATTAGAACTTGAATTGGACTTTACTCCATATGCATAAATATTTCAATCAAATAAAAACATATCATTTGCATGATTTTTCTTTCTTTATTTATGTATACATCCATATGTATTTGAAAAAAGTAAATATTTAGACTAGACATCCCAAGAATACGAGACTTTAAGTAGCCCCAAAGAGGACATTTGATTATCTCACTTCCCTGGTTAGCAATGTATGTTATAACATGTATGTGCTATTTAATGTATTAAGCATTATTTCTTGTATCAAAAACACATGTATCCATAATTGTTTAGTCATTGAATTAATTAATCAAGAAGATTGGAGCTTGCTTTCTTATATTCATGTATACAATTTTACATATGTTTGAATACAAATAGGTATATAGTTTGGACATCCCGAGAATACGAGGTTTTAATTAGCCCCAAGGTGATCATCTAATTACCCCACTTTCTTGGTTAACAATGACGTATACATATTTAATTTTATTCCTATGTATTTTTGTATAAGAATTTAAATAAAGCTTTAAACTAATATGATTAAATAATTCAATCACACAATTATATAAACTTCACATACACATACATTCATCATTTAAGCATGTTAAAATATGTTGCATGTATAGATACATTTAGGATTATATTATATGCATTTTACATATGGTGAAAATAATGATTTATTTAACATGTGATGATTCAATTAGATTAATCTTAAGATGTCTTTCACATTGAATATAATTATTTAGAATGAACCTAAACTTAAGATTAATTAAATCATTTAATAAGTCATTCACTAAAGAGAACTAAATCAAATTAATATTTTTAAAAAAGGATAAAGAGGCAATCCTCTTTCTTCTCTTTACAATACTTAATTGCTAAGTGTAATTAAATGAAACAAAAAATACAAATTAAAATTCTCAAATTAATTAAATAACTTCAAGCGAAATCAATCCTTCATGTTAAATTAAATATTTCTACATTTAGAAAACTGAAACTCTAATGCCTAGCGAGACATACCACATAAATTTAAACACACATATTAAAAATTAAGTCACCACTTCTAACTTTATGTTAGGATAGTACATGATGTGATGTATATTTTATTTTATTATGTATTATTTTAGACTGGATATTAGGATATATATTTCGTAGACTAGATATTTGATCGATATTAGCCCAATCATGTTTTTCTACATGAGATTATGTTTAAGGGGGTGCTTAAAAATAAATATGAATGCTCTTTTTGCAGATTACTTAAGCAGCATAATAATAGGGCAAAATGGCTTGGTTACATATGTGGTCTAAGTCCAAATTATAAATATAATTATTTGGGTTGTATGTATGTAAAACTTATTTTGTAGGTGTAGTTAGACTTACTTTTTCTACTTTTAATGTAATTTTGTATTATGAATTAAGATTAATGTTATGAAAGTTTAGGATGAGCATTGGCTAGAAGGCTTTATCCTTGAGTGTCATGTGATGCCTTGAAACCTTCCAAATCAAAGAAGCAATGAGGAAAGAGATGAAAACATGAGGAATGAAGGAAGAAGGAATGAAGGAATGTGATCGCATCGACATAATATTCTTTTGTGGTAGTTATAAAATTATTTGATGTTATATTTAGCTTGTGTCTTAAAAATAATATGTTTTTCATAGTTTATTATGGTTGATGCTTTAATGTGTGTTCTAGATGTAATTAAGCTCTTCGAAAAAAAATAATTTTTTTATCCAACTATAACTCATAACTAAATTTTTAAATAATTCATAACCTCACCATAAAACTTAAGCATTAAATAAAATAATTAAAAGATTTAACAACCTTTCAAATGGTTGGATGTTTGACATGCATATCATATTGTCCTGTGGGCTTCAAAAATTGCCCACAAATATTGAATTGAAGAGAGTAAAATTAAAGTGTAATTTTAAGAAAAGCGGAATAATAGATAAGACACTACCCGGAGATTTTCTTCATTTTGGTGAGGACTTTAGATCGTTCGGGTTTCATATAGGCATAAAGCCCATAGTTAATTACCTCTCAATAAGTGAGAGAACTTTCGATTAAGGCCAGTCGTTAGGTCACTTGCGCGTATAATGTAGCATGGAGTTTTAAAATTTAGATTATAAAATTCATCATTTCAACTTAAACCAGATGGTTGGGGAAATGATAGCATGCCCGATCTAGATCCCATGATTCCGTCATCCCGTGTTGTCATGGTCCACAGTATTTAGTCGAAGAGGCATCGGCCCCATTGAAGGATCTTATCATAATCACGGGTTACGTCGTCAAGAAATCCTGGACATGAAGTATTTGTCTAAGAGATAATCTTAAGTCTATCTTAGGAGAGGGTTGTTTCTTGTATATGTTCACAATCAAAACGAGTCATTTAGGAAGCATCTATGATCGTGATCATAATGGAACCTTCTTGGCCACCCGTCGAAGGACTCTTGACCAAAGTGCATCATCTTAGAGAGGCCAGCCAAGTCATGCCGGTGAGACACCACATCTTTCTTGGTATGAGATTGGTTGGAAGTGAACAATAACAGATTTGACATTTGGCTCGTTGCTTTTTCTTAATTTGTCATCATAAATAATTGTGAAATGTGGATATATTGAGTTTTACTTAAAGCTTTTAATGATTGAATTTCATTTAAATATTTTTAAAATTGATATTTAATTTGAGTTAATTTGATTTGAAAATATAATCAAATTTTGATGAAAATATCCTCTCCAATTGAAATCACCATTCAACCCTCATCGAGATAATTACTTGATTAATCAATATATTTAAAACTTTAAATCGTCAACTATTTATTTAGCTCCAACAAAGGATCGAGATCTATCATAACAAAATTAGCGTCTCGAGATATTTCACTAAGTTGAAATTCTTATAATAAATTTTGTTAACGGGACTCACAAGACTAAATCGGAAACGCAAGCGATTCTACACTTGAATTTAAGCATTCAAATAATGTCGGTCCATGCGGTGTATTTAAGAATGCCTTAATTAACACTTTTACGTCAAAGTGTTGTGAATCCTGGCGTGAAGATATTATAAATTGATCTAATATCTTATTAGATTTTTTTTAGATTAATATTTAATAGATTCCAATTTAGCATGCTCTTTTAGATATTAAAATTTCTTTAAATATATATACACACGTGTATCATAACTTATAATTTATCTAATTAATAAAATCACTTACATTAAAAATCATAATTAGAATAAAATTTATTTTATTTTTTATTGAAAGAAGACATGATTTTTGTTAAATTTGATTTAATATCGCCTTCTGTCTACTTGTACAAACAATTGCAGATCCGATGGCGTAGAAGACGTTATAAATTGATCTAATATCTTATTAGATTTTTCATATTAATATTTAATTAATTTTAATTTAGCTTACGCAACCTTTTCAGACATTAAAATTTACACTTTAAATCTTCATATCCGAACATATGTATGTATTTATAGCTTAAATAATTTCATCTAATTAATAAAATCACTGAAATTAAAAATTATAAGTAGAATGAAATTTCTTTTATTTTTTTGATTGAAGGCGCATGATTTTTATAAATTTGATTTAGCGTCGCCTCTACAAACAAAATTACATTCGGTGGCGTGAAAGATGTTATAAATTCTAATATTTTATTAGATTTTTTAATATTTAATTGATTCCAATTTAGCAGCCTTTTCCATTAAAATTTATACTTTAAATCTATATTCAAAGCATGCAAGTATTTATAGCTTAGATAATTTCATCTAATTAATGAAATCACTGATATTAAAAATCATAATTGGAATGAAATTTATTTAATTTTTGATTGAAAAAAGTCATGATTTTTGTAGAATTTGATTTAATATTATCTTATCTGCATACAAAAATTACGATTCAATGGCATTTATTTTGAAGTATAAATTCAAAAGACAATTTAATTTGTTATTTTGTTATTTTAAACAAGATTTACCCCTTGGAGTTACTTCTGTGAATCAATAGTATAATATTTAAATTGATTTCTCCTCTTTTTGAAGGTTCCTCATTTGACTTTTTTCTTATTTTCACAGATAGGATTACGAGTTTCTGTATTTTTTTTTTATGAAAACATCCTTAGATATTTCAAGCTTACAAATAGATCAACCCATATTATGAATAGAGATGACCTTTCTCTTATCAATTCAACCTTCAACTCCACAGGATTTCATCTCTCTTTTTTAAATTTTTGTGCTTGTTGTAAGTTATTTTCCCTCACCTTTTTTTTTTATTTGGAGTTTTTAATTTGAATTTTAATTTTAAATTTCCTTGTTTAACATTCTTAAACTGATTCTTTGATTTTTCATTTGTTTTTTAAGTCACAAGATTTTGACAAAATTTTGATAACATTTTATTAAATCAAAATGATGTTATACATGACTTATCAAGCGTAACAAGTGGGGATCTCTTTACATAATTTTATCTTGTATAAATAAAATGGCAATAAAAATACAAAAATCTGTATCATCACATTGATCCCACGTATTCTAACTCATTTCTTTGCGTTGCATGTTCAAAGAGACGAAAATTGCGATGAGAATCAAAGAGAACGCTAATGACGATGTTCTCGGTTATGGTGAAAAAGTCGAGAAAGAGGTGAAATGGGTAATGTGAGAAAACCTAGTATGATGTTCCTCA
Organism: Cymbidium sinense; assembly: GCA_021442155.1. Classification (NCBI taxonomy): domain Eukaryota; kingdom Viridiplantae; phylum Streptophyta; class Magnoliopsida; order Asparagales; family Orchidaceae; genus Cymbidium; species Cymbidium sinense. The sequence continues at coordinate 134,464,233 of CM038224.1, forward strand.
GTTAATAACAAATGAAAAGAGTGGAAAAGGCGATCTGAATCAAGAAGAACCCTAAAAAGTGTTCTTCTCAAGCAGTTAGAAAAATGAGGATTTCGAATGGGATCTTTGGCTTTGGGTGAAAGGAAGGATTTTGGTTTAACCTGAGAGGAAGAGAAAGAAGATAAAGAAGAGAAGGAGGAAGGAATCATTTTCGGTTTGGAAGGAGAAATGGGAAAAGAAGGAAAAGAAAAGAGAAGGGAGATAAAGAAGAAGAAAGAAGAAGAGGAAGCAAGAAGAAAGGAAGGGAAGCTCACCTTTTTCAATTTGGAGTGAGGAGAAAATATTGGAGAGAGATAGGAAGAAACTTAGATGAAATCGTGGAAGGGAAAATCTTTTTTAGAGGAGGAGGACAATGTCGTTGAAATGAGCGAAGGCGCCACCATGAAGGGGAGGGGTGAGGCTTATGCATTAGTGCGTTGAAGAGGAATCAGAAGATCGTTGATTTAGTTTCGTTGGGTTATGGAAGGAAATGGAGTGTGAATGGGATTAGTGAAGGTTTTGTCCAATAAGAAAAGGAATAGGAATAGGGATTTAGGATAGATTTAAGGATTTAAATTGATTTTTAAATTTAGTAATCGACTTTAATGTGAATTTTATGCGTTAAATGATGATACATATATATATATATATATATATATATATATATATATATATATATATATATATATATATATATATATATATATATATATATTCCAATACGATGTAGCATGCATCGTTTATAGATCGTTTGGTTGATTATCAAAGTCGATTTCAAAAAAAAATATATCGCCATTTTTTTATTTGCTTCGATTTTCACGCAAACTTGTTTGAATTGAGTGCGAATAGTCTCACTTAATAGATTTTGATATTTCTGAACTAATGGCGCAATCAATTTCACGAACGAATGTCATTTAGTTTGCGTCGGTGCCTCCTGACCTCGATATGCGTGCATGCGCATTGGCAACTCGATCGTTTGATCAGTTGATCGTGATGTCTGATATTTATATTACGACATTTTGGCGTTCAATGCAATGGCGAAATTAGTTCGATCGTAGGTCATTTGAGATAATTTTGGCGGCGTGGTATTTTTCAACCTCGATTTGCGTGTCTTTTAAATCATTACATTTGCAGACTCATCTAAATAAAATACCTCATTTGATAATTTTGATGTTTCAAAGCTAACGTGATTTGATTTCATGAGCAGTCGTTTGAATATTATCCCTTCTCTTCCGAAATATGCGTCGGCATTAATTTGATGACTTTCGATCTTTATATATCAATATTTTATCTCGGTTTTCAACATTAACAAGATGGTGAAAAGTTTATCAATGGAGATCATTTCACCATTTAAATAGTCTATTTTAAGCTCGATTTCTTGTCGTTTAGAGTGAATTAATTTAATACTCGACTTATGTATGGAGGTCAACATGTCTCATTAAAAAATATTTTCACCCACACAATAAGGAAATGCTTGATAAGGATCTCTTGTGGTGAAAACAAATTTCTTAATTTAGCCAACAATCTTATTTCATCATAGGCATAAAATCCTAAAGCCTTTGCCAAAATAAAGTGTCAAAATTGGAATAAAATTTGAAAAGATTTTTAAATTAAGTAAATTATTCTATATTGTATGTCTCTTGAGAGTAGAATTAATTTACTTTGAATAATAATGACTATTTTGCAATTTCATAATCTACATGGTTTTAAAATCATAGAGTTAATTATCTAATTTGTATGCCCAGTTGACGGTTTATCCTCTTAAGGTAAACCATTGTGTTCACATTAGATTTAGGTCGTTTTTAAAATAAAAAATTTTTAATTAGATATTACTACTTATTATAAGTATAAATCCTCACCACTTGGATATTTTCACAACTTTGTGTTGATTGATTGTAAGCCCTAAAAATCTAATAAAATTCAACTCAAAATAAATCCTTACTCATATAAAATATAATATAGGATGATTAGAATACTTTTTATTTAAAATACAGTATGCAAGTATTTATCTCCTTTAGCTTCCAAAAAATAAGTCTCTGTTGATCTATCTAGTTGATTTTCAAATGTAATCAATTTTGATAGATTCTGCGAAATCTTTAGAGCCTTATATTATTTTAATGAGAATATTATTATTCATTCCGGTTTAATATTGATACGTCATCCGAAAATTAATCGATCAAACGAATCTCAGGCATTTTTTGAAATCTTTGATCTAATCGATTTGAGCAAACTTACGTCAAGCCCGGATGAGGCGAACATAACATCAAGCATAGTCGATCAGCATCGACTTCGAGATGCTATCGACATGAAAATGGATCGATCCAAATGGTCACCAAAGCGACATATTTATAATCGGGCGGCTCGTCAAGGCGAATCCAGCGAATCCAAGATCACCCGAGACATCATTAAGGCACGGATCATCAAAATACACCATCCATTAGGATCGTGGGCCGTCAGATGGAGTGGTTGGAGTTTTCCGCAATTTACAAGGCACTCCCAAAAATCTATAAATAGAGCTTCATTCTAGAGGGGCCGAATCGATTTGAAGACCGAGCTCGAGAACCACCGGTCGGCCTTGATGATCTATCACCAGTGCCACCACAGTGTCGAAGATCGGGAGCTTGCCATAGGAGATCGCCCAGGAGGACTAGAAAAGACCAGTTGCTCCTTTCTCCGAAGATCGAGGTTGCTCCCGAAGATCGGTTCACTTTTTTGGAAACTTCTCCCTTGGGTTGGAGTTGACCGATATGTATTTTCTACACTGGAATATTTATTTTTAAACACCTTCTCGAACTAGCGAAGCAGGACGTATCTTTTGAACACATAGTGAAAGTTCTGAGGGCAAGGCCAGTGGTTTTCCCCTTAGCGGGTTTTTATAACCACATGTTCATATCCCCCTTTGTGTTGGATAATTTTTGCTCTGACGAAGATCTGCATCTGGAATAAAATTCTCTAGCATGCGGTTTGGCGCCGTCTGGGAAAAACAGTTCCCCATTGCTATATCTCCAATATGGTTGGTAAGCGGGGTTTGCTCGCGCTCCTCATCGAGGATCGAGTCTCCAACACTTCTCTACATAGACTTACGTCCCCGGTGAGGGTCGTGGGGCCCCTCTTTGGAAAGAGCGTTCAAGGATGGAGGATTCCCGAGCGAAATTCTTGACTCTGCGAAGGGCCAAAGCGTTCCGCTGGAAGAGCCACAGGTTCCGCACGGCCCTCGGCATACTCCAGATTTTCTTCATGAGAATGATTGCAGGAATCGGATCAACAATGAGAACCCTTGGCACCACATCCGGATCTTTGAACTTACGGATCGCCGATTCTACTCACCCCACGAATGGCTCGGCCACGTATCGGTGAAACTCCACGTCACCTTATCTGCGATGAACTTCTGACGGCAGTGCGGGGAAGAGTTCCGTGGCAATCGACAATCCATTCTCCGCCTCTTCCAAACTTCGTCCCCCTTGAGATCATCTCGCAATACCCGTTAGGCGAGATTCAAGCTTCCGGCATGGACCCTTACGATGGCACGTAGATCGTAGCATATCGATCACTTTTGAGCGATCATGCACATTTCAAATGACTTTGTCTTGTGAATTCCCGGCGACTCTCAAGGGCAGTGCACTTGGTTCAATTCGCTAAGGGGTCCGTCAGATCATTTGGAGAGCTTCGGATTTTTTTGTAGAGACGGTTCTGGCGAACAAGAGAATCATCGATTCATCATCTCTCGAATCGCGAGCGATGGAGAGTCCCTCAAGAATACTTCGAGGTTCTCCTCGGCAACAGTAGATCCGTAGATCTTTTGAGGCGTGCTTCTCGGAGGACTCCGGCAGGGATACTTTCATCATTAATGCGGAGGCAGTCCATTCTATCTGGTCCCAGAATAGAGCACAAATCTCCGTGAAGCTATCGGTGCTCATCGACAGCAGTTTGAACCACCAAGCGACAAGCGGAAGAAGGTTCCCAAGGTGATGTTCAAACATCTCGAAAAGAAGAGAGGCGACAACCTCCCCAAAACCTCCTCGTGACCTCGGATGACTCAATCGAGAGGAAATATGACTCTCAACCGTCATGCGAACATCCTACCGGGGAAGAGGATAAGTGGCAAAAGCACGGAATTGGAAATCAGAGAAATTACGCCACTTTCCATGAGAGGGCACACGAAGAGTGCCTGGAAGGAGGAGATTGAAAGAGTCGGGGGTATCTAGGCGTTTTACAAAACCAACCGCTCGGAAATCTTTGGGGGGGAGGAAGGAACAGGCGGTGGGATAAACAATTGCGGGAGGGCGGTGTTATCCAAATATTCATTTGCCCTTCAAGAGCGACGAAGAAGTCTCGGGTTGACCATTCTATCACCTTTGATGATTTAGATCTAGAGGGCTTAGCATCCACATCAAGATCCCTTGTCATCGGTGCGGTGGTGATCCATGCTTCAATATTAAAGGATATTGATGCGACAATGGGAGTTGGTTGATGTTCTTTTTTACTCCACTTTCCTTAGGGTATAGAAAGAGAAGCTTCAACCAGCGGTCCTTGTATGGATTTGATAATCGGCCGTATTAGTGGAAGGGACAATCAGTCTTCCGTAACTCTTGGAGAATTTCCCGACGCAACCCACTTGATACAATTTATTGTAGTCAGAACCAGTCGTCTGATACAATATTTGGGAGACCTCTCCGGTATATTGGTAGCATCACATACATGCCTCACCTCAGATGAAATTCCGACACCGGTGGCATGCGTGGTAAGTGGGAATCAGCAGTCTTATGCATATCAAACGACCATTTCGTCGGTAACCCTCAACATCGAGAACTTGACCTCGAGATGAGGATGCCTCGAAAGGGCTTCTCAATTGAAGATGTAATTTGTCTTCTATCTCGAAGTTGATCCATCGCGAAGGTGAAGGTGGGATCGTTTTTGTCGATCAATCGATCGTAGATTTTTTGCGTAAAATCAAGATATCTTTGCACGGCGCTCGATACGGGCATTGACGAAGTCATTACGCGCTCCCTCAAAGTTGACTCAACCCTGGCCGGTGATGAAGAAAAGAACCGCTTACGAGCGATTGCGGTCATAGAACAAGAAATCACCAAACTTAAGTCAAGTTCATTCGAAGTCTACTACCCCACGGTTGGCTAACGTGTGTGTTAGTGAAGGCAGTTCTGGAGAATGTGCATCGTACATGTGCGTGCATGCCCAAAAGATAGCTTCCCCTTCTCATTATCGACCAACTAGTTGATGCGACATCGGGACATCGAATCTTTGAGCTTCATGGATGCTATTACGGCTACAATCAAATGGATGAACAAAGCAGATGAGGAAGCAACATCCTTCCAAGCAGATAAGGGGTATCTTCTCGGGTCATGCCATTGGACTATATGAATAAGATCTTTCAAGGATCTTATAGGGCACAATATGGAGGTGTATGTTGATGATATCTTTGAAAACTTGGAAATATCACGACATATTTACGATGCAACAGTGCTTTGACATTCTTGACACTACAAATGCGGCTCAGCAAGCAAGTGCATTTTGGAGTTTCCTCTGGGAAATTCTAGGCTTCATGGTCACTTTCAGCGGGATAGAGGCCAACCCAGAAGATAAAAGCACTCAGGACATGTCACCTCAGAGCGATCAAGGAAGTCCAGCGTTTGGTGGAAGGATTGCGGCTTTATCACGATTCTTGGCCCTCGGAGATAAGTATCTACCATTCTTCAAAATCTTAAGGGGTGCAGGAAATGGATTCCAGTGGGATGAATGTCGGGCTCTTTTGAGCAACTTAGTCTATTTTTCCCCTCTATTATCAAAGCCTATCAAGGAGAAGGCATCTATCTTCTTGTTTCTTCTCATAAAATTCTCGTCGTCTGAGGAGAATTCATTACAACGACCCATTTACTATGTCGGCAAAATCCTTTTCGATGAAGGGCGCTATCCACTAGCGGATAAGGCGGCGTTGGCCTAGTGCATTACGCACGAAAAGTGCCGTACACCATCAGCGTCTACTCATCTTCCATTAAGAACTACGCAAAAGCGATGTATGGAAGGTTGATGAAGTGGTCGGTCGAGCTTGGAGAGTTTGACATCCATTTTCTTCCGCGTCACGATATAAAGTCACAAGTGTCGGCGACCGTTGTAGAATGTACCATCCCATCACCGAGCGGATCATTCATCACTCCGACAAATCAATGGACATTATATGTTGATGGAGCTTGGTACTTAGGTCGGGGCGAGAATTTTGCTTATCTCCCAGTAAAATAACTTTAGAGTGCACTGACTAAAGTTCCGACCACCAATAATGTCGGCATGCGAGGCCCTGCGGGGTAAGGCTCGCCATTATTTGTGAGTCAGGTCGAACTTAGCCATCTACAGGACTCACGACTTGTGGCCTCGCGGTTGAAGGAGACTTCGATGCAGTCATCCGACTTGCTCGATGCAGTCTTTTGGCAAAGTCACTTCTTGATCGAGACCCATCAGATAACTCATATTCTAAGGGAAGGCGAGAACGGCGGATGCCCTCTCCAAGTTAGCCACAGCGGGAGATCTTTTCAAGAGAAAATACATAGAGGACATCCACTTTCCCGGTATTGAGGCCCTTGGGTGATACAATCTCACGGAGGACCCAAAAGAATCTTCATGGATTGACCCGATCATGTCCTTTCTTCAAAGCGGGGCCTTGCCAGACACCGATCTTTATCCGTCTCAGGCGTAGAGCGAACTTCACCATGTCGGTGGGAACTCTGGCGGTCCTTCTTAGTACTTAAAGTGTCTACCACCTTGGAGGCTAACTATGCAATGCGAGAGGTTCATTCGAGAATTTGTGGTGAACATTTGGGAGGAAAAGCCCTGCCCCTCAAAATCATGAGGCAAGGTTTTCTTGGCCTGATGAAGAAGGGCGCATTGGGTTTGTAAAGAAGTGTAACAAGTGTCATTCGATCTCACTTTCACCATCTGTGAACTCACCACAATCCAGGCGGTGGCCCTTTGCTCGATGGGGATCGATATAATGGGACCCTTTCCCATTGCCGCGCGAAAATTCATAATCTTGGCGTTGATTACTTCGAAGTGGGTGGAAGGCGAAGCCGTGGCAAAATCAAAACAAATGCCAGCAATTTATGCGGAAAAATATTATTTGTCGTTTGATTCGAAAAAATCAGATAATGGGGAGTTCACGGAAAGACATTCACATCTTTACGCGGGGCATATCGGTTAATCCATACGTATCCCATCCGGCAAATAAAATGACAGTCACCAATAGAATATCTTAAAAAGAAATTTAGGCTTGGCCGGGTGCCACAATCAAATGGGGTACAATCGTGTTTGGGCCGAAATTTATTCGGTCGACATCGGGGGGTCCCAGAACCCATCTTTGATCAAGCAGCGGCGATAAACTTGATTCCATCCGGATCTCCGAGACCGCGACATGTCGGCCTCAGAATGGCTTCATCGACAAAGGATTGCTCGAGGTTTCAACGAAGGTAAAGCCACGACCACGGCGTCTGTCGTGGGCTCGGTTCGACGTATGGCCCAAGCATCGAAATTTTATTCGGTAGATCGAGATCTTAAATGCAAATACACTGTGGGGATATGGCAGGTTATACATTGGAAAACCGTTAAGGAAAAAACACGGTGATATCTTAAACTTTGTGTTCAAAGATCTCTTGCTTTCGTTAGTTAGGAGAAGAAGGTGTTCTGAGGGCGCAATATTCGAGTGTAGAAAATATGTCGGTCAACTCCAACCCGGGAGAAGTTTCCCAAAGCGGCGATCTTCGGGAGCAACCTCTTGATCTTAGAAAGGAGGCAAGCGGTCTTTTCTAGTCCTCTCTCTAGACTCACGATCTTGAGCTCTTGGTGGTAGCGGTGATAGATCGGCGTCAAGTCGGTGGTGGTTCTCGAGCTCTGGTTAGATCCGGTCCCCTCTAAGGTGAGAATGAAGCTATTTATAGATTTTGGGAGTGGCAAGCGCCAATTCGTGGAAAACTCCAACCACTCCCATCGGACGGCCCGGTCACGATCCCGAGACGGTGTATTTTGATGATCGGGTGCCAATGATCGAATTGGGTGATCTTGGATTCGTTGGATTAGTCTTGGGCTCGTCTATAAATATGTCGGTTTGGTGACCATTGGCGGATCAGATCCATTTTCATGCTCGATAGCTTGATCGAGTGATTCGAACTCGGATCGGTTTGATGTTCATGTTCGTCTCATCAGGCATTATGTAAGTTCTTGGGTGATTAGATCAAGCATTTACCGAGATTAGTGCTTGATCAGATTAATTTTCGAGGATGTATCGGTTCACTTATTTTTGGGTGACATTATCTCGTCATCCTATATACTTCGCTCGCTTGGTGGAAATGGGAGGTAAGGTTGATCCAAGAAGAGTGCCCAAACTCCCACCAGGGGGAGGGCTATGCACTCTCCTTGGAATAATTTTCATCTCGATCGTACGAGTTGCCGGTGTTTGTAGATGGGTGAGAATCTTTTGAAAGAGACACGTCCGACCCTTGTAACGGAGGCGGACATTCTAAAATGGGAGGGCGAAGGTGAGATTAGTCGATCACGGAGACACGTGATCGTGCTTGGAAAAATATTATTTTCCGAATGATTTGGTTCTTAAGTGTCAGAAGAAAGATAGAGCCCAAACTCCGTAGAGTATTTCACTTACGAGATGAGTTTGGCGCGGGATTGCGGTTTCCCCATCCCGAGATGATCATTTTGTCGACAGGTTTGCATTTCGTTTTTGGCGCAATGGCGATCGTGATGGGACTTATAGTCTTTTTGAGGAGCGACGCGCTCTGATTACCTGCCGCGGATGTGCAAGTTTACTGCGATGCACATGCGTGGTGTATCACACTGCAGTCGGCTACTTGACCTCGGACGAAGGATCCTCCCAAGTTGAGCGATTCTTTTGTGAAGAATGGCGGGGTCTTCTAGAAATGGGAAAAGGCGAGATTTACCCATTCCTGAGTTGGTGATGAAGATATCTGCGGGCGAAATTCCAGAATATTGAAGATCTTGATTTGAGATTGATATATCGGCAATTTGTCGGGAGGAATCTTTGTTGGCGGGGCTTTTTATTCATCCGGCGGTCTTATGCGATTCGTTGAAAGCCCAACAAGAGGTTTCAGTAGATCTCCCAGCGTCCTCGGCTTCTTCCGAAGGACGTCTCCGATAGAAGAGGAAAAGAGGCGAAGAGGTGATGGTGATATCAGATAGAAAAGAGACGCCCAGTAGTCGTCCCCGGGATCTTCATTCGAGGGCGTGTTGAATTCTGCTAGGTGCGTGTCTGAAGAAAGTAACAATCCTTCGTTCATCATCTTTTATTTCCCATTTCGTAAGCGTAATTTTTTCTTATTTGAGATCTTGAAGAAGCGAACTTGACTTCAAAATGAACATTGTCTTGAATGGTGGAATTGAGTTATTGAAGGTCAAGTTTCTCCATGGTGAATATAAGAAGCGGTATGTGGAGAAAGTAAAAGAGATGTCGTGTTGGAGAATCAACTTGATGAGTCACGGGGACCGAGTTGGCGACTCAGCGACTTCTCTTTCTTTTGTCGGAAGTTGAGCGGACTCGGGATGAATTAGTGGAGGCTAGAAACGAGGTTGGTTGCTCATGAGGATCGAAGATCTTTTAGAAGGTTTGTCTTGAGGCAAGAAAGAGTTCTGGCGCTTCGCCTTTCGAGAAAGGCTGCCTTATCTCGGGTAGAAGCGGGAGGGATCCTGGAGTGGAGGACTTCAAGAACTTCGGCGACCTTGAGTATCATCTGAGGATCACGTTGAGGGGAGGCGAGACCGTGTATGATGTAGAGGTGAGGCTTTGGCGGCGGTGTGTTGATGAAGGCTTCATCAGGGTTTCTTGAAGGGGACGGCAGTATAAGCAGGAGGCTGGTGTTGAGGTCCTTTCTCACCTTCCCAGGCCTTCGGAGGATGACTCGGATAGTTCTTCATCATCTACAGTCAAAGTGTAGTTGTAGTTCCTTTATATTTGTTGTTGATTGTTGTATATTATTTACGGTTGATTGTACTTGTATGTTGCGAGAAAATAATATCCACAAAAATTGTTTGTGAATATTTCCGGAGTTGTGTGTCAAGTGTACTTTCGATGATAAAGATTGGTAGAAGAGATCGGAATCCCTTTAGGATAATTGATCTATTCTAAGATCATTACGAGGCGTTACTTGATGACAAACTTGCGGAATATATTTATAGAGGTTCTCTCAGAACTCTCGATCTATCTAGGTTGTGTATCGGGCGTTTTTCGATGATGTTAACTTTGTTATGGAGGAAAGAGAGAACCTCTATTGTCTTAAAAATTATTTGTGAATATTAGAGTTGTGTGTCAGTTACTCGATGATGATAAAGATTAGGAAGATCCCGGAATCTTTGGATGTTGATATCAGATGTTTGAGCGTTACTTATGCTTACGGAAATATTTATGACTCTCGTATCCATCTCTTAAGTTGTGTATGGAGGCGTTTACTCGATGATGTTAACTTTGTTATGGGAAAGTTGTGGCGATATAGAGATTTGCTTATCAGGTTGTTTATCGGCGTTACTCGACGATGTTAACTGTATAGGAAGATCGGTCGAATTCACGGGGATCGATCTTACCACGAATGAGATACAACAATAGTTTGCGTATCTCTTGTTTTAAAATCTGCAAATAAAAGAAAAGTCACAAGTATGAGAACTTTAACATAGATAGAAACATAAATCCAAACACCTTGATGAGGTTGGAATATGACAAGCAGTATCGATAAATGTTTAATTCGATAACAATTTGATACATACCGCGATGATAATGTTTTCGCGTTTTTAGAATAAAAGGCGTCGTCCTTTGGTAGTACGGAGGTTTGTAGCATTCAGTGCGTGGGAGAGTCTTCCATACTATCCTTAAGCTTGACGTGTGGCGTTTTGAACCATGACTTCGCTGGTGAGGTTTGTTGTTGTGGGCCTTTTCTGGTCGAGACTTAGGGGCGGTCCCACGGGCAAACTCACCGATTTGAAAACTGGCCGTCAATAATATGTCATCTCACACCGCTAGCATTCACTTAAGACAAATATCGATGACTCTATCGGCTGTCTGTAATCGCTTTATAAATTAAACATATTATCGATATTCATTGTCGATTTTGTTTGTCATACTTATTATTTCGCATGGCGCCATGTTTATTTTATGTTTTAAATCTATACCAAAGTTTCATACAGACTTTTGCATCTTAAAAACGCATCGAGATTTGCCTGTTGAGATCGAGCCGATCGTCTTTCTATCTGCGTCGTAAGACCGGCGCAACAAGTTGGCAATTCTATACCCCCATTGATTAACATCATCGACAACGCTGTCGAGATGATAGAGAGTTCCAAGATTATCATATATTCGTGCTTTTAGTAGCCGATGGATCTTTGAATGATCAATTATCTCGATGGATCTCTTATCATCGAATCATAAATACACTACACAACTCCTAAATATTCACAAACAATTTTTTTGTGGATGATATTTCTCGCGTCATACCGATCGGCGAAATATACAACATCACCAGCATAAAGGAACTACTACGCTACGGTCATTGAGGATGATGAAGAACTATCGAGTCATCCTCATATTTAGAAGGGTGGAAGAGGGAGAGCTGGAGAAAGGACCTCACACCCTACTTGCGATATGCCGTGTCCCCTTCAAGAAACCTGGATGGCTTCATCTGCGCTCCAAAGCGCTTCTACATCATACACGGTCTCGGCCTCAGCGTGATCTCAGTATGATACTCTTTGTTTTGCATGTTCTAATCCCTCCGACTGTGTGATAAACAAAACCTCTTCCGAAAGGCGTAATCTCGGTTCTTTGCCTCAAGACTGAAACCTTCTCAAAAGATCTTCGATCCTTTCGCGGCAACAACTCATTACGCCTCCTTAATTCATCAGTTACTTCCTGGCGAAAAGAAAGAGAAGTCGAGTCGCCAACTCTTGGTCTCATCAAGTTGATTACGGACATCTTTTACTTTCTCACATACCGCTTCTATATTCCATGGAGAAACTTGACCTTCACGAACTCAATTCATCATTCATGCGATATTTTGAAGTCAAGTTCTTGCTTCTTCGATATCAAAAGAAAAATTACGTTAAGGAAATGGGAAATAAAGATGATGAACGCAGAAGGATTAGTTTGCTGCGGACCTCAGCAGAATGATTCAACGAGAATGAAGATCGGGGGCATTCTGGGCACTCTTTTCTATCATCACCATCACCTCTTCGCTCTTTTCCTCTTCTCATTGGAGACGTCCTTCCTGGAAGAAGCTGAGGACGCTGAAATCTAAACTCTTTGTTGGCTTTCACGCGCATTAAGCTGGATGAATAAAAAAGCCCGCTTAGAACAAAGATTCCTCCGCATGTTGATGATATATCGAATCTCGAAGATCTTCAATATTTTGGAATTTCAGTCATGATATCTTATCATCACCTAGGAGAATTAAATCTCTCGACTTTCCCCATTTCTGAAGACCGCCATTCTTCACAAAAGAATGCAACTCTTGGGAGGATCGCCCGTCCAGGAGGTCAAGTAGCCAATCGCAGTCAAATAATTTCCAGTCAAAAAATCATCATATCAAGACTATAAGTCCGCGTCGCCTTTCTTCGAAATACAAGCAACAAAATGGCGATCATCTTGGGGATGGGGAAATCATTTGCCCAACTCATACCAGTCAAATGCCTTCAACGCATCATCGGAAAATAATATTTTTTCAGCACATCAATGTCTCCCAAAATCGATCCAAAATCTTGATCCTCCCAGAAGGTTCCCTGGCATTCTCTATGGTCTGCTCTTTTCAAAGATTCTCACCCATCTAAAGCAGCCATGATTATTTCAAGGAGAGTGCCACTCCGAGGGAGGGCTATGCACTGGCTTGGTGGAGATGAGGTGAGGTTGATCCAAGAAGAGTGCCCAAACTCCCACCCGGAGGCATGCACTCACCTGGGGGTGAGGTGGATCCAAAAGAGTGCCCAAACTCCTGGGAGGGGCTATGCACTCTGGCTTGGTGGAGATGAGGAGGTGAGGTTGATCCAAAAGAGTGCCCAAACTCCCGGGGAGGCTATGCACTCTAAGAGGAGAAGAGGAGATGAGAAAAGTGTGCCTTTCCTCTTACCTTGGGAGGTTTTATAGACCCCTTCTGTGCAAAAAAACATAAAACCCCTCAAAATCGTCAAAACAGCGTTGGCCGTGGAGACCCGTGTGCAGCAGGCCAGCCACATATGTGTACATGGCAGCCATGTAGCCATGGCCTGAGGCCTAGCGAATGTGGCGCATATGCGCGCCGTCTTGCGCAGCCCATTCAGCGCGGTAAAGCGATCGACCCACGACCCTGTGCCGACCGGTCCAGCCGTGGTCAAAACTATCGCGGCGTTCAACCTCACGCTTCTGGAACCCAAATACCGACTCAGTTCTCGACCACTCGACTCCGCTGCATTGCCATTACGCTGCCGTCGACTGATCTACCGCTTCCACGATTCGATCGCTTCGCCAACCAGCCGGACCGATCCATCCGCGATTCATGTGGGCGAACGCATGCTGCGCGTCGCGTCTGCCTTCATTATTGGCGCCAGGCGCCCACCAGCGAACCAGTTCCGGATCGATCAAGTAACCTCAAAATATCGCGACATATACATTTGACGCTACCAGTTATAATATTGTCTTTGTAGATCTGTTCTCAAATCTTGATTGATGAATTCAAATTTTGAAGAATTTCTTATTTTTAAGTATTTGACATATATATTTTGGATGGAGATAATGTCGCCAAAAATAGAATCTTACATCCTCAGTAATGATCGACGAATCTCAAGGCATTTTGAAATGCTTCGATCTAATCCGATTTCAAACTACTTGGCCGTCGATAGACGAACATGCCGGCAAGCGTAGTCTAAGACTTCATCAGCTGAATGGATCGCGATCCGCCAAATGGTCTGGCTCATAATATAGATCGGCATCAAGACGAATCCGGCGAATCCAAGATCATTTAATCATTCGGCATCATTAATACATCTATCATCGAGGGGATCAGGCGATCAGATTGGTTGAGTTTTCCACAATTTACAAGGCTCCCTCCAAAATCTATAAATAGAGCTTCATTCTCACCCAGGGGAGGAATCGATTTGAAGCGGAGTCGAGAAGCTGAGACCAACCGACGATCTATCACCACTACCCACCACCGTGAGTGTCAAGATCGGGGCTGTGAGATCGCTCGTGAGGACTAGAAAGACCGGCCGCTTTTCTCCCAAGATCAAGAGGTTGCTCCCAAGATCGCCGCCGCTTGTTGGAAACTTCTCCTTGGGTTGGGACCGATATGTATTTTCTACACTCGAATATTGTTTGCCCGCAAACACCTTCTCAACTAACGAGAAGCAAGGACTGTATCTTTTGAACACATAGTGAAAGTTCTACGCAGCCGTGGTTTTCCTTAACGGGTTTTCCACGATAACCTTGTGTTCATATCCCTCTGTGTTTGGATAATTTTTCTAAGATCTATCTAATAAAATTTTCTAGCACGCAACAAATATAAATCCTGATTATTCATCCATATAAAGTAGAAAAAAATTCTCTAATATATTTGAAGACTCATCATGCCTTAGGAATCCTTACTAGGTGATTAAGTACATTGAAGGTTGATGTCCCTATCTTTCAAGATAAAACATCATACCGCAATGTCATACCCGATCACTTTTAATAAATACCCCCTACAATCTGCGTGTCATAAAAATGTCACTAAGCATCTCATAAAAATTTAAATACTTGGAGCAAACCATGTTAAATTAAGAGCTTAATTTATAAAAATTTCAGCAGTCTCTTGATATCATCCCAGTATAGTGGGTTACTTTGAGAGACTAGACATTCACACTACGCCAAGAAAGGCGTGCATAATGTGTCATTAGACACTGAGGCCAAAAATATTATTTATCCACCATGTCAAGAAAGGCATGCATGTGTCTTCAAATTTTATCTGTATGGCATAGCATTTCATTTCCGCATTAGAACAATGCGCACAAATACTTAATTTGAAGCACATTTCCTTGTCACGTTGGAACAACATGTACAAGTATTTATACCACAATAAATTTCTCCACAACATATGAACGGGTACTTACATTACAAAATATTTTTACAAACTTACATTTGCATATATATGACATATGATATCTATCATCTCAATTAAATTTTACCTTTGAAACATCCAAAATAGTAAGCTACTACATAAGCTTTCAATCACATGTGGATGTAAAAGAGTTTATCTTCCTTTTAATCATTTCTTCTCTCTTTTTTTAGCATGAGAAATGAAACACTTTTCTCAAATTTAACAAATAAGATAGCAATTAAGTGTCAAAACATAAGTATGTATCTTCATCATTTATTATCAAATAAATAAAGAAGCCATTGCACTTTACACTTATCTTATAATTATCATTAGCAATTACATCTAGGCAAGATTTAATTGAATAAAACATCTAATAGCGACTTTACATAGCACATGGCAACATCTTTCTCAAAAATCAACAAATGAAATGAAGATTTGATAACCAAATATAGCTAAATTTCAACTTGACATAATGAAAAGAAAGAAATTTTAAACTCTACAAAGATAGAAATCTTATAAATCTGAAATTTCATCTCCTTCTCAACTGATATAAGCTTAGAGAAGTGTTAGAGTAAAGACGATAAACAAGAGTTATGCTCAAATGAAGTAGAACTGAAATTCCACTCTCTTTTGCTCATCTCTAGCCAAATAAGTGAAATGATATAATTGATAATAAGATATAAGCAAACTTCATTTCATTCAAAGATATGAAAGAACCAAAAGAAGAGTAAAAAGACTTCATGGAACACTTTGCCTTCCCTTTCACTTCCTTCTAAATCGGACAAATTAAGTAACAAATTGGATGTCATATTAAACATTAGAGAGTAGCAATGTTTGAACATCACAAAATCTAGAGTTTCATTAAAAGTTCATCTTATGTAGCATAAAGATGAGAGCAGGTATTCAATAATAAGACTTCGGTGATCTTGTCCTATGATTATTTGTGGACAACAAAATAGAAACTCTCAAAATTCATAAGTTCTTGAATAACATCTATCATTCCTCTCATTTTAACTTAATCAACAAAAGGAAGTGTTGAGTGGCTAAAGTTAAATATAATCTCATCAATCACAATGAAATTCCAAAACTAAAGAATTATGTTAGAATCAATCCTTAACTTACATTAATATCATAATGGGGACAACTTGTGAAAGTGATTCAGCCAACAAAACCAAAAGATAAAACAAGAGATTCATATAGAAATCAGAACTTTTAGATCAATGTTAAACCACATGCACTTGTTATTTTACTTTAATGCCACAATGGCCATAGAATTTAGGCAAATGTTGATTGAATAAAACATCGCATGACAACTTTACATGGCAAATGACAACATCTTTCTCAAGAATTAGTAATGACATGATTTAATGGTCATACACAAGTAAATTTCAATTCCTAACAATAAGAGGAATGCTAGAAAAAAAATTTTAAGATTGAAACTTTGTCATATTATTTGTCATAAAGAAGAATTTGATTTGATATAAAAAACTGAATGAGATTTGAATCACCTCGCATCACATAGAGTAACAAAGATAGCCATATTAAATCATAAAGGGATTCAAGTCTTGTTGCTTCACTTTCCTATCAAAAAATCAAAAATAATGACTTGCATATTTCATGATTTTTATTACTACCAACTTCACCTTAGCATAATGATGAGTTCACCATTTGGTAAGATCCAAAACTAACTACCATGAGGCAATGCGACTTTGGCTTTTATAAAAGAACAAGTTAAATCTCATTTCATGCAATATGATGATAATTTAGAAGCAACACAGGACAAAAGTCATATGCAATTCAATGTCAATGCTAATCATTAATAATAAAATGTAAAGTTGAACTTATGTGAGTTTTATGTTATGCTCCATTTTCATTTTAAATTGATTGAATCCTTAGGGATTGCTTAATAACAAGATTATAACATACTTTATGTAAAGTCTACCCCAACCTTAGCTTAAAGCAACAAAAACTACAACTTCTAATCATTGAGAATATATTAGAAACTTGCAAATCAAAACCAACAATCTTAGGTTCCACATATATGCAATTTCATATCTCATTTTTATTTTAAAGGCCATCAATTTGAAAGTAATCGTAGTGAAAAGAACAAACATAAAACCAAAACCTGAATCCATCTTCTTTATTCTCTTCCTTTTCATAAGACAAATGAACGGAATTCACCCTCACATAAAGCAAGCATCCACATTAAATTTAATAACACATAGGTCTGAAATTTCAGATTTAGCTAAACAATCACTTATATGGCAGCAAGATTTAAGTGAAATCAAGTTAGACATTATTAAATAATGAGAAGAGGCGAACCATCCCGCTGATTTTTTTTTTTTTTTTCATCTTGACCCTACTCCATGACTCAAATAAAGGCAAAACAACATAATATGAGTGAATGCTTGAAAACAAAATAAGATTTGAGCCATGCAACGCATCAAGTTCCTCATTCTTATCCCTAATTCATTCATATAGCATATAAAAGAGGGATTTATCAAGCCATTCCATTCAAGAGAAGCCCAAAACACGAAATAAACAAATGTTTGCATGCAACACGAAGCTTGAGCCATGCATTATCTCAAGCTTCAAATTCAAATCCTTAATCTCATCTTAAGCATGTAAAAGAGGGATTCATCAAGTCATAGCACAAAAAATAATAACAATAATAATAATAATAATAATAAAAGCAAAAAATATACAAATACTTGCAAACAATATGAAGCATTGAGCCATACATTATCTCAAGCTTTAAATCTAAATCCTTAATCTCATCTTAAGCAGCAAAAGAGGGATCCATCAATCCATAACACAAAAATACTCTTAGGGTTGGATAAAGACAACCTGAAAATTTGATTTGAATATGAGGGAAGTTCGGCTAGGTTGCTTGGCTAGGGTGGACGGGACGAGCAAGGTCTCGCTCTGTTCGCAGGAGAAACAGACAGAGAGAGAGAGATAGGTGGAGAGGTGGTCTGCTCGGTCAACTGGGATGTATGGACGGAACGAGCAAAGGTGCCTACTCGATTGCTCGGCTACTCGAGAGGGACAACACGAGAGAGAGAGAGAGAGAGAGGGGGGGACCGAACGAAACGAGATAAAAGCTCGAAAAAGGAAAGCTCGAAAAAGGAAAATGTTGTGTAAGAGGGAGAGCTCGGATATTAGGGCAAGCCAATGGATTTAATTGGCTGCCCTTGTGGTGGCCAACGGGCTTGCTTGGGCGGCAAGCTTGATTGGTGGAGAGAAAGGCCAATTTAATTGGCTAACTAGGCCACCGAACGTGATAGGTTGGATGCGAGGCAGGTACCAGGAAGGATTTAAGCTGAAATTAGCAGAATTCAGACAACCATTAGTTACTCTAATTAAGATTAATCATAATTATTAATAATACGCACAAATACTTCAACAAAATTCTTTAATGTGATAATTAAAGTAATGATCAATTTTATTTTATGTTGACGGCGATACACGTTGCTTAACGATCGAAGTCATTGAGCTAATTTCAACAATGATCGGAAATAAAATTAAAGTTTTAAATCGGCACATCGTATTTAAATCGCTTCTACTTTCATGTAGACTTTCGAATCGACGTAATGTATCGTTTGATGATTTCGACGCTTCGATAACAACGAGATCAAATTCTAACCGGAGATCGCTCAACATCGCCGCTTTCCAATCTCGATATGTGTATAATAACATTAAAAATTAATTTTGATTAATTGATCCATTATTAATCGATTCGTTAAGCTTCAGTTGGTCAGTTTATGAATTTCTAATATATTGATGCAATCAATTTTATAAATTGATGAAATTTTAATCAATTTCGTCAACAATAAAAGAGATTTGGACTTTGAATTGTGCAATGATACGTTAATTTCATCTGATTTGCATGATGTGCTTTATGGAGCACATATGTAGGTAAACACACTATAATCAAACCCAACTGGCCATCAATGACAATCAATTTAATAAGCACTTCAAGCTTGCAGTCCAGTCTTCAAGTTACAAGACCTATTTTATGTGACAACTGCTTTATAGTAATTAGATCCACCTATAATGACTTGATTTTTGGACTTAATAAGACTTACATGTTTATTTTATGTTCACTAATTTTCTATTAATTTTAGAGTTTATTTATTTTATGTATATTTTATTCGCAAATTTATTGTGATTTTGATTTGAAAATTTTTTAATATGTCAAATTTTACTTTATTGTATTCGATTAATTTATTTGAATGTGTTTTATGCCTAATTCACAAACTACATTTACTACATTATTGAGTATTTTTGACTTTATTTTAAACATATTTTTGTTTATTTTATAAGTATCATAAATAAAAAATTAATTTTTTATTAGATTTATCTTCCTTAAAAATTTGTGTATCTTTATAAAAGCAAATTTTCTAAAATTATCTAATGTTTGTTTTGAAAATCATTTTCACCAATATATTTTAAGTATGATGTTCTATTTATTGATTATTTTTTTCGTATATTTTAGAGCTTTATATTTCAATATATAAAAAATATATATATAATTATAATTACAATATAATTAATTTTATAATTACCATTATACCTTTTTATATTAATTAATAAAAAATTATAATATTCTTATAAAATATCCAAACCACATAGAGGAATTCATTTTCTTCTAGACGTTGACTTTTAAAGAGAGAAAGGGAGAGAAAAGGGGGAGAAGATGAGAGAGAAAGTAAGATTCGAAAGTCATAAAATAGATTTCATCCATGGAGCTAGCTAGAAAAATTGTTCCACTCTTAGTAAGCTACTATTTACCTACTTCAAATTTCAATTTTATTACTTTTATGTATATTTTTAATATTATATTTAGTGAAACTTCTTTCAAATTCAAATTCACTGAGTTTTATAAATTTTTTATCACATAACTTTTGATATATTATAAAATAAATTACTGAATAAATTGACATGAATAAAAATAAAATTTTCATTAAATATTTAGTGTTGTATAATATTTTATATATTTTAGTCAGTATATTAAACCTAATAAAATTTACTACAGAACAAAAAAAATTTTAACAAATTATTTTAGATATTACATATAAATAATTTTATAAATTATTATTGTTGACATATATATACAAATTTACCTGCAATTTTTACTGTATATATTAATATTTACAAATTTTTGTACTATATTTGATGATATATATATATATATATATATATATATACATATATATATATATATACTATATATATATATATATATATATATGTATATATATATATATATGTATATATATATATATATATATGCTTAAACTAATGGTATTAACTAGTTTTATTTTATGATATTTTGATAATAGTATTGATTCTGTATTTATAAAATTGAAAAAAAAAAAAAAAAAGAGAATTCATTCCAAATAAATTTTAGGTATTTAATCAACTGTTCCAATCCTGCCTTGATATGATAATTTAGATTGGGTCGGATTGTGACAGTTCAGGAACCAGTCGCCATAAACCATATAACATCATGTTCCACTACCTATGGCCCCAGGTGGAAATGTGACTTGAGGAGAACTTGTCTCTCATAAAGGGTCACGTTGGGCAACTGCATCACACAAATTACACCCACCGTCTCTAGAGAAACTTGATAAATAATTAGGGAGCTCATCACTAACTCAAACTCACTAAGCATCATTTTTAAATCTATTTAAGAACAAAATGAACTTAACAGATTCACAAGATAGAAGTTCTATTCGTAGCAAAACAGAAGAACAAAAAAAGGTCACAAATAATCAGGATATAACTAGTATTATGGTGATGAGGATGTGTGTGTTACACATCTCAATTTTCAGAGCAAAGCAATTAATAAATAAATTAGAGTGGGGAACAGTAATCTAAGTTCACTAGATACCATGTTCTAAACAATTATGCTTACGGAAGAATTCAATGCTAAGCGCAATTAAAAAAAAAATTGAAAGCCACCATGAGTAATGAAGTGAGCAAGAGATCTAACCCCTCTTCGGTTGAGTACGGCGGCGTTGAACCCTCACGTTCGATTCCTCCCAGAGGCTACTGTATAAATGTGACGATATGAGTGGGTGATGAATGTGTTAACTATGGCCTGAGATTAGTGTGGATTCCCGAAATATCATTCAGTGTCCTATCTTCCGTTCTGCACTTCTGCTTCTGAAAATCTCGAGTTACACTAGCGAGTTCCTTGAGCCATTATTACTGCTACTTTATGTGAACAGTGTAAATCTATATATTCACACTTGTTGAAAATAAAAGGTCGACCCGATTAAGCCTCAGCGATCTTGGATGGACCAAAGCTAAAGTCACTTCAGCCGACTTGAGGTGATCTCGCCCGACCCATGATCATCATACTCCAGGGGCGAAATCAGGTAAAGTTAAGGGCGGCACCATTAATTTTATAATTTTTCTTATATGAGATAGTCAAATTTGCCCCCCTTAAAATTATTTTTGCCCTGTATTTTCATCCTAACATGTAAATTTGCCCCACTTGAGAGCAGAGGATGATTTCGCCCCTATAGAATCGCTTGGTTCAGGGCCTACATGGCCGACTTCAGAACTTCTTGTCAAAGTTAAAGTCATCTTGCTCAACTTATGATGAATTCATTTGATTTGAGCTGAATTTGTTCAGTCCAGCTGAACTTAAAGCCACTAGATGAATGATAAATTTTACTTATGGGGAGATTACGATAACAATGACAATAAGCTTTTAACCCATTATGTTGGGTTGGCTATATGAATCATTTTTCTCTATTGTGTCCTACCATATTCTGATTCAATTATAATAAAATAAGGTCATTTTTTATATACTAAATCTCTTCTAATTTTATCTTTATATTTTAAACATCGAATAACACATTATGGTATATCTATATTATGCTCTGTATTATGTTATTATAGTATTATATATTATTCTAATATGTACATAACCACCAACATTCTACACCTTACATTGGCCAAACCATCTGACTCTCTAATCTTTTTTTTAGAATTTCTCTAATTTTTTTCGAACATACTCATTTTGCGTTTTATCTTTAAAATTAAAAAGACTCATCGCCTTAGTCTTACAAGCTACAACCTCTCTAATCTTATCAACCACTGGAGCTACTGAACCTTTTCATATATATATTCATTTTATATTTTGTCTCAAGTGCGAAGTTACTAATCTATCTGAACATCCTCATTTCTGCAACACTTGACTTAATTTTATGCTTATTTTTTACTAGCCAACATTCTGGACCATAAAGCATATGAGAACTCAGAACCATCTTATTAAATTTTCTCCTAAGTCTAACAATGTAATTTTTATTTATGTTAGGACCAAGACAAAAACTTATGAAGAGAAGGTTACAAGACAGCCCAAGAGGACGCCGCTTATTATAATCAAAGCTGATTTAATAAAAACCTAAAGCTTCTCACTCTAATTTTTTTTTTAACAGTTCAGTTTGAAGAGGTGTGCTGCAAGAAACTGTATCTGGCAGCAATTTAATGCTAATTTATCAGTGAAACAGAACGGCCGAGTAATGACAATCATCAAATTCAGTCACCGAATCAAGATTTGGATAATTAGAATTACATCGACTATAAATATAAAGAAACATAATCAAGGAAATGGAACCTGAGAGAAACAAGTAGTGAATTATTCCTGAATAAAGCCTACGGGTTCACAACCAAAATCTATATAAATGATAAAAGAACAGCAATTATTGTGCATATACCTCAAACCGCATATAATCTCGCTGCAAGTATAATCCTTGACTGATGTATATTTTAATGAGTCAGAAAGGTCTCCTCAGCCCTCTGAAATCCTTACTGTCAATGCATCCCAACCCAGCTCCATAATTCTTCAGGAACTTAAGCAACTTCGTCGCCCTCTCCTTCGCGACCTTGCTGCACTCCAGCTGAAGCAACATCAACAACTTGAGAAAAACCCCAACCTGCAAAGCCTCCCTAACGCAGCCCACCATTTCCCCTTCCTCCTCCCCTCCCTTCCAATTCTTACAGAGCTTCCATAACGAAGAGAGAGCGAGCTCCGTCGCCAGATCTGAAATCACAAACATCTTCGCCGCCAGTACCGGCATCGTCAGTGCGTTCTCGTATGCCTTCTCCCTCCCCTTAATACACACACACAGCCTATCAAAGGCCGCAAGCGCCGCCTCGCTCATTTTCCTTTCCGAAGCAGAGTCGGCAAGAAACTCGAGGACTAAATCGACCAACCCCATCTCCACAAACCTCTCCACTATCCATTCATCAGACGAAGAAATGATATAGAAAGTCGCCATAAGCGAGTCCTTGCTAGCCCGAGGAGAAATTGGAACCCTAATCACACTCATCATTGCTTCGATTAAACCATCGATCCTCGCCGCCGCCCTTGCAATGTCCCTATCGAAATGCAAGATCTCCTTTAATACGAGAAGCGCATATTGCCTCCCCGAAAAATCGCCGAATTTGAGGATTGAAACCATCGAATGCAGCGACTCCAGAGATCCAATGTCGAGAAATACCTGCTCGTCTTTGATGGGCATAACGAGGACCAGCACTGATAGGATCTCCTTGAGGACGCATTCGCCGCTGCCACCGCCTGCAAATGAGCGGAAGGCGGTGGCGAGAACGGAGGCAGCTCCGGCGGAAGCTAAACGAGAACGGTTCCGATTGCTATCAATTGAGAAGGCTCTGAGTCTCGATGCTAATTTCAGGCACCGAGCGCGGTCGCCCTGTCGACCAGCAGTGGCGAACTGAGAGAGGAAAGAAACGGCGTCGGTGGGAGTCAGATGATTATGGTGATAGGATGTGGAGGCCACTGCTTCGGTTATCCGGCCATCGCCGGCGATATATTCGATGGCCGTCTGCATCTAGAGATCTCGCCGGCGGACTGTCTTCTCCCAGTTGAGTGGCTGATGGTAGGAGTTTCGGTTTTAACTTTTTATAGAAGAAGAGCAGTACTAGCTGACGTCTTCTCGGTTATCTGGAGCTTCGGACTGCCACGGTCGTAAGTTTAGGATTAAATTTATTTTAAAATATTTTTTCAGAATTTTTATTATTATAATTTTTTATAATATTATTTTGTTAATTATACATAAAAAAATATTAATATTTTAAAAAAAATTTCATGTGTTTTATAATAATTATTCTAATTATTTAAAATTAATAAGAAATCAAATCATATAATTTCATATCTTTTAAATATAATATAAGTAGTAGTTATTAATTTTTAGAAGATAATTAATACGAATATTATTGAATTTTTATGTATTTATATTCTAATACCTCAATTATAATATTTATTTATATGATACTCTAATATTTATATTATATTAAAATATATGCAGAAAAATAAGTAACATAAGAGAGCTAGTGAGAGCACACCCTCCTAAACTTTTGAAATATATATATATATATATATATATATATATATATATATATATATATATATATATATATATATATATATATATATATATATATATATATATATATATATATATATATATATCATGTATCATATATTTTTATTTATATGAATATAGTTTTTATGAAAATATTTAATTTTTAATACTCCTAAAATTTAAGGCTTGAGGTTGTATATATTTTAAAAAATATATATTAGCATGAATATTAATGATTAATATATCACCAAAAAATTTATTAAATTTGTCATCTCTATTATTTTACTAAATTTTTTATCATTCAATTATTATCTCTTGACATCTCTCATCATTTTTACACCTCAACCAATCTCCACTATAACTACAGTAAAGCAAATCATTGCTCCAAATTTTGTAATTTCATCATTTTAAAATGAAGAGAAGAGTGAACTAGTGTATATAGTAGATTATTTTAATTAGATTAAAATTACTATATTTTATTTTATTCTTTCTTATTCAAAATTTTACATAGAAATTATTATGTTCATTTAAAATTCATTTTTTTATTTATATGTGTGTTTAATCTTAGAATAAGTCTGTGTTTTGTGCAGCGACGCAATGCAAAAAAACACCAAATTATGGTTGGATTTTAGAGAATATGTGATGAGAAAATTATATTTTTAAGCTTGACCTAGCTAACAGTGGTGACTGTTAAAAAGCTATTGACTTTTCTAAATTTAAAAATAATAATTTATGATATCCAATGCAACTTTTTATATATCGGCATCTTCCATAGCAGCTTTACTACTGCTTTTCTCAGATAACTACAGCTACTTCAACTAGACTCTAAAACTAAGGCTCATTTGGACAGCTTTTTATTGTAGTATGATTTGAACTACATCGTAGGTGGTATTTGATAAATTGTATTTTGAAAAAATTGTGATAATAAAGTTATATTTTCCAGATCTTAGAGTATGGTGGATCTGAGAAAGTTGTGGTCTTACTTTTTAAAAATTAAAAAAAAAATTGTGATAGCCACAGTAACTTCTTCGACAATACTTCCTCTGCAATAACTCTATCATTATATTTTTATATTGTTGTAAATGTCCCAAATAGACCATACTATTATAATTTTATCTATTATCATAAATATTTTAAAATACAACAATGATATTTTTAATATCATTAACTTTTTCCCTAGTAAGAAAATTTTGTATCTTCATTATTACATGAAAAGATACATAATTTAATATAATTGATATTTTTTTATTTGATTTAATAATTAAAAATTATATAAATGAAAATTATATTTATAAATCTATAAATATTTAATGATGAATGTATATAATTTTTTTGAAAATTTTTAATTACTATTTTATAATTCTTATGCACTTATATATCAAATATCTAATATTTGATATATATATATATATATATATATATATATATATATATATATATATATATATATATATATATATATATATATATATATATATATATATTATTTTAATACATAATAAAGATATTTAATTTTAAGAAAATTAGTGATGATAATATTTTTGATGTGATATAATAGATTTAAGTGTTATTTATGAAAGTATTAAATTTTCAATATTGAATGTATAAATATATAATAGTTATGTGATATATACATAAATTTTTTTATTTATTATGAACAAAATTATATAAAAATATTCTATTATAATTAAATGTTTTTTTAAAAAAACGAAATATTAATTAACATTGAAATGATTTGTTTCGGAGGCCGACTCTTCTAGAATTGAATGGAGATGGAAGGAAATGTTGACCATTCAAAAAGGGTCTGTGCTGAGAAAGGTGTTTTTAAAAAGTTATGGGGCCCGCGGTATGTTAAAAATAAAAGAAAAAAGCATGTCGGTCAGAGTCACCAATATTATAGAAAATAAAATTAAAAGAAATAATATTTATGAGAAATTTATATACATTCTTATGTAGTTATACATCTAATATTTAAAATTTATTTTTTACATATATAAATATAAAATTTTAATCTTTAATATCACATCAAAAATATCATCATCACTCACCTTTTAAAATGAAATATACTTTTAAATATAAAAAAATATTAAATAAATAAATATATAATTTTAAATGTTATATATATAATAAATGTATAAGAATTGTTTGGTATGTATATAAATCTTCCTAAAATTAATGATGCTCACTATATAACATTTGTTCATTGATTATTTTTTATTCATAAGCTATTTAGGTGTGTTGTAAAATTTATCGAAGAATAATAACAATTTTTAATTTTAGTATCGTAAAATAAAAAGTCGATATTATTGACATAAGAAATGATTGTTAATTGATGATAATCAGACAATGACAATCAAATGATAATCAATAAAGTAACGACACTCAAGCCATGGCATTCTAGTGATATGGTTCTCAATAAATATCAAGCAGAAGTGATTGAGTAATGATGATCGGATAATAATGATCGAACAATGATTGTCAAATAATAATAATTGCTAATAGGAATCATTAATGTCGATTGTCATATAAAGCCTCAGGGATTTTTACATTTCCAAACTCTTTCTAATCTTCAATATTTTTTTATGTAAATAGTAAGGTATATTTATAATTTTGTCGAAATAGCATTTGGATAGTTCTAGTTAAAATCTTCAAATACTTCATTTGACAACTCATATTGATTTTCTCATTCTCAATCTCTTTTTATGCATTTAGTGACATTCTAACTGAGTAATATTGAGCTCGTTGGATTCATTATATTGATGCTTATTTGATTATAAGTACATAGCATTCAAAGCAATGAATTTCTAATTATAATCCTAGTAACTTATTTGTATCCCCTTGAACTCAGATCAAAATATTTATTATGTCATCAAGATTAGCTTATCATAATATTTATTTTGACTATATTTTTTGTGGAAACTAAAACTTAGATGATCTTGAATTCAATTTTATTAATTTCAATTCAAGTGATACATCAATATTTGTATTGGATTAGATAATTTTTTTAGTGATATTTAACTCTTACTTATAGGGCCCATATGATCTCAACAGGATCCCTACAGATAGAAGGAATAAGAAAAAAAAATAAAGGTACATAAAGGATATTTCATTCTTAAATTATAGATTTATCTATTAGAAAGAACTATTTAACTTATTATTTATGTTGTGTGCTAGAAAATTAATTGCGGTAGAGTAAAAATTTACGTCTTAGTTTTGTTGCAAAATCCAGCACACACACATAGATGTTTGAAGAATTAATGATAAAACTCTGGAATTTTTACGTGAAAAAATCTTGTAAAGAGGGAAAAAAAATCACTGGCAGTAAAATCTTCCACTATGTATCCATTTGACAAAATTTTCGGATAACGGGATTACAATTGTATATGAGAAGAGTTGTGACAATGGGAATCCAGAATCAACTATATAGTCGCGTTAGTGCTGATTCTTTAGATGATGGTGAAACGGCGGGGTCACTGGCGGCGATGGCTCTGGTGGTGGTGACCGGAGAAGATGGCCAACGATGGTCGGAGATGGTGACTGGCGACGGTAGTCGATGGCGATGACCGGCGACGATGATGATCGGCGGTGGCGGTTGACGGCGGTTGACGGCGGCCAGCGGTGGTTCGGCCAGGGTGGTCACGGCGACCTCAGTGGTGGCGATTATGGAGGATTTTCTTGCTTTAGCTCTCTCCTCTCTTTAACGGCCCCTCATATGAAGAATGAGGGGCTATTTATAGATTGAAAGGGTGGCATTTCTGCAAATACATGCAAAATCCGAACCACTCCTCCATCGGATGGCTCAAAATAATTCTCTTGATCATCTGATGTAGTTTGTGTATTTGAATGCTCAAATGAAGACAAAATTATGAGATTTTGGGCTTGTTAGATCCTACTCGTCAAGACGCTCGATTTGATTATAAACGCTCCATGTTTAAGATTTGATTGATAATAAGTACTTGATCTCGTTTAATCTTGATTCAGAATCAGTTTGCTCTCGACATCAAGATTCGTGCTTCGACTAGTAGAATTTTCAGGGTCATATCAGTTGCCCCTATTTTTGGATGATATTATCTCAATCATCCAAAAATATATATGCCAAATACTTGAAAATAACAAATTCTTCAATGAAATTTGCGGGTCCATTAACCATACATTTTGAAAGAACAGATCTTCATGTGAGCAAAAGATTATGATCACGTGTGTACGCTGGATGTAGCACGAAGCAAGTTTGAGGTTATGGACTCATCCCGACATTTACGATTGCTTACGGCCGGGTCTGTTTGACGGCCAACGAAGAAGGTGCAAAAAACAGGGCGGGTCTTAGGTGGGTCTGAACTGGATCGCCAGCTCGGGCTGACGGTCCGCGCGAAGTCGCTGAACTGGTCGGTCGAATGGGCTGAGGCGGATCGAATCGGGTTAGAAGTCGCTTTCACGGATGCGGTTGCCTCAGGATCGGGTCGTGGTTCAGGCGGCGAACAGAAGGCGGCTAAACGAAGCTTGGCCGGCGGTGGCGGATGAAGCGGCGACGCTGCATGGGGCATGCGGACATCCGTTTTTGCCCGTTTTTGCCCGTTTTGAACAATTTTGAGCGGTTTTTGGCGAATTTTCTTTGATTTTTTATCTTTTTGTCCCTATAAGGGGTCTATAAAATCCCCTAGGGCCAAGGGAGAAGGCACACTCCTCATATGCTTGAGTGTTCCTCTTCTTCTTAAGAGGAGGTCATTCGGAGGCGATCAAAGCCCGTAGTTCATAGCGATCGGTTTTCCCTCAAAGAGAAGGCCAACCGCCTCTGTCGACCGGTTGGAGGTGATCAAGGCTCGTAGTTCATACTGGCGAGGTTCGATTTTCCTCGAAAGAGGCGCACCCGCCTTGTTGGACCAACCGCCGGGTTTGACGACGCGCCCGTAGTTCATACGATGGTTTCCCTCAAAGATGCGTTAACCGCCTGTGGACCGAGGTTTGGTGGCGATCAAGGCTTAGTTCATACTGAGGATCCGATTTTCCTGAAAGAGGCAATAACCAGCCTCAGACCGACCGGCAATCGGTGACGATAGTCGAGCAGGATCGACGCCAGAAGTGGCGGGGATGACCGGAGATGATCGCCGGTCATGGTGGTGACGCGATGACGCCAGCTGATCGCGATAAGTAGTCGCCACGGTGACGGATGACCGGCTGCCGACGGGCACCGGAGGTGGTTAAGGTCGGTTGGTGGTCAACAAAGAATCGGCGACGGTAGTCCTGGGATGACCAACATGATGGTGGTTACCGGAAAAGATGGTCTGAGATGGTAAATTGACCTAAGGCATGCGGTGATTGGCGGCCACGAGGGTGGTCGGCATGAACGGCGAATGAATAAGGCGCATACCATTTAGCTGGCGGGGATAACCGGTGACAATGGTGGTGACCGGCAGAGATGGCCGACGATGGTCGATGGCGGTGACCGACGAATGGTGCCGAATCCGAGATGGTCAAGATGGCCTGGCACGGATCAGCATAAGAAGTGGTGGAGGTGACCGCAGACGGTGATGACCCCGGAGGTGGACTACCGACGGGTGGTCAAAGAAAAGAATCGGCGACGTAATACGACGATGCCGCCGGTAGTCCGCGGGGATGATGCCGACGATGGTGGTACGCAGAGATGGCCGGATGGTGCAATGCGACCGCAAGGACGGAGTGGCTACGACGGGTGGTCTAGCAATGCGGTGACAACGGTGAACGAAGGCCGCAGCGAGATAACCGCATGATGATCGGAGATGGCGGCGATCGCCATGATCGGGCGAAGCGATGGTGCGATCACGAAGATGGCGGCGATGGTCGGCAGCGGTGACCAGCGGAGATTGGCGGTGGTGACCGACGACGGTGATGATTTTTGACCTATCCGAGGTTGTTTGTCAGAGTGTGACTCAATGACGCTAACATGTATGGAAGAGATTGAATTGAATCCATTGAGGATTTTGACCCATCCAAGGTTGTTTATCGAGTGTTACCATGACGCAACCGTGGAAGAGATTGAATCAATCCGAGGATTTTGACTCATCCGGTTGTTTATCAAAGTGTTACTCGACATTAACCGTGGAAGAGGCGGGAAGTCCACCAAGAACCTTTTGACCTATCCGGTTATTATTTGTCGAAGTCTTTGTTCGACGCTAACCTGTGAGGTTGAATCAATCCGGAATTTTGACCTATCCGGGTTGTTTGTCGGTGTTACCCGATGACGTTAACATGTATGAAAGAGGTCGAATTGAATCTGCTAAAGATTTTTGACCTATCTGAGGTTGTTTTTCAGAGTCTTTGCTCGATGACGTTAACCTGTGTGGAGTATGTGTGAAGTTTTGATCTATTTGAGGTTGTTTGTCGAGCCTTTACCATGGCGACGCTAACCGCATGGAAGAGATCGAATTGAATCCGCTGAGGATTTTTGACCTATCCGAGGTTGTTTGTCAGAGTCTTTGCTCGATGACGTTAACCTGTGTGGAGTAGGTGCAAAGTTTTGATCTATCCGAGGTTGTTTGTCAAAGTCTTTGCTCGATGACGTTAACCTATATGGAAGAGATCGAATTGAATCCGCTGAGGATTTTTGACCTATTCGAGGTTATTTGTCAAAGTATTACTTGATGACGTTAACCTGTATAGAAGAGGTCGAATCAAAACATTCGTTTGTGGTTGTAGCCAAAGTTGCTCCTTAACCTTGGTCTTATTTTTCCATGAGTATAATTGGAAAATCATAATTTGCAAAGTTATATCTCCTCTCAATGTTGAAATATCCTCCAACTTTGACTTGTTTCTTGGGATGGTAATCGATTAGATGTTTAACATATTAACATGGACAATCTTCTGAGATTAAGAGTTGTCCCCGCCGACAAAAATCAAGGAACGAAGTTTGATGAATCTTCATTCTTTGCTTGCGCTCCTTAAAAGCTTGAAATGCTCCACCTCGATGATGGTTTTGATATTGTTGGGAAACTTGATCGCCATACAAGATGAAATAATGAGAATCGCTTCCCACTAAACGCTATGCGCTAGAAAACCGGTCGTGAAAGTAAAGTTACGTCTTAGCTTTATGTCAATCCAAAGACACAATGTGATGTTTGAAGAATTAATAATAAAACTCCAAAATTTTACGTGAAAAATCTCAAAAGAGGAAAAATCACGGCCTAACCCAAGAAAATCTTCCACTATATATCTGTTTTAATACAAAATTTTCCATAACGGATTAGAATTGTATATGAGAAGGTACAATGGGAATCGAATCGAAAAACAACTATATAGTCACGCTTAGATTGTAACATACAAGTAGATGATGGTGAACAATGAATCGACGAATGATCCGCCATTAGTGGTGGTGGTGCAGAGATGGCCAACGGCGGTGGCGACGACCACGGTAGTCAGCGTGGTGACCGCGATAGTCAGCCGCGACTTATCATGGCGACCGTGCGACGGCTGACAGCGACGGCCAATGGGGTGACCGGCAGGTAGTCGGCAGCGATGACCGGCGACGCTGATTGTACCGACGGGTGGTGGTCGAACGAGTGGTGGTAATGATGCTTGGAGTGACATTTCTGCAAATACATGCAAAATCCGAACCACTCCTCTATCGGACGGCTCAGAATGATTCCCATTATCATTTGATGTATTTTGTATATTTGAATGCTCAAATGAACTCGGAATTATGAGATCTTGGGCTTGTTAGATCCGGCTCGTCAAGATGCTCGATTTGACTATAAACACTCCATGTTTAAGAGTCGATTGATAATAAGCGTTTGATCTCGTTTAATCTTGATTCAGATTCAGATTGCTCTCGACATCAAGATTCGTGTTTCGACTAGTAAAATTTTCAAGGTCATATCAATTTATAAGTGTTGTGTGTTGGAAAATTAGTCGCGGTAGATTAAAAATTTATGTCTTAGTCTTGTTGAGAAATCCAGCACACACAGATATTTGAAGAGAGAACAAGAAATTCCAGGATTTTTACGTGAAAAAACTGTAGAAAGAGGGGGAAAATCACAAAGCCTAGCCTAGTAAATATGTTCCACTATATATCTATTTTGGAGTACAAAATTTAAGTTTTCTTGATAACAGGATTACAGAGTTGTATGTGAGAAAGCCTTATAACAGAAATTTCAAAATCAAGTGACAATAGCTATGAATGATAAGTGTAGTAGTTGTCGCGGCAATAAGAAATGACTACCGCGAGTGATGATC
Organism: Cymbidium sinense; assembly: GCA_021442155.1. Lineage (NCBI taxonomy): Eukaryota > Viridiplantae > Streptophyta > Magnoliopsida > Asparagales > Orchidaceae > Cymbidium > Cymbidium sinense. Next base: position 134,496,964 of record CM038224.1, read on the forward strand.
TAATCGTCGAGGGTGGTGGCAGTTGGCGATGGTAACTTATGATGGCGGCCAACAATGACCAATCAATAGTTGCCGATGGTGGCGGCGCTTAGCAACCGGAGATGGTGGTCGCCAGCAGGATCGACGACGGCCGCAGACCGGTGACGGGTCAACCGGTGCGGTCGCGGATCGACGGCATTGGTCGACTACCGCAGAACCGGTAGTAGGTATGGTGGCGTAATGGTGGTGATGACCGGCGGCGATGGCCGAGGTGACCAATGAAGGTGGTCGACGGTGACGACCTACGACAGTGGTTGGCAGCGATGGTCGATGATGATCGATGGTGGTGGCCGACGACGGCGATCGACTGGTGGTGACCGATGATGGTGGTCAACGGTGACGGCCAACAGTGGTCGCCGACGGTGGCAGCCGGCGATGTTCGACGGCCGTCGACTGGTGGCACGATTATGCTTGGAGGTTTTTCAAGCACTAAAGCTCTCTCTTCTCTTTAGCTTTTTTTAGCCCCCTCATATAAAAAATTAGGGGTTATTTATATATTAGAGGAGTGGTGTTTTTATAAATACATCAAAATCCAAACCACTTCATCAGACGGCTCAAAATGATTTCCTTGATCATCTGATGTATTTTAAGTATTTGAATATTCAAATGAAGTCAGAATTATGAGATCTTAGACTTGTTAAATTCGACTCATCAAGACGCTCGATTTGACTATAAACACTTCATATTTAGGAGCTGACTAATATCCCAAAGTTTTCTATTATATTTTAAGCGCTTTATTTAGGTTAGTCTATACTCATAATCAGATTACTTTCGATATCAAGATTCGTGCTTCAACTAGTAGAATTTTTAGTGTCATATCAGTTACCCCTATTTTTAGATGATATTATATCTATCATCCAAAAATATATGTCAAATAATTGAAAATAACAACTTCTTCAATAAAATTTGTGGGTTCATTAACCTTTACGTCACACATAGTTTGAGAGAATAGATCTTCGCAGCAATACTATGATCACTAAGCTGCAAGGATACTGGTCGCTGCAAGGATGCATGAAAAGGCTGCTGCACGCACACTGCTAGAAACCGCACTGACAATAAAAGTTTACGCCTTATCCTTGTTGAGAAATCTAGCACACATACATATTTGAAGAGAAAACAAGAAACTCCATGATTTTTATGTGGAAAAATCCCAGAAAGAGGTGGAAAAACTACGGGGCTTAGCCTAGTAAAACCGTTCCATTATATATTTATTTTGGAGTACAAAATTTAAGCTTTCCCGATAACGGAATTACAGAGTTGTATGTGCAAAAGTCTGACAATAGAAATTTTAGAATTATGTGACAATAGCTATGCAACAATAGTTGAGCTTTAGCAGTTGTTGGTGGTAGTCGAAGATAGTGAATGACGACTGTTAGTGATGATCTGGTGACTATCGAGTGGTGGCAGCTAGAGGTGGTAACCGGTGATGGCGGTCGACGGTGACAAATCAATAGTGGCTGACGATGGCGGCCGATGGTTGGCAGGACCGGAGATGGTGGTCGCAGCGTCGGCAATGGTCACGGCGGCCGCGACAGGGTGTGGCCACGACCGCGATGGTGGTCGTAGTGACCAACCATGGTGGTGCCGCTGGATATGGTATCGAGCGAGGCGGACCGCTTGTGGTGGCCGAGCAAGCGGGCCATGGTGATGACTCGATGCGATCGATGGTGGTCGGTGGCTGACCGGCAACGATGGTTGGTGGCGCGGACCGACGGCAATGATCCGCGCAACAATGATCATGGTGGCGCGATGGTGGATCGAGGTGGTGACCGGCCGCGGTCGATGGCGTGATACGGCGGTGGTGCCGACGATGGCGGTGGTCGATGACCGTCGACTGGTGGCACGATTATGCTTGGAGGTTCTTCAAGCATCAGAGCTCTTTTTTTTTTGAGCCACTCATATGGATAATGAGGGGCAATTTATTAATTAAAGAAGTGGTATTTCTGTAAATATATGCAAAATCTAAACTACTCTATCGGACGGCTCAAAATGATTTCCTTGATCATCTGATGTATTTTAAGTATTTGAATGCCCAAATAAAGTCAGAATTAGAAGATCTTGGGCTTGTTAGATCTGACTCGTCAAAACGTTCGATTTGACTATAAACACTCCATATTTTGGAGCTGATTGATATCCCAAAATTTCCAATTATATTTTAAGCATTTGATTTGGGTTAGTCTAGACTTAGAATCAGATTGCTTTCGATATCAAGATTCATGCTTCAACTAGTGAAATTTTCAATGTCATATCAATAAGATAATTGTGGGCAATACAAAGAAAAAAAATATCTTAATCTAATAATAAAATATATAATATAACAATTGTAGATATGTGAATATAATAAAAATCACAATTGATACATATGGAATGTCTTCCTCTAGCAAATGCTACATGGGATTTATTGATTGTGGTAAGTCTTATTTATGTTATGAGAGAGGGCCAACTTGAGTTAGGCAAGTGCATTCTTATATTGGGTGAGTGCCTTCTTGAATTAGGAAAGTACTTTCTCATGTTGGGTGAGTCTTAAGTCAAATGAGTTGTTCTCAAGATCTAAGCATCTTGATTCTAGGCGAATAGACTTGACCTTCATGTTCTCTCAAAATGTATAGTCAGAGAAACATTTAGTTTCTTGATTATTTTTTTATATCTTTGGAGAATTACTTCTAAAAGAATAAGAGAGTTAGGTGAGTCATTTATTATCTTTATTGATCAGGAAAAAAAATTAATTTTTATAATTTATTTTTGTTCATGTGTTGAGAATAATGTATTTATTATTTTAATAATGTAATTAAGGTGAGTTTCATGTATGTTAGTGGTTATAATCATTTATAAATATGGATAGATATCCATTATAAAGCTATTATTCTTTTTTTATCTCTTCTGCTCGTTAAGCTATATCCCTTCAATTACAATAGTCGGGTGATTTACACATAAAGTTGTGAACATTGTTAACTGCAAGTTGTATAATGTATCGAGTGCAAGTAACTGGTAGCATCATATGATGAACAAGGGTTAGCTCACCCAATGGAGAAGATGATGAATAATTTACTACATGATGGCCCAAGGAGGGCAAGGGAGGATTTTGAAGCAGACCCCAATTAGTTCTTTAAAATCAAGCCTCATCAAGTGCTCCCATGGCAAGTCAAGTGGCCAGCTCAGTGGCTTTAGCTTATGCAATCTTGCTTAATAAAAGATGAAGACATTATTTAATTAATTTGGTGACTTGTGTAAATAAATTTTATAATTTTTTTTTATTTATAGGTGGGATTAGATGATGTTGTATGCCAATCAATCATGGGAAAAGTGCCATAACAAGTCACCTTTGAAAGTAAGGTTGTGTTTTCTTTATTAGAAAGGGTTACATTTCTGAGTTGTATGATGACCACTCAAAGTGGGACTATAATGCATCACAATTAAGCAAACTTTTGATGTATTGACTAGTAGAATTAGAGACCATATCCCTCCCATGTTTGGTCTCAAACTCACATCCTTAGCTAAAAGATTTGTGGTGGCGACAAATCATGGTTTATCCATAATAATTTTTTTAACATAGAGTTTTTATCATTATATTTTTTTAATACACCAAAGACAACTTTAGTGATGCATCATGAAAGTGATGAAGGGTATTAGGTTATTAAGATCATTATGATGACCTTCTTATTGCTTAGGGTGAATGCAAGTACAATTAATAATTTAAATGTTGCATACATATCTTAACTAAAAATCTCAAATTTATGATCATAACTTTAAATTTGGTCTAATTATTGAAGGCCAAAAAAAAAATTCTAATTTTTACTATAAGAGCTAATTTGTTTTCTATCAAGATTTTTAGACTCATGCCACTGCCAAATTTCTATTATTGTGAGGCACCCTCTGTGTACAACGTCCATAGTTAATCTTTCTCATTTGTTGCATCCTATTTTGTTTTAGGGATTGTGAAGTTAACTAGAAAGTTGGCAAGTGATTGGACCTTGATGTATTTAATCTAGCACTTATATCTACTTTCAAGTGTAAAACCTTTGTCTATGCACTCTTTATGGCCTTCAGATAGCAAGCTTTAGACTATATCAAATTTTCTTACAGATGTTTTATATTGAGAATTTAATTACAATATGGTATACAAAGATAATTGTTTTAAAGGTGTTCAAGAGTGGTCTTTCAAAGATGAAAGTATAAGTGGCAAGCACAATAACTATGATGAAATAGATCATGACTATGTATAATAATTTTTTTCTACCCACATGATGGGCAAAGTCATGATACTTTTTTTTTCTTTCTTTTCAAAAATCATATAAAATGACCTATTATAATCAAATAAAAAGCTCCCAAGTTTATATTTATATTCTCTTTCTTAAAAATAATATTGATAAAGTTCCCAATGATGATTTAATTGATTTCTATTTAGTAATTATTGATCAAAGCCATAACCACCACTTCATTATTAAATGAATTTTCATATATGGGTCTCTCAACTTTGGCAAAGATGAACAAGATGATTTCAATACATATGATTTAAAGGTGTTTGTTGTGTTCACCTATTCCAAATAGGGTCATTTGAGGCAAGTATACTTGGATACTTTTCCATCTCTTCTAAGGATAGCTAGTACCATACAATATTGTGAACTATTTAGATAAGGACTGACATGTTCTTTGTTCTTCCAAAGTTCATTCCTAGCCTCTTTCTAGGGTCAACCAGAATTAATTCTTTTAATTTTTTTATCTTGCTCTCATGTCTTCTACTATGTTTTTAAAATGTTAGTAATATTCTCTATCATATGCTAATAGTCCTTATAAAATAAACAATATTTAGAGATGTCCCTCAGATGTGCTCCTACTCTTATTAATATCAATCACTTGAAGAAATCTTTATTTTGAATGGCTTATGCAAATCCAATTACTTATGCTAAAAGTCGAGTAATTATAAGATAATGATATACTTTTGGATTCTCCTAATGATGGTGCCAAGTGGGGGCTACACTTCTTCATCTTATTTAGTTGATAGGCTGGTACTTTTAAGTGGCATTTAAGGTTAGTGAGCCATTCCCTAGAGATATAAATAATTCTAAAAGTGCAACCTTCTTTGTATTCTTCAAATTTAATGGAACTCCTATTATCATTCGCAACGTGATGAAAGTCCCTTCTTATAGAAATCTCTCTTTAGCGACTTGGTGCAAAGGGTCTAGCTATATTACCATACTATGTTATGCTAATGTGGCTATTAGCATGTTGTAATAACTCTATTAACATCTTTGGCTGATATAAGTTAAGATCATATCTAAATGACTCTTCTTGTAAGCCTTGGGCAAGGGTTGCTTGGAATATTGCTAGTGTTAGGTCTTTTATCTTAAGCATTTCACTCTTGATCCTAACATTAAATTTCTTAAAGGACTTGGCTCTTATCTTATTTTCAGAAGAGCTTGTAAGTTCTTTAAGAGTTTTATAGTGCTATATTATAAATATCATCTTATATTTAACAAATAAGTTGAAGACTCTCAATAAGATGTGAGAGAGACATTGAAGAGGCAATTCCTTGAAAGTGGTTAAAGATAGATGACACTTCAAAGCATCACTTCTGTAGACAATGGAATAGTAGACTTAAACAATGCTATATGGTTAGTTTAATCAAGTCTTTCTCTATGTGATTTTAAGTATGGCAACATGAACTTAATTTATTAGGAGTTTAACTTCTATGATCTCCTTATAGAAGGAATTAGTCAGCTAGAACCTCCATTTTTTTTTTTTTTTTGATGGGGAAGTGGATTTTCTCTCACTATTGAGGTTGTGAGTCTCAGTCTTGATCTGTTTAAAGGTTAACGCTTTAGCACTCAAGAGTTGCTTTTGCATAATTGAATCTAAAACCCTTGGAAATGTTATAAGAGCTCACTTTAAAGCTCCCTGGATCATCTTTGTTATTCACTCTTCCATCTCAACAAGCTGTGTGCTAGCCATGAACTCTTAGTTTTCAACAATTAAGAATGCTTCTTTGTCAAGATGCTTTGCATCTCATAATATATATTTTATTGTTCATAGCATCAATCCCTAATCATTGCGATTGAAAATATGTCAAATTCAAATATATCCATGTTGATACTCAAACCCTACTTATACGATTCACGAAATTTTAGTAGATACCCTAGAGAAGGGTAGAAATAAGATCAAAAAATAAAGATGCATAGAATAATGATTTTCTTCTCTGTATTTTAGAAATGCTTACAGAACTATAAATGTTTATCTTGAAATAGGCCTTTTTGTTCATTTATTTATAATATTTTGGATGCTAAATGCTCAAAAGCTCATTTTGGATGAAATTACCATGAATAATGAATAATCTTTTGTATTAGATGATTGCATATGCACTCAAAATTATTTGAAATTGATTTAAAATAATTAAGATTTGAACTTGATTTAAACTATGGCTCGAAACTTATTCAAAACTTAAACATCAAGAATGTTTCTTCTTGTTGTAATGTCAATATAAGGAGCAAAGCTAACCATTAAGATAACAATGAGATTAATTATGTGAGTGAAGGGTTTGTTGAAGTAGTAGAAATTATGTCAGCGCAACTTAGTTGGGGACGATCTTCAAAACCGAGAAATATCATTCCCACTTTGTTGTTCGTAAGATAAAGGTTTAAAATTTTGCTCACCATTATTCAAACCTCATCAAGGATGCATTACTATGTGTATTACTGGGTTGATGGCATTATGGAATGCATCACAAGATAGAAATTGCTTTAAAGAGCATCATAAGATTGATGGAGGTTGATGAAACTCATTGTGGAAGGTAATGATGTCACTAGTTGTATGTGGAGAAGAGAAGTTCGCACGATCCTCTCTAGGAAGGCATTATAGGATCGATGCAATGGAGCTTTTTGGGGAAGATATCATGGGATCCATAGAGGTTGAATTGGTGTTCAAATAAAAGCTCGAACATTAGTTTAAATCAAATTTGAACTATGTTTTAACCAAATTAGTACCAAGATTTGATTTCAAACTAGCGTTAAAAACTTTATTAAGTAGTCATCAAATACAAGAGAGATCAAATTGTTCAAAATAAACCATATGCCTAATTTCTTAAAGAAAATAAATAAGATATATATCTTTCCAATTACATATAATATGAGGTATATAGAGTAAACTTTCTCTATATATAAGAAAAAAAAGTGATCAAAATATTCTACATAAACTTATTTCAATTAATTAACTTAAAAATAAATATAATATATATTTTTAATTTTTTATCCATTACTATACTTAACTTAAAATAAATTTTGTATAAAATAAAAAATAGATCAGATTACTTTAATTAAAATTTTAATCAAAATGAGTTTTGAAATTGTTGAATTTATTTTTTAAAAAATATAGTATAAATTATAATTGATTATATATATATATATATATATATATATATATATATATATATATATATATATATATATATATATATATATATATATATAAAATTATATATAATAAATTTTATTTTAACTTTTTATCATCACATTATTATAAATAAATCTCTTTTAAAATATATTCTGGCATAAATTTTCTTCTCGTATACAACCTTTATGTTTACTGAGCTCTATTTTTTTTTTTTAATAAAAAATAAAAATTTAACAATACAAATATATTAGTTTTTATATTTTGCAGATGTCACAAAGACCAACCATATGATGTCATTATAATTATGACCTGTGCAGCCTTATTAGGCCACATGTGATGAATCCTAGTCCGTGCTTTCATTGTTTTCCGACTAGTCATAAAACTATTGACCTAGGGTTATGCTTGCTCCAGGTCACCTCCAAAGAAGCTCGACGGCGTCTCTAGGTTCGATTTCTCCCCTTGGTAGTAGAGCTTGGCTGTTTTGCGCAGGATCCTCTCTTCTTTATTTTTGACCTCCGGCCGGGGGCCGGAGGTCCCCTCCTCCTTTTCCCTTCTGTCATGGATCAGGATAGGGGCTTGTCCGCCAACTTCCCTCTCCTTTCTTCAACTATTTCACACTCTATATTGGGTGCTCATTCTCAATCCTCAACCTCTATGTCCACGGGTACACAAAAACCAAAAGCCCCCATTTCATGCAATTGGAAAGAATTGCTAATGTCCCAAAACGAGAAAAGTAAGTATATGGCTTTATCATATATTCCTCCTCTGTCAAATGAAATCTGCTTCTCTGAATCTGAACTGCTAGAAGGCCAGAGGAATTGGTCTCTTTCTCTAGTTGGTCACGCGATTGAAAAACGCCCTTTCTATGGTTCATTACTTGTGGCAATCAAAAGGAAATGGGCTTTCAAAAGGGGAATGGAACTGCTATCACTCAAAGGGGATTTTTTTTCTCTTTAAATTCACATGCTCTGAAGATTTCGAAATGGTATGGGATCATGGACCGTGCTTCTTTAATGGAAGGCCATTTATTTTCCAAAAGTGGTTGTGGGATTTCCGACCGTCTAAAGAGCGTATTTCTGAAATTCCTATTTGGATTAAATTGTCGAACTTTCCCCTTTGTTGTTGGAACGAAGCCGGTTTCTCTAAAGTCGCAAGCTCTATCAGTATTCCCCTCGCTGTTGATAATCTTATTGTGTCTAAATCTAGGATCACATTCGCTAGAGTTTGTGTCCAGGTAAACCCCTCATCTTCCTTGCCAGATTCTGTTTCCCTGAATTTAAACGGCTGTAAATTTCTTCAAGAGATTCATTATGACTGGAAACCTAAAGCTTGTTCTAGATGTTCTTCCTTTTCTCATGAAAATGAGGCTTGTTCGCTCAACCCTAAGAAAAGACCAGAATCAAGGGGTCGTAGTCGAAGTCATATCCTTCATGCTCCCCTTAAGCCTTCTGTTGCTAAAGATCCAAGATCTTTTGGCCTTCCTGTGACTCAAATTTCTCCAAATCCCTTAAATCATACTACCCCCATTCCTTCAAATCTAAACACCTCGGAAAAATATTCCTATTAATGACCTCAATCAGACGCCGGTTCACTCTGCTTCGCAAGAAGATAATCCTGATTACATCCATTCTATTGCCGTTACAGAAGAGCAACCTCAATCTGATTTGCCTCTACAATCTTAACTTTCTATAGCTGTTCCCACTGGGGTAATTACCCAATTCTCTGCGGCTTCTCCAGCTCATACTCAATCATAGAAATCTTCGGAACAGTTATCTAAAACCCTGAGGAAAAGTGAGCAGAATAATGATCATCTCAAGGCCACATCGAGTCACAATGGGCATAGCCACAAAGCTACGTCCAAAAGGAAGGGAAAGTAATGATTACCTTATGAATGTCCATGAATGCAAAGATTGGGTGTTGGAACATTCATGGACTCCTTGCTGAAGGTAGATTTTTTGATTGCAAAAGAATTGTTAAGGAATTTAATCTTGATCTTATTTGTCTCCTCGAAACAAAGCTATCCCCCTCATCATTGAATAATGATTTCCTTTCTAGAAAACTCAATCTGTTTCCCAAGAGGATTGCTCTGATAACTTTGAAAATTGTCCAAGTGGTAGAATTTGGATTAAGTGGAATTCAGCAAATTTATCTTTTAAGATAATTTTTAAGGATGCTCAATATATTCATGGTTCTGTTGAGAGTAATGGAATATTTGAATTTTTCATTACTTTTGTCTATGGTCATAACAATCCGGTTGATAGAAGGGCCCTATGGAATGCTTTGTGTAATATTGCTACTTCAATAAATGCCCTTGGATAATACAAGGGGATTTCAATTGTATCATCTCTTGTAAAGAAAAATTAGGGGGCAATCCTACTCCAACTAGTAAAATGATCGATTTCAGAGATTGCATAGAGGACTGTGGGTTGGTGGACCTTCCTAGCACTGGTTTGTTTTATACTTGGTCTAATCTTCAAATTGATAACCCTATCTTTACAAAGATAGACAGAGTTTTATGTAATACCATGTGGATTAACTCTTTCCTTCCTCTTATTATAAATCCTCTCCACCTCTATCTTCTGACCACTCTCCTTTAATTTTATTTCTAAACAACCTTCCGGAAGCTTCGTCAAGGTTTTATTTTAGGAACTATTGGAGCTCCCATATGGACTTCCTTGGGGTGGTCAGTTCTGCTTGGAAAACTTTCTTCTATGGTGATCCTCTTTTTGTACTTTTAAAGAAGATCCAGGTAACCAAAGTTCTACTCAAAAAACAAAATTGGAATTCTTCATCTCTCCAATCTCAGATTCTATCTACAAAATTAGATCAAGAAGATATTCTCCATAGGCTTGAATTGGACCCTTCAAATGATGCTTTAATAAGGGAATCAGTGGATATCAGAAACAAATATTCTAATCTGATTAAGGATGAATACAATTGGGCTGCCCAACGGGCTAAGGCACACTGGTTAACCTCTTCTGATGATGATATTAAATTCTTATATTGCTCTATAAAGGATCGGCATAACTATAATAAAATTTGAAGTCTTGAGACTAACAGGGGAGCTATATCTGAGCCTATCTCTATTGCAAATGAGATTTGCAATTATTTCTCTTCTCTTTTCAACTATAGGGGGTCAAGTGTTAATTCCTTTCCAAATCCTCCTAGAGGTGAAAGAGTGACTTCTATGCATGCTGATGAGCTGATTTCTGATATGACTGATAAAGAAATTATTGAGGCTTTGTATAGTTTTGAAGATAATAAATCTCCTGGTCCTGATGGATTCAATGCAAAATTTTTCAAGGATTCTTGGAATATTACTGACAAGCAGTTCCTTTTAGTTGCACATCACTTTTTTAAAACTGGAAAACTACCTTCTCCATTTAAACATACTCTCATTACTTTGATCCCAAAAATTAAACATTCTAATGCTCTATATGATTTCAGACCTATATCTTTGTGTAATACTTTCTACAAAGTGGTGGCAAAGGTAATTGCAAATAGACTTAAAATGGTCCTTCCATATATCACTAATATGACCCAGTCTGCTTTTATTAAGGGGAGAGATATATCAGATAATATTGCTCTAGCTCATGAGATTAGTTTTGATCTCTTATCTAGAAGTCATGGCACCAATTTCATAGCAAAACTTGATATTCAGAAAGCATTTGACCTTATAAATCGACAAGCTCTTCTTCATAGGATGGCCCAAAAAAGTTTTCCTCTCCATTTTATAAAGTGGATTGAAGCTTGTATTTGTGATATTCCTTTTTCTGTGGTTCTAAATGGAGAGATTAAAGGTTATTTTGGCTCATCAAATGATCTTAGATAAGGTTGTTTCCTTTCACCATTCTTGTTTACTATTGCAATGGATACTCTCTCTTGTTTACTTGATGAACAAGTTTCTTCTGGAAATTTTATTCCTGCAATGAGTGGGAACTGTGCTATTTGTTTTTCTGGTTCTGCTAGCTGGCAAACCATTAATTTTCTCAAATACTCTCTTAATATTATGGCTGATTACTTTGGTCTGGAGATTAATACTGATAAGTCTACTATTTATTTTTCTAAAAACTTCACTCAAATGGAGCCCTTATGCAGAATTCTGAACATTGAAGCTGGAAGTTTTCCTTTTAAGTATTTGGGTATTCCTATTAATGCTGGAAGTTTAAAGTCATATCATTTTTCAGCTCTTTTTGACAAACTTTATAATTGGTTGGCGAGGTGGAAGAGTAAAATATTGTCCTATGGTGGTAGATTCCAACTTTTGCATGCTACGGTAAACGGATGTTTGTCATATTGGTTTAGATCAATTTCTATACCAAAGTATATTTTAAAAAAAGGTTTCTTCTATTATGACTAACTCATTTTATCATAATGGTGAAGAGTGTAAACTTCATATGATTTCTTGGGCAAAGACAGCTATCCCTCGGAGTAGGGGAGGTATCGAGCTTTATTCTGCTTCTATACTTAACTCTCTATATAAAATTAAATGTCTATGGAGATACTTAAACAATGCTTCTCAATTTGTTGAATGGTGCAGAAGTAAATATATTTCTTTATGGTTCAAAAAGGGAGATCGTATTTCTCCTCTATGGAGAGATTTGAAAGTTCATGCTTCCAGATTTTGTCGGTTGATCTCTTTTAACATTGATGATAAATTGTTACTATCACTCTACTTCGATCCTTGGTGTAATGGGTTATCCGTATACGAAATTATGGGGAATGATTCCTTTACTGTTTTTGATAAACCGCTGAATGCTAGAGTAAAATTGATCTTCTTAAATGGTACTTTCTCTTTACCGGCTGAGCTGCTTGCCTGTTATCCTAATGTGGAATTTTTTTCTGAAACTATGTTTATACAGTCTGAAAGGTTGGTTCTCTGAGATAAAATGCTGAAACTTACTTCTAAGATTATACTCAAAGCGTTGTTCCAGGATACCCCTAAGGTGAATTGGTATAAAGAAGTGTCGTTTAAGGGTCACACTGTTAATTACGCAATTTTTTGGTGGATGACACTATTGAAGGGGATTTAGACTTCCGATCTATTTCATGCTAGGGGATTAGGTCCTATCCACCTTTGTTATTTTTGTAATGTGAATCTGGAATCTCATACACATCTTTTCTTTGAATGTTATGAATCTATGACTTTAATGAGAAAGTTATTACCTCAAGGCAATCATTTACTCATGCATGCCTCTCTCCCACAATTACTTACTGAAACAAGTAATATGGAAAATAAGGTATTGGCTAGATTATGTTATTTAATCATAACTATTTCTGTTTATATTATCTGGAAGGAAAGGAATTCTCGGTTTTTCAAGCAGGTGGCTAAGTCTTCCTTTTGGATGGAGTGCTAGATTAGAAATATTATTGCACACAAGCTAAGAAGGTGAATCTTTAAGGATCATTGGTCTGAAAACATCACTCGGATCCTTCTACAGTGGAAGCATAATGAGTATATCTAAGCTTGATTTTTGGTTGGATATGTTCTTTTTTCTATATGCTCATTTTTTTTGGAAGGACGATGATGATTGTGGTGCCTATTTTTTTACAGCTTCGGGTTGTTAGATTTACATTGGATGGCTATATCTATGTGTGGTTTCTGGTTGGATGTGTTCTTTTTCCTATATGCTCGATTTTTGGAAGGACGATGAGGATTGCGGTGCTTGTTTTTGCGGCTTTGGGTTGCCAGATTCACATTGGATGGCTTATTGCAACCTGGACCTTTTACTCTGTCTGATTCTCAATTTCAAGTTGACAAAAAATATTTTGTTACTTTTTTGGTTCATGGACGGCAACTTCGGCAACCGGTGAATATTGGTGTTTGGCAGGCACAATCTTGATTTAGGATAAATTTTGTGATCTAAGTCCTTCAGTTTTCTCTCTTTTTCTATATCTGTGTATCTTTTGTCTTTACTGTTTTTCTAGAAGATCAGTTATGTTAGTTCTTCTTGATCGTTTCTGTCCTTTATGGATTATCGTTAGTTTTTATATATGATTATCTTATTGGAATGAAATTGGGGTTTATCCTCTCATATTTTTCAAAAAAAAAATGAATCCTAGTCCACATTTTTCCTCCACATGATCAAAATGGTTGTTATATTATAATATTTTACAATAAAAATAAAAATATTTACATATATCCATATCTATATATATATGATATGATAAAACATGTTAATCTTTAATATTATATAAAAAAATATCATAACTATTTTTTTAAAAAAATAAAATACATCTTTTTAGACATAATAAAATATTAGATAAATAAATATCTAATTTTAAATATTATATATATAAATGCATAAAAATTATGAAAAGGTATATAAATCATCTTAAAAATTATAATCTTAAAATAAAATAATATGATAATTGATATTGATTAATTTAATAATAAACTTATATAAATAATATATATACAAGTTTTAAATTTAAGATCACTTTATTAAAAATCTAAACTTTCAAATACTAGACTAAAAATCTTTAGCTCAATTTATATTAATTAAAATTTTGATTAAGAACAATTTCATCAAAATTTGAACTTAAAATTTAAATTATTATATTTATATTGATCCAAATATAATATATAATAAATTAATCAAATTTATATTATTTTATTTTAAAATAAAAATAATACTTTTACAATTAATTAACATTAAGTTTGCATGGAATCATAGAATACTCGAATTTTCTAAGATATTATCCGATTGATGTTTATATGTAATGCCATTATCATAATTCTACTTTAATAACATTTTCATCTAATAAAGTTTTTACTGATTTGTGTTGAGTTTTTGCGATTTGCTATATTTTAAAAATATTTTATTGTTGTGAAAATTACGCGTAAAAATTAAAAATACACGGAGCCCTAGGTTTTCTGCCAGCTAAGAAAAATGAGTGGTGGGAACGGCGCCATGCTCAGACAGCCGCCGAAGCTTACGTTCTTCGTTTTTTATGCAAGAATCTCTTCTATATACGGAGAATGATTTTATTTTAAATTAATTATTTTTTATTTTTTAATATTAAATTTTCTTAGACTCTCTAAACTATCTACATAAAAAAAAAAAGTTACTAAAATAATATTAAAATTTAAATATTAATTTTATAAATATCAAATTTTTAATATTAGATATACTATGCATATAAATGCTCCTAAAAAATTTATATTTAAAAGTAAGTATTTTTAATAAAATAAAATATATATTAAAATTTTTTTAGTATAAATTGCATGAAAATAATTTTAAAAATTATTAAATTTATTTTGAAATAAGTATATGTTATTCTCGTGATAAAATTTTATAATTTTTCTTAAATTTGTCCTAATATAATATATATTCGAATATTTTATAAGATTCTTTCAAATAAGATTACAAAGATAAAATAGAAAAGTGATTATGAGTTAAAATAAATTTTTATTTATTTGTATAATGGTGTAAAAAAGTAGATGTGTAGTGTTGTTATAATTTAAATTGATTAATGATCTGTTTAGGGAAGCTACAGCTATGATGGAGCTATTGTTAAAAAAAACTAATAGCTAAATAATTATGGTGGATATTATATATTTTTATTATTTAAAAAAATTAGATTATAATTTTCTGATAATCATCGCATTCTGTCTGATCAGGTTGAATAACACATTTTTTCCACTACAACTTTTGTAAAATGCAACCAAAATATAATTTCACAAATGCTAAATGCTGATACGGTTCAAGCCACACTGCAGATAGAAAACTTCCCCAAACGTAGACTAAATGTAAATTTTTTATACGAATAAATTATATTTTTAACTGATAAAATATCATGGTCATTTAATTTTAGAATATTATATAAATAAATTATAATTATGGCATCATTTACACTTTCTTCTTTTTTAGATATTCGATTTTACCAATTTTTGAACACGACAGAGGAGATGGGGAGGCAGGGAAAATTTAAGGGACTATTGTAATAATAAAAATTATAAATGGCTTTCCTTGCATGTGATGTTTAAGTTTCAAGGCCCAATCCATTAGGTCAGGTGGGATTCGTGACCCAAGACAGGGTGCTAAGTCCCAATATATGAAATATAACTGCTTCGTGTGTATGTAATCTAATATCTGTTTTACAGATATAGTTAGATTTATGCTTTTATAAAATATAACTTTTGTAATAGACTTAAGATTAGAGCTATTGGTTCGAGATGAGCAGTAGCTTGAAGGCTTAAATTTGGGAGACCCTATGATATATAGTCCAATTCAAGAAGTGAAGATGAAGACGAAAATTGAAGACCCCTATACTTTTATTTTCATTGTAATTTAATTATAATTCAGGCTATATAAGAGTATAACTCGACTACCATTTTTTTTTTTATGGGTGTACAACAGTACTCGACTGTATCGGTCTCTTATTTTTTTAATCGATGATGTTTATTTGGCTTGTTTACTTTAATTGTGCAATAGAAATGATGTGTTTTTCATAAGTTTCTTAAAGTTTGTTTATTTGATGCATGGCCTGATTGCGGTAGGATCTTTAAGAGCTTAATTTTCTACCCCAATTAATTAACCTAAATTAAATTTAAATAACTCATAATCTTACTTAAAGTTGATGTATTTAATCTAAAAAAAATTTTAGTAACCTCTTATCTCTATGATTATATGTTATAACATAATGCAATCATCTTGCTTCATTCCTTGCAAATTTGGGATCTCTACTCTTGCATGATAAGAGATATGACTTGATTTATGAGAGCATTTTTCTTATAGTAGATAATGCCTCTTATCTCAAATTTAGTACATAACTTGATTTCATCATGTATGTAGGTATAAACCTTCTGAAACTTGAGTTTAAAATGTCAAGTCAAAAGATTAAATAAAATTTGTAAATTTTATTACATTAGTCTAAAGCATGATTTTCATACCAATCATGATCTAGTATCTTAAAAGAGTGAGTTTATGACTCTAATTCATTCATAATAAATAAAAATTAATTATCTTGCATCTAAATAAGATTGGCTCACATGATTTTAAATTGTACGAGGTGTTAGCTAATAGTTACTCTATGCAGTAATAAGTTTAGAAAAGTATAGAATGGTTCACTCTCTTTAGTATAAGTGAACCAATATGTCCCCCTTTTATCGAGTAAAATTAGGTTGTGCTCTTAGTTTGTGCTATAACACTTTAAATATATGTTCGAAGGCTGTTTATTTCTCATTTGTTATGAGCATAAGTTCTCACCTCTTATGTATTTTCACAATCTTGAATTGTTGTAATCTAAGTCCTAGCATTCTAATAACATATCAACTCAAATAAACATAAATTTTTTTCTTTAAAAAAATAAAACCTCACTATATGATAGACAGAAGTGCTCATTAAGTTTCCTAATATCACAATCGCTTTCTACTTATTCTCCCTTGGGATCCGTTAAGAACTTTTCCTATTTTGAGTCTTCTTATTTAATTTTTCAATAATTATTAATCCTTTGATATCAAAATTTTAAAATCTTTGAAGATATTAATTAACTACTTTAATCAAGAGTATTCTTAAAAAAATTTTATTTTCTTAGATATAATTAATTATAGGGGCTTGTCTTTATAAGAAATTTAAAAACCCAACATAAAATAAACTCTGTCTTATCTTATCCATATAAAGTTGGGGAAAGATCTCGTATATGTAGATACATTTGCTTTAAGAGACCTTATTAGATGATTAAGTCCATTGTAGCATGATGCTTTTAGTTTTCGAGGTATTACATTATTCTTTGATATTGTACTCACTCATTTTAATAAGTATCTTCTCAGATATGTGTGGCATCCCTATAACTCCAAATATAAACACCACATGATGAAATTATCCAAAATAAAGATTAATCTTTTGTATTCGATGATTGTATATGTACTCAAAATTATTTGAATTTGATTTAAAATAATTAAGATTTGAACTTGATTTAAACTATGACTTGAAACTTATTCAAAATTTAAACATCAAGAATATTACTTCTTGTTGTAATGTCATTGTAAGGAACGAAACTGGCCAAGAAGATAACATCAAGATTAATTATGTGTGTGAAGGGTTTGTCGAAGTAGTAGCATTCCCGCTTTGTTGTTCTTGAGATCAAGGTTCAAACCTTTGCTCAACATTATTCAAATCTCTTTAGAGGGGTATTACTTAATTGATGGCGTTATGGAATGCATCACAAGATAGAAATTGCTTTATAGAGCACCATAAGATTGATAGAGGTTGATGAAACTCATTGCGGAATATAACGATGTCACTAGCTGTATGTGGTGAAGAGGAGTTTGCACAATCCTCTCTAGGAAGACATTATAAGATCGATACAATGGAGCTCATTGAGGAAGACATCATGGGATAGATAGAAGTTGAATTTGAGTTCAAATAAAAGTTTGAATGTTGGTTTAAATAAAGTTGGATTATGCTTTAACCAAATTCTTACAAATATTTAATTTCAAATTAGCCTTAAAATCTTTAATAACTAATTCTCAAATACATGAGAGATCACTTTGTTCAAAATAAACCTTTTCACATTTTTCTTTAAAAAAAAATAAATCAGAGATATATTTCTCCAATTACATATAATATGAGATATATTGAGTCAAATTTCTCTAGATATTAGGAAAAAAATTGGATCAAAATATTTTACATAAACTTATTTTAATTAATTAATTTAAAAATAAATAATACACCATATGTATATATATATATATATATATATATATCTGTGTGTGTGTGTGTGTTGTGTGCTATAAAAGTAGTTGCAGTAAAGTAAAAGTTTACGCCTTAGCTTTGTTGCGGAATTCAACGCACACACGGATGTTTGAGGAATTAATAAGAAAACTCCAGAATTTTTATGTAGAAATACCTCAAAAAGAGGAAAAAACCACGATGCCTAACTCAGTAAAAATCTTCCACTATGTATCTGCTTCAGAGTACAAAATTTCCACGATAACGAGATTACAGAATTGTAAAAGGGCTAACAATGGGACTTCCAGAATCAGACAACAACAACTATATAGTCATAGTTATGTTCTAACAGTTGCTAGTGGTAGTAGATGATGTTGAAACAGCGAAATTGGCCGGCAAAGATCAGATGTCAGCGATGGTGATTACTGGAGATGGCCGTGATGGTCGCGTGGTGGCCAGCGGCAGTGGTGTGACGACCACACGGTGGTCGGCGATAATTGGACGCAGTGGTTGATATGATGATGGTGGTGGTGCCGACGGCGGCGGTGGTTAGCGGCAATCATGGCGGCAATGATCGATAAGCGGCGATTGTAACGGTGGTCAGCGAGGATGGCCGGTGGCGATGGTTGCGATAACATGACGGTGGTTGCAATGCGATGATGGCGGCGCGTGGTCTGATGGCGTGGCGGAGATTAAGACGAGGCGGCCAGCCGCTCTCGCCATCACTCACGTAATGATTCGGCCGACCATTGTTCAACATCATATATCATCAGCAATACAACTCGACCATGATTATATAAATTTGTCGATTAGAGTCTTGTCAGTCATTCTACAATTCTGTAATCTCGTAATCGGGAAAATTTTGTATTCTGAAACAGATACATAGTGAAAAATTTTTACTGGGCTAGGCCTCGTGGCTTTTCCCCCTTTTTGAGGCTTTTCTACTTAAAAATTCTAGAGTTTTCTTAATAATTTCTCAAACATCTGTGTGTGTGCTGAATTTCACAACAAAGGCAAAATAAACTTTACTCTACCGATTGATTTTAGCACACAGCATGTTTGCGTGGGAACAGAACCCTCAATCACAATTTTCATGAACACCATGGCTAATAGGCTAATACATAACGAGTTCTGCTCCAACTCTCATCTCACCAATCCAGACCAAGGGCTTAACCTACGCCCCACGATGCGTGACCTTGTCGGTGAAGGCGTGACGGGAATCGTGTGCCCGAATGGAAGAGTCTCAAAATAAAGAAACCATCAAGTGACCACATCCACTGAAACCAAATTCAGGAAATTAGTAGCAATATTGTCACTTCCATCAAAGTCGTGGACATACTGCATAGGTGTATAAACAACTTAAAGAAGAGATTAAGAGACTCATTCAATAGGAATATACGCATCAATTTGTGTAGAATCAATCAACTCAAGCAAACATAACTCAATGGGGGTAACCGGGACAATCATCACAAAAATAACATAATAGTCACCAAATAGTTAGAGAAATTGAAACGATTGCAGGAGAGCCACTACTATCTAATCAAGTCTTCATCGCCACCTTTGAAGAGTCAGAGTTAAAAAAATATTGTATTAATCATCCCATCATTTTTAATGACTCAGACTTGGAAGGAGTCCAAGTTCCGCATCAAGATCCTCTTATCATCAATGCGTGGATCGGTGACCCCTGTTATGTTGTTAATAGAATTTTGATTGATAATGTGAGTTCCGTTGATGTTTTATTTTACTCCACCTTTCTTGACATGGGCCTAGTTAAGGAAAAACTTCAACTCACTGTAGGATCGTTATATGGGTTTGATAATAGTCCTGTACGAGTGGAGGGGACAATCACCCTTCCTGTTGTTCTCAGAGAATTTCCTTAATAAGTCACTCACTTAGTTCAATTCATAGTGGTTAAGTAAAATTCATCATACAACACTATCTTTGGAAGACCCCTCCAATCAATCTTTGGTGCTGTCACTTCGGTAACTCATCTTAAGATGAAATTTCAAACCCCCATTGGGGTTGGAGTGGTCTGTGGGGATCAATAAATGACATAATTATGTCACCTCAGACAAGCTCAACCACGCCCCTCGGTGACCTTGACGGAATTTTAATCTTGAGATAAAGAAGTACCTCGAGGGCTTTACTGTAAAGACTTATTCCCCGTTTCATTATCAGATGACCAACTGTCAAGCTATGATCAAAGATCCAGAGGAAAAAATCTCTCCTAAAACTTAGAACATGGAGGGTCTCTGAAAGTGTTATATGTAGCTCTTGGTTCATAAATATTGCAACATTTAATTTACCATGTTTGTCTTTTCCTTTCCACCTCTTATTTTTTATTAACTCTCTTTAAAAATTTATCTCATTCCTCCTATTAAGTTATCTTATGATAATATTGTATCATCAACATTATCAAAGTAATGAGTTTATTACTTTTTCTTACAAGCTTATTGCACATAAATGATCTTCTTCATTTCAATCTTCCTACTTAAGAAATATGCAACTCACGTTGTATCTCAATCAGAGCATGATCAATCCCACGGAGACTTGATCGAACCTCTTCCATACAGATAAGAAGTCAAGTAACACTTTGGCTAATGCCTAGGATAGGTCAAAAGGTTCTTGGTGGACATCCCACGGCCTCTTTCATATAGATAAGATGTCAATTAATGTTTTGACTAATACCTAGGATAGGCCAAAAGGTCCTTGGTGGACTTCCCACGGCCTCATCCATATAGGTTAGTGTCGTCGAATAATATTCCGACCAATCACCCCAGATAGGTAAAAATAAAACAAGAGCATATCAACTAAAATTTTATTTTTTTATCATTGAAAGCACTAACATGATGATATAATAAAGAATCAAAATTCTGATACAAAATAATAACAATACATAGATAAAAGAAAAAAAATGCATCCTCAAGTGATACTACATGATATCAACGTCCTCCTCACCACTAAGAGATGCTCCCTTGGACTCACTCTCGACTCTTTCATCTCCTGAATCTAGCGAAGGGTCTTCAGATACTTGGTTAGGAGATAGATTCTCAATACTAGCTCCAATTTTGTGATGTACTAAGCGGATTCCTTTTAGGAACTCTCGGATGAATCCCTCCTCTAAACATTGGTGCTCCAAGTCCCTCACTTCAACATCATGAATATGATTACGAGCTTCCTGGACATGGTCTTCGATAGTATCGCAATAAGCTAGAGAGTTCTTAAAGTCTTCCACTGTCTTCAAGGAGATTTCATTTGCTTCCGCTTTTGACATTATAAGCTCAATCTCAGAAAGACTATCTTGTAATATTTTCTTCTCCAGTTCGAGAGCTTTCTTCTCCACTACAAGTGCCTTGAGTCTTTTCTATTTTTGGTGAGCCTCTGTCCTCACCTCAATCATTCGTCGCTCCACCCTCACTGGAGAGAAAGAGAATCGACATGTTCAGCTTCCACCCCAGGTTAGTTGATCCTCGAGTCACCACTTCTTTGGCCTTAACACTCATCTTTCGTTCATATTCGCCTTTCAGATATTTTACCTTCACAAATTCAGTATTTCACTAATCTAGAGCGACACTCAAATGAGCCATCAGCCCTAATGTTTTGAGCTACCTAAAAAAAAAAGTCATCACAAATGTTACACAAAGAAAAAAGGAAAAGAAGAAAAGAAAGAGGAAGAGAAGACAACGTATTAATTCATCTGCTCATTGACGTCTAGTGCATACATTCTTTAACATCTCTTTAGGAATGTGCACCTTTGAAAAACAAATTCTCCCATTATGAGTTGAAATAACTAAACTCTTAGAGGCCAATTGGGGGCGAACATCTTCTTCGCAGATATTTGACGTAGTCACTTCGACACATGTCTTCTTTTTCTTTAAAAAAGAAACATTACTACCACCATGATTTCGTAACGGGGTTCTTGAAAGAACCCTATGAATATGAGGAGACTTTTCATCACCTTTACTTGACCTCTTCAGTGGAAGAGCATGAGATCTCCCTGCCTGGATGGAAAGACCAACATTGAATATTCTATCTTCAACTATATATTTGTTAATATTACGTAACTCATGTTGTAAGCTTCCTGCATCAGGAATATTAAGAGTTGCTAAGATTTCATTCTCTTCAATCAGTAATGGATCTGGAATGTCATTCAATTTTCCCCATCTCCTAGGGAGGCCTCATGATTTTTTCTCTTTTTTTGAAATTTTTCACGTAAAAATTCTTGAGTTTTCTTATTAATTCTTGAAACATCTATGTGTGTCTTTGGTTTTAAAGCAAACTTTATTCTCCTGATTTTTTTACGCATAATATATATATATATATATATATATATATATATATATATATATATATATATATATATATATATATATATATATATATATATATATATATATATATATAATTATTTAGTCAATAATATACTTATCTTAAAATTAATTTTATAAGTATAAAATAAAAAAATAGATCAGAATAATTTAATAAAATTTTTAATCAAAATGAGTTTTTAAATTGTTGAATTAATTTTGTTAAAAATATAGTATAAATTATAATAGATTATATAAATATATAAATAAATATAATAGTTTTAAATTTTATTTTAGCTTTTTTTTTTTATCACGACATTATTATAAATAAATTTCTTTTAAAATATAATCTGACACAAATTTTCTCCTCGTATACAACCTTAATGTTTACTGTGCTTTGTTATTTCATTCTATTTTTAACAATCCAATTATATTGATTTTTCTATTCTGCCGATGTCACAAAGACCAGCCATGTGATGTCATCATAATTATGGCCTATGCAATTTTTTTTAGAATCATTTAAGCTATTTTTATGTCAAATTCACATACTCATTTATTTTTTAACATGCTCTGTAAATCTCCGGAATTCAAATCTCAGGAAGAGGCATCTAGGTGGAGAAAGTAAATGGGACACTTGATGAATGAATGTGTAGGCACATTATGATTAGTCATCCCACTTACAAATGGATGGATGATTGGGTGGATACCCATTACAAAAAAGGCTTCAACTAACTAACTCATTGAGATAGTAAATAATATTCAACCTTATTCGATCACATGTGATGAAACCTAATCCGACATTTTTCAGCACACAAGAACATTATTATATTATAATATTATGCAATAAAAATTATAATTTTTTAATTGAAATTTTGATTAAGAATAAATTTATCAAAATTTGAGTATAAAATTTGAAATTGTGTAAATTATTTTTAGACTAGTGGTTGAGAATTTATGCTTTCAATTAAGAGATATTAAGTTCAAGTTTTATATATATCGTGTGTACGAGTTTATTATTAAATTACTTTAAATATTTAAAAAAAACTTATTAGTTTTATATTAATTTAAATATAGTACATAATAAATTAATCATATTTATATTATTTTATTTTAAAAAAAAACTAATACTTCTAAAATTGATTAAGATTAAGTTTTGATGGAATCATAGAATACTAAGGGGCTATTTGGTTGACTAAAAAGGAATACAGTATAAAAGTAATGTAGTGTAAAATGATTACTTTATAATTATTTAGTTGAGAGTTTTATAAATTCATGAATTTATTTTTTAATATTTGATAAAAAAAATATAATGTAAATTATTTTGAAAGTTTAATAAGCATCGGTTGTGGCGATTGAGATTGGGCAATGAATAGCAGCAACCCATATATCTTTATATTATCCGGTGTATTTAAAATTTATCTAAATTTGAGAGAATTTTAAATATATTAAAATTGTTGTGTGTTGGAAAACCAGTCGCGGTAGAGTGAAAGTTTACGCCTTAGCCTTGTTGTGAAGTCAGCGCCTTGAGTAATTAAAAGTGAACAAAGGCAACTCAGGAATTTTTAACGTGGAAAACCGAAAAAGAGGAAAAACCGGGCTGATAAAAGCTTCCATATATCTCATTTGAGTCTGAGTCTTCGATACAAGATTCTGAGTTATGAGGGAGGAAAAAGCAGTAACAACGATAAGGTTGTAATGGTTCTTTGGTAGCGGTGGAGATCTGAGGACAATTGGCGATGAAAGTGGCTGGTGATGGTGGTTGATGACCGTCGAACAGAGGTGCGACCTTGCTTGGAGGATCTTCAAGCTTCAGAGCTTCTTCTTCCTCTTGCTTAGATTCTTCTCTTCTTCTTGCTTTCCGGACTCTTTCTTCTTCCTTGCTGGGACTCTTACTTCTTGTCTTTCGGACTCTTAGCTTCTTCCTTGGGCGGTGGCAGGGTTGACGCAATCGAGCTCTCCTCTTCTTCCTTGCTTCAGCTCCTCTTCTTCTTCACTTGTTTCAGCTCCTCTTCACTTTCCTTCACTTAGCTTACCTCTCTCTCATGTGAAGAATGAAGGCCATTTAGATGGGAGGAGGGGCATTCTTGAAATTCATATAAGGCCCATACCACTCCTGACGGCTCGTGATGATTCTTTTGATCATTTGATGTATTTTAAGCATTTGGATGCCCAAATAAAGTCGAATTATGAGATCTTAGGCTCATTAGATCCGCTCGAGACGCCGATTTGACTATAAACACTCCATATTTGAGAGTTATTTTGGGATTTAATTGATGTCCCAAAGATTCTAATGATATTTTAAGTTTGCTGATCGGTTTGACTCAAAATCATATCGCCGACATCAAGATTTGTGCTTTGACCGGTGGTATTTTGAGAATCGCCGTTTTTATTTTGGATGACATTAGCTTAATCATCCAAAAATATGTGTCAAATGCTCGAAAATAATGAATTCTTCAACGAAACGTGCGGACCCATGAATCATACATTTGAGAGAAATAAACCATCATAAAAATACAAAATTATGATTACGGATTGGCAGATTTTAGGTTATGGAGCTATTGGATACTCACGAAGTTTTCAGCGTTAGGACATAGCGCCGTGGCGCCCGTGGCGTCGGGCCGTCTGAGCGGTAGCATGCATGAGGTATGGCTCATCGCGGCGGTGTGCGTCTCGAGCGGGCCGACATGGGCGCATGGGCGAATCCCTTGGCCGCCGGTGGGTTACGCCCAAGCTCGCGAACCATTCAGCGTGGAGTTCGCCATTCAGCGTAAGTTGGTGTGCCATTCCGTCGCCATTCAGACCATTGGTCTGGATTCATGAGCCATCAGGTGAAACGTCCGGAATGAAAGACGGGAGGAGGCCAAGGCCTGCTACGCTGTCTGCCAGTTCTGTACGTCATGCAGCTGGTCATGCTGCCGACAGCCTGCCCACCAGAAATGGCGGTTTTGAGCCTTTGAACCGTTTTGAGGGGTTTTACCGCTTTTGCCCTTTTGGGGTTATAAATACCTTAGGATGAGAGGAGAGGCACACATTTTCCTTCTCCCTTTCTTCTTAGTGAGGGTTCTTTGGAGGTGATCAAGAGCGTCGGCGTCAAGGCCCGATGCGTCGTGGTTCAGTTTACCTCGTCCGATTTCGCCCGTCGTCGATCGTCACGGGTTAGAAGCGTCACCTGATGCGTCGTGGTTCAGGTTCCGACTCGTCCGGTTCGATCCCCGTCGGATCGTCTGGTTGAGGCGGTCGAGGCCCACGATCGTCGTGGTTCCGTTCCGACCTCGTCCGGTTCGCCCCGTCGGATCGTCGTTAGGAGGCGGTCAGGCCCGCGATGCGTGGTTCCGGTTTCCGCCTCGTCCGTTTCGCCCGTCGGATCACGGGTTAGGAGGCGGTCAGGCCTGATACGTCGTGGTTCCGGTTCCGACTCGTCCGGTTTTCCCGCCGGATCGTCACGGGTTAGGAGGCGATCAAAGCCACGATACGTCGTGGTTCAGTTTCGCCTCGTCCGGTTCTCCGTCGGATCGTCCGTTAGAGGCGGTGAAGCCACGGCACGTCAGTGTCGGTTTCCGCCTCGTCCGTTTCCGGCCTCGGATCGTCACGGGTTAGAGGCGGTCAAGGCCCGATGCGTCGTGGTTCCGGTTTCCGGCCTCGTCGTTCGGCCGTCGGATCGTCAGGTTAGGAGGCGAGGCCACGGTACGTCGTGGTTCCGGTTTCCGACTCGTCCGTTCGCCGTCGGATCGTCACAGGTTAGGCGATCAAGGCCCAGACGTCGTGGTTCCGGTTCCGCCTCGTCCGGTTCTTCGTCCGTCGGATCGTCACGTTAGGAAGCGTCAGGCCCACGCGTCGTGGTTCCAGTTCCGCCTCGTCGGTTCTTGTCCGTCGGATCGTCGGTTAGAAGCGGTCAAGGCCAGCACACGTCGTGGTTCCGGTTTCCGACCTCGTCCGGTTCGCAGCCCGTCGGATCTGGGTTAGGAAGGCGGTCAGCCGATGCTCGTGGATTCCGGTTCCGCCTTCGCCGGCCGTCGGATCGTGGGTTAGGAGCGATCAAGGCCACGTGCTCGTGATTCCAGTTCCCGCCTCGTCGTTCTCGTCCGTCGGATCGTCAGGTTAGGCGGTCAACGGAGACGGGTTAACGAAGATGCTCGATGATGGGGACTAACGACATTGGTGGCGATGGTGACTTACGTGGTGGCGAGATAACCAGCGACGATGGTGGTGACCGGCGGAGATTGCGGCGATGGTGGCCAGACCGGCAGTAGTCAGCAGCGGTGGCCACTGATGGTTGTGGCCGGCAGTGGTCGAGCGTGTCGCGGCGGTGGTGTCGGAGACAGTAGTCGGCAGCGGAGATCTTTGACCTATCCAGGTTGTTTGTCGAGTGTTGCCCGATGGCGATTTAATAATGGAGTAAATACAAAGTTTTGACCTATCCAGGTTGTTTGTCGAGGTGTTACTCGATGGCGTTAACTGTGGAAGAGATCGCAGAAGTCCACCGGGCGTTTGACCTTTCACAGGTTGTTTGTCGAGCTTTGCTCGATAACCGCATGGAAGAGATCGCGAAGTCCACCAAGGACATTTTGACCTTTCCCGGGTTGTTAGTCGAGTTTTACCGATGGCGTTAACCCGTATGGAAAGGTTGAATTGAATCCGAGTAGTCGGCTGGCGAGCGTCGATGACGCGATAATGGCAACAATGGCGATGGCCGGCGAAGATGCCGTGTCAGCAGCGGTGGCGCAGTAGTGATGAGACCGGCGACAATAGTGATGACCGGCGATTCGGCGATGGCAGGATGGCCGGAGTAGTAAGCGGCGTGACCGGTATAGCGGTTAATGTGGTCGCAGCCAGTAATGGTTGTCGTTGTAGGCAATCGATATCAGTAATGTGGATGCCGGCGATGGCAGCGATGAAGCGATGGTAGTCAGCGGTAGTGGCCGGCAACGATGAGGATTTTGACCCATCAAGGTTGTTTTCGTAGTGTTATCGATGGCGTGCTTAATGGAGTACAAAGTTTTGACCTTTCACCGGGTTGTTTGTGAGCTTTTGCTGGCGATGCTGCGTATGGAAAGATCGCAGAAGTCCCGGCGTTTTATGCGTCAGTAGTTAGCAGTAGTTCGAGGATGGACCGATGATGGTGGTACCGAGAATTGCCGGCGATAATTGGCCGGTAACCGGCACGGTAGTCAGCGGTGACCAGTACAAGGGTTGGCGGCCGAGGGGTGGTTAGCGGCCGGTAGTACGGCACGAAGATCTTTGACCTATCCAAGGTTGTTTGCCAGAGTGTGACTCGATGACGTTAACCTGTATGGAAGAGGTCCGATCAAGTCCCCTTGGGATTGATCATGTCCCAATTGAGATGTAACATGAGTTGTATATTTCTCAAGTGGGAGGAAAAGTAAAGAAAAAGCAAATCTTGTTAGAACAAAGCTGTGAATTCACTAGTTCAATGATATAATCATAAGACACAGGTACGGGCTTTAAGAGAAAATGACAACAACAACTGCAACAACAAGCTTTAATCCTAGTAGGTGGGGTCAGTTATACAAGGATGAAATGAATGACGAGATAAAAGTCATAATAATTATGCGATGAGTTACGATAATATTTTCAAGATTCTTAGTATTCCAAGTTCGAGGTAGAGTTTTTCCCTGGGTCGCTGAGCGTTCACG
The DNA here is from genome assembly GCA_021442155.1 of Cymbidium sinense. NCBI lineage: Eukaryota > Viridiplantae > Streptophyta > Magnoliopsida > Asparagales > Orchidaceae > Cymbidium > Cymbidium sinense. The sequence continues at coordinate 134,525,023 of CM038224.1, forward strand.
GCTTGACCATAGCTATGACCACATCTGGACCATCCCAGAGAGAGTTTATTGCTTAAGGGCCTTTACTGCGACTCGAGACCAGACCAAGTCATACGAGATATGGGACGAGGTTTCACTCTTCTGTTGAAGTGGCCTGCAGTTGGTGATAGAGCGGTAGAAGTAGGGCCATATCCCGAGTTTCAGGGAGTAGGTCTAGGTGCTGCCGGAGTTTTTCTTCATTACTTCCATGATCGAAAAACTGGACTCTTGGACTTGGAACCCGATATCCATTGATAGCTTATGTACCAAAACACAAGTTATCGGTGTCTCACCTTAGTGCTTGGCGTGGTGCGGTAGGCCCAAAGAATATTGGGAGCTCATCAACCCATTGCCCCATTCTCGAGACGTGTTTTTAGTCCTTTGAGTATGGTCCTATTGGTAACTTCAGTTTGCCCATTAGTTTGAGGATGTGCTACAGCCGTATGCAGCAGCTGAATGTGAAGATCTTTGCAAAAGGACGTAAAGACTTTTCCAAGTAAATTGAGTTCCATTGTCAGTGATGATCTTTGCGGGGAAGACCAATCGACATATTATATTTTTCCGACAAATTGTTTGGTATTTGCCTCTGATTTTAGCGAGTGGTTCGGCCTCTACCCATTTTGTGAAGTAGTCGACGGCTAGAATGATAAATTTTAGTTGCCGATCTTGTGGAAAAGGTCCCATGATATCAATCCCCCACTGAGCAAAGGGCCATGGGCTTTGAATGGATGAGAGTTCTGCATGCGACATGTGAGGGAGGTTAGAATGCAATTGACAACTTGCGCATTTCTTTGTGAACTCCAAGGCGTCTTGTTTCATTGTAGGCCAATAAAACCCTTGCCTCATGATTTTAATGCTCTTCCTCCAAGGTGTTCCCCACATATTCACAGTGAACCTCTTTTAACGCGTGTCGACAAGGTGGAAGGCATTTGAGATATGGACGAAAGCTCGCTTGTATAGTTCACCTCAATAATAGCAAAGTTTGAAGCTTGTCTTCGGAGACGAGTTGCGGAAGTTGGATCTTCAGGAAGGGTCCCTTCTTGTAGAAAAGATAGGATTGGGTTTATCCACGAACGTTCCTTTTCCTCATCAATAGTTTGAATTATCCATGGCCCTTGGATACTAGGAAAATGTATTTCTTCAACATGCTTTCTCTTAAATAGATCTCGGTGGTAGAGGTAGCAAGCTTAGCAAGAGTGTCAGCCCGAGTATTCTTCCCTCGTAGTATGTGGATGATTTGATGTGTCTTGAAATGAGTAAGAAGAGATTTTACCAAGTGGAGATATTGCACCAGTTGAGGATTATGAGTATTAAAATCTCCTCCAACTTGGGAGGCGATAAGCTGGGAGTCAGTGTGAATTACTAAGTTTTGGGCTTGATCAATGGCGAGTCTCAAACCTGAGAGCCTCATATTCGGCCATGTTATTAGTTGCGGAATTTTAAGCGAAGTCCATACTCTAAGGTATTTTCTTTGGGGAAAAGTAGGATTCTCGCACCCAGACTCCTCCATCAACGTAGAGAGTCCATCGAGGAGATGAAAGACAGCGGATAGCTCTTAGAGTTGGGTTGGTGCATTCCACTATAAAGTGCAAGTATTTGAGACTTTATGGCGCGAGGTAGAAAATTTATATCAAATTCTTCCAGTTCTACAGACCATTTGATCAATCTTCCAGATGCTTCTGGTTTCTGTAAGATGGCCCTTAATGGTAAATCGATTAGCGTCGATGGTGTGAGCTTGAAAGTATGGGCGCAATTTTCGCTAAGAAAATTGCCGAGCCACTTTATCGCAAATGGATAACGACTTTCTATATCGAGAGAATTTTCTTGGCGTAATAAATTGGTTGTTGTGCCCCATCTTCTTCTCGCACTAAAGCGAGCTTATTGCGTGGGAAGAAATCAGATATAAGTATAACGTTTCTCCTTGAATAGGTTTGGATAGGAGGGGAGATGCTAGATATTCTTTTAGTTGCTCAAAAGCATCTTCGACATTCATCGGTCCATTGAAAATTATTATTTTTAGCTCCCTTCAATATTTTAAAGAATGGCAAGTATTTGTCCCAGGCTAGAAGCGGGATAATGCACGAATTCGACCATTCAAACGTTGAGCGTCTTTGATATTCTTGAATCATATCTTGAAGAGCTTTGATTTTTTCGGGGTTAGCCTCTATCCACGGTGAGTTACCATAAATCAAGAAATTTTCCAGGCGTAACCCCAAAAGCGGTTGGGTTAAGTCGTATGTTATAAGCGTCGAAGGAGGTCAAAGCAAGCTTCTAAGTCCGAAATATGTTGTGACTTTTCTAAGCTTTTCACTAACATGTCATCCACATACACCTCCATTGTGTGGCTGAGTCTTTAAAACCTTATTCATGAGGCGTTGATAGGTAGCACGTTTTAATCAAATGGCATGACTTGGTAACAATATAAACCTTTATATGTTTGAAAGCGTAGCCTCTTCATCTATCGGGTTCATCTTTATTTGATTGTACCGAATAAGCATCAAAAGCGAGCATTTGATGTCCGGATGTAGCGTCCCCAATTGATCGATTCGAGGAAGAGGAAAACTATCCTTTGGCGTAAGATCGGTATAATCAACACACATCCTCCATGTTCCATTTATTTTTTTCCATGACAACATTTGCTAGCCATGTGGGGTAATGCACTTCTAGTATGAATCCTTATGAGCTTGTTAACTTCTTGTTCAATAGCAAGGCGATGGTGCAAAACTCGCTTCTTTTGGATGATTGGTTTGAGCGTTGGATTAATTTTGAGGAGTCGTGATTACATTTTCGACCCGGCATATCTCTTGGACTCCAAGCAAATATGTCTTGATTCTGCGTAAGAAATTTATATATTTTTCCCTTTGTTCTTCGAGTAAAGATCCCACTTACCTTGTCGTAATGGTTGGTCATCGATAATACTATTGAGTAAATCTTCTAGGAAGCTTTTGAGGTACTCTTTCATCTCGAAAGTTAAGATCTTCGATCTGAAGGTGATGGAAGGGTGGTTGAGCTTTATGCGAGATAACATGATTGGTACTGTTGATTTCACAAACCACCCCAACTCCATCGGGGTAGGAAATTTTATCTTGGATGAGGCAAGTGATAGCAGAAAATTGATTGGAGGGCCTCCAGATTGCATTATATGCATCGACTTCACCACCATAAATTGTATTAAATGAGTCACTTGTCGGGGAATTCTCAGGGTACGGGAAGAGTGATTGTCCCTTACGCGTCTTGGGTGATTATCAAACCCATATAGTGGTCCGGTTGGAGCTTTTTGCTAGCTAGCCCATGTTAAGAAAAGTTGAGTAAAATAAGACATCGACAGAACTCCCATTATCGATCAAAATTCTTTTAACGTTATAACAAGGATCACCGATCCCTGCGCTGATGACAAGTGGATCTTGATGAGGGATATGGACTCAAGTCAGTCATTGAAAGTGATGGAATGATCAATAGACTTCTTCAACTCGGTTCTTTGGGCGATGAGAACTTGATTATGTAGTATTGATCCTCCTGCGATTGTTTGATTTCTCCAATTATTTGATGATTATTTGGTTGTTTTGTGATGATTGTCTGGTTGCCCCAAAGCGGAGGTGTGTTTGTTTGAGGTGGTTGATTCTTCACAAAGCGGCGTATCCTTGTTGAATGAGTCTCGATTTCTTCCTTGAGTTGTATACATGCTTGAGTATGTCCACGGCCGATGAAAATGACAATATTGCTCGATTTCACGAATTCGGTTTCAATGGATCACGGCCACTTGATATGTTCTTCATTGCGAATAGCCATCGAGGTTAACACGAGATGTGTTGGTGTGTATGTCTTTTCGTCGAGGTTCACGCGTTGTTGATATGGGGTGCGTGGAGGGAGATCATGACTACCTTGTCGCTTTTGATGGGCACTGTCGGTCCACATTTCTGGGGTGTTTTTTCGTTTCCGCATATTGTTCAAATTGTTTGCGATGAGCATTAATAGCTTCATCGTGATTTGTGCTTCTACACGATGAACTAGTCGGCATATGGGGCCGTGTCCCTCATTAATGGCGAATAGAAGACCACGGGCGAGTCCTCCAAGGAAAACTCCTCTTAATAGTTGAGGGTCAGGGTATTTGGCGAAGCTTAAGAGAACCTGAAGTATTCTTTGAGTGATTCACCCTCGTTACGAATCAGGAAAGATGGGAGGAATCTTTAATGATTCTCCGATTTGCAATGAATTTCCAAAGAACACGGCGAGTTCGTTAAAGGTATGGATGGATCCCCTTGGAAGAGAATAGAACCAAGTGCGAGTTTGCCCTTTGAGGGTACGGGAAAGACGACAAAGCGTGTGGAGCTCGTTGGATATGCATGATAGTCTGTAATGGTCGATGTGTTCGTGTGGGTCTTGCCCCATCATGGAATGCTAAGCTTGAAACCTACGGAATTGGATGTCGAAGAATGGCTTGGTAAAGGTGAGGACTCTCACCATGCGGTGTGGGTGAAGATGATTTCTATCTTGAAGGTGAAATTCATCTTGTATTAAGCGTCGTTATACGCGAATGTCATGATGTCGGGATTAATGAGATGAGCATGTGTGAAAGCTCAACAACGATCGATGGATTAGTAGCGGTTGGTACGCGATGGATGAGTGGAACTAGCGGTCGAGGAGATCGGCGTTACGGTCTCCATGCGGAGGAACTCCGTGTCGGGAGGATTAGCGTTTTGACCTCCTCCGCAATGACCGATCTTGGGGAGATATGTTTGTCGTAGTATTTGTATAGTCATTCGGATCATCTTATTTTGAGACTCCTCCATTCGGCGGACCACGATCTTCCAAAGATTCCGATTCCTCAACATGGCGTCCTTGGTTTAGGGATGGGTTTTGAGAATGGCGGAGTTGAGCGGGAGGTTCCATTATGGAGTGTTGTGCATTGGCCATAACGTGGATGTTCCACAGTGAGGTTGAAGGGTTTTACATCCACGGCAGCTGTTGTGTCTTTGGAAAACCGTCATGATGAAAGTTACTTAGCCTTTGTGAAGTCCGGCACAGTAATTAAAGAGTGAACAAAGACTCAGAATTTTAACGTGGAAAACCTCGAAAAGAGGGAAAAAACCAGCTTCGATAAAAGCTTCCACTATATATCGTTTTAGTCTGAGTCTTCGATACAAGATTCTGAGTTGCATATGAGGGAGGAAAAAGCGTATGTAACAACGATAAGGTTGTAATGGTTCTTTGGTAGCGGTGGAGATCTGAGGACAATTGGCGATGAAAGTGGTGGTGATGGTGGTTGATGGCAGTCGAGCAGAGGTGCGACTGCTTGGAGGATCTTCAAGCTTGAGCTTCTTCTTCCTCCTTGCTTAGATTCTTCCTCTTCTTCCTTTCGGACTCTTCCTCTTCTTCTTCTTCGGACTCTTACGCTTCTTCCCTGACTCTTCTTCTTTCTCTTCTTCCCTTTCGGACTCTTCTCTTCCTTGCTTGGACTCTTCCTTTTCTTCCTTGCTTGTTGTGATGTAAGGATCGGCCATGGCGGCGGTGGTGGTTGGCGATGGCGGTGGCTCCTCCTCTTCTTCTTCTTGACTCTTCTTACTTGTTTGTTCCTCTTGGCTCCCCTTTTTAGCTTGGCTCTCGTGTGAGAATGAAGGCTGTTATAGATGGGAGGAGGCGTTCTTGAATTCATATAAGGCATACCACTCCTCGATCGGACGCTCGGGATGATTCTTTTGATCATTTGATGTATTTTAAGCATTTGGATGCCCAAATAAAGTCGAATTATGAGATCTTAGGCTCATTAGATCCAAATTTCGTCGAGGCTTCGGATTATAAACACTCCATATTTGAGAGTTATTTTGGGATTTAATTGATGTCCAAAGATTAATGATATTTTAAGTGTTTGATTTGATCGGTTTATTTGAAATCATATCGCTTTCGACAAAGATTTGTCTTTGGTGGTGGTATTTTGAGATATCAAAAATATAACTAATGAGTAAATTATAAATATATTTATTTTATTTTGTATTTTATAATCAAACTAAATATCAAAATATTTTTCGAAACTGTTGTATTTATTTTACTTTATTTTATATTCTAATCAAACAGCTCTTGAACTTTTCTAAGATATTGTCGAATTGTTAATGTCATTATCATGGTTCTAATTTAATAACATTTTCATATAATTTTTTTTGGCTGATTTGTGTTGACGTTTTGCAATTTGATATATTTTTAAAAATGTTTTTTTGTTATGAAAAGTACGCGCAAAAATTAAAAATACACGAAGCCCCAGGTTTCTTGCCAGCTAAGAAAAACGAGTAGTGGGACGGCCCCAGGCGCCGCAGCTTTAACTTCTTCCTTTTTTTATGCAAGAATTTGTTCATATATATGGATAATAATTTTATTTTAAATTTATAAAATGAATTATTATTTTTAGTTTTTATATTAAATTTTGTTAGACTTTCTAACATAAAATAAAATAAAATTTATATGCATAACATATAATTCTCATATATTTATATATTTCACACTTAAAATTTTACACATAAAAAAATTTACTTTAAAAATTTAATAATAATACTTTTTAATATAATATAAAAAATTTAAATAATATTTTAATAAATATCAAAATTTAGATATGTTGCGTCTTAAAAGCAGGTTGAGAGTAAAGTTCTTACTTTATTGTGGTTATAAATATTTGAAGAATTAATAAAACTAAATTTTAATGTCCAAATGAGAGAAAAAATCGTCGTGGCGAAAACTCATATATTTGTTTTGGACAAATTTTAGATAAGGATTACTCGATTGTATATGAGAATACATGAGAATCAAAATCGGTCATAACAGTAATGGTGAGCAACGAGGATCAACGATGCGATCAGCGGTGGCGGGCGGCGGCACGGCAAACGGTGGTGACACCGATGGGTGGTCGGTCAGTGGTAAGCGATTATCTTGGAGGATCTTGAGTTTAAATTTCTCTCTCTTTCTGGCCTCCTCATATGAAGAATGATGGATTTATAGATTGAAGAGTGGCGTCTCAGAAATGCAAAATCCAAAACCATCCATCAATGAGCTCAAAATGATTCCTTTGATCATATGATGTATTTTGTGTATTTGAATGCTTAAATGAAATCGAATTATGAGATCTTGGGCTTGTTAGATTATTTCGTCAAGACTCGATTTATTATAAACACGAATGTTTAAGAGTCGATTGATAATAAGCGCTTGATTTGGTTGTCTTGATTCAAAATCATTGTTTTAAACGTGATTCGTCTTTCATTAGTGGAATTTTGAGGGTCATATCAAGATATATATGTATAAATGTATGAGAATTGTGTGCTAAATGATCCTAAAAAATTTGTATTTAAAAGTCAGGTGTTTTTCATAAATATATGTAATAATATTAAAATATTCTAAAATAAATTGTTTGAAGATAATTCTAAAAATTATTAAATTTATTTTTGAGATAAATGTACATTAATCTGGTGATAAATTTTATAAATTTTCTTACTTCTTCTCTAATATAATTTATATTCGAATATCCTGATAACATTCTTTCAATTAATTTGAAAGATTGAATATAAAAATGATTAGGAGTTAAAATAAATCTTTATTTATTTGTATAATGGCGTAAAAAATAGATGTACAATGTAGTTATAGTTTAAATCGATTAAATGTAAATTTATTTGTACAAAGAAATAATATTTTTTATTAATATAATATCAAGATATTTAATTATAAATTACTATAATATTTAATTTTAATTATGACTTCATAAACATCTTCTTCTTGATATTCGAGTTTATTAATATATGAATATAAGATAGTAGATGTAGGTCAAATAAATATTGAATAAAATAATATTTTTAAAATTTATAAATATATTTTATACTTAATATTAAAAAAAATACATTTATTTTAAAATAAAATTTAAATTTATTAATTATAACGGGTTTATATATATATATATATATAATTATTTACTCATCATCATCATCATATTATCTATGTATTAATATAAAAGTAACTTATTTGAATTAACTAGTGAAGTTTTTTTAATTAAATTAATTAACTAGTAAATTTATTTCTTTTTATTTATATTGTGTTTAATATTAAATTATTATTTCACTTTAATTATTTATTCATATCATAATCATTATATTGCATATCACTATTATAGTACTACACAATAATAATAATGAGATTTTATTTCATTATATGGGATTGGCTATTATAAGATCATATAATATTATAAATTTATTTTTGATAATATTAATACTTAAAAATGTTTTAGATTGAGATTATCATTTAGATGTGAAATGATATTAAAATTACTTACTACAATTAAAAAATTATCCGCGTTTCAGTGAATCTAGTGAACGAATGAAGGATAGATCATGAATGTCACCATGTCACAATGATAAGCTCACCGAAACAAAGAAAGCTACAAGTACTGCTTGATAACCCGACCGCTAGGGTTTCAGCTCTAAAGCCTCCTAAATCTTCTTTCAAATGCTGGCAACGGCGTCCGTTCTGTTCGCGGAAAGCGGACGGTGGAGCAAGAGCAGCGGCGACGAAGTAGGAGGACTTAAAGCTGGTGGGGAGGCTGGGGTTAGGGTGTGGAATAGAGGAGGACCGGGACAAGAAGCCTGGTTTTCATCTGATCCCACCCGCAAGACATCGAGTTATCTGAGATCCAGGACAACGAAGCAGGGTAAGAATTAAGATGCAGTGCTTGCTTTTTTTTTTTTTTCCTTTTAATCTTTGTTCCTTTGATGCGGAATGTATTTTTTGTTTGCGTGGATCGAAATATTATGAGGTGATGACATGGGTGACGGAGTAGTCATTTTTTATTTTTTTTTGTTTGCATGCATCGAAATATCATGAGGTGATGACATGCGAGCCGGAGTGGGATTGAGCTTTTCGTCTCGTATTAGTCTCTTTGCATTGGCTCGAATTGATAGAACAGGGCGGATTGAGTAAATATTTAATGGTTTGGTGGTCTTTGTCTTCGTTTGGTTGTCTACATTGCTCGCATTGTTTGAGTCTGAATTGTATGTTCTGTTTTGGTTAGGAAAGTTTTCAATAACCGCTGCTTTCGAGTATTTTGGTTGAATATTACTGAATGGAGGCTATGCGCAGGTCAATAATGTCGTTGCATGCTACGTCCTTGGTTTAGTATTTTGTCTTTAAATTGATCGTATATCCGTGCATTACATGAGAAGTTAAAGTCTTGTCATCTTTTCTGTTTTTTTTTTTTTTGTGTGTGTGTGAGAGAGAGAGAGAGAGAACTAGCATCCGGCGTTCATCCGTTAATTCAGGATAAGTTCAATTCTTTTAATAGGAGCATTTACCAATAAACATATTTTTGATAAAAAATTTAAGAACACCAAGCAGAAATATGAGGTTTTTTTTGGCAACGAACCAGATTACGTTAGACCTGATGAAAATGCCGGAACATGGATCATTTGAAGGATCTTGTAAGATTACTACTTATTTTATTTTGTTGACCGAAAGTTTATTCCATTACTCAAGCAATCTATTTGTTGGAATCTGAAAGCTGACTTCAATATCAAAATGCATGGAATATGCACATTACTCTCACGCATCAAATATTCTGGTTGGGTTATCTATCATAGAGAAGAACTTTTTTTGGATATTGCTGGCGGTCATTTTTCTCAACCAAGCTTATCTAAAATTCCTGAAAAATCTGCTGTGGTGGTAAATAGGATGTTAATTAGGTTTTCCTACTCATTCATTCCGTCTCTTGTTTAGTATTAGTTCAGCCTCGTCCTCTTGTTCTTTTCTCATGTTGAGAGAAGATGCTAACAATTGTAAGATATATGATCACGGGGCATTGAAGATGTGCATGGGGATTGTGGTTGATGTTGTGTAGAGCTATTGCTATTGTTGATGGTGCACCCTTTTTACCATTGTTGGGCAATTCTAACTATCATGTAATTTGTAATGAGCATTTTTGAAAGCTGTGAGGTTCTCATGTATTGTTTGCCCCTTCTTTCATATGGTTCACCATTGATGTGGGCCTAAACATTGGATATGGGTCTTCATCCAATCAAAGGGTGAGCTCTTAGTGTACAGAAAATTAAGATTCTTAGCCCTTGGATTAAAACATTTATAGTCCTTGGATTGCTTTCCCATGGATTTTTAAGGTTGTTGGCCCTATCAGGGGATTAATCCCTTCTTCTTTTATGTAGTGAATAATTTGCTTTGATTTATTTTTATTTGAAAGATTTGTAGACATGTCTATACAAACTTTTATACTTTGTACAACTTAGAAGCAATAAAATTTTTTTTGAGTTGCTTTACATATCTTTTCTACTTTCTCTACTTTCTCTACTTTCCACATGGCATCAGAACAAAGTTATGGTTTTTGCTTTCAATATTTGTTCTTCCCACGTCTTGTTGTTGTTGGAGCTCTTCTTTCCCTTAATTATGTTTGATCTCTTTGACTTCCCTTCTAAGAGGTCGACCATCATGAAGGGTGAACATCAAAATAAAATAGAACTGTAGGGGTTTCAAGTCTTGTATCGTTTGAATGTGAGAAATTATTTTAAGTGGTTCTAAATTGTGAAGACTTTTTTGAGAGAAAAGAAAAATATCTAACATCTTGTGGATCTATCTCTGAAGCTAAAAAAATCCAAAGTTCATTCTTTGGAAAGAAACATATTCCATAATAAAGCATGATTGTGGAATACTATGATGTTGGAAATTAGTTATATGTTCCCATCACTTGCAAAAAAATGGGATACCATCAAACAAACCTACTCAAAAGTTAAGGATACTGCACTGATCTACTAGATAAAATCAAAACTCTCAACTACCAACTAAGGTAACCTTTTTTTCATTGATTATGTTAATGCTATTGAAGTTTATTGAGTTGAACTTTACAAATATCTTAATATAGTGTGTTATGAGGATGCGGTTATCTTTAAGCAATTTGTGGAAAGAGAAATATTATTTGAGTTTCTTGTAGGACACATAAATGACTTTGATCAAGTTTGAGGCCAAATATTGAGTAGAGAAAACTTTCCTTATCTAAATGCGGTTTTTTCTTCCATAAATTGAAGAAGGAAGAAAAATGGTGATGCTTAATAATTTGTTGTTTGAAGCATTATAATGATGACTATTGAACTCCAAGATAAGGGATTTGTTGCCACATATTCCTCTCCTAAAGAAGGATAAAGTCTTCTCTCAAATGTAGTCTTTGTGCAACTATTTTAAGAAGAAATGATACATCAAAGATAGAAATGTTGAAAACTCTATGGAAATCCCCAAGGCTATGGTGGAAAGAAAGATGGGAACAAAAAGGAATAGAGCTGTCTTGTGGAAATAGATAAACTCAATTTAGAAGAAATTAATAAATTTTGAAAAATTTTCAATTCTTTGAAAAGTTCTTTTTGATCATGCTCTTTTGCTCAAAATTGTGATATGATTTCTGATGCTTGTGTTTTAAATGCTTTTAAATACACCTTCCCAAACTTGGATTTTAGGTTGGAGTGTTAATGACCACATCACAAATTTACCAACATCTTTCAAACCTAAAAATCCTGCCCTAGTAATGAAAAATAAAATTGACAAATGGTTTTCTAACAATTATTTCTGGACAAAAATATCTCAAATTCCCTCATTATTACTGTTAATAATGTATTAAAATTTTCTTTCCTTATAGCTAACCTTTTGTTAATCTACAAAATTATAAAAAAACAATAACTGTAAAATCATCTTTTTAGTTGATCATTGTCTATTTTAGGACCTTGCTATGGGGAAGTAGATTGATCAAGTTAGAGAGGAGTATGCAGTATATCTTCTTGAGGACCAAAATTAATTACCATGCTCCTTTATTTTCGCCCATAATTATGACATCATCTGGAAACATCATTATAGACTAGGTGACATGTAAAATTGCGTAATCGGGTATTGAGACATTTTTTTCATGAGACAAGGTGTAAGCTTCAAGGTGTTGTGAGGTGTTTTGAAGTGTAAGCCTCATAATCAACAAATTGTTCAAAGCTGCAAAGTAAAAAGTATCGTATTGACATTAAAGTACAAACAAAAAGTAATATTTTGATATCCCAACTTATTGTTATATTTAAATGTAACAAATTAATATCCTAATATTGTAGAAAATAACAAATTGCATGACATATTAAATAATATATTAACATCTTGACATCAGATCATAAAATAAGAAGTGTTATCCAGATATCAAAGTCAGAATTAATGATGTAACAATTTAAAATAAGTTTATCTCTCTCATTCCTATTATCCAACATCGAAATATATTCATCACATGATGAAGGTCACGGCGGTGGTTGGTGTCGTGCATAAGTGCAGACTAGAGAGGGAATGAGAGGAGATGCACTTGGGTAATACCTATCTTGAAATTGATTGCATGCTTGTTAATACATGTTTGTTATTTGGATAATTAAAATTTATATTTGATTTAAAAAATAAATCTAAAAATGCACACCTCACCAAAATTGAGGTGAGCCACATCTTATATCATTTGAGGCATAAGGCTCATTAAGATTTCTTTTGAAAGCACTAAGGTGAGTTTTTTATTGTGTAATTTTAAACAATGAAGCTAGGACATCCATTTTTTAAAGTCCTTCAATGTATATCTTATTTTCTTTTTATAAATGTAAATATTGGGGATTTTCATTATGAGAAATTTGAACTTGCAAAGCATCATTGTGCTGTTTTTTAGAAAAAAAAAATTAGATCCTCTACTCTTTTTATTTTAATTCACTCTAATATTTCGGACCCTCTAAAATCCTCTATATTTTTGGTGTTGCAAGAATAGATGCCAACATTATCATTCTCACCTTCATAACAATGATAAAAATCACTTTAATATAATTATAAAAATATTTTGAATTGATAATGCTCGTAGTTACTTCAATCACACATTATCATCTTTTTCTCATAGAGGGTATCATCCATCAATTCTCATGTGTTGGCACTTCTCAACAAAATAAAGTGGTGAAAAGGAAAATTCACCACCTTCTAAAGGTCATTAGGACTCTTCTCCTCTAAAATCAAGTGCCAAAATGTTACCGGAGAGAAGATTTTCTAATTGCTACCTATTTGATCAATAGAATAATCTCAATAGTAATTGACTACAAGAGTCCTTTAAATTTTCTAATAGAATTTTTACCTAGAAATTATTTCTTCTAAAAAAATTCTCACAAAAGTTTTTTAGTGCATTACTTAATGTTGATATCAACAAATAACACGAGAAAATTGGATCCAAGAGCTCTCATGTGTGTGGTTATTGGGTATTTTTCCACTCAAGAGGGTGGACGGGCTATCATCCCACCACAAAAAGAATGAAAATATAATTTTTTTATTCAAACTCATCTTCAAGGAGAAGACGACAATTTGATAAAAATTCTTGAAACCTTCATCTTTCATCTTGACACCTTTATAACCCAAAGCCGAACAAATCCTAGCATCGTCTCACTAGGTCTATATACGAGAATGAATATGCTCAGCCCAAACTTCTAAAAATCTTGAGACTCATAATTCTTATTAAGTAATAATGATTATCACATCACTACTCCATTATACCCCATCTCCTAATATATATCCTTTCTAAATTTTTTCCTGAGGCATAAGGATTTCCTTACAAACATCAGCTCCAATTGTATTACAATACCAAAAACTCTATTTGAGGCACTAAAAAGTAGAATTGGAAGGAAGCCATGTGAGAAGAGATGAATTCTCCAAATGAAAATCACACTTGAGAGATTCTAGACCTACCAAAAGAGAAAAAATTGTGTGATGTAAATGAATTTTCCTATAAAATATAAAGCTAATGGGAGGCTATGATGATGTAAGGTACGATTATTAGCAAAAAGATACTCTCTATTCTACATAATTGTCAAATTTTGACCACCAAAAACTTTTGCTTTTGTTGCAATAATAAATATAATTTGCATACCGATTTCTCTAACTATTAATCTTGGATGGTCCACCCAACAATATAACGTAAAGAATGTTATCTTACATGGGGATGTCGAAGAAGTGGTTTGAATTCACCATCAGGATTCAATTGTGCTTTCACAAAGAATATTGTGTGAAATTAAAACAAATTGCTTTATATGGATTAAAAAAAATACTCAAGAACATGGTATGATAGATTCAAAAAGCTATGGCAAGAGCTGGATATGGACAAAAACATACACACCTCATAAAGTAATACTTTGATGGAAACGTCTCAATCTTCATTGTATATGCTAATGGTATAATTATTATTGGTGATAATAATCAAGAGAATAGAAGAATTTGCTGAAAATTTTGAAATTAAAGAGCTAGTCAAATTCAAATATTTATTGGGTTTATATGTTACTTAATTTGAACAAGAAATTCTCTTAGCTTAATATCATAGACTTACTAAAGGAAATCATAATGACAAAGTGCAAGCTGTGTGAAACTTCAATTGAACTCAAATATTAAAATTGGACATAAACCAAGAAAGAAGCAAAGTAGGCATGGGATAACATCAAAGATTAGTTAAAAAATTAATCTAGTTGTCTCACATTCGATCTGACATCACATTCACATTAAGTCTTCTTAGCCAATTCTTGCACATACTTATAGAGTCTCACTTTCAAGTTGCTTATAGTGAGATATCTTAAATCATGTTCTGAGAAAAGAATTCTATATAAAAATGTAGGATATTTTACAAATTAAAGGATATAATAATGTAGATTATGCTGGATCACTTGTGGATAAACGATCTGCTTAAGAGTACTATATGCTATTAAGAGAAAATCTAATAACTTGGAGGAGCAAGAAATAAATTGTTGTTTGAAGATCTAATGTTGAATCTGAACAAGGCAATTACCATAGAATTTGCATGCTTCAATGGATCAAGATGATATGGGATGACTAAAAGTTAAGCGCAAAAAAAGAAGAAGAATTATTGTGATAATAAGTTTGCAATTAGTATGATTGTATATCATTCATTACAATAACTATCAATTTTCTATCTATATGATTGTTAAAAATCAATGAATATTTAAATATATTTTATTACAATATATTCATATCAGGTATGTTGAAGTTAATAGGCACTTCATAAAAGTGAAGTTGGAAAGTAGATTGATCAACACTTCATACGTACTACTAAGAAATCATTTAGCTAACATATTCACTAAAAACTCTACAACTTGACATTCAAAAATATATTATTAAACTTGGAATGGTAGACTTATACTATCTAATTTGAGGGGGAGTGTTGAAATCCCCATGGGACCTATAGCTATTGTCTACCCCTTCTTTAATATGGTTTGACTCTTGATATGAGCCCTGTGGTGTTTTAATTCGGAGTCGTGTGGACACCATGCAGATCTTAGGGGACACTTATTAAATTGATTGGATACGATATTAAGGTATAATATACTATCTCAAAAGATGAAAGTATCACCATACAATGAACCTATTCATCTAATAAGGACTCCTAAGGCAGATGTGTCTTCGTATATACCAGAGATCTTTTCCCTACTTTACATGAAAAAAGTAAAGTAGAATTTATTTTATGCCGGGTTCTTTAGTTTCTTATAAAAGCAAGCATCCATAGTTAATTACATCATAAAAAATGAGGATTTTTTAAGAATACTCTCGATTAAAGTAGTCCATCATATCTCCAAAGATTTAAAGGTTAGATTATCAAAAGATTGGATATTTTTGAAAAATCAAGTGAGAATTTTCAATTTAGAAGGACTTATTTTAGATTTCAAAGGGGATAAGTAGGGAGCACTCATTGTACTAGGAAGTCTAGTGAACACTCCAATCTATCTTATAATGAGGCTTTATATGTTTGAAAGAGAAGATTTGTTTTGATTTGAGTTGAAGTTTTATTAGAATGCTAGGGCTTATAGTCCATCAACACAAGATTGTGAAAGTGCATAAGAGGTGAGGATTTATGCTCGTAGCTTGAAGGAAACAAACAACCTCGGATTCTAAATCTAGGATGCTTTAGCACAAGCCAAAAACACGACCTAAATCTAAATGAAAAATGGGATATAATGATCTACCTCAATAAGAAAGAAACAAGATGATATGCATGATATTAGAACATACATAATTCAGTTATGAGATTGCTAAATCTTTTAATTATTTTGATTATAGCTTAAGCTTTAAAGTGAGGTTATGAATTATTTTAAAATTTAGTTATGAGTTATTAATGGGAGTAGAAAAATTAATTTTATCTTAAGAGCTTATCGCATCCAGGCCACACATTTAAGAAATCTATGAAGAAGATGCAATTTCTATTACACAATCTAAACACAACAATCAAACATATATAAATTTCATAAAATGATAAGAGGGCGGTGCGACCAGGTATTGCCGTACACCCCGAAAAATAAAAGAAATTGGGTAGTCGAGCTCTATCCTTATACAACCCGAATTACAAAAGTATATTATAATTGAAATTGAATAAATGCTACGGGGGTCTTCATTCTTCATTATTCTTTTCTATTCTTGGATTTGATTTGCTTCAAGGCTTCACATGGTCTCTCATGATTTTACCTTCTAGCCACTACTCATCCTAAACCCCATAGCACTAATCCTAATTCCTATTGTAAAATTACATGTTTATGAAAAAGTAAAATCTAACTACACTTATAAAATAGATGTTAGCTTAACATACATATATCCCAAGTAGTTATATTTTATAATTTGGATTTAGCAACCTGCACATGAGTTACCAAACCCACCTGCCCTAATGATGGATTATGCTTAGGGGCATAAACAATCTGCAAGTAGAAGCATTTATATTTATTTTAGCGGCCCCATTAGTATAATCTTCTGCAGAAAATATTATTAGGCTAATAACGACCTACATCTAATTTATGTATCACAATATTAACATCCATTTTAAAATATTATATTACAAAACAAAACACAACATCATATCATACACCGTCCTAACTTAGAGCTAGAAGTGGTGACTTAGCATTTTAATGTGTGTTTAGGCTTAGTGTGATATGCCTTAGCTAGACTTTTTGAATTATGATTGCCTAAAGTTTTGAATTGTTTAAGTTAGATATTAAGGATGATTTCATTTCAAGTTATTTAAAGAATTGGTGAATTTTAATTTGTATTTTTTTTGTTTCATTTGATGTTAAGATTGCTAAAAATGTGCTTGGAGAATCAAAAGAAAAATCTTCTTTTAGTAAAAATAGTTGGTGGTGGAGTTAGAGTTTGCAAGAAAAGATAATAAATAAGAAGTATTATTATAAAATTTGATTTAGATGTAAAACTTGGAGAATTGGGAAAGATATAAAGTGGTCTGTAGATTCAAGAAAGCAATATATGATGCAAAAAATTTAGCTTTTAGTGATTTATACAATAGATTATATACCAAAGAAGGTGAAAGATGTATGTATAAGTTAGTCAACCAAAGAGACGGAGAAGTAAAGACCTAGTCAGTGAGTGTATTTGAAGATAATAAAGTTTTTCTTAGAAAGAATATATTAAAAATAGGTGGATGAGATATTTTGATAAACTTTTCAAGGGATCTGAATGTACGATTGATTTTAAGAACCTTAATACCCTAAACAAAAATAGAGAATTTTATTTTTATCGTCGTGTTAGTAAATTTGAAGTTAGAGAAGCTTAAAGAAAATGAAATGTGAAAAAACAGTATGACCTGATGATATTCCAATAGAAGTGTGTAAATGTTTAGGAGATCAAGGAATTTCTTAGCTTACAAATTTTTTTAATGTTATTTTAAAGACTAAAAGATGCTAGATGAGTAGAGAAAGAGTTTGTTGGTTCTTATATTTAAGAATAAAGGTGATGCACAAGAGTGTACAAATTATAGAGGAATTAAGTTAATGTGTCATACATTAAAATTATGGGAGAGAGTAATTGAGCATAGTTACGATGTGATACAAAAAATTTCTCACAATGGTTTCATGTCGTAGATCTACTATGGATGCTATACATTTGTTAAGAGGTTTGATGGAGAAGTATAGAGAAAGTAAGGAGGATTTATATATGATATTTATTGATTTAGAGAAAGCTTATGATAAAGTTTCATGAGATGTTCTTTGGAGAGTTCTAGAACAGAAATGAGTTAATATTGGTTATATTCAAGTCATTAAGGATATGTATACTAGAGCGATTACTTGTGTCCAAACACAAGGAGGATTGACAAAATATTTTTCCATTTCAATTGGATTACATCAAGGATCAACTTTAAGCCTTTATCTTTTTGCTTTAGTTATGGATGTTCTTACTAGGCATTTACAGAAAGATGTACCTTGGTGTATCCTTTTTGCTGATGACATTATTCTTGTTGATAAGACTAGAGAGGGAGTCTAAGAGAAACTTGAATTATGGAGGTCAACATTAGAGTCTAAAGGTTTTCGTTTAAGTAGATCTAAAGCGAATATATGAAGTGTAATTTTAGTTGTAGAAGTTCTAGTGTTGTGTGACAGGACAAGTCATTAATAAGAGCGATTGATATTTAGGCTCATTGTTCAAAATGATGGTGAAATAGATGGAGATGTTATTAGTAGAATTCAAGTTGGATGGTTGATGTGGATGAATGCATCTGGCCTATTGTGTGATAGAAAAGTTCCACTTAAACTTAAGGAAAAATTTTATAAGATGGTGGTAAGACCTACAATGACTTATGATGTAGAATGTTGGCCAATAAAAGAGAAGCATAAGACTAAGTTAAGTTAAGTGAGATAAGGATGCTGGTGGATGAGTGGCTTTACTCTTAGAGATAAAATGGGAAATGAGTATGTTAGGAAAAAAGTTGGGCGAGATAAGATTAGAGAGTCCTTAGATGGTTGGCCACATAAAGCCTACCGTCTCGATGAGCTAGAGTAGATATTAGATTTGCTTATGTTAAGAAAGGTAGGGTAGACCTAAAAGACTTGTTAAGATGTATAAAAATGACCTTAGTATACTTGAATTAAATGAGAATTTGACACATAATAGGACACAATGGAGATGAAGGATTCATGTAGCCGACCCCACTTAGTGGGATAAAGGCTTGTTGTTGTTGTTGTTTGTTTCATTTGATGTTTACTTAGCATCGAAGTATTATAAAAAAAAGGGGGCTTAATCTCTTTCATCTCTACCTTAAGTTATTTTCTAAAGTATGTTGTTATGATTTTAGTTTCTTTTAGTGAATGATTTATTAAGTGTTTTATTAATCCAAAGTTTGGATTAATCTTAAAAAATACTATTCAACATGAAAGACATTTTGAGATTAATGTAATTGAATTTCCATCACATAGATAATGTTGCACTATTTTTTTCATCATTAATAACATGCATATGATTTTGAACATAGAATACTTATACATGCAATATATTTTGGCATGTTTAGATGATTATGAATGCATGTATTTTTGGTAGAAAAGAATGATTTTCATTCTTTTGTTAAATATACATACATATGTATTAAAGTTTTAAGCAAGTATGTGCTGTTGTTTAAATCAGAGAAGTGAGATAATCTAAGACTTCCTTGGGGCTACTTAAAGCCTCGTATTCTCGGGATGTCTAAACTATATACTTGATATCTTAAATACATATGAATGTACACACAACTATGAGAATGAAAATTATATAAAAGATTGTATTTTAGTGAATTATTTACACATGTAAAGTAAAGTTCTATCCAAATTCCAGTACAAGTGCACCTAGGAATGAAATTTAAATAAGTACGTGAGTGAGGTAATCTAAGACCTCCGTGGGGATACTTAAAGCCTCATATTTTCAGGATGTCTAGACTATATATTTATTATTATTCAAACATATGTAAACCCATATATGAATCATAATGATAGAATAATACTTTGACATGTTTAGTTATAAGCACATATAAATCATATATAATATCCACTGTTAATCATCAATTTAACTTTCATTTATAAATTTAAAAATAGTTTTGAGATTTATTAGTGATAATAGCCACACATATAATAGGATTAATTCAACATATGTAACTTTATATACGTAAGTATATTCATTTGATTATTTGACTTGAAAATATGATTATATGATACAAATGACATACAAAATTTATGATGATTGAAAATATATAATTGATCACTTCCACATAATTCATTCAACTACATTAATTCCTAATGACAATCACATTAAATAAAATCATTTAAGATTAATCAAAGTTATTAAATTTAATTTTTGGATTGAAGTTATTGAACTTAAAGAGGGAAAATAATGTTTGCTATTTTAACCCCATCCCATGTTAATGACTTAACATATTTAAGAAAATATAATTAAATAACTTTTATGGATTAATTAAGTTTGAATCATTAGGCAAATAATTTATTTTTTCTTTCCTAAGTCTCTTTAATTCAATTAATCATTTAATTATGAACTTCCAATGACATGCAAATGAGAAATTAAAATTGTAATGCACTTAGGGACCTAATGCAATGAATCTCATAATTAAGTATTAATTAAATAAAATAATTTAATTAAATACGTATATGATTTTTTCACATCCATGGGTTAATCATAATTTTCTTAAGAGTTTTTATGTTATTAAACACATAAAGATAAATCCACAAATTTAATTTAAATTTTTTGATCTAATTATCATTTCAATTTGATTTAATTAACCTTCACATATGAAATGGATTTAAGGAAACAATTAAGAAAGAGGCCTTAACTATTCCCCTTTATCGTTTCATTGTTAATCAGTGATTAATAATCATTAACTACTTAATTTTTACTATTTGATATTTTTAATAATTATTACATTACTTAATGAGGGTAATTAAGATTTGAATTTCAAATTCTCTAATAAATCTCAAGAAAATTATGAAAGGTAGAGGGCATTCTAAGGAATCAACACATTTAATTTGAGATTGATTAGTCAAGTAATTAAGGCTCAATTAAAGCAATTAGGAAAAATTTTAAACCATAATTAAGCACTATTCACTATTCAAATAGTAGAGATTTTATTTTTATTAAATTCTTCTCTGTTTACCTTTTCCAAAATGTGTTTACTCATATTTTTAGGATTTTTTAACAATTAGTTATGAATTTTTGAAGTTCAGGGCAATTAAACACATTTTAATCCCTAATCTCATTGGCGCCATGCGGGAGTTGTGTGGCACGCTTTCCACGTGGCGCCATGGGACAGACCACTTAAACCATCTGATGCTGTGTGCTAAGTCAGCGGCGGCGGACGCACTTTTGTCCCCGCCGTTCGATCTCGGATCGGACAGTGGGGATTAATCCCGCAGTTTTTAATGGATTAAATCTGGTAAATCTAACAGATTAATCATAACTGTCCGTTCTAATCACGCAGAACGGACGACGGGTGATAATTCGTCCCGCGAGCACCGGAAGACAGACACTGTCCGCCCTCCTCCGCTCGATATGAGCTCATTGGAGCTTGTGAGGCGTCGGGATCGACTCCAAAATGTTATGGGAAGAGATCTAAGGAGATCTTACGGTGGAATAGCACGAAATCACAATTTCATTCACAAAACACCAACACGTAAGAGGATTTCTATGGTTTGCCGAAAAAATACATCGCTGGAGCTCAAGACCGGTAGTTCAACGACTGAGGTAGCTTCGTTTTGAAGAGATGAAGTTATGTTGAGAAGTTTGAGAGTTGCCTCCCCGCCGGTGGCTTTGTGGACCAAACGCCGTCGCTAAGCTCGCTGGAGTTGGTCTAAGAGTGGTCTTAGGTGCTTGAATCGATCAGGAATCGATTCGTTTCGCCTCGCCGGAGCTTGAGGAAGGTGTGAGAGAAGTTAATTGAAGTTTGGTGGAGTTTATGTGAGGTTGGACGGAGAGGGGGCTTTGTTTCGCTCGATTTTGGTGTCGGCGGCGATGGAGAGCTCAAGGGAGATCGGGAATGCTTTGGGGATGCTCATCTCGACTCACTGAAGCTTTTTGTGTGGTTTGAATTCGATGGGGGAGGAGTATACCCTCCTCCTCGATTGATCTAATGACGGCTTTTGGCAGTCGTCCGGCCGATGCAGGCAGTCAGGGATGGCAATGAGGTGGATGCTCTTAAGTGGCTGGAGGAAGAGAGTGGGCTAGCAGTGTGTGTACTCCCTCCTCTAAGTGTTCCATTGGGGTGACTTGGGTTAGCTCACCTCCGCTTGAGCCATGGCTGACCCAATTAGCTTTGGGTCAAGTTAGCTAGTGGTCCAAGTGTACAAATTGAGCTTAGGGGTCACTGCCAAGGGTGAGAGAGTGGGTTTGACCATCCAAATGTGGATTTTATCTCATTTTGAGGGGTTTACCCAATGAGTTTTAGGTTAATTTGGGTCCAAGATGAGTTGAGTTTGATTTGGGCTGACCCATGGTGACCCAAGGATGGGTCATACCAAGTTGATTGGGTTTGGGCTTGATTTGATTTGGTTTGACTCAATTTGACTAATGTAGATCAAATTGGATTCATTTGGGTTAGGTTGATCAATTGGTCAAATTAGGTCAAATTGGGTCAAATTGATGGTTTGGTTTAGCTCAAATGATCATTTGAGATGTTTTGGTTCAATTGGTTTGGTTTAATTTGAAGTAGATTTGAATTTGACTCTTATAGGTTCATATGAGTCAAATGGATTAAATCGACCAATTTGGTCAAATTGGCCAAATTGGCTTGAGTGGAAGGTTGGTTTAGGTTCAAATGATGATTTGAGAATGATTGTAGGTATTGATTTGAATTGATTTGGATTTGGGAATGATTTAGTTCAATTTGACCCTTTAGGTCAATTTGGGCTAAATGGGTCAATTGGGTTGGTTTGATTCAATTGGGTTCAATTGAGGCTTGGATAATATTCAACAATCAATTTGTGATGGATTTGAGTTATTGGTTTTAATCAATTTGGTTTAGGATTTAATTTGGCTCAATTTGGCCATTTAGGTCAAATTGTGTCAACTTAGGTCAAGAGCCCAAGTTGGCTTGGTTTGGCTTGATTGATGGTTGGGTTATGTTCAATAGTTAATTTATGATTGAGTGGAAGTATTGGTTTCAATTGATTTGAATTGGAGTGAGGTTTGGTTCATTTAAATCATATATGTCAAAATGGGTTAACTTGTGTCAAGTGATCAAATTAGCTTGGTTTGATCCAATTGATTGCAATTGGACAATCAATGATAGTTAGCAATCATGGTAGAAGGTATTGAATGGGTTGGTTCAATCCAATTTGGGTTGGATTAGAGTTTGGATCAAATGGATCCTTTAGGTCAATTTGGGTCGAGTGAGCCAAATGGGTTAATTGAGTTGAATTGGGTTGAGTTTGATGATTGATTTAGGATTGATTGATGACTTTGATTGCAATTGATTTAGATTTAATTTGATTTTTGCTCATGTAGATCTTTTAGGTCAAATGGGCTAAGTTGGATTGATTGAATTGATTTGATTGGTTTGAGTGGATTGTAGGTCTTGGAAGGGTTTAAAATAGAGGTTTGAATAATTGGAGTGTTTTTGTGAAGTTCAATTGGATTTAGTTCAATTGAAAAGGTTTGAGTCATAGGATGATGGTGGAATTGGTTAGGTTAAGGATTAGGCTAATTTTGGCTTAGAGCTTGGATATAGAATATGATTCAATTTGAGGTTGGCTTTGGATAAGTGGACAAGCATGGATCATGGTTTATGCCATATGATAGTTAGGTTCCGTTGGTCCCAAGGTATAGCTTAAGCCCATGGTATACCTTCCTAAGTCTCTAGGCTTGAGTTTAGTGTTCACCTAATCACTAGAAGTGTCTTATGATTAAGGAGATTCTTGTGTCTAGAAGATTCTTAAGTTTAAGGAAGGATGAGTCGATCCTCACTCCAAAAGTGAGATCAACAGGCTCACACATTGGATCGTCATTTAATAAAATGCTACTCTTTTATTGCATACAAATTAAAATCTTTTGCCCTTGAATTATAAAGCATTTAGAGCTTTTGGATTGCTTTCCATGGATCCCTAGGGCCTTTGACCCTAAAGGGGTATTAATCTCTTCGTATTTTATGTATCGAGTAATTTTCTTTGATTTATTTTCTTTTTGAAAGACCTATAAACATATCTATATAAACATTCACACTTTGTATAAATAAGAAGAAATAAAAAAAAAAAAACTCGGAGTATTTTTACATATCTCTTATACTTTCTCTACGTTTTTACAAAATAATACTTGTGTTTTCACATTTGCTCTTTTTAATAAATTGGTTAACATGAGTTTAGTGAATGGGTATAATTGTTTTTTCTGAAGCTTGAGCACAATATGAAATTGGCTAATTGGGTTGTACGCTTGTAACATTAAATGAGAATTACATTTTTATAAGCTTGTGACATCTAATGTGAATTGCATTTAGCCTATGTTTTATAAAGAGGCATTCTATGCAGCCTAGAACATAGTTCTTTGTTCTACATCATTCTTGTAAACTTATTTAGCTCGCTTAGGTGTAAGGATTTGTAAAATCATCGCATTTGCTATTAGGCAGTGTAAGAAAGCACAAGAACTTGCACAGGCTGAATTCTTCTTTAATGCTGACCATAATGTGGGCTCCGAAAATTCACCACCGACCTTTCGATGAAGAGAGTATGATTTATGTGTCCGTGAAATTTTCAGAAGGCAGATGGAATAGTAGATAAGACACTACCCAGAGATTCACCCTCATTTTGTGAAGATTTTAGATCTGGTTCCAGGTTTCCTACAGGCGCAAGCACCTATAGTTAATTACCCCTCCCAATGTTGAGAGAGAATTTTCAATTAAGGATAGTCGTTAGGTCGCGAAATGCGTAGCGTATAGTAGCAGCATGTGAAGTTTAAAATTTAGGGTTTAGGATTTATGAAATTCGCCATTATTTAACTTAAAGCATATAGTTGGTGGATTGATGACGTGCCCGATCTAGATCCCATACTTGATCCCAGGTGTGGTCCCCTACTTAGTGGGGCGTGGTTGTCACAGAGGACCCCTACCTTTATTGGTCAAAGTGTAACAGAATCTTTGGAAGAGGAGAGTGAAATTTTGCATGCCCGGTGAAAAAAATTATTTTTCTTGATAAGAATGTTTCTTCGATTAGTCGATGAAGTTGAATAAATATTTAAGAAGCGGTGAAATTGTATTTTTAGCCAAATTAGATGTATTGAATAAGGAGGTGTTTGAACTGAAAAACATTCTAGTTGTTTCGGAATTTCCTGATGTGTTTCCGGAGGAATTACCAGGGTTGCCACCAGCACGAGAAGTGGAGTTAAGGGAAAGGAGGAAACGAACTCGATCAGCGTGAAGGAAATCAGAAGGGCGGGCAGCGGTGGAAGGAAATGAAATAGATGAACGTCGATCCGACCATACCGTCGAACTTTAATCCACATGCATCTTAGACCGTCTTCTGATGGCTACGAATAATAAAATTAATTGCAATTAGAAATAAGCTAATTGGATTAATTGGATATTACATTACTCTAGAAGGATCCTCGGCGCATGAGTTTGTCGAAGAATCTTGTAGACACATGGTGTTTGTCAAGAAAAGCTTAAGTCCCCTTTAAATTAAAAGCTTTGTATCAAATATACTCATGATTCATAACTCAAAGAGCCATCGGGGAATATACAACTGATCATATATAATATAATTCGCCATCACGATATAATTATAATCGTCTATGTGAAACCTACTGGCTAAATCACGTGGACAGGGGACACAGGCCACATCTTTATTGACATGAGATTATTTGAGTTTGAATATATTGATTTATTTGACTTGACATTAGCTCCTTTGTGAGCTAGATTTTTCTTAATATGCCATCCCCAATAAATGATCGTGGATGAATGAATGAATTGTTTGCTTTAAGTTTTTAAATAATAAATTTCATTTAGTTCAGATATTTATTTAGTTGAAATTTAGTTTTATGATGAATTAGTTTAGAGTTCAAGTATCTTTGATGATAATATCCTCTCCGATTAAGATTTTCAATCAATGCGACAGGGTAGATTTTGTCAACTCTACTTATTTGCTAGTAGAGGATTGGGTCTATGACTTATGTGTAATTTAAATTGCGAAATTGATATCATAATCCTAACTCTTATTGCAAATATAGAGGATTGGGTTTTATGATCTAATATAATTTAAGTTCATTTAGAAGTTGGTCATTTAGTAGACCTTGTCAACTCTATTTTAAGTATAGAAGATTAGGTCTATTGTGATCAAGTTCTATGGAGCTGAATATTTATATTCTTCGTGGACTTAAATTAGCATAT
Source organism: Cymbidium sinense (assembly GCA_021442155.1). Lineage (NCBI taxonomy): Eukaryota > Viridiplantae > Streptophyta > Magnoliopsida > Asparagales > Orchidaceae > Cymbidium > Cymbidium sinense. Next base: position 134,551,226 of record CM038224.1, read on the forward strand.
GAATACATTCATTAACTCCATGCATATAGTTGTAAAGGATTGAATTGATTTTATCATTATTCTATTTTTTATTTAAACCCACGCAACATCCTCAGACACAAAGTTTAGGTGCTTGGTATAAGTGTCGAGGCTCATGCGAGTATTTAGTAATTTAGACAATTTTATTTCTAAATTATGAGATTAATTTCATATTTATTTAATCTCAACTTAGTGCATTAGTCTTTTGATTAATATTTTGCACTTTTAAATCTACATGTTGACATTTATGTATTTATTATGACTTAGACAATTTCATCTAATTAATGAAATCATTGATTTTGAAAATCATAATTAGAATAAATTTATTATTATTATTTTGGATTGAAGGAAGCTCCATAATTTGTGCAAGATTTAATTTAGTATCATCTTCTGTCTGCTTGTACGAAGAATTGTAGATCCGGTGACGATGATTTAGATTGAAATCCAAAACATCGTAGTTTTGCTCACAATTAGCTTGCTTATTGAATTTTTCAATTCTCAAATATTATTTGGCTTGTAGTCTTTATTGAGCTTTAGTTATATTTGCCAATAAGTTGCTCGTCTTTAGTGAAAATCTCTTTTGAAATTCATTTGATTTGAAAATAACACTCAACAAATCTCATATGTATAAATTTTATGTTTAATTGAAGTCTTCTTTAGTCCATCTTAAATTAGACATTCTGATATATGGATTAAATAAGAAGACTTATTCTTTGTGAATCTCACTATAAAGCTTGATTTGAGTTCTATCTCATTTGAAAATTATCCTTCTAGCTTCATGCAACCTCCCTATAAGTATGACATGAATTCAAAGTCATGTTTGCATTGCATCGTATTTCAAATCTAGATTTCAAACTTGTTGTAAATCTCAAGTGATCTAATTGTTTGTTTAACTGAGATTTCCTCTTAGATTACTCGAAGTGAAATATTGCAAGAATTACATTCGAATTCAAGGAGATCTTTTGTGCTTCCATTGGATATTCATTCAGATTATCTTCTAAATCGATTGAAATGAGATATTGAAGTGCTAAACTTATATTTGTTGCTGAGATATTCAGTTCACTTCAAGTTCATAAATTTGTTTGAGTTCAATCTACTTTTTTTATTTGAAATATAATTTTTAAATTCATTTCAAATTTATTGTAAGCTCTTTTCTCTCATTTTTTTTTTAAATTTTGATTTTTTTGAAACTCATATTTATGTTTATTTTATGAAATTTTACAATTTAGCATATTCAAATTTCGTTTTAGCTTGTTTATTTTTGATGTGCTTGATTTCTTTTTAAATAAATCTTGATTCTTTCCCTTTCTTTTGAAGTCTAAAATTTAGTTAAAAATTCGGCATAGGGGGCTACATTGAAATGGTTTTGGCTTACTTGGTTTGCTTTATTGAAGCGTATGGCGTATCTGATCTTTTGTCATTATCTTTGTATGCGTCACATTGGACATTAGTGAGGTCTTGAAACTTGCAAAATGAAACACAAGCACAAATATACAATTTTTCACACTTCTTTACATTTACAATCAACAACAACGATAAACCTGCACATCCACATGACTGATTTGTGACTTAAAAAAAAAGGTAATGTTTAAGTTTAGTCTCCCTTTATCCTAATGAAGTAGAATAGAAAAGCCAATTAAAAGTTCGATTTGGATGTGAGAAGCAAGATGCGGAAAGGAAATTTATGCAAGCTTGATAAATGGCATGAAGGATAGCTGTCGAGCTGCACAAGGATACATGAATCGGAGATGGGTGTTTTTTAAAAAAAGAAAATGCCAACAGTAAAGGGAAATGGATTGGTTGGCTGTTGTAGTGATCCCTTTGAGGAAACAAAAGGATTAGTCTGTTTAGGATTTCTTCTTGATTATCGGGATGATGCAGGAAGAGTGATAAATTGTAGTTGTATTGGATTTCCTCAAATGAAGAGTAGAAGAAGGAAAATAGAAGGATCGGCCACGACTAATATGGTGTGAGGAAATATGAGTTGCAGTTCTTGGATGAATGAAATTGGGAAACGAGAGAGGGTTAATGTGCCGTTGAGCGCTCGATTGGAGGGAGGGAATGGCACTATTAAAGCAATAAACCAAGAGAAAGAGAGAAAATAGGTGGGGGAAACACCGGAACTGAGAGGAACCTTCCTAATGGAAGAGTTGCCTCTAGGCAACCGCCGTTTGTGAGAAATAGAAGTCGGAGGAGTCAGGGCTTATGGTTTGTGGGAGGCGTGGATCTCAAGCTCGAAGCCAAGGGGATCAGGCAGGTGAGTTTTTTGATCGAGAGTCCGTGAGGAGAAAACCGAGAGTGCTCTTGCTAGGTTGAGGGAATCAGACGAAAAGAGAGGGCTTTCGATGTTTACCTGGATGGAAGGAATAGGGATACTGGGAGTTTGGTTGGCGGAGAGAGTAAACGGGAGAGTCCTTGGTCTCTTGCACGAACTAGGGAGCTCGGTCGATCGAGGAAGGATGAAGAAACCGCGAGAGCAGTCGGGACGAATGGGATTCGAACAGAAGAAAGAAATCGGGCAGGGAGGATTGAAATTTTTTCGAGAATCACTAACTGCGCTATCCTTAGAACGGACGAGGGCTTCAGATATGTTTCCCACGAAAATTAGATTGTAGGGCTTGCTATTTGGACGACAAGAGGGTTCTTTGAGTTTCGGTTGCTTAAAATTACCCCAATCTCCGGGAAATCTCCCATTATTTGGCCGATTAAAAGCTCCTAAATGCACGTTAATATTTTCCATATATGACAATAAGTGGGATTTGAAAATTTTGAATGAAATTTTGAATGCCATTAAGAAATATTTATGGAAAATATTTAATCTGATCAATAATCCCTATTCATATGAAAATTTTGATTTAATTATATTATGATTTAATTATTAAAATTAAATCGAACTGTGTTTAATTAAATTAGATGTTTGATTTTCGCAATATCACGTCAAAATTCCTGTGAATCTTACCGAAATTAAACCCATATAATATGAGTATCATTTCTAAATAAATTCGACGTTCCAGATTCAACGGCGTAATCCGTTTTATGATCTGAGGTCATTCGGGCAATGTCGAGATCGATCGAAGTAGATTTGTGATTAATTTAGGCGTCGTCGCACTCTGAGGCTTGCTATTTGCTCCACGCTTGACCGAATCGATTGCGAAAGGTCTTGTTCAATAGTTTTTGATGTTTCAGCGACAACGACGCAGTCGGTTTCGCGAAAGGAGTTCATTCGAATAGCTTCGAGGCATCTCGACTTCAATATGCATGAAATTGCCTATTCTATTTATTTTCCTTTATTGGATGGCAATTGATCGTGTAAAATATCAATTTTGATTGATTTTGATATTCTGAACGCATTGGTGCAGTTGATTTCACGATCGGAGGACATCTCGATCGATTTCAATCTTGATCAAGACGTTTTCAACTCTCATTTTCATGACGCTGCATCTAATTCTTGGTAATTTCAATATATTTGCCTAATTAATTACTTATAGGTCAACACATAATTGTTAGTTTTGTCTTAGTGTCAAATTTATACTTTCTAAATGTATGTTGAAAGTTGAAAGTTTTTGAACTTCATTCTTGTTGTGAAAGTTTTGGTGATTTTGATGGTTTGAGTGGCTGGCTTTGTAGTTGTAGATGTATAGATAAAATGGAGACATCGTCGGTTTCGTCATGAGGTCTACAAGTTATTTTGGAGTGTTGCATGAGATTGAGTGGCTGGGACTTTTATGTCTTTAAAAAAAATCAAGTTATTTTAAATATTTTTAAAAATAATTTAATTTGCTTAAAAAAGTAAAGAAGAAGTTACAACATACTAACCAAATATGTTTGTTTAACTTAAAAAAAATAGAAACAAAAAATGATGTCAAACCGACCCTTAGGTTCTGGTGATTTCTATTTTATTCTTTAAATTCTATGCAAGCAGAAAAGTCATTTATGAATATTTCTTGACAAAATTTAAAGTTAAAACAGTTATATATGTTTATATATAAGTAACATATTGGATTACAACATGCTCATCTTGTGTTTTAAAAATGCTGAAATACTTGTTGGTGTCGCCAAGTGCTGATACTCCACGTTGTTGTATTCGTAGTTAGCATTTATTTCTAGTTCTTACTGTATTTTGAAATATACTTGTTAATAAATTCTTTCTAATGCTGATTATATTTTGAAATGTGCTTATAAATTTCCACACATTTTATAATGAATTTAGTTAATGATCATATATTTTGTATTTGCATGATGGAAAAGATGCATATTTAAACACTGTAGTTGTTTCAACTTATAAGCATGAAATTTTTGCAATCAACAAAATTTTAGTATTGAACACATCATATATTATTCACTTTTTAAATTGTTTACCATTTGTCAAAATGATGATTATTTTTTTATCAATTAATAATATACTTATTACATCAACAACAACAACAACAACAACAAGAAGCCTTAATCGCATATAAGTTATACTGAATCCGTCTCCATTTTATCCTATTATGTGTCAAATTCTCATTTAATTCAAGTATACTAAGGTCATTTTTATATATCTTAACCAAGTCTTTTTTGGGTCTACTTATCTTTCTTAACATAAAGGCAAATCTAATGTATCTACTCTCCTAACGGGTCATCATAGGCGTTTTATGTGTAAACCATCTAAGGCGACTCTCTCTTATCTTATCTGAGCTCCAACTTTTTCCCGAACATACTCATTTTGTATTTTATCTCTAAGAGTAAAGCCATTCATCCACCTAAGCATTCTCATCTCTGTAACACTTAACTTAGTCATGCTTCTCTTTTATTGACCAACATTCTGCACCATAAGTCATTGCAGGTCTTTCCACCATCTTATAAAATTTTTCCTTAAGTTTAAGTGAAACTTTTCTATCACACAATAGGCCAAATGCATTCCTCCACTTCAACCATCCAACTTGAATTCTATTAATAACATCTCCATCTATTTCACCATCATTTTGAACAATAGAGCCTAAATATCTGAATTGCTCACTCTTATTAATGACTTGTTCACCTAATGTCACAACACTACCACTAGAACTTCTACAACTAAAAGTACACTTCATATATTCAGCTTTAGATCTACTTAAACGAAAAACTTTAGACTCTAAAGTTGACATCCATAATTCAAGGTTCTCTTGGACTCCCTCTCTAGTCTTATCAACAAGAAGAATGTCATCAGCAAAAAGCATACACCAAGGTACATCTTCCTGTAAATGCCTAGTATGAACATCCATAACTGAAGCAAAAGATAAGGGCTTAAAGCTGATCCTTGATGTAATCCAACTGAAATAGGAAACTATTTTGTCAATCCTCCTTGTGTTTGGACACAAGTAACAGCTCTAGAATACATATCCTTAATGACTTGAATATAACCAATATTAACTCTTTTCTGTTGTAGAACTCTTCGAAGAATATCTCTTGAAACTATATAGTAAGCTTTCTCTAAATCAATAAATATCATATGTAGATCCTCCTTACATTCTCTATGCTTCTCCATCAAATTCTCTTAACAAATGTATAGCATCCATAGTAGATCTACCTGGCATGAAACCAAATTGATTGTGAGAAACTTTTGTATCACATCGTAACCTATGCTCAATTACTCTCCCATAATTTTAATGTATGGCACATTAACTTAATTTCTCATGCACACTCTTGTGCATCACCTTTATTCTTAAATATAGGAACTAACAAACTCTTTCTCCACTCATCTGGCATCTTGTTAGTCTTTAAAATAACATTAAAAAGATTTGTAAGCCAAGAAATTCCTTGATCTTTTAAACATTTCCACACTTCTATTGAAATATTATCAAGAACTACTGTTTTTCCACATTTTATTTTCTTTAAAGCTTCTCTAACTTCAGATTTACTAATACAACGATAAAAATGAAATTCTCTATTTTTGTTTAGGGTATTAAGGTTGCTAAAATCAATCGTACTTTTAGATCTTTCATTAAAAAGTTTATCAAAATACCTCATCCACCTATTTTCAATATCCTTTTCTAAGAAAAACACTTTATTATTTTCATCCTTAATACATCTCACTTGAACTATATCTTTACTTCTTCTATCTCTTTGGTTGGCTAATTTATACATACATCATATTTGAGCATAGGTTACATACACCTCACTTAAACTAATAATATACTTATTGATCTAATTTGATGGCAATTTTATTCATCATATTTTCGGTTTCAAAGATTTGTTCTTTTCAATGGTTACTTAAAAAGCTTAACCTTGAAGTTTTCTTGCACATTGTTATAGGGGGTTCAAATATTAGCACTGTAATAAAATGTTTAAGGGGCTATTTGGTTGGCTGGAAAAGGAACACAGTGTAAAATAAAATTAATATAATAGAAATGTAGTACATTTGAATTACTTTGTTATTGTTTGGATGAATGTAAATCAAGTTCAAGAAGTTTTTTTTTATATTTGATTTGAGTAAAAGTAAAATTAATGTAAATCTTAAAAGTGGTTGCTGATAGATGGTGACTCACTTTTCACTGACCAGTGTTAAGTAAAACCTCCCAAAATAGGTGAAATTGTTTTTCACTAAATTTAAACTGAAGGCTGAAAAAGGAATGCATTGGATTTTTACATTGAATTTCTTTTTCAGTCAATAAAACACATAAATTTTCTTTTTTCTTTTTAATTGAAAAAGAAATACAAAATATTCTTTTTTCAGTCAATCAAAACATGAGTGATGATTCTGATAGCTATTAAAATGAGGTTTTTTACTTTTGCAGCTTTCCAAAATGGATTTCAGCTGGTTTTTAAAACCATGATTTATAGTTGTACAGAAAAATCTCAGCATCGTATTGTTCTTGCTACTTTACACCACCCTTTTATTCCTCTTTCGAGAAACAATACTCGATGATGCTTCAGAACCTAAATGATTTTATAGGGTATAGTGAACACGGATTTTGAAATTTACTGGTTTTGTTGACAAAGTGGTGTTTTTTTTTTCATCGTCTTTTGTTTCATAAAAATGAACTGAAGTTTGCTCTTTATCTGCATGGCAAATTAAATAAATCTGAAATAGCTCTGAATTTTTATTCATAATTTATATGATAAACGACTCCAACTGTTTGATGGCCAGACAATTTGACACCTGTTTCGTGGCTTTGGTAGTTCAATTGGCGAAGAAGCTGTCAGAATGCCTATATATGAAGACCCAAATAATCTTATTCTCGATGCCAAAAGCAAACTTAAACATGTTGTCAATAATGCTTCTAAAGCATCTGAAACTTCTATAGCTAATGAAGCTTCAGGAGACCACCCTGACCATAAGGCTTATGTTAGAACAATGAAATCAGAGCATGAAGGAAATGAAGGCCGTGTAGCCTCTGCTATTGTGGTCTCCATCACGAAGGGTGCAAATGTTTTGAAGGAACATCAAGTTCCTCATATGGAAAGTATTCATTTGGATACTGATGTTGCACAGACACTGATGCGTGACAAAGGTTCAAATACTAAAATTCTGTTGACTTCAAACGCTGCAAATAATGGAAGGTTCAAGTACACTGTTCCTCAACCCTTTACCCTTGCAACTGACAAGCGTGCTGCACGTGCCTGCAAATTTACTGCTGCCACTTTATCTAATAATGATAAAAAACATACAAATATGGTCAACACCGAGTCGCCAAACCTAATAAAGAAGAGTCAGGTTTGTATCTGGTAATTTTTGTATATTTCTTCTTGATTTTTCTTCGGTTGTGCTTTTTATTTTGTTTCCTGATTATAGACTTAAGGCAAGTGTAGGTATGAACATAATGGAACTTTTCTCCCAATAATGATTTATACTATTTATGTTTTGTACACTAAGGTTTTGTTATAAGAAATACCCCATCCCCTTTTCTTTGCATAGGCCAGAGCTCTAATCATTGGAAGTTGTGTTTAGAAGTCAAAGGAAACAGACAATGAATTATATTAGGGAAAAATCTCAAAATAATCTGACTCTTTGTCTGTGGCTAATTTAGTTTCATAATATCACTTTTCTCTAATTTAATTCTTTGACCATATTAAATTGATCTTCAGTGGTCCCTCTGTTTAAGTCAAAGTTATATTTGACGGAAAGTGAGATGTAAGTTGTCGCAGAAGGTCTGGGAGAAGGGTATTTTAGGAAAAGCTATAATTTATAATTACTGTTTACAGGAGAAATCATTTGGCATTTTAAAAAATCTAGCATAATGGTGTGGAGTTACTGAAGTAGCAAGCATAGTTGAAGAAATTGAAATTCGAAATTCATTGAGTGGTATGGGTTATAGAGGAACATGAGAAAAATATAATGCACAATTACTTGAACTTCTGAAAATGCCCCTAAAGTTAACTTTAGACATCACCTTTTCTCACAATTCCTAGTATCTAGTAACCGAGGCATCATTTTGGAGCAGTTTTGTGGAGTTGAGTGACTAGTGCAGAGACATGTGATGGGCTAGGATTAAATCAGCCACATTCGAATAGGTAGGGGACAATTTTGGGTTTTTTTTAATCATTACAATGCTTTGACCCCATTGGATTTTAATGCTGTATGCAAAAGAACTTTATTTTGTATTGGATTTGTTTGGCTGTTATATAACACAGCTTTAAGAAAATATGGTACTGATTCATATATATTTTTTTTACTTCGTTGCTTTATGTAGGCTACCTTACATATTGAATCGAGGAAACCTCTTCAGTCTGAGATCATAAAGCACAATGTTGAAGAGGATGTCAGCTCTGTCAATTCTTTGTATCCTTTGTTTAGTAATTTATCTTTTTGTTATTTCTAGTTTATTGTGTCAAGAATGCCACCATTATTGTGTCCTGAACAATGCATAGAAGTACAGCTTCTGTCAAGGCCCTTAAAAGTAGGATCACGATTGCATTTGCTCCCACTTTCAGAGTCAGTGAGCGTGCTGAGAAATGGAAAGAGGTAGTTTTATTCTTTATTGTTATGCATATGTGGTTCTTGACATTGTCTCTATGAAATACTGAAGCTATTTCTTCTTGCTATCGTTTTAGTTTTATTCCAAATTAGAACAGAAACAACAAGCTGTTGAAGCTGAGAGGATTAAGTATGAAGCTAGAAAAAAGGTATATTGTATAATAATAGATTGACTGACCAGTGCAATTTGCAATAATCTACGCTTTGGTTTTATCTCTTTCAGTATTTATAAGTAGCGTTTTAAATGAGTTGGTTTCAATTTGAGTTTCCGGGGCAATGGTACCTGATTTTCTCTTGGTTTTTTAATTTAATTTTTATTTTCTATCGTTTGTAAAATATAGATAGTCTAGCTTCAGGCGCAGGAAGATTTTACCCTCTTGTATTCTCATTTATAAATGTCAGGAGTCTTATAATTTCAGAAATTATACTGACAGTGGCAGTCTGTATTATTTAGAAGCAAGCCATTTGGATGACTGTAGATGATATACCATGCTATCGATCAACATAATATCCATGTTCTTGAGACTTAAAAGTGCATGAACTCTAAATTGCTTGAATGTGCGATGCATATGAAGGAATAAAACTACCTCCTTGAATTTGCTATCTTTATCTGTTTAATTTGTTTGTTTCAACACTTTATACCAGTATCATTCATTTTGTTTCTAAGTGATTTATTTATATTTTTTTTTTTGACATTTTTCCTTCTAGCAAGTTACTTCAACGCAAAGAAAACTCATCTTGAAGAATTTGATTGGCTAATCATTTTTAGCTATGATGTCTCCTTTGTAAATTCGAACTCTTTGATAAGGTTCCTGATTATTCCATTTAATTCCATCTAGACCTTGATAAAACACCTGAATTTTTTTCCTTTACCCCTGTCACGTATGATACTTGGAGTAATCCTTAGTTTTTATAAGATAATAAAATGCAGACATAAGCTGAATTTTGTTACTTTTTTATGTTGTTTACTGTTTCTTGAATGCCGAAATCACAGATTTGAGTTACCATTGTTCATCTTCCTGTGCTGCGTACTTTTTTTAAATTTTATTATTATTTATTTTATATTCTCTTGTGCTGCGTACTTATATATAGCTTTTGTAGTTATTTCCTTGAGACTGATATATGTAGAAAAGTTTTCTTTGCAGTTTAGTTCGTTTACTGCTGTGTTTTGACTTTCATTCTCCAGGAAGAAGAAGAGGCAGCTTTAAAAGAACTAAGGAAGAGCATGAATTTTAAAGCTACTCCTATGCCTAGCTTCTACCATGAGGGACCTGCTCCCAAGACTGAACTCAAAAAGGTAATTATTTTCGTAAACATGTGTTAGGGGACAACACTGTTTCCATGCATGCTAGATGACCTCCTTTTTTCCTAGAGATTGTGTTCTAGATAGAATAAAAACTAAATTTTCTATGCTTTTTATGACATGGTGGATTAATTAAGAAACTGAGTAGGATTTAACTGCTTTTTGACTCATCATTGTCATTATTTCTTTTTGTTTTTGAGTTGTTGCCTTCTAGTATATGTACAATGCTTTTGTGATTGTTTGTCAGACTTGCAAAATATTTGCAAGGGTGAGTATAGTCTGTACAACACCTCCTTATCAGAATAAAAGCATAATAATGAATAAGCTTAGAAGGGGCAAACCAACAATTTAAGATTTTAAGTTACTAGCTTATATGCTTTGCAACTTTGATAGAATCATGCTACCATAAATCTAACTAAACAACCCACTATAAATAATTTATAAATATTAAATAATTATGGATTGAACAAACCATGTCTAGTTGGAATTATCTTAACTTTGAACACTAAGGCTAGTACAAGTTATGATTGTTATAATATGTTTCCATCACTAATTAATGTCTATAGAAGAAATAAGATAAATAACATATATGCATCAAGCGACCAACCAAAATAATGTATCCACCAAGTTTGTCAAACTCATTGCATGCATTTACTAATGAATGATTTAATAATTAAGATTATATGTGTATAACAATTAAGCCACATCAATTAGGGCTATACTATAATTCTTTACAACAACACATTCAATTACCAGGATTAATCAGCCATTGGTATGTTTGCTATGCTAGGTACTCATCGTTCATGATACATAGTGGACTTCCAAGCACCCACATTCCATTTGCACTCCCCTCGAGAAACATGCCCCTTTAAAGCAATTATTGGGACCTTTGCTAGAGAAATCCAATATCGTCTGAATCATCAAAATTTGATATTAAGTTATGAACATTTAAAATAATTATTCATTGATAAAATTTTAACTAATGTATATTACAACTATACCGAAATCTAATATATATATTTTAATCTTGAGCTCCTTACTGAACCACACTCTTCTCCTATCTTAAAATTTCAACTATGGATAACACAATTGTGATAACTTCATCTACAACTATTGCTCTGACCAGCGTTTGTCAATTGCTGATGCCTCTAATGGGACGTGTGGCTAAAATAATCTTGTAATCATTATCTCTTTGTTGTTTTGTCAGCACACCACTTACCTTGTCTTCATTGGGGTCTCCTTTGTTTTTTACAATCATTAGCATGACTGGCAAAGGCTAATGATGTAGCTATAACTTTGTTGACGACTATCTTATCACCTCTGAAAACTTTCATTAGATCTCCTATCTTGTTTTCTTAATGTTTTTAAATCAAAATCTTGGAAATGATTTAACCGTAAAAATTTGAGATCATAAAGATGAACTATAAAAATATGATGAATTTGAACAAAATAATTCTACCTTCATTTGAACTTTGAAGCAAGTCTCTCTGTTACCTTGACTTTCTCATGCCCATTTTTGGTTTTCAAGCCTACATCTAACAATCATTTTTAACTCATTGTACATTTGAATTCTTAGATTTTTCAAAAGCCAACCCTATTTCAAATAGAAACTTTGACAATTTTATTAGAGTATCTCAAGAGGAATGCTACTCGTCAAAATCCTTTTAATGGAATTCTTTGCCAACTCAAATGATAGACTTTTACTGGAACTTGAAATACAGAATAAAAAGTAAATTGTAATTAAAACTCATTTTCGTGTCATGGCTTGGAGATATCTGGGCATAGATTATAGTCTAAGTATCATTTAATTTATCTAAAAATTTAATAATTAAATTACATATTATTTTATTAATTTAAATAATTAGGATCTAACAAGCCATTGTAGTGAATTTTGTTTTGCTCTTTGGGCTACAAATATCTTGTTGATGTTAAGTGCAGCCATATAGCGTGTCATTGCATTAATTTGGTGTTATCGTTGGCCAGCCTTTTATTTGTTAATTTTCTTCAAACTATTCTATAATGATCGCATTTACTTATTATTTTGGAAGATAATGTGGTATTATTATTAATACTTTGAATTATGAATGACATTTTTCAACTTTTATTTTCTAATGCTTCAGGCCCTCTGTTTGAAATTGTTCTTATTTGTCTATTTACATGATGGTAATGTGATCTTTTAATGGTTATCATCATATTTTTCTATGCCTCGTCTAACCTACCATGTTGAACCAAAAATTAAGATGGACATTTGTGTGCAAAAATATGTTTTCATCTCTTCTTATTATCCTTCCATATTTATCCACAATCTTATGGACTTACTGCCATTTAAGCTAATTCACTATGTGCAACGTAGCCCTCTTATGTGCCACCAGTGATTCTCTTATCATTAGTTTATGACAATAGATAGACTCATTTTACATCCTATACAACAAATATTTTTAGATCTACATCTTTCAATGACTATTGAAACTTAGATCTATTTTATGCAGTCTTTATGAACATGAGGCATCATTTAGGAGGTGTTTGGGAGGCCAGTATAGGTGCGGTGTAGTGTGGTTTGACCCGCACTGCATGAATCGTTTGGCAAACTGCATTTCAGCTGCATTTTGCAAAAGCTGAGGTGGGAAAATTGCATTTTCAACTTGACCTGATAGAGTGTGGTGACTATCAGAAAGTTGAGATCTAACTTTATCTAAAATAAAAGAAACTTGTAATTTCCACCGCAGCTTCTTAGACATCTATTTCTTCTGCATTAGCTCTACTCCTATTTTTTCAGACAGTTGTAGATGTTTTTATTGTGTAAGATGCTACATAGCTATGAGTGCTGAGGCTTAAGCAGGCATTGGCCTAAGTCATATTATGGCTACCATATTAATTCATGACATTTAAATTCGATTTCTTCAATTTAATTTATTTAGTTTACATTAGAATTTTGGATTTATTTTATTATAACTTTGAACAATTTATCTTTTAGGATGATATTTGGTTTAAAATTGATTTTTTTTTTGTTAACAGTAGATTTGATTTCAAATCAATTTTGTATTATCTTATGCTATTTTTTTTTTTGGTAAATAGGGTGTTGTTGAGATTCTTATTGGTGTGATTAAATGAATTAAAATTACATCATTCCTGTATATTCTATTCTTTTTTCTCCTTTTCAGTCCCTCCCTCTATACCTGTCTGTTCATCTCTTTCTATTGTCTGGACTCTTCATTATTTAGCATCTAAGCCAGGTTTCTATCTTGGGAATTTTAGGAATTGGAAATATTATCTCCCTTTTATTCTCTCCTTGCTCATGATTTCTCTTTAGCCATATAATATTCTTCTCATACCTCTTAGGAAAATTGAATCATGTGTTATAATATGGTCCCACTACAATGCTGTTATAACAGTCTCATTACAATATTGTCCCGCTGCTGTGTGGTGCTGTAGTGACTAGCCCTCTTCCAGGTGCAATTTGATTCCAAAGCCAAATTCTTAGTGAAGTGGAAGAACCCGTTTGATAAGTTTATTGCTTTCCTTGCAGTTACTATGTCTACCATTGACAAACACATTTGTGTTTTTTTAGTAGAAAAAAATCCTTCCTTCAATTGTAAAGTGACAATAATAAGATCATTGATGCAATATCACATACCTATTATCCTTTTGAAAATGATGAAGTAGATTGTCACCTTATTAGAGGGGCATGATTCCATCAAAGAAAACCATCACTTTTAATTGCTAGACATTTTCATTAAAGCCTATGTCAACTCCGCTTCTCCAATCTTTGTAACAGGCTAGATTTCTTTTGTATGTATGTATGTATGTATGTATGTATGTAATGTATTTTATACATGTATGTATGCAAAAAATTTCAATCATCTCACCAAATTCACCTACATGACCAGACACCAGTAACTCGTGCAAAATCACCCAAGTTTTGCCGGCGAAGGAGCCGCTGCGATGCATATAATCCTTCACCTGCTAACTGCAACACCAAAATCCATGGCGGAACAAATCGTCACAACTTCGACAGCGCCAAGGATGCGAAAAAATCACGGCACAACCTCAAAGATGAAGCCGCATCATGCAGAGTCGAAGAAGCAAATGATCAAGATGAGACCAAGCAGACAGCTGCAGAAGCTGCCATACAATCCTAACCTGTGAGATGTCTTTTTCAATTGGTTTTGTTCCTCACCTCAACACATATATATCTATTTTTGTTTAAGATATTCAGTATCTGGGAGAACGATTTGTTGCTTTCTTTGAAAATTGTTATTAAATGCTATAATTTTCTGCTAATATAAATGAAGCTGTTTTGATTATAAGATATGGATTCTGGTCTCATAATAAAATATGGATCTGTTAGGGTTTGAGGATGAGAAGAATGTGAACAAGTTGAGTGCATGAGGGAGAAGATAACATAATAAAGTTTAGATTTTTGGGAATAAAGTGTACCTTTTTCAACTTTGATCTGATGTCAGATGCCAATATAATTATATATTTTTTTTCCTGATTAAGATGAGTACGGTCTATTATCATAGTCTGGCTGTTATTCTTGGATATAAAGAGTAATAATATATACATCTGGACACAACACAGCCTTATTGCATCCAGTTCATATTAATATATCATACATAGGAAAAAAATATTATTTGATTTGTTCATCTTATCGAGAAATTTAAATAAATTTGTTTAAAATTTTGATCACTTTGTGGAAGAAGCACGTATCTGTATAAGGGATATACTTAAGAAATAAAATTTTAAAATTTTGTAATTTTATTTTTGGATTAAAATATCACTTTTTCTCGGGGAAAGTTTATGTGCCTAATCATGTACACATATCTTAATGTCAGATTTGTTCGAGATAATTGTAATTATATAAAAAAATAATGATGAATGTTACAAAAGAAGTTTGTTTGAAAAAGTTATTGTGAATATGTAAATTTTTGATTTTATAAAAATTAAATTACATATTTTTAATCACCACTACACGAAGTCGTATCAGAATAACAAATGAAGGCTAGTTAGGATTTATGCTTCTAGTCAAATTTAATAGAAATAAATAAGAAAAACAATACTCTAATAATAGTTTAAATTTGGAACTATCTATGAAACTGATAATAAAAAAGAGTATTAATAAATATATAAAAATTATATGATATATATATGTACGCATTTTTTATTAGAAATTGATGGCCATTTGATATAAGATTATCATTAAATAAATTTTACAGTCCATTATTTTTTTTTTGTTTTGTTTGCTCTTTTGCTGTTTTATTTATTTATTTTTTCAAAATTGATTTATGATTTGTGCATAAAATATGTGAAAGTATGATATATTGAGTGGTCATTTTCTTCAATATTCCTTATTCCATAATCATTACGAACACATTTGAAAAGAAATTTGTTCTCTTTTAGAGATGATGATGATGATGATGATAATGCTGATCTGATTTCGTATAACAATACTAATACAAATCAACGTTAACAAAACATTACCAGCTAAAGACAACTTAAAAATATTGTTAAATTTTTTTGTAAAGAACTACAGGCAACCCTTCCCAACCTTTGTCGCAGGTCCTCGTTATTGCATTTTCTGTAAAATATCCATATTATTAACCAAAATCATACAAAATTAAAAAAAGAAAAGAAAATTGAGCATTCTGTTCATTAATCTGAATCTAAATTTGATCAATATACAGCATCCTATAGATCTCTTTTTCACTTGCGGCAACTCCAACAAATTAAAGCTATTCTGACAAAATTCCATAACCCATAAATCAACTAAAAGTCTTTTCTCATCTCTTCCATCTTTTCCCTCTCCTTTAATCAGTCGTCCCTCTTAGTGTTTCATCTGTGGCATTTGTTGCTTGGCACTTAAGCTTCGAATCACAACTTGGCGTATGGCTTCCCTTCCATTCATGAAAGGTTCTCTTCCTCTCTCCACCCTCTCCTTTTCCTCAGTGGGAAACAAAAGAGAAATCCTTTGCTTGGGAATAAAACTCAATGTCAAGGCTTCCCTCTCCTTAAATTAGAGTCATAATCTCATGAAAAATAATAATAATAAAAGGGTGTTTGATTAGTAAGTTTAATCATACCAAAGAATATAATGATTATTATTTATTCCTTCACTGTCATTTACATTAAAATAAGTTAATTTATGTTGATGCCAGCATTCTTTCTCAAAAAGTGATGCATTTTGTTAATAGAATGCTGTAAAATTTGTTGATCGTTTGTGGTTTAAATTAGTTGACTAAGTTAGGGGCTTGTAATAGATTATGGTTGACAATATTTGAGTCATGGAACTGTAGGTTTGTTGCACTTGTGAATTTGTGGGTAGTTGAAATATTGACTATAGAGTCTAAATTGTCTTGTCCTTCATTTCGAGCTCTTGAATAATTGGTTTTGACAATTTATCCAATGTCAAATGTTATCCAAGAAGTTTATTCGCTTAAATCTCCATTGGCATAATTAGACATCCAAGAAGGAGAGAATGACATAAAACTGTACACCACAACAACAACAATAAGCCTTAATCCCACTAGGTGGGGTCGGCTACATGAATCCTTCATCTCCATTGTGTCCTATTATGTGTCAAATTCTCATTTAATTCAAGTATACTAAGATCATTTTTATACATCTTAACCTAGTCTTTTTAGGTCTACCTCTACCTTTCTTAACATAAGGCAAATCTAATACATCTACTCTCCTAATCGGGTTATCGGACGGCCGACGCTTTATGTGGCCAAACCATCTAAGGCGACTCTCCCTAATCTCATCGGACGGCCGAAAGACTTAAAAATCATTATCATATCTTTTTTAGTTCATGATGTTAAGTCATAAACTCGTATTTGACCATTGTTAATGATCAACTCTTGGATGGTTTGAATGAATGGCACCAGTGAATTTGTAGATGGCTAAACTTTTACCAACTTTGACCAAAATGGCTTAATTAGTTACTTTAAGTAGTTGGTTATATTAAGTTGTCCAATTTCACCATGTATTTATGCAGGATGTGATGCATTTTATGAACCCATCTGAACTATGCACGATCTATTAAACCCTAAAAGCATCTAAGAAACAATGGGGGTATAAGTATTTCTAATCTTCCAAAAAGGTCTTGAATTAACAAATGGCTATTAAACAATTATTAGTAAGACAATATGGGTCTAAGATGCTTAGAGTAGGCAAACCAGCTAGTGGTTGACTTTAAGCTATATTACCTCCTCACCTTGCTTTGAGATGATGAATTGATTGAATAACCAATTAAGCAAAAGGTTTCATTTTCTTTAATGGCTTCTTTGCATCATTAAACTAATATAGAGAGGCCATCTTTATAGTGTGAAAGGCATTTAAAGCCTTGACTACAAATCATGACTCCAAAAAGAAACCTCCCCTCTCTAAATTTTCTACGTATATAAGGATCCATGAAACTCTTTTGCATGGCCGAGCTATTAGGAATTGAATCTCTTGACTCCATTCTCTTCTCTTCTCTTTCTTTCCCCTCTTCTTTATCTATTTATTTCAAAGATATAATTTTCCATGAAACCTGAGGGGAATGTTGTCTGGTTCGAAGTCTTTCATTTCTAACGGAGCCCTTATTTTATTCTTCTTTTTTTGGGATCATAAGAATGGTTTTCGGACCAGGCTTCATTCCCCTCAAATCCATGGAATCTGTCTCAGAATTCTGTCTTCTTCAAGTCAATGGCGAACCAAGAGGCTTTCATAAATTTGTGAGTTTATAATCTTCTTCTCTTCTCCGCTGGTTTTGTTTTGATATGCTTTTTTTTTTCAAAATTTTCCACTTTGGTTATCTGTGAAAAATAAATATATTCAAGTTTTATTTAATTTTTTTGATTGATAATTTAGAGATTTTATTGTGAGGAAGATTTGATGTGTCCTGGAAGAACTTTACTTTATAGAGAAACATGCAGAGAATAGATTCCCTGCAGTATCCATGCTTCAAAGCTTCTTTGTTTCTTCATCATAGCATTGCATAAATTTGATGCTTCTAATCAGCTTGTTTGCCCTTTTCTATATTTTCTATGTTAAGAGCAATAATAGTGTTTATTTGATTTAATCTCATCATATATATATATTTCACTTAATTTCGTAACCTCAAATATATATTACGTTATAACGTAAGATTTATTACACTTTCAGACTGGTTTTCTGAATACTTGGATATGACTGTCTTGAATGGCAAAAAGAACAAAAAAGTATTATTTAAAATTTTATACCTTGAAAATACATTGATTTAGGAAGATCGCTCTGAGTTTGAGATATATATAAGTGGGTGTGTGTGTGTGTGTAGAGAGAGAAAGAGAGAGAGAGAGAGAGAGAGAGAGAGAGAGAGAGAGAATTGCTGACCAAGTTATTCAGCATGACATGAGAAAAGTATTAATATGCTTTCATATATGTTTCATCCACAATAGTATGTACTTTGAATTTCAAATTTTTTTAGGTACTTAGCATAAGTTATATATCAAATATAAAGCTAAAAAGTTAGCAATCGTAAGTTTTTATTAATGATATGTGAATTTTAATGGTAAGCGTTGATTAAGTTTTTGATTTTAAATTAAATTGAGTGTGATAAATGAAAAATATAATGATGAATAAATTATATAACAGAGTGATGGCAGGTCATAATACTTATTGAAAAAATTTATAAAAAATTAAGCAAAATAATAACAAATTCATATCACTTTAAAGTTATTTATTAATGAAATATTTATATAAACATAAAGAAATAGTGATTAATTTAATTATCAGCACTAAGCATGATTAAAAATACTCTTCATTAATTATGCTTTTCATTACTTGGTTTATAAAAGTATAATTATAAATAAATAATTCCTCACGTATAGAATAAATCTTTTTTTTTTTTTTGGTGAGATTGATAACTTAATAAAAATGTAATATCAATATAAGATATTAGTAAATTGTGTGTGGAGATAGGAGATAACATGGGAATGTCGAGATAATTGCTGCATCCACTCTTCTCAAGTAAAATTTACCGATAATTTGTCTTATATAAAATATTAAATTAATTATTTACCCCCCTGTACTTGATAATTTCTCTTATATAAAGTATTTGCCCACTTCTCTTAAATGAAGAGAATGTCAAATCAGTTGGGATAAAAATTTATAAATATATGTTTATGAAAAATCTTATAAGCATCATCTACTTTCATGTCATGTAACTTTTATGTATATATCATAAAACACTTCAAAATAATTAGATTTGCAATACACTATTTTGATACTATGCTGAATGAAATAAAATAATATTTATATGATTTTCTATAAATAATATATGGAATTTTTTCTCATCAATTGTGCAAAATTATATTCCATATTGAGTCCAATTTTGAGTGAATTTAATTGAGAACTCACACACATATATTGTATATGCAAAACCTCAAATTTATGATTTCATAATAAGTTAAGATAAACTATATAATGTATGATTAATTCAAATAATGGAAGATTAGCTTCTTTTCAAATTTAAAATCATATCATTGTGGACTTTTTTTTTAATACCATTCTTTTATAGAAATTGTATATATCATATTTATATTTTGACATATTTTTTTTGCTATTTTTGTATATTATAAAGTAGAGTTTTTCATATATAGATGTGTTAAAGTGAGATTTTAGTGAGTAAAGTATTTGATTTTTTTATTTTAAATAGAATTTTTTTAAATATTTGCTAGAACTTTAAAAGTTTTTTTTTCACAATAAATTTATAACTAATTTTATAGTTAGATACATCAATCTCAAATATATGCTAAATTAATCTATGATTTTATTGAACTTTTGACATATAATAGCATTATCCTAAATACTTAGAAATTTAAAAACATGGCATAATTATTGATGGAATTATAGACAATTAATGTTACAATTGAAGTCTAAAAGTTTCAATTGAAATTCATAAATTTAACAAAAAGATTTCGTTAAAATGTTTCAGCAACTATTTATTATAATTCTATCAATGACTTCTTTTGGAATCTCATATATATTATAAATTAAATTTTAAATAATTATCTTCATTTCACGTTTTAAATATATTTTTAATATTTTATGATACAAAATATATGAACTTAAATCAATACTAAATTTCGAAATAGATAAATCCATAGAAACTATCAAAATAACAACAACAATAACAATAACAATAACAATAATAATAATAATAATAATAATAATAATAATAATAATAATAATAATAATAATAATAATAATAATACAGTCAAGGAAAGCCATTCAATGGTCTTGCTTTCAAGTAATACAATTAATGGAAGATGGAGCTTTTGCCAGAGCAGTCAAGTGGTCTACAATTCTTATTCTGGTCAAAGAAATTGGTCGATCCGATGGGAGGCTTTGAACAGAGGAAAAGACTCATAAAATCATTCTAAGATTGAACAAATTATTTCTCCTTCCCCACTTTTTTTTATCTAACCTTTTGACCTATCTTTTCTAAAAATATTTAAAAAAATATTATAAATTTAATACCTAAACTAGCCCATATTATATTAAGAAATAGTAAATAGCTAGTTGTTTAGATCATATGTCAATAAAATTAATGAATATATGATTTATTATATGGTATGCTTGTAATAAAAAATTAGGTTTAATATATTATTTTATATCAATAATTTATTTAAAAAAAATTAAATCAGAATATTCTTATCAAATTTTATATCGTGATAATTAATTTATTAAATTTATTTTGAGATGAATATAATATAAATTTTGATTAATTATAAGTGTGACATACATTATATATAATAATAATAATAATAATAATAATAACTTATTCAAAATAATAATATTTTTAATGCAGCTCTTGTAGTTCCTTTCCTTTCCATCAGATACAGTAATAAGTATTCCGTAGACTGAAGAAAAGAACAACATACAATTTGAACAAAAGCGTATGGGCCGAGGTTATCAATGCTGTCTGTCCATCACATAGTGAGTGATATTAGAGGTGGAGACCCATTAAAAAAAAATAATGATAATATTAATGTTCTTTATGATATATATGTCACATCATTCAGACTATATTCTATGACAAAATTTTCAAACAGATCGGCATTATTCAACTGAAATTGTTGTCAGCAGAAGAAATTATGGGTCACATGACTTAAATATATATTCCCTCAAAAGACTTAACATTTACAGAACTCTTCAGCACCAAATGAAAAAAAAATAAAATGATTGAACGTCATAAACAGTTACACAGAAGAACAAAGCCTTGAGTCAGGTTCTGTACATCAACTGATATAGAGAACTAAATTCAGATTTTTTTTTTAAATTCAGGAGTTCAGTAAATAGATTTGTGGTAGTTTATCTTAAAATCAATTTTGTCAACTTTAACCCCTTCATTAACTAGCATCATGCACGAGATGGCCCGATTCGATGATAGGGAGGCTCGCTCTCAATACGGTGATTCATATTTGAGCGCATATCGTGTATGTTAATTATGCTCACGGGCTCATCATCCAAAAAAAAAAATAGTATCATAAATTTGATATGATTTAATAAAATGAATATATTATAAAATAAAAATAAATATAATTAAAAAATAACGAGCATAGCATATTAAGCACAGTATTTAATTTTGCATGGAATCTTACAACAGTTTTTTTTTTTTTGGAAGGGTATCCATCTAACCTCCATCTTTGTGGGTATATCATTATATAATCTCCTGTAGCGTCGCATCATCACCCACGTGGCTCCTGATATCCCGTGGCGTCGCCTGGAGAGAGAATCGAGCTGATCTCAGCGCCACGCTTCACCAACCGAGCTAAGAGACGGTGGGTAACAGTTTGTTTTTTTTTGGGAGATTTAACCTCTGGACGACACCTCATGAGTCATGTCTTCAGAAAACTGTTGCTGAGCAGTTAAAATGATGCAGCTAGAACATAATGTGTAAGTACGCCACTTAATTTTTTATTTTTTTTTAAAAAAAATAATTTTTCCCCTAATAAAATTCTTGCCCAATAAAGACAATTTTTTCATTTTATTAGTTTGCCAAAATTAATAAATGATTATAAAAATTTTTGTTTGAAATTTTGATAATTAGTTTGCCCACCGTGAAAAAGATGACTTGTTCCGCCCCTGGAGCCTAGAACTAAGTTCAGTTCCGCCACTTTAAACTCCTGCATTTGTAAGTTATGATGTTATGTGGATTATAAATATACAAGTATACATAAAAAATATTTTTAAAAAATTTTAAAAATTGAAAAAATAATTTCAAAATCAAGCCAGCTTGAAGGAGAAGCAATTCAATCTACAAATTAATTTGAACTCACCTTATATATGTTTGAACCTATTTTCAGATGAATTATTTAAGGTAATTAAACTCAAGCATCTCTCATGCATCTCAAACTTGCATCTTCACGTTATGAGCAAAACTCTCAACCGACGGAACGCACAATCTTACGTAATTGTACCCGTTCGTTTGTCATGTCCCGAACTATGTGCACGAAATGCCGAGGATTGTATGTGCAGGCAGATAAAATATTAAAAACTTTCAAACAACATTACAATTAAAATATAAACAAATGTAATATATTGCCACAATACAAAGACTCACTAAACAAAACATAACTCTTTAAGTTCATTAAAGTAATATGATCACTCCAATCCAACAATTCATAATACAGGAAGTTGTTTATGTTGTTTTATCCCTTCATTTTAAATTGAAAAATTATATATGAAGTACAATATTAATTGTTATTTAGTAATAGCCATCAGATAAATGTTATTTAATTTATAATATATCTCAATAAATTTTTTTTGTCATATGAGCACTATTTAACTTAGCACTATATAAATATTTTCATTTCTAGTTCCCATTTCATTTTCATTGATACTTTAATGCCCCTAGTAGAATTATTAGGGGATGAACTCTTATGTTTAACATGCACAAATATTTCTTTCAATACATTTATATGTATGTATAATTTTTATTTACAAATATATGTCATATGGTACATGTATAGAAGGCTTAAGAGCATATAACATTTCATCCTCATAAACAAAGAATTATTATTTCTATAACGAAAATTGTAATCACTTATCTCAGCCTAAATGCTTGCAGTTAGATAAGTCTTTAGGATCTAATTTGTAGATTCAATTAGGGCTGCTAAAGAGTCGATTTCGAGCCGATTCGTGACAGGCTCATAATCGGCTTGATATAATTTGAGCTGGCTCGAAAATTGATCGTGGCTTGATCCGTTCAATTTTGAGGCAGCTCAAATCGATTTGTAGCCGATTTTGAGCTGGCTCATTTTATAACTGTACGGTTTGAAATCTTTTTTTTTTTGCTCAAAAATAATCTGAGCTGGCTCGTTTTTAACGAGCTAGTTCAAAATTTTCATATATTTAGTGCTTTTTTCAATCTACTTTTTTATATTTATAATACAAATTATATTAAAATATACATTTTAAAACACACACACACACACACACACACACACACACACACACACACACACACACACATATATATATATATATATATATAATATTTGATAAAAATAACAAAAATATAAGTTTCTTTTGCAATGTAGAGGAAATGTTTACAATTTGGAAAAATATATATTCTAATACTTTACAAGTTACAAGTTACAAGTTACAATTTACAACTCTTTGCACTAATATAAATACATTATACATTACAACTTACAACATAAAAAAGTGTTAAAATTAACATTGATTTTAATTGCTCAATAGGCCGTCGAATATCCTTGATGCAATATATGAAAACTCAAGAAAAAGATTAGAAAATAAATTACATTTATCCAAAGAATAAATGATGGTATAATTGAATTTTATAAAAAGAAAGAATGATAGTGTTTATGTTGAATTATAACATAGATAAATAAGTAGAATATAAAAGATTATGCATGACTTTTACCCTTAGAAAATTGAGATGATTGGTGGATAAATAAAATAAAATTATTAAAAGAAAACATATAAGTACTGTACACAGAAAACACCTAATAAAATAACAGTAGAACATCCAACTCAACCATAAAAATAGAAAAAAAAAAAAAACAGCATGGCAGAATAGGAAGAACAAAACAACTGCTTAGTTCCAGGCTTAGTTCCAAACTTCCAAGAAGACCTAAAGTAGCTAAGACGAACAACAAAAACACATAATCAAATATGGCTCAGTTCCACCTAAAAACACATAATCTGCATTGCAACAACATAACAATCCCATCTACCGACTACCAATAATAGTAATTGATAGCATAGCTGATATCAGTAATTAAATGCTAACAAAGCAACAATGAAAAGGCAAAATGATCAATAAGTGTAATCTAATAAGACAAAAATATTTAACAAGTTAACAAACAATAAATTTGTAAATACACAATAATTTTTACCAATCCAAATGCAGGTATATATCCAATAATATTTTTTGGCCTCAAATTTATATCATTGGCCAGAACATCGCTTAAAAATTATCCACTATTATTATATTTTAGTTTTATATGCCATCCGAACTTATAAACATCTTAGTTAATTTTCATCATTGGGTATAAACCTAAAAATGCAAATTCTAAATAATATAACAATATGAATGTACTAAAATTGAAATATATAAAATATTTATAGCTCCCATGTTTTGAATGTTCAAACATATCATAATTCCTAAAATAAAGATGTCCAAGTTCTTATCATAATACCATAGCACACTAAGACCATACCATTCAACCATAACATTATATTTGGAGGTGTCCCAAATTGGACTTAGTGGTCATGCTTTTTGACACCATAAGTGATAAATTTTCCTCAGCAAGAATGTCAAACTAAAATTGGTTAATATAGATTAAAAATAATGAAATTATAATATGAAAAAAGACAACATAAATGCAATTGAATAATAAAAAATATCAATGGTTCTTTTGATGACTTATATGAGGAATGAATCCAGCTAACAGTGAAAATCAAAACATAAAGTGTTTTTGGTGATAATGAGCTTTTATAATCTGCAAACACACAGTCACTTGGATTGAAAGCTAATTTAGAAGTGATAATTGTTACGGGGACTATAAAAATATCTTTTGCCATCTTGCACAAAATTTTATACTTAATTGTTGACATTTCCCACCACTCAAGAATATCAAATTCAGAATCCGGACACTTCACACAAACTACTTTTAAGTAAAATTCTAAATCAATTTTTTGTGGAAGTAGAAGTCCTGTTGAACCAATGAAATCATACAAGCCATAAAGAACACCACCATCACTTATACTTCTTTGTGGAGTAGCTGTATTATCAACCGATTGAGAGGATGTAGACTCAGCGAATTCATTTGAAATATTATCTTTTTGTACTGCATAATATGAGTAGAGCTCAAAAAGTTTTTTGTTGTACATATTCCATATTCTCATTAATAACATCAAAATCATAAATCTGCGGGTAATAGTAATTGATCCCAAACATTTTCATTATGGGATCCAATATGCATGCAATTGAAAATAGTATAGAACAATCTGACCATTATTTATTAAACTTTGTCTTCATAGTAATTACCATATTTGAAAGAAATGTAGTTTTTGAATTGCATTCTCTATCTAAAGTTTTTTTTAATTAGAATCAAATTTGAAAGAAGTTGATTAACTGTTGGGTAATTTGAGCCAAAAAAAAATTTGAGTAATACGATTAAAAAATAAAAAAAAGTTATCTAATTTTATCAAATTGATTTCATTCATGATATGAAGGCAACCAAAAATAATTGTGATCTCTTAAAGTATACCTAGGAAACACAACTCTATAATAAAAAACAAGCTCAAGCATTTTATATGTTGAATTCCAATAAGTTGGAACATCAGTGTAAAGTAATTTTGATGTTGACAATCCTATCTGTCTAGCAATCTCACCAAATTTATGCAATTTACTTGGCAACCTCTTTATAAAAAGAATATATTCTCGCACTTTCTCAATTATCTAACCAATTTTCTTCAACCTATCTTGAACCATCAAGTTCAAGATATGAACAACACATCTTACATGAAAAAAAAAGCTCTCCCATAAAAAAGAAATCCTGATCTTCTACTAAACAAAGCTTTCATGTTTTAACAGTAACATCATTAGCAGAAGTATTATCTAATGTGATTGTGCAATTTTTATTTTGAAGAACTTATTGTAGAAAAATTTCAGAAATAACCTCTACATAACTACTATGAGGAGGGTCTAAATCAGTAAAGCTTATTATTCTACTTTGCAACTTCCAATCAAGATTGATAAAGTGCACAATCAAACACATATAACCAACAGTTTGGCTTGATGTCCAACAATTTGAAGTAAGAGAAACATGCTCAACCAACTGAAGATTCTTTTTGAATTTTTCTTTCTCTATTTCATAAACTTCTATGCACTTTTCTTTAATAGTGCATAGATATTTTATGAAAATTAGGATTCATTGACTTCATCAGAATATTGAACAATAAATGCACAACGATCATGAAGGGATACTCATGAACAATAATAATTTTGAAAATGATGTTTTAAAGTTCTATTATGGTCATAAATAGAAGAGACACACAAAGGAGACATTAAATCATTATCCTCTATATCTTGAGCTATTGAATCAAAGAGTTTTTATTTTTTTCTCTTTCGTAGTTTCCTTACTATAATGATGGATTTTGAAATGTTTATTCATTTGAGAAGTAGTACATATTTTATGTTTGTGGTATGATTTAGAACAAAAATTGTACTTCCATTTTCTACCATCTTACATTTCTTAGAGAAAGAAATTTGGCAGAAATGTTGCCAATTTCTGATCTTTGCCTTTTGCCTTTGATGTCCTCAATGCTAATAATTTTTCTAACACTTTCATTAAGAGTACTAATATTGTCAACTAAAGGTTGACTAGAACTTACAGATTGATTTTGAGAGGTTGTAGCCATTGTTTATAAAATGAAATAAGAATCTTAAAGTTAATAAACTGAATATATAAAAGGCAATAATGCATGTATGAAAATTTAAGTGTATGCCAATAAAAGAACACTCAAAGTATCAAACCTTTGTGCTAAACATATCCACTACATGAGGCTTTCTGCATTGCTCTACTCCCTTATACATATCCACTTTTATTAAGCATGGCCATGAAAATAGAGCATGACCAACATGACCATATTTTTTTACCTAACATAAGTTCTATTCACTTACAATAAAATAAGTAAACAACTAAATAACAATGTAAAAAACCACAGAGCAAGAAACAATATTATCTACATAGCCAATATAACACATTTAGAAATTAAAAAAAGTCATAATCTACCACAGGTCGCAGACCCACAGAACTATCTATCCTAGATTAAGATTGTGAAAGCACACTAGCACACAAGTAATTGCTTAGGATACAAACCACTAACATAAGTCACAACTATTTTAGGCCTTTCAATAAGATATTGTGTTATGATAATTGACAATGTAAAAAATAGTACCACTGTACCAGTTTAGCAATGCAAGCTCAACAATTGATAAGTTGTGGGCTCAGAAAGGTAAAAATAATACAAACACTCCACAATGCAAGCATTAAGCCATATACAATAACAATACAAAGTCGAGAAATGCAAGCCATATGTATTAACTAATAAGTAATAATCATTACAAATAACCCAGAGGCAGCCAGAGGCCAGAAAGCCAGAATAATACAAAATTCATATGACGAAACTTGAGAGATGAACATTCTAAAAGAAATAGTCGATTACAACTTAGCCATTTAGGTCAATAGTCACCGATCGATGCCAATGATACTAGATATAGAGGCAACAAATGAAAAAACCCTCATTCTTGGTGTATTTAAAAGGTTTTGAAATATATATGTAGAGAAAATATAAAAAAACTTACAAAGATTGTTGATTCCAGAAGATCAAGACTTCCAAAAGAGGTAAATTCGTAATATAACAAAGGCACAAAGAACTTAACTATTTAAGAGAAAATCACGAATAGAGATGCCGATTGACACTCAAAAGATTGAGAGAAGAAAATAATTGGAGAGTCGGAGTTGAGGGTTAGGGCAAAGCCACAAAGGAAAAAGAAACCCTCATTCATGGCAATCAAGCGAAAAAACTTGAATAAAAGTGCTTCGCTGGTAAATCTCTGCCAACAACAACAACAACAAGCCTTTATCTCACTAAGTGGGGCCAGCTACATGAATTCTTCATCTCCATTGTGTCCTATTATGTGTCAAATTCTCATTTAATTCAAGTATACTAAGGACATTTATTATACATCTTAACCAAGTCTTTTTAGGTCTACGTTTACCTTTCTTGACATAAGACAAATCTAATGCGTTTAGTCTCCTAATTGGGCCATCGAACGGCTGACGCTTTATGTGGCCAAACAGGCATTCTATATAATCTTTTTCTTTGGAACTACTCAACTTTTCTCGAACATACTCATTTTGCATTTTATCTCTAAGAATATAGCGATTCATCCACCTGAGCATTCTCATCTCTGCAACACTTAACTTAGTCTTATGCTTTGCTTTTATTGGTCAACATTCTACACCATAAATCATTGCATGTCTTACGTCCATCTTATAAAATTTTCTCTTAAGTTTAAGCGGTACTTTTCTATCACACAACAGGCCAGATGCATTCCTCCACTTCAACCATCCAACTTGAATTCTGCTAATAACATCTCCATCTATTTCATCATCATTTTGAACAATAGATCCTAAATATCTAAATTTCTCACTCTTTTTAATGACTTGTTCACCTAATGTCACAGCACTACCACTAGAACTTCTACAAATAAAATTACACTCTATATAATCAGTTTTAGATCTACTTAAACGAAAACTTTTATACTCTAAGATTGACTTCCATAATTCAAGTTTCTCTTAGACTCCCTCTCTAGTCTTATGAACAAGAAGAATGTCATTAGCAAGCATACGTACATCCAAATGCCTAGTAAGAACATCCATAACTAAGCAAAAGATAAGGGCTTAAAGCTGATCCTTGATGTAATCCAATTGAAATAGGAAAATATTTTGTCAATCCCCCTTATGTTTGGACACAAGTAACAGCTCTAGTATACATATCCTTAATGACTTGAATATAACCAATATTAACTCTTTTTTTTTCTAGAACTCTCTGAAGAACATCTCTTGAAACTTTATCAAAAGCTTTCTCTAAATCAATAAATATTATATGTAGATCATTCTTACTTTCTCTATACTTCTCCATCAAACCTCTTAACAAATGCATAAATCTTTAGTAGATCTACTTGGCATAAAACTAAATTGATTATGAGAAACTTTAGTATCACATCGTAACCTATGCTCAATTACTCTCTCCCATAATTTTAATGTATGACACATTAACTTAATTCCTCTATAATTTGCACACTCTTGTGCATCACCTTTATTTTTAAATGTAGGAATTAACAAACTATTTCTCAACTAATCTGACATCTTTTTAATCTTTAAAATAACCTTAAAAATATTTGTAAGCCAAGAACTTCCTTGCTCTCCTAAACATTTCCACACTTCTATTGAAATATCATCAGGTCATACTATTTTCTACAATTTATTTTTTTAAGCTTCTCTAACTTCAGATTTACTAATACGATGATAAAAATAAAATTATCTATTTTTATTTAGGGTATTAAAGTTGCTAAACTCAATCGCATTTTCAAATTCTTTATTAAAAAATACCTCATTCGCCTATATTCATATCCTTTTCTAAGAAAAATACTTTATGATTTTCATCCTTAATACACCTCACTTGAACTAGATCTTTACTTCTCCTATCTCTCTAGTTGGCTAACTTATACATACATCTTTCACCTTCTTTGGTATCTAATATATTGTAGAAATCACCAAAAGCTAAATTTTTTTTGCATAGTATATTGCTTTCTTAGAATCTATACTACTTTATATCTTTCTCAATTCTTATGTTTATAAATGTATTTCTTATCTTCTTGCACATTTTGACTCAACTATTTATTATTGCTTTTCCTTGATTCTCAGATTTTAGCAAAAATTTCACTTACTACTTTTTTCATACAACATTAGCTTTCATATGAACTTCCCAAATTCTAACCTCGTGTAGCTTGCACTTAAAAATATTTTTATTAGTGTTCTTTAAGTGCCCCTATCTAATTCTAGAATAATAATTTAATTTATTTTTCATTTTCTAATCTTTCATCTTAAAATCTAAAACTAACAATTGATGTTGGGTACTTAAACTTTCACTTTGAATGACCTTATAATCTTTACAATCTAAAGTATCTATTTTTCTTATCAGAAAATAATCAATCTTTATTTTTACTAGATCATTTTTATAAGTAATAATATGCTCATCTCTTTTCTTAAATAGAGTGTTAACAACTACAAAATCATAGGTTAAAATAAAATCTAATATAATCCTACCTTCTCTTCAATCAAACCACTAATACTTTTAAAATCTTCTATCACTCTACCAATATGTCCATTTAAATCTCCTCCAATAAATACTTTTTTTTTTGAAGAAGTATCTTTGTATTAATCCCTCTTCATTAAAATTTTCTTTGAGCCTACATGAGAGCATAAAGCCTAAAATCATCACCATTCAAATTAAATATGCTCCATAAGTAGTTCACGATCGTAGTAAATCAATCTATTCTATTAAAACACGAGAATTAGTTCAATTCAAGCCGAAGCTATCTTTGGGCTCAAAATCGGTTTGAAAGAAATGGTGATTTAGACAATCAGCTCGTAGCTCAGTTCGTTTAACTCGAATCGATCTCGACTCGATCCAAAATCGATCCAATTTTGAGCGATTTTCGATTAAAACTAACAACCCTAGATTCAATACAAACAATTTTACACCCAAGATATTTAGGTAAATTATTTATATTTGAGTTATTTATATCTCTTTTAATAAAATTTATTCATGTTACTTATCAATCATCTTATATCATCTTATTATATAATTATATTGCACTAATTTTTTCTTCAGGATTTAAGCTCTCAATTGACAGATTTCTTTGTTCTTAAATATCTTAATTTATTAAAACTCAAATTAATGCTTAATTAATTGTTTAATTTAACAAACATATTCCTAATTTTTGGAATAGAATTTCAAGTTTAATTAACTTAAATCAATTAAATATTTTATATAGACCTCCATTATTTTCTCCTCTTAATTTATTCTTTTCTCTTGCTCTAAATTTCTAACAAAGTTTTTTTTTTAATTGAAACATAAATATAAGAATTACTAAGATTAAAGAATAGATTTAAAATTGATTTTCTCTAATTTCACCAAATGAAAATTTAGGTTTCATACACTGGCTTTGTTCTCTATTCTTTTTTAAAAGTTGACAATGTTAATTATATTAATTTATTTCTTCCATAATAATTCTCCTATAATATTTCTTTGAAACTCAACTTAAATTTTTTTGTCCAAAATTATAAAGAAAACAAAATATTTTCGTTTCTAAAATTTATCATTTGTATATGACATATCTATTAAATTTAATTGTTCGTCCTCCATTTTTCTCTATTGATCTTGTAAAATCAATTTCTTGATTTGTTTTTGTTCTTATACGATTTTGTTTATTCAACTCTCTTTTTCCCATCTCTCACGTAACACTCTATCCAACTCGTTCTCTCTCTCTCTCTCTCTCTCTCTCCCCCTCTTCATCTCTCTCTTCTTTTTCTCTTTGATTAGCCCTCCATTTCTTGCCTTGGCTCAATGAGCGGTGAGGGCAATTATACACATACATGTAACTTGACTCAAATAAGTGCAGTCAATACTATTCTTCTTATTATTATTTTTTTATATTGAATTTCTTAGTGATATGACTATAGTTTTTTTTCCGCTATCAGATTTTTTTTACGTTAAATCAGATGTTTCTCCATGCGATTGTTTTTACTTGATTTCATTTATTTTGTGTATAATCTGAAACACTCATTTCTGCACCTATTCTTTCATCTTCTAACACTTACTTTATATATATATATATATATATATATATATATATATATATATATATATATATATATATATATATATATATATATATATATATATATATATATATATATATATATATATATATATATATATTTATGTGTGTGTGTGTTTCATTAGCATTTGACATGTAAAGAAAGTCGATCATCATTGAATCCAAAATTCTTTACTTTATAATTTCTTTTTATATGGTAGCGAATTTCTTTTACTCTCTATTCGTAGTTTTTCTTGTTTAGGAATTTTCTACATAAATCTATATTTTATTCTTTTTGTTTCTTTTGTTCTTCGGATCTTATCTCATAACAATCATAATTATCAGATAACTAAAGATAATCTCAATGCTATTGTGCAAAATTACACTTGAAGCAGATAAAAAAACAACAAATGAGATTGAAATTGATAGTAATCTCAATCACTACAAATATAGTGTAATACTCAAGTTTTGGTCCCCATTATTAGTTCTGTTTCAGCTCCACTATGTTTATCCAAAGATTCTTAGAAAGCTAAAGAAAAAGAATTTATTCAGAAGTACTAAACATATCAAATTAATATGCATAAATAAATCACAAGGCTTGATCAAATAATGAAGATGTTTTATCTTGAACAAAAGATTCAATGTTCTCAATAACATTTTTATTGTTCAAAGAACAGCCAATTTTTGGCTAAATAGACTGAAGATTACCAAACTGTTGGAGACATAATAAAATTATTAAAAGTAGATTAGAAGACTCAATATTTAGAAACACCTTTTTTTAAACCACTTAATAAGACTACAAGGATGCAACACTAGAGATCTCTTTTAGTAATCCTAGCCTTCTTATTATTCTTATACTTCTGTGTCATTATAGTGTTTCTTCGGATGTGGGATGGACACGAAGCAGATCGTAGGGCGTATTTATTGAAGTGATCATTTACGACATTAAGGTATGATGTACTATATCGAAAGATAGAAACTTCACCTTACAATGGACATAATTATCTAATAATGACTCATAAGACATGATGAGTCTTCGTATATACCAAAGATTTTTTCTCTACTTTACATGGAAAAATAAAATAGGGTTTATATTAAGCCGAGTTCTTAAGTTCCCCATGGAGTAAGCCTCCATAGTTAATTATATCATAGGAAATGAGATTTCTTAAGAATACTCTCGATTAGAGTAGACAATTATTATCTCCAAAGATTTCAAGGCTAGACTATTAAATGATTGGTTATGTTTGGAAAATCAAGTGGGAGAGACTAAGCGGAAGACTTATTTTTGGAATCCAAAGGGAGGAAGCAAGAAATGCTCATGATACTAGAAAACCTAATGAACATTCCAACCTATCATATACTGGGGATTTATACATTTGAAGGTGAGGAGATTTATTTATTTGAGTTCAATTTTTATTAGATTGCTAGCTTATAATCCACCAACACAAGGTTGGAAAAATGCCTAAGAGGTGCGGATTTATGCTTGTAGCCCAAGGAAACTAGCTACCTTGGATCCTAAATTTATAGAGCTTTAACATAAGTTAAAGCGTAGACTAAATCTAAGCGAAAGATGGACATGATGGTTTACCTCCACAAGAGAGGACAAATCGTCCGACTTACGGACTTACTTTGGTGGTAATTATAACGACCTATGATTCAAAATCATGCGATCCGATCTTATGAATTTGCAAGATAGTTAGGCTTGTTGTTTAATTGGAAAGAGACTAATGTTTTAAACCCACTCCCTAAGAGACTAGATGATGTAGAACATCATGAGGATCTAAAAATTAGAGCTCAAGATCCATTTACAAGATCTCAAGCTAAAGCCCAAGAAAATTCAAGAAAGAAGAAGGCTTAGCCCATTAGCCTTCTAAGACCCATTTATGATTTCATCTTTTTTTTATGTAATTTTAATTTTCTTCTAGAAACTCCATGTTTGAAATTTTGCATTTAAAAATTCAAAGTATGACATGTGAGGTGGTTGAATCCACATAAAATAATAGCATGTGAAATGGGTGGATGGCATAAAATAATGAGGCAATTTAATACTTCACATTAATATGGCCACCCACCTTTCCCTCCATGTTTTGAATTCTTTTCTTTTAAAAGATGCTTGTAATGGTTATAAATAGCCCCTCTTACTAGAATGAAGGAGACCTTTTGATAATTACAAAATTTTGAGTTATTCTTGTGGTTTGAGAGCTTGGTGGCCAAACCTTGGCAATCCTTGGTGGGAGCGCTAGTTATCCAACATATCTTCTTCCTTCACCTTCAATACCCACGTTCTCTCAATCTCATCAAAAGAAAGAATGCCCACCTCCATCACTAGACCATGAGTGTTATGAGCATATGACTTAATCTACAAATGCAAAATATTTTCAAATTTTATTTCATTTTGACATGGTATTTTAGACAAAGGCTTAGGATTTTTGTATGCTTAAATGCATGGTGAAATTTGATTATTGGCTAAATTAAAAGAGAAAGATGGTGAAGCTCCATCATAAGGAATTGCTCTCATAGGTCATGCGGTCCCTAAAGTGGTGAAATGGAGGTCCTCAATTTTGTACGAGTGATTCAAGATGATATGCATGATGTGAGACATACAACCATACAACTTAGGGGTTGCTAAATATTTTAATTATCTTATTTAGAACCTAGGCTTTATGATGAGGTTGTGAGTTATTTAAAACTTTAATTATGATTTGTTAGTTGGATAAAATATTTATTTTATTCTAAGAGCCTACCGCATCCAGGCCACACATTAAAGCATCAATATTAAGAAACTACGAAAAAGATGCAATCCTAAGGCGCAAGCTAAACATAACATCAAACAATTTTTATGAACTAACACAAAAGAATAAGAGACCGATGCAGTTGTGTTCCGCCGTACACCCCAAAAAGAGAAAGTTGGGTAGTCGAGCTCGACCTTTATACAACTCGGAACATGAAAGAATAATTTTACAATTAGAATGAATATATGATATGGGGGTCTTCATTCTTCATTCCTTTGATTTGATTTACTCCTTCTCTTTCATTCTGATTTGATTATGTTCCTTTTTTGATTTGATTGTATTTGCTTCATAAGCATCACTGAGCATCCTATGATAGAGCATTCTAGCCACTACTTATCATAGTCTCCCATAACACTAATCCTAATCCTATTGCAGAATTACATTTCATAAGGAAAAATTAAATCTAACTACACCTACAAAATGGAGGTTAGCTAAACATACATACAATCTCAAGCAATTATTTTTATAACTTGGACTTGGCACCCTGCACATAGATAACCAAGCCCACCTGTCCTAACTTGAATTATTCTTAGGAATTTAAACAACCTACAAAGAGAACATTTATATTTATTTTTAAGTAATCCCTTAAGCATAACCCCCTGCAGAAGACATGATCAGGCTAAGAGCGACCTAACATCCAGTTTAAGCAAAACAAAACATACATCACACATACACTGTCCTAACTTAGGACTAGAAGTGATGGCTTAATTCTAATTAGTGTGTTAAGGCTTTGTGTAGTATGTCTTAACTAAGCATTAAAGTTATGATTTTTTAAGTATAGAAAGATTTAATTTAACATAAAGGTTGGCTTCTCAATTTGTTTAGTTGATTTATGAATTTTAATTTATGCTTTACTTGATTTCATTTGATTTATAGTTAGCATCTAAGTGTTATAAAGAGAGGAAAGAGGATTACCCTCCCTCATCTCTACCTTAAGCCATTTTTCTAATGCATATTTTCATGATTTAGTTTTCTTTAGTAAATAGCTTATTAAATATTTTTATTAATCCTATGTTTAGGTTAGCTTTAAATAACTCTATTTAACATGAAAGACATCTTAATATTATTGTAGTTGAATTACTACCACATGAAATATATTGAGCCAATCTTTTCCATCACATGTAACATGCATATAACTTAATACTTAGCATATCTATACATACAAGACATCTTAGCACACTTAAATGACGAGCGCATACATTTAGAACGTATATTTTATTTGATTGAGTTATTTAATGCATGTAAATTAAAGCTCTATCTAGATTCTTATACAAAAATACATATAAATGAAATCAAATAAGTACATGTTGTTGTTAACCAGGAAAGTGAGGTAATCAAATGACCTCCTTGGAGCTACTTAAAGCCTCGTATTCCTGGGATGTCCAGACTATATACTTATTAACATTCAAATCTATGTAAATCTATATATAAACGTAGGAGAGAGAGCACTATCTTTATGTGTAATATAGGTCAATGACTTATGTGATTTTAGATGCATGCATTTTTAGTAGAAAAGGAAGTATTATCATTCTCTAATCAAATACACATACACATATATGAAAGATGTAAGTAAGTACATTCCATTGTTAAACTAGGAAAGTAAGGTAATCAAATGACCCCCTTGGGGCTACTGAATGCCTCATATTCTCGGGATGTCTAGACTAAACACTTGCTATCTTAAATACATATGAATGTATAAATAACTATATGAATAGAAAATCATGTAAAATTATAATTTTATTTAATTGAATTATTTATGTATGTGAATTAAAGTTCCATCCAAATTCTAATACAAAGACACATAGAAATGAAATCAAATAAGTACGTGTCATTGTTAACCAGAGAAGTGAGGTAATCAAATGACCTTCTTGGGGCTACTTAAAGCCTCGTATTCCTGGGATGTCCAGACTATATACTTATTAACATTCAAATCTATGTAAATCTATAAATAAACGTAGAAATGATAACTTCATTTCGCATACTTAAGCTATAAACACATGCAAATCCTATATGTATTCATAATTATTATCACTCCAACAATTGTTATTTAATTTATAAACTTTGAAAAATAGATTTAAATTTAATAATGATAATAGCCACACATATATTAAAATAAAATCAACACATACAAGCTCAGCATAAAGAAATTTCATTTGATTTAATTTTTTTTTGAGAGATATGAATGCATGAAGTCATATGACATACAATATTTAAAGTGATTGGAAAGGAATAACTAAATATAAGCACATGGTTCATTCAACTAAATTAATTCCTAAGGACAATCATAATAAATGAAATCATTTAAAGAAAACTAAAGCTTCTTATTAATTTATTTTTAGATTTAGATTAACCTCAAAGAGGAGAGATTATCATTTGCTATTTTAATCCCATTCCCAAGTTGGTGATCTTAATTGATTTAAGGAAAACTAATTAAGTAGATTTTATGAATTGATTAAGTTAATCATTAAACAAATCATTTAATTCCTTTTCCTATGCTTCTTTAATTTGATTAGTCATTTAATTATGAGCCACAAATGAAATGAACATGTGATAAAATAAAATTGCAATGCTCCTAAAGACCTAATGCAATTGGCTCATAATTAAATATTAATTAAATCAAAGAATCTAATTAAGTACTTTTATGATTTTGCCATATTTATGGGTTAATCATAATTTTCTAAAGGGGTCTTTATGTTTTTAAACACATAAAGAGGAACCTTTAATTTCATTATTAAATATCTGATATGATTTGCATTCCAATTTGGTTTAATTTAGTCACTTAATTAATCAATCAATCACTTAATTAGTTAGAGAGGGTAATTAAGATTTGAATCATTAATTACTCTAATTACTAGGTAATAAATTCCAAGAAAATCATGGGAGGTAGAGGTCATTCTATTTTATGGACACACAAAGTTTGAAATCATTTGCCAATGTAATTAGGACTTAATTAATCTAATTAAGTTTGTAATTAAATCTTAATTACTATTTAAAATTAATTAGAATTAATTTTAATTAATTATCCTCTGAATTACCTTTAAAATGAGTGTTTATTTATATTTTTTGATTTTTCTATAATTTTCCATGATGTTTTAAAGTTTCAGCCATTAAAATGAATTAATTAAGCCTAATTAAGCCTAATCCCATCGGCGCCACGTGGAGCACTGACATGGTGCTTTCCATATGGCACCGCAGGATTGCTTATTTAAAATCCGTCAACGGGTCAATGGATGCATTTTGTCCATGCTGTCCGATTTAAGATCGGATGGCAAAGATTAAACCCGGGGTTCCTAAGGGAATAAATTGAGATTAATTAGTGGATTAATCATGACCATTTGTGCTAATCCCGCAGAACGGATGGTGTA
This sequence comes from Cymbidium sinense, assembly GCA_021442155.1. Classification (NCBI taxonomy): domain Eukaryota; kingdom Viridiplantae; phylum Streptophyta; class Magnoliopsida; order Asparagales; family Orchidaceae; genus Cymbidium; species Cymbidium sinense. The sequence goes on from CM038224.1 coordinate 134,589,588, forward strand.
TGATCTATCCTTTCCTGTACGATGGAAGATGGACATCGTTCGCCTTCCATCGCCCAATTCGAGCTCGCCGAAGCTTGGAATAGTTCAGGATTGATCCCACACATTTACAAGGAGGATCCAAATAGATATAACAGTTGGATTTGCACACAATCAACATTAACTTTGAAAAGGCCCAAAAAAAAAAGAGGAAAAATATTCTATTTGACGGAGAATACTTTGCCAAGCTCAAGATTGGCAATGAACTGACTGAGGGAGCTTCGCCTTAATGAGTCAAAGCTCTATTGAGAAGATGGTGCAATGCCTCACCATCGATTGCTCTGTAGACTAAACGTCATCGCAATCCTTGCTGAAGTTAGCTTAGGAGGTACTTTGGGTGGTCAAATCGATTAGGGGAGAGTTCAGTGAACGTGTGGGAAGAGTTAATTTGAATGGGGTTGAGTTTCAATGGAGTTGGATGGAGAGGGAGGTTGTCCTATTTTGGTAAAGTTTTGGTGTTTTTTTGGTGATGGGAAGGCTTAGGGATCTTGGGAGGAAGCTCTGGTGGCTCATTTCGAGTAGCTAGGGCTTTATGAAGGCTCAATGTCTCGAATTGAATTGAAATGAGTGTGTGTGTGTGTGTTGGGGGGGGGTGGCTATACCCCCTCATCCCTTGGATTGGACGACCTTGATCCGTTAGGCACCAGGGCCGCTTGGGCATGTGGTGGCAGGGAGGTGCTGAGCTAGCTTGGCTTGAGTGGCTGAGTAAGGGAAGGTGGCTGCCATGGGAGGAGAGTGAGTGTTCATGGGTTGCCAAGTGTTCCAATTGGCTTGGAGGGGTGAACTCACCTCCACTTGGCTTAAACCCAACCCAATTACCTTTGGGTCAGGTGAGCCAGTGTCCTCCTTGCTTAGGTGGAGGTCTAGAAGGTTGCCATGGGGATAGGAGTGGGTTTGACCATTCAAATGGGATTTGTCCGCCTCAACACCTACCATAACCCAGTGGAATATCTGGTAACGATGATGCTCCTACTATATAGCCCGAGCTCTCCTATCTTGCTCAACCTGCAGCTCTCTGATCCTGGCAGTTAGTCAGTCTAACTTAGAAGAAGTATCTATTGAACTCTGACAGTCATGTTGTAAAGCCTTAGCACTCTCCTCAAACTCATTATGTGCTAGGTCATCCGCCTCCCTATGAAGCCCACTGCCTCCTAAAGCTTTGCCGAAAGTGCCGATGGACAACAGCATCTCATTTGGGGTCAAAACTCTCATCTCTACAGTCTCCAAGCACCGAGAACCCGCCTCCAAGCTAGAAGATCCAGAATGGTGTTCATGTATGATGTGAAACTGTCTAGTGTCTCTGGTGAGTCTGGAGTAAGCCTAGAAATCACATCCCTCAAAAACACTAAGCTGCAATCTCGCATGCCTCTATCACGTGGATCTGGTGTACATGGATATTGATGGTAGATCTCACACTCATAATCTACACCAGACACTGCAAGAAATGAATGAAAATAATTAGTATGAGATAAATTAGTGCAACTAAAGAATAAAGAAATGAAGTAAAATACCTGAACATGGCAAATCTGACTAAACTGGTGTGTCATAAGTGGCATAGTCCTCATTGACCTTCACCATCTGATAAGCTCTAGAGCTAATGCTGGCTCAGCAGAAGCCCCACTAGGTACAAGGTCTCTCACATCATAAGTCTCCCTAGGAGAATGGACCGAGTAAGGCTCAGTAAGAAAAAGTGGCTCCACAAAAGGAACAAAAAAATATGAAGTGGTAGTATTAAGGGCCCGCACACTCGACGGCTCAACTCTAAAGTCCTCAGTAGCATATCCAGTACTAGGTGAAATATGTGGCATCTCATTAGAAATCACCAGTCACTGTGGAAGTGGACTCAAGGAACAATCAACTGAAGCTTGAACAGGCTCTGTAGGCTGATTGTGTCTACATTTGCGAGCTGGCGAAGAAACCTTAATGTAGTTAGGAGCAGAATCCATAGCTCTAACTCTGCTATAAGGAGTGGTGGCCTCAACCCCCGACTGCTTAACCTGCATCTAAAATATCGAATGAATATATTTTAATGATACAACAAAGAAAATGATAGAAGTATTGAAAGAGAAAGGTAGTGATTATACCTTTAGCACAGCTATCTCCTGCCAATGGTGACCGACAATGGGTCCTTTGATCTCGAGGAACTCCCAAAGACTTCACCCTGTGCTCATATCTCCTAGCACTACGCTCCAAGAAAGGACCAAAAGACAGCTGTACCTAGGTGAGATAGGTATAACTAACCCCTATGTGACTATGTGAAGGAGTTATCCAAAAGTGAGAGCTAGTACCAAGCCTCAGTAACTGTAGCCAAATAACTGAAGCAGTAAAATAATGTGTCTCAAGGGGAATCATCATGATCTTCCTAATATGCACTACACCAGGGATGAATGGCCTACCACAATGCCGACGAAGAAACCAAATCACAAATGCGCAATGATAGTCCTCTATAACAACTAACTGCCCAAATTGATAACATAACCATCCTGGACATATACTAAAAAGGTACTCAGCTACTCTCAATATCCGACATCCATGAAGCAATGAATATCTGCCATTTTCATTAAGACTGTCAATAAGATCAACCTCTATCAAGTTAGATGGTAAACCAAATATATTCGGCTGGTGAACTAACAAAAATCGATCTCTAACCAAATGAGAAGCAAAGAAGAACATGAGAATATGCTCCATCTCCAAAGTAGACAATGCTCGTTATAATTGCAAGACTGTAGGATATCCTCACCCTAAAAAGAATGCTAGATACTCGTAACAAGCAAAGGCACCATGTACATGAAAAAGAACCCAAGAGTATAAGTACTGCTAAGGTAGAATCACATCTCGTAACTCTAGAGAATCCACCCTAGAAATCATCCCCAATATCCTATAAATCCTGGCTAACAATGCTGGGGCCAAAGAAACTTGCTCACCTCGAGAGATCCTGCTGACTGCTAATAAGGCACCAGCGAATGATCCCTTTATAATGGGAAGTACAAAAATATAGAGCCATGTCACTATAAATCTTGCTAAGAATAGATCCTCGTTCAATCCCTATATAGCTGGAGAAATCCCCCTTGCTAGTAGAATAGGCTCTGTGGTCTCCTTGGATAAATAATTATCATCAAACACACCCAATCATCAAAAGGCCTCGGGATAGAGCATAATCTTATAAGAAGCTTTGAATCCATGCACTCACTGGAAATGTAGTCCATGATCGTCTTGAACATCTTGATGCCCTAAAAGTCTGGTGATAATGGTTTAGAAGATCAATATAAACGTAAGTATAGCTAGATCCTCCGATCACTATCATCTCAAGGTCGCTCGGAAATAACTCCTCATCGTAACACACTCGTAGTGGTAACCATGAGACAGAGAGAGCTTGTAAATCCTAAAGGGTAACTGTCAACTCTTATAGGTCAATCCAACAAGTGTTACTACTAGCATCCCAAAACTCCGCCACTTCACGAGCCCAAGAAGAAGACATACCTCCAAAATCAAATAAATACACATATACTGCCTCATAAATGAATATGCAGGAATCTCGAAATAAGTCTAACGAGCTCAACTATAACTGACGGTGGCTCAGAAGTCTAGACTGTCTCGTCTACTCAATGCTGTTAGAAGCAGGCTGTAAAATATCACAATATCCGGAGCTGACCTGAGCTACTGACCTGAGCTATTGTGCTATCTAGAGGATTGTAATCCTCGCATTTTAGCTTAATGGTAGCTACCTAATCTACAGGATCCTCAAAAGCAAAAGAATCTGAAGTACAGTTAGGAAGCATGGAGAATCATGCAAAGGAACCATGGTTAAGATCATGTCCTCTCAACATATTGGTGTGCTGCTCAATCCTATCCCTGATATCAGTACCTCTACGAGGATCATGTCTGTCAATCTCCAACCAAATAATCGCATCATAGGCTCACTAGGAGATAAGTCAACTGATCTCCTCCAGCTAAACATTCTCTTATCAAATAATCAGAGAAAATATATATAAGGATGTAGCTGACAACATGACCAAACATAAGTACAATGAAGATAAAGAGCAAAACTAAGAAGTAGTAAAAAGAAGGGGAACAATAAAAAAAGAGAGAAAATCAATAAGGTCAATCAGTTTTCAACAAATATGACTCACTTCATGCATGAAATAAATTTGTTGGGGGGAATTTGTTGACCTCCATATATGTGCCATAAGTCGAAGTCACAAGTCAAAGGACTTGATGAAATAGTACGCAATTAGGCTCAAAATGCATTGGATGTCACCAAATATAGTCAAAATGGCATCCAATCAATGAATAAACTTTGCCATTACGTTCATAATGTCAAAATTTGTCAAAATATAAATATTGCATAATCTAAAGGTCAACCGATCAAATGATCGAGTTATCAATGTGCCGATGCACATATCGGAGTCTGGAGGCTGCGATGATGTTCAAATGACCTCCGTTCATAAAAGTGATTATATCGTAAGCTTTGAAATATCAAAAACTACCAAATGAGACTATCCATGCTCAATTCGAATGAGTCTGTGTAAATGTCAAATGATCGAAAGTGACAGCATGAAAATCAAGGCTAAAATACACTGGATGTTACCAAAATTAGCCCAAATGATCTCCAATCGATGAATGGACTTCGCCATTGTGTTCAAAATATCGAAACTAGTCAAAATATAAATATTGCATAACTTGATAATCAACTAATCAAGCGATCGAGTCATCAATGCATCTACATGCATATCGAGATCAAGAGGCACCAACTTAAACCAAATGACCTCCGTTCATGAAATTGATTATGATGTTAGTTTTTATACATTAAAATCTATCAAGTAAGACTGTTCATACTAAATTCAGACAAGTTTGTGTAAAAATTGAGCTATCAAAAGTGATAACATGCATTTTGAGCTGAAATTGATCCAATTTGACGCCAATTTGAACCAAACAACCTCTAATCGTGAAACGGTCCGTGCCGTTGCATTCGAAATATCAGAATAATCTTGAATCAACATATATATCAACCCTATATTGAGGTGGGTGCAAGGTTCATATTAAAGTCAATTAAATAATATAAAATATTATTAAAAGGCTTAATACCCTAAATCCCACTCGACCGACCCAATCCGACCCAAATCCCTTTCGATTCCTACCACTCGGCACATGCCCCACGCACTCTCAGCTCCTACCAGTTCCTACTTTATCTCTTCTTTTTCTTCTTAACTGCAAGCCATGAAAGCCATCTCCCCTTCATTCGAGCCTCAACCGCAAGGAACTATAAAAACATTCCCCTTCCTTCCTCCTCCTTAAAGAATCGACGGTTCTCTCATTTTCTTCTTCTTCCATTTTTCTTTTCTCATCCAAACCACATGCAAACACAAGGAAGGGAAAGAGCCGAAGACTTCCCTGACAAAATGATAGATTCTCTAGTGTCCGATCTCAGTCCTAAGGTGCAAACCATCCTACTCAAAAAGCAGAAAGACAGGAGGTGATCCCTTTACCTCTTACGACAGATGAAGTCCATGAAAGATTACTCTATAAACACAATCCACTATAACATTGTCCTCCGATCAATTGGGAGGGCCTTGAGGTGAGACGAGCTCTGGCTCTATTGGATTGAGATGGCCAATGATGGATTTTTACATACTATTAACACTTATGCTACCTTAATAGATGATTATGGATGGCTGGTCTTGTAAAGGAAGCCCTTTAGTGGCTCAGGCATATGAAGTCTAGAGGCATTTTCTCAGATGAGGTCACCATAAACACAGTGTTTTGAAGGATGCGCTTGATCTGGGTGAAAGGTTATTCAAAGGTTAGTGTGACGAAAAAGTTGAACTAGATTGTCTTGATCTTAGTTATGATGGCTCGGCTGAATCTAGTTTGTTTAATTCCAAGCATTTTCTTCAAACTGAATTATTTAAATTAGGAGGATGGGTTCCTTTTTCTCAAATTGCTTCAGCCTTGACTAAAGGCCCACAGAAACCCATACGTGCAGCCACTTATAATACCTTGATCGATTTATATGGGAAAGTAAGAAGTTGAAGGATGCTTCATTCTTGCAAATTGTTTGCTAATGCCAGATACTCACTTTTAATTCCATGATAAACATTTGTTGTTCCCATGGGCATTTGTTGGAGGTGGAGTCTTTACTAAAAAAAAAAATGGAAGAGAGGCCGAAATCTAAAACACTCTCTTGCCAAAATCTGAAATTCTCCTTTTTTGAAATCTACAATTCTCATTTACTGAAATCTAAAATTCTCCTTCGCCAAAATATGAAACACTTCCTTGCCGAAATCTAAAATTCTCCTTTACCGAAATCTACAATCCTCCTTAGCCAAAATCTATAATCTCCTTAGCCGAAATCTGAAACCTCACTTAACCCGGAATCATACAACCCAACTGCCCACCTCTGGAAGAAACTTGGAGATATTCCTGAAGAGAGGAGGAATCGATTGCTCCCTTTATTAAATCCTAAGGCATCATTGGAGACTCGAAGAAATCTTATGGTTCTTTGTATAAAAAGAATCAGCAATGAGGCCTCTTTCTATTAAAGCTTCTGGTTACCTCGCCAAGCCAGTTTGCTTTTCTTCTTTCTTACCTTCGACTACCTCCAGAGAGCCCTCAAAGGTGGAGGATGTTGAAGAGGCCGAGTTACAGGAATACTCTGAAAGGAGGAACCTTCTATCGATGATGGCTTAGGCTATGATAGTTCAAGCAATGAAACCATTCCTTTTACTGAGGATAAGATACCTTTAGCCTTAATTACTTCCCTAGAACTTTACAAGGAATCTTCGACAAATAATGATCAATCAAAACTTAACAAAATAGAAGCCTTCTTTCAGTCCATTGAAGATGAGAGGAACTCCCTTGAGAATAAAGTTGCTTCCTTGTCTGAAGAGTTGCAGTCGAAAAAGATCGCCAACGAAAGGTTAGTGCTGATTTTGATAATTTTAGGGAAAGGACAAAGAGGGAGTGGTTGTTGCTGATTGTGGATGTACAAAAAAAAAAAGAATGTGTATATGGAATATGTGCTTGTGATTTTTTGTTTGTAGGTGCCAAGATTTCAACGCCCAATAGATTGGTGAAGACGACATGGTGTGAAGACACCACTGCTACACTCAAGGGACGACCGAAAAGCCAAACAAATTGTTAGATGTCACTCCCCTATGTCAAAATGTTGCTAAAATTTTATCAAATTTTTGGACTTAGAAAAAAAAAAAAAGAATCAAGATTCATTTAAGAAAAAGAAATACAAAAAAATAATGAAACAATATGGAATTAAAATTGAATTAAATAAGTCAAGTGAATATACAAAATAAATATAAATGTGAACATAAGAAAAAGGAAATTATTTATAAAGTCTTTTCTTTAAATTTAAAAGCTCACAAGCAATATTAATTAATTTTTCCACTTTCTCTGCCAATGCTCAAAAGATAACTGAAGACTTGAAGAATTAAATGAACTAGCTTGGCGAGGTAACCAGAAGCTTTAATAGAAAGAGGCTTCATTGTTGATTTTTTTTGATACAAAGAACCGAAAGATTTCTTCGAGTCTCCAGCGACGCCTTAGGCTTTAATGAAGCGATCAATCAATGCCTCCTCTCTTCAAGAATATCTCCAAATTTCTTCCAGAGGTAGGCAGCTGGGTTGTATGATTCCGGGTCGAGGGTGGTTTCAAATTTTGGCTAAGGAGATTGCAGATTTCGGCTAAAGAGGATTGTAGATTTCGACAAAGGAGAATTTCAGATTTCGGCAAGGGAGTGTTTCAGATTTTGGCTAAGGAGAATTTCAAATTTTGGCAAAGGAGTGTTTTAGATTTTGGCAAAGAAGAATTTCAGATTTCGATAAAGGAGAATTGTAGATTTCCGCAAAGGAGAATTTTAGATTTTGGCAAGGGAGTGTTTCAGATTTCGGCCTCTCTTCCATTTTTTTTAGTAAAGACTCCGCCTCCAACAAATGCCCAAGGGAACAACAAATGTTTATCATGGTATTAAAAGTGAGAGTATCTGGCATTACCCCAGACTGAAACATTTGCAAGAATGCATCTGAAGCATCCTTCAACCTTCCCGCTTTCCCATATAAATTGACCAAGGTATTATAAGTGGCTGCACGACTGAGTTTCTGTGGACCTTTAGTCGAGACTAAGGCAATCTGAGAAACAGGAACCCGTCCTCCCGATTTAAACAATTAAGTTAGAAGAAAATGCTTGGAACTAAATAAACTAGAGTCAGCCGAGCCATCATAACTAAGATCAAGACAATCTAGTTTAACTTTTCCGTCACACCAACCTTTGAATAACCTTTCACCCAGATCAAATTGCCCGGAATCCTTCAGAACCTGCACAACAGTCTTTATGATGACCTCATGGGAAAATGCCTCTAGAATTCATATGCTCGAGCCACAAAAGGGCTTCTTTTACAAGACCAGCCTTCCCATAAATATCTATTTAGGTAGCATAAGTGTTATTAGTAGGTAAAACTCCGTCTTTGGCCATCTCAATCCAACAGAGCAAGAGCTTGTCCCACCTCAGGGCCCTTCTAATTGACCGGAGGACAATGTTATAGTGGATTGGGTTCAGACAGTAATTTTTGGGGACTTCATCCGCCGGAAGAGGTAAAAGGATCACCTCCAGTCTTTCTGCTTTTTGAGAAGGATGGTTTGCACCTTAGGACTGAGACCGGACACTAGAGAATCTATCATTTCGTCAGGGAAGTCTTCGGCTCTTTCCCTTCCTTGTGTTTGCATGCAGTTTGGACGAGAGAAGAAAATTGGAAGAAGAAGAAAATGAGGGAACCGTCGGTTCTTTAAGAATGAGGAAGGAGGGGAACGGTTTTGCCGTTCCTTGCGGTTGAGGTTTGAACAAAGGGGAGATAGCTTTCGTGGCTTGCAGTTGAGAAGAAGAAGAAGGGAGGAAGTGGGAACCAGTAGGAGCTGAGAGTGCATGGAGCGTGCACCGAGTGATAGAAATCAAAAGGGATTTGGGTCAGATTAGGTTAGTTGAGTGGGATTTAGGGAATTAGGCCTTTTAATAATATTTTTATTTTATTTAATTGAATTTAATATGAACCTTGCACCAATCTCAATATAGAGTTGATATATATATTGATTCAAAATTATTTCGATATTCCAAACACAACGACATGGTCTGTTTCACGATTGGAGGTTGTTTGGTTGTTAAATCTGATAAATTTTAAAATACGCATTATCACTCATTTCGATTTTTTACGACTTGCTTGAATTGAGTGTGAATAGTCTTACTTGATAGATTTTGATGTTTAGAAACTAACGACACAATCAATTTCATGAATGAAGATCATTTGGTTTAAGTTAGTGCCTCCTGACCTCGATATTTATGTAGGTGTATTGCACTTCGATTGCATCGGTTGATTGTCGGGTTGTGAAATATTTATATTTTGAGCTTTGATGTTTTGAACACAATGGTTCGTTCGATCCTAAATCATTTGATTTTCGCGGTTTCGCTTGTTGCGTCGTCACTTTCAATATTTGCATAGACTCATCTGAATTGAGCATGGACAACCTCATTTGGTAATTTTCTATATTTTGAAGTTAACGGCGCAATCAAGTTTATGAACGAAGGTCATTTGGACATCACGTAGCCTCACTCGATATGCGTCATAGCATTCAACTTCGATGCTTGATCGATTAATCTGATTCTTGTGTATATATTTGACCAATTTCTATGTTCTAAATGCAATGGAGAAGTCCATTCATTGATCGAAATTCATTTATATTTTGGTGACATACGGCATTTTGAGCGATTGGTATTGTATTACATTCAAGTTTGTCAATTGACTTGGCTTGATTCGACTTATGGCATATATATGGAGGTCAACATAATGTATATGATAAGGTTTAGGGTGGTGTGACTAAGCTTTAAGAGTGTGATTATCTAAAGTTTATAATTATTTAAGTTAGACATTAGGGGGGGATTCACTTCAAATATTTGAATAAATTAATTAATTTTAGTTTACACTTTCTTGTTCCATTTAATTCCCACTTAACATATAATAATTATGAAGAGAAGAAAGGGATTTGAACCCCCCCCTCTCATCCCTACCCTAAGTTATTTTCTAGAGGTATATTATTATGACTAAAGAATCATTTATAAATATAAATATTTTATTGAACCTAAGTTTGGGTTAGTCTTAAGGAGTCTTATTCAAACATAAAAGATATCTTAAGATTAATTAAATTGAATCACTATTACATAAACAATATTTGACTACTTCTTTCTATCATCAATAACATACACCTCTTTATTGTTCATGACATTTGATTTAATGTATATATTTGTATGCAATATAAATAAATAAATAAATAAATAAATAAATAAATAAATAAATAATTATATATATTATATATATATATATATATATATATATATATATATATATATATATATATATATATATATATATATATATATATATATATATATATATATATATATATGAACACTTGATGTAATTAATGCATAAATTTGGTAGAAGAGAAAGATTCCATTCCATAGTTAAGCATATGTAGATATGTATTAGAGATTTAAGCAAGTATATGTCATTGTTAAACCAGAAGAGTGAGATTATCTAAGACCTCCTTAGGGCAACTTAAAGCCTTGTATTCCTTGGATGTCCAGACTATATACTTACTAACTTAAATATGTAAACATATACAAAAACTTAGAAATGACAATGTTAACCTCACTTTTAGAGTGAGAATTAACCTTTCTCATCTTAGACTTAGGAACCTTCTAAAAACTTAGATTTTTTTTAGTGCTAAGAAACTTATAGTGATTAAGAAAATATTAAACCCAAGCTTAGAGGTTTAAGGACTTAGAGAATATAACCCTAAGCCTAGGATGTTCCTCAGAACAAATAGGTTCTACCTATCATATGGCTTAAATCAAAACTCATACCCATTCATTCATTCAAATTTAAGCTCATGTAAATGAAACAAAATCAACCTCAAACATATTTAACTGATCTTACCTGAATTTAGTTTTCTAATCTAAGCTCCAAGCTAGGTTAACTTGGGTCTTGACCCAAGTTAACCCCCATCACAATCCCATAACTCAATTCATGTTCGTTCAAGTAAACTAAATCCAACTTAATTTTCTCAACCTCTCTAATGATTCATTAGATCATTTCAAGCCATGCCAATACTTGCAATCAAGCTAATTGAACTAAAGAAAAGCAACCAACCCAAGTTAGCCCATTTGACCTAAAGGGTTCAAATGAGCCAAAACCTAACTGAACCCAAATCAATTACAATCAGACCCACTAATCAACTCTAAATCCATCATTGAACCCCTCTCAACATTTAATTGACACCAACTCAACCCAATCAACTAAATTGGTTCACTTGACCCAATAAGACCTAAATGATTAATTTGATTCAAACTTCAATTCCAACCCAAATTGAATTAAATCAAGTCATATAACCCCTTCCATAATGATTGTTGATCATCTTTTATTACCCAATTATAATCAATTGGGTCAAATCAAGCCATTTTGACCACTTAACCAAGTTGATCCAATTAACCTAAAGGGATAAATTGGGCTAAATCTCATTTCAATCCAAAATAATTGCAACCAATGCCTCTAATCAATCATAAATTGATTATTGAACACCCTACAATCATAAATTGAAGCCAATTTGACTAAGCCAACACAATTGACCTACTTAGCCCAATTTGATATAAATGATCAAATTAAATAAAAACTCATTCTAATCCAAATCAATTCAAACCAACACATACAATCATTCACAAATGATCAGTCAAACATATACCTACCCTTTATTTAACCTAATTGAACCAATTCGACCAAATCAATCAACTTGACCCATTTGGCCTAAATGAACACATTGAACCAAGCCACCCAATAGGGAAAAAATCTCCATTTTGGTGGATTCTCCACCCCCTTATCTCATGGCAGCCATCTTTAGCTCTTCTTGGACAAGAGGACCACTGACCTAACCTAACCCAAGGCTATTGGGCTCAATCTTTGGCCATGAGAGGGTGAGTTCACCCATGACAATCCATTGGTCCACCTAAGGGTGGTTGTACACCCTATGCCAGACCATTACACTCCCTCAGCCTCTCACCCCTCAGCCACCTCAACAGTCCCTTACCACCTTTGGCCACCTACCTCAACCGGATGGCTACCAAAGGTTAAACTAATCTTAGCCCTTGGTTCAGTTGGGGAGGATTATACTCAGCTGCCTGTGGATTCAAACTCAATACACACCTTCCCTAGAGCATTTCACACAATCACATTCTCTCTCCTGAGCTCTTCACTCGCTCCAGGGTGAGATTAGCCGTCGAAACCCCGTCAGTCAAGTTTTCAAAATCTCCACCAAACCCAAATTAACTCTCCCCACACCTTCACCTCACTTTGGCGAGCAAAAAAAATCGTTTCCCAAGCGATTCAAACACTGGAACATGCCCTAGACCAAATCTGGTGAGCTTTGCGATGGTGCTTGGTCCATAAAGCAATCGATGGGGAGTTAGCTAGTGATTTTCTCAACAGGGATTCATCACTTCAGGACGAAGCTACCTTTATCAATAGATCGTCGGTCTATAGCTCCGATGAGGTAAAAATTTGATGTCCATAGTTTCCCCCTATGCGTTGGTATTTTTTGAAGTAAAATGTGTTTTCGTACAATTTCCACCATAGATCCCTTTAGGTTCATTCCTTGATCATTTTGGAATCAGTTTCATTATTGAATGAGCTCCAATGAGTTCGGATCGAGCGATAGAAGGTGGGCAGTGTCCGTCTTGCAGTGTTTATGGGATTACGAATCATCGGTCGTTCGTTCCGCTTGATTAGAATGGATGACCGTGATTAATCATGCCAGAAATCCCAATTTAATCCCTTTGAAATCACGAGATTAATCTCAAAGGTCCGATCCAAGATCGGATGGCCGGGACGAAACCGTGTCCATTGTTGTTGAGTAAGCTATCACGTTGAACAATTTAAGTAACCAATATCATGGCGCCGCATGGAAAGCACTGCCGCGTCAGTGTCCATATGGCACTAATAGTTTAAAGGATTAATTAGGCCTTAAAAATGTTATTAAATGGTCAGAACTTCAAAAAATTATAACTAATTATAGAAAAAAAAATCTAAAAATGCAAATCCCATTTTGGAAAGGTCAAACATAAGAGAATTTAAGAAAAATAAAATCTCTGACTTATGTTTAGTGAATAATGCTTAATTAAAGTTTAAATCTTAGGTTAATTATCTTAATTAAGGACTTATTACATGGCCAATTAATTCCAAATTTGGTGAGATGATTCCATGGGATGTCATTTGCCTCACATAATTTTGTTGGAATTATTTGCCAAGAAATTTAAAGAATTTGGAATGTCAATCCTAATCACCCTCATTAATTAATTTAATAATTATTAAGAATGATAAATAGTAAAACTTAAATAATTACTGATAATTAATCATTACAAACAGTGGAAATAGGAGGAGAAGTAATTAAGACCATTTCCCTAATTATTTTTCCAAATGTATCTCTTTAAAAAGTTAATTAAAATATGTGATAATTAGGGATTAATTAGGAAAATTAATGATAAAAATGGAAATCAAACAAAATTAATGGTTGGTTTAGATAATTCAAATACAATTCGTTAGTTTCCTTTCATGTGTTTAATAACATAGTTGTTAAAGAAATTATGACTGATTCATTGGTATGAGAAAATTATAAGAGTGCTTAAATTAGATTCTTTCTTTATTTAATCCAATTAGCCTAATTGCATTAGATCCCTTTAGGTGCATCACAAATTTTACTTTCCTAAAAGCATATCATTGAAAGCTCATGATCAAGTAATTAATTAAATTAAAGAAGCTTAGGAAAGGGTAATCAAATTAATGTGTTTAATAGTTTAAACATAATCATGTCATAAAAATCTATTTAATTGCTTTCCTTAAATATATTAAATCACCAACATGGGATGGGGTAAATACTAAGTATCATCTCTCCTCTTTAGGTTTTAATAATTCAAACACCAAAATTAAATTTCATAAGAATTTTGGTTAGTCTTAAGGAATATTTATTTGGCTTGATTGCCTTTAGAACTTAACATAATTGAATATGTTATGTGAAAAAATTTAATTACTTCTTTTCAAGCATCATAAATGTGCATGCGATTTGTGTCATATGTTCATATTTTTTTAAAAGGAAGAGAATCAAAATAACATGATTACATCTAAGTTCCATGTGTTGGATAAATATTATTATAAAGTGTGACTATTATCACTAATAAATCCTAAATTATTTTTTAAAACTATAAGCTAATGATGAAAAATATAAGTTAATGTTGGTTATAAATATTCAGTAAAATTTACATTTAAGTTATAATTTCAAAAATATTAAAGATTTTTATTTTATCTTTATTTCATGTATATGTTTACATACGGTCGAATTGGTAAATATATAGTCTGGACATCCTCGAAACATGGGCTTTAAATAACACCAAGGAGGTCTTAGATAGCCTCACTTCCCTGGTTTAACAATGACACATACTTGCCTAAATCTCTAATACATGTCTACATATGCTTAACTAAGGAATGGAATCTTTCTTTTCTACTAAAATATTTGCATTAATGATCATTCAAGTGTGCAAAAATGCATATATATATATATATATATATATATATATATATATATATATGTTGTATGTATAAATATGTGTATTAAATTAAATATCATGAATAATAAAAAAGAAGAAATGTGTATGCTATTGATGATGGGAAGAAGTGGTAGAATGTTATTCATATAATTATGATTCAATTTTATTAATCCTGAGATACCTTTCATGTTTGAATAAGATCCTTTAAGACTAACCCAAACCTAGGTTTAATAAAAAAAATTTAATAAATGATTCACTAAAGAAACTAAATTCATAATAATATACCCTTAGAAAATAACTTAGGAGAGGGATGAATGGGGCCAACCTCATCCCCCTTTCTTCTCTTCAAAATAATTAGATATTAAGTAGACACCAAATGAAAAAAAAAAAAATAAATTAAAATTAATTTATTCATTCAAAGATTTGAATTGGAACATCCCTTAATATTTAGCTTAAACAATTCTGAACTTTAGATAATCATACTTCTAAAGCCTAACTAAGACTTACCACCTTAGAATACTAAGTCACCAATTCCAGCCTTTAGGTTAGGGCGGTGTATGTCGTGGTGTTATATTTTATTTTATGATGTAATATTTTAGACTGTATGTTAAGATTGTTTATGTGTAGACTTGATGTTAGGTCATTAATAGCCAAATGATATTTTCTACAAGAGATTATGCTAAAGGGGTCGCTGTAATAATAAGTAAATTTAAATGTTCTTACTTGCAGGTGCTGCTTATGCCCCTAAGCATAATCCAATTAGGACAGGTGGGCTTGGCTACCTAAGTGTAGGGTGCTAAGCTCAACTATGTGAAATATAATTACTTGACATATATGTTTGTTTAACTAACATCTATTTTGTATGTGCAATTAGATTTTATTTTTCATAAATATGTAATTTTTGCAATAGGATTATAATTAGTGCTATGGGGTTTAGGATGAGTAGTGGCTAGAATAAAAAGACTTGGGAGGCCCTATGAAGCTTTGAATAAACAAATCCAAAAGAAGGAAATAAAGATAAGAGATTGAAGACCCCCATATCATTCATTATAATTATAATATTCTATTATAATTCAAGTTGTATAAGAGTAGAGCTCAACTTTCTATTTTTTTCTTTTTTTTTTCGAGGTGTACAATGGTACCCGACCACACCGGTCTTTTATTCTTTTATGAAATTCATATGTTTGATTGTTGTATTTAGATTGTGCAATAAAAATGAATGCTTTTCATAGATTTCTTAAAGTATAATGATTTGATGTGTGGTCTGGATGCAGTAGACTCTTTAGGATAAAATTAAATTTTCTATCATCACTAAAAACTCATAACTCAATTTTAATACAACTTATGTTCTCATCTTAAAGCTTAGGTCTATAATCAAGATAAATAAAAGATTTAGGAAACCCTTAACTAAATGTTGTATGTTATCACACCATGTATATCATATTGTGTCACACTTGAATATGGAGGGTCTCCACTCTTGCACGATAAGGGATATGCTTGACCTTTGATGGCAATCCCTTGTAGTGGAGAACACCTTTCTAATTGATTTATCCCATGAATTAATTTCGTTTTGCATATAGGCATACTTATCTCAAGCCCTTGGTCCAAAATGAATGTGTCAAAATGGTTTATAAAGCTGTAAATTTTGGCATTAGTCTAAGTCATATTTTCATACTAATCATAATCATTCTTTTAGGGAATAAGTTTAGGATTCTAGCTTCCCTCCTAATTAAATAATAGCCTAGCTATCTCACATCAACATAAGATCGACCTACATAGTTTTAAAGCATAGAAGGTGTTTGCTGGTGGCCACTCCAGGTGGTTGTAAGCTTAGAAGAGCCGGGTGTGTTCATTCTCTCTTGTGGAGGTGAACTATCATATCCTATCTTTCTCGATTAGACTTAGGTCATGCTTTTAGCTTGTGCTAAAGCCTTTTAGATTTATGTTCTGAGGCTACTTATTTCCTTCAAGCTATGAGCATAAGTCCTCACTTCTTAGATATTTTTATGATCTTGTGTTGTTGGACTATAAATCCTAGCATTCTAATAATACTTTAACTTAAACAACAGTAAATTCTCTCTCTCAAATATATAAAGCTTCACTATAGGGTAGACTGAAGCACCCACTAGGATTCCTAATATCATGGGTGCTTCCTACTTATTCTTCTTTGAAATCCATAAATAAGTCTTCCTATTTGAACTCTCCCATTTGATTTTCATAAATATATAATCCTTCGATAGTCCAACTTTGAAATCTTTGGAGATACTTATTGACTACTTTAATTGAGAGTATTCTTAGAAGATTCTCATCTTCTAAGATGTAATTAACTATGGAAGCTTACTTCCATGGGGAGCTAAAAAACTCGACATAAAATAATCCCTGCTTTACTTCTGCATGTAAAGTTGGGAAAAGATCTCTAGTACATACTGTTGACCTCACTTTTGGAGTCAGCTCTCAACTTCTCCATCTTAAACATATGGCTCCTCTTAGACATTAAGAGTTCCTTAGTCTTAAGACACTTCTAGTGATTAGAGGAGTTAGCCATAGAAATAGGTCATTTCTTAGGGGTATTAGGAAAACTTGCCTACCCTATAGCTTGAACCAAATCCTTACTTCTTTCTTTCAAGTCAAACTTCAAATTCAAACCCACTTCAAATTCAAATCAATTTGAAATCAAATCTTAATTCAATTCCAACTTAGTTGATTTTCTCAAATCGTGAATCAAATCTCAAATGATTGAAATCCATGATTGAATTCCAAATCCAAAACCCAAATCCAAATCTAATCAACATCCAACGTATACCCTTTCAAGTCAAATTCTTGAACTTAACCAAATCAAACTCAACCAATCCAAACCTTTGGATTTTCTCTTCAAAATAATCAATCCTTCAATCACAAACCAATTTCAAACATAAGCTTCAATCATCAAACCAAAACTAAATTCAAATCAAACCCACGTTCATCCTTTGAACTTGAAATTGTCAAATAAATCGAAACCCATTTGACTCCAAATCACTAGCAATTGGATTTATATTTCAATCATAATCCCATATGTGAGTTCAATCAATCAAGCCTTGATGAAGCCAATTAACCCACTTAGGCTCACTTGATCCAAAGTGACCTAAAGCTCCTTTGTGAGCCAAATTCTAATCCTACCCAAATTAGATTGAACTAAACCCATCTAAGCCTTTCATTGTGAGCAACAAGCATCATAAGATGATCAATCACTCAAATTGGGTCAAACCAAGTCAAGCCTAGCCTTTGACCAAGTCAATACTTAACCCAAATGAAACCTAAACTAGCCAAAATACACAATAGGACAATTTGATTGAAATTGTTGATCTAAACTAATCCATGATCAATGTTTGAACTTGACCAAGTCATCATTTGAGCCAAACCTAGCCCAATTGGCCACTTGACCCAAGTTGACCAAAGGTGACCTAAAAAAGTCAAAATGGGTCAAATCTTATTCTAAGCCAAATTGATTGCAACTAATGGGTCAAATTCATTCTAAATCACCTATTGAACTTGACTAAAGCCTCAATTGGCCAACTAGACCCAACCTAGCCCAATTGACCATGAACCTAACTTAACCTAAAAGGTCAAATCAACTTGAAACTTAACCAAACCAAAATTGATTGAAACCAAAGCTTGTAAAATATTTCAAATGATCAAGCAAACCTAAACCAGCCCATGAACTAACCCAATTAGGTCAAATGGGTCAAATTGGTCAACTTGACCCATTTTACGTAAGTGAACTCAAATGAACCAAAACTAAATATAAATCAAATTAAATCGACCAATGATACCAACCACTCCAAATGGTCATATGAACTTGACCTAACCCATGGTTTGACCCAATTTGACCAATTGGTCAACTTGAATCAAGTTGGCTCATTTTGACCTAAATGGGTCAACTTGAGCCAAATCATATCAAATCAACTCCAAAATCTTTGAAATTTTTCTCAACCTATTTTTGAAATATCTCAAATCTGCCTAAATCAAAACCAAATCCAAATGACTATTTTATCCTTGGGTCAAAGGGTAACCTATGGCCAAATCCACTTGGAATTTAGTCAAATCCTTTTCGTGGCCACTTGGCATCCTCATAGTGGACCATTTGGACACCATGGGAGGTGGTGCACATGACCTAACCCAATGCCAAAATGACCCCTCCAATAAAATTGCTCCACTTGGGTCACCTCCCACACTCATTTTAACCCATGTGCACCTCCACACTTCCACTCCTCTGCCAAAATGGAAGCACATGGGATCCCTAACAACCAAAACAACCAATTCAATCTCATCAATTTGATCAAAATAGAAGACAAGCTTCAACCGCTCGATCTAAGTAGGAGGATATATGCTCCCCCTCATTTCCACTCAAACCATGACTCTGGCATTCGATTGAGCTCAGAGGATAAAAGGCAAGCTTCTCCAAGTTTCCCTAAGCATTCCTAAGCTCATTCCAATTTTCCTTTCTCGGATTTCTTCAAAGCTAAATAGGGGAGGTGAGGGAGATTTACACTTTGCTCAATTCTTAATCAAACTCCAATTGCTCTTACAAGCACCATCAAGGGCCCAAGTAGAGCTACCCAAAGTAAATCCCAAGCATCCAAGCCACGGGAATGGAGAGTTTGATCAAATCTGCAAGCAATTGAAGCAATCTTTGTCCATTTGAAAGATCCACTACAAATTGAACCTTGAAACTTTCAATAGAGCTTCATCTCCAATAGAAGAAGCTACCTCCTCCATTGGAAGCACTCATGATAGCCTCTGGCGAGGTATGACTCAAAACTGAGCTTAAGTAGAAAAATCCTTGGTCCTTTCTGAAGGAAATTATAATCCCATTAAAATTCAATCATTGGATGTTCTTCTCCTTACTTCTAGATGGTGTGGGTTGAATCCTAGCCTAATTTGAGCTCAAGTGAGCTCGGATCAAGCCATGGAGGATGGACAATCTCCGTCTCCCGTAAGCAAAGTCAGGGATGAATCATGGGCCATCCATCCCGTGTGTTTTGGATGGACGACCCTAATTAAACATACTAGAACCATTGACTATTTATCTTGACCGTCTGATCCTTGATCAGACTGCCCAAGAGAAAGCGTGTAGCATCCCGACTGACGCAATAGTTGATTTGATAACTTAAATAACTAATCTATCGCCACGGGAAAGCGCTTGTCGCCGTCCACGGACGCCAATGATTATATAATTAGGTTATTTAATTACCTATTAATCACAAAAACTTCACAAATTCATAATTAAATGTAGAAAAATTCAAAAAAATGCAAACTCAACTTCATTTTAAAGATAATTCAAAGAGGAATTCAATAAATATGTTTCTAATTGATTTTGAATAGTGAATTATCCTTAATTAGGGTTTAATTAAAAATTTAATAATCTTAATTACTTCTTAATCATTTTATTAATCAATTCCAAACTTCTCAGACTTGTTTAGGGGGATGACTTCTGCCTCCCCTAATTTTCTTGAAATTTATTAATTAGTTAATTAGGAAAATCAATTAATGAATCTCTAATCACCCTCTTAATGTAATTAAGAATAATTAAGCATGTGAATAATGTTTTAATCATTTAATTAAGATAATTAAACATTATTTAAGTGAAGAGGAGGTTTGTGGAATAGGTTTGGGGTACATTCCCTAAATTATTTCCTAAACCCCATTCTTCCTTAATCCAAACCTAATTAAGGGTTAATCTACTAATATTCTACTTAATATAATCAAAATTTTAAAACCAATCTGAACTTAATAATCTCTTGCTGGGTAGATCCTTTGGTATTCAAAAGCCTATGGTAAATTTAAGGAAATCATTTCCAACTCACATGTGTGGGAAGGTTATGAAAGTACTTAATTAAACCCTTTAGCTTAATTAATCAATAATTGTGAGCCAATTGCATTTGACCCCTTTCTTTCCTAGGTGTATTGCTGATTTAAATTCCATGTAGTTGCATATCATATGTTGGCTCATAATTGTTTGGTTAATTATGTTAAAGTGGTGTAGGTAAGGGGTAATTAATGGACTTAATTCACGCCACAACCTAACAAAACATAAAATCAATATAAATGTGTTATGTGATTTTCTTCTCTTTTCTTAACATAGGCTTGTATGGGATTTGCAAAGTGTATAGTTCATTTGAAAAGAACATAACACTTACTTAAATCTATTCTTATACACTTCTATGTCATGACTTAAGAAGGATCCTCACATTGCACATGTAAATGATATAGCCAAAATCAATCAAACAGACAAACAAAAATCTTTTGCATGATTCTTCATCCATTTATTTTTTTTTGTACATGCACATGTATTTAAGAAAAGTGGTATATTAGTCTGGACATCCCGGGGTTGCGAGACTTTAAGTAGCCCTAAGAAGGTCTTGTACCTTATACCCCTTGTGTAGAAAATAATGGTGACGTACTCACTTATGTCTTTTATACTTGTAAATGTGCATTTAATTAATGGATAAAAGAATCCCTCTATTTAACAAATCATGCATCATGGAATACCCAAATTTTCCTAAACAACATCTCTTTGCATTCATCATTAAGGTGTGCTAAGATTTGCATCTAGATGTATAGCTATTCTTAGGAACATTTCAAATGCATGGTATACATGTTGGAAAGAAATAAATGATTGTATGTCTTGTGATAATAATTCACCTTAATTAATTTTAAAATGTCTTTATTATTGAATAGGTTTATTTTTAGCAAATTTAAAATATTAATTAAATGACTACATTACTTGGTGGAGAAAAGAGGTTCTCTCTTTTTTCTCTCTTTATGACACTTAGTAATTAAGTGTTGGTTCATTCAAACCAAATCAAATCATCAAATAAAATTAACAAATCAACTAAATCACTTAAATGAAACCACCCTCTAAGTTGAATCCTTCACACATAAGAAATTCTAACCTTAAAGCCTAGCTAAGATATGCCATACAAGCCTTAAATGGCACACACATTAGGCTAAGTCACTATTTCTTACTCTATGTTAGGGCGGTGCATGATTTGATTCCTGATTTTATTTTATGATGTAATATTTAGTTTGGATGTTAGGGTGTATGTTCATAGACTGGATGATAGGATTATTTTAGTCTAATCATTATCTTCTATAGGGGATTATGCTTAAGGGGCACTATAATAAAAATATAAATACTTTTGTTGTGCAGGTTACTTATACCCCTAAGCATAATCCAAATTATGATAGGTGGACTTGGTTTCCCATGTGTGGGGTGCTAAGTCCAATTTATTCATATACATGCATAGGATTGTGTGGTATGTTTAGCTAATATCTATTTTGTAGGATTAGTTAGATTTACTTTCCCTTTTCATGTAATTTTGTAATTAAGATTTGGAATAAATGTTATGGGGGATTAGGATGAACATTAGTCAAGACTAAGATGCCTTTTTGGAGCAACCACATTCCAACCAACCAAAAGAAGGAAAGAAAGAAAGAAAGAAAGAAAGAAATGAAGAAATGAAGAAAAGAAGAATAGAAGAAATGAAGAATGAAGACCCACATAACATAAATTCTTTCTAAATTATAATCATTCATTTGTTTTCTAGGTTGTATAAGGGTAGAGCTCAGCTACCCACATTTCTTTTTGGGTTTCTGCGATGGAGCTCGACCATGAAGGCCTCTTATTCGTTTGCGCAAGCTTTATAAATTGTTTGATGTTTATTTATCTTGTGCACTAAGATGACATATTTTTCCTAGTTTCTTCTTTGTTTTGATGAATGGCATGGATGCGATTAGGCTCTTAGAAAAAAAATAAATTTTCTATCAAATTAATCAACTCAAAATTAAAAATTAACAACTCATAACCTCACATAAAGCCTAGGTTATAAATCAAGATAAAAGATTTTGCAACACCCTAGCTAGATGTTGTATGTCTCACATCATGCATAAAAAAGCATCTTGCTTCACTCTTGCTTATGGAGGCCTTCCACCTTTGCTAGAGAACTTGGCTTGACCTTTGAGAGTCATGGTGGAAACACACCTCATTCTTGCTGATTTTGGCATATAACCAATTTCTCATGCATTAGACATATGAATCCCATAGGCCGCGTCAAATAAATTTTCCAAAAATGAAAATAAAACTTAACAAAATTTGCATTAGATTTAAGTCATTAATCATGCCCTACATGATCTAGTCTCTTAGGGGGTGTGTTTAAGGTTAGTCTCTTTCTAAATAAATAATAGCCTAGTTATCTTGCAAAAGCATAAGACTTGCCTTCATGTATTTAAAATCGCAGGAGAAATTAGTTGGCTGCCTCCCCCAGGCGATTCTAAGTCCAACAGTTGGGTTGTTTATCCTCTCTTGTGGAGGTAAACCATATGCCCATTTTCATCTTAGATTTAGGTCATGCTTGGCTCTCACCAAAGCTCCCTAGATTTAGGTTCAGAGGTTGCTATTTTCCTTTACGGGCTACAAGCATAAATCCACACCTCTTAGGAATTTCCATGATCTTGTATTTTAGAATTGTAAGTCCCTAGATTTCTAATAAAAATTTAACTCAAACAATTAACTCTCTTCAAATTTCAAAAATATAAAGCCCATCCATAAGTTTGTTTGGGATGCTTACTAGGCTTCCTCGTATCATAAGCATCCCCTACTTATCTCCCTTTAGTTTTGATAATAACTCCCTCCTTTTGATCAATCCCATTTTGATCTTCTAAAAATAACAAATTTATTGATAGTCCTATCTTTGAAATCTTTAGAGACAAACAATCATTTACCTTAATCGAGAGTATTCTTAAGGAATCTCATTCCTTAAGATGTAATAAACTATGGAGGCTTGCCTCATAAGGAACTTAACGAACCCGATTTAAAATAAACCTTGCTTTACTTTTCCATGTAAAGTAGGAGAAGAATTTATGGTACATCCAAGGACCCATAGTCCTTAGAAGTCCTCATTAGGTGATTAGGTTCATTGCAGGATGGTGACTTCTGTCTCTCGAGATAGTACATCATTCCTTAATGTTATACTCGATCACCCTAATGAGAACATCTGCAGATCTATGTGGTGTCCACCAAGCATGTATTTTTTATCTTCATTTATTTTGTTTAAAAAAGATAAATGAAGATGAAAATAAAAAAAATCACCATAGATTTTTTTGGCGACTCCATTGGGGAAGGTTCCTCTCTCCATATTTGGTAAATGATCATTGTCTCTAAGTATCGATAATGGGTTTGTATTTTATATGAATCCAAGACTATCCTTCTTTTCTATTGGCACTTAGATTATTTCATCCTTAAGCTAAGCTAGCCAACATCCTTTAGGTTTTAGGACCTCACTAGGTCTTAAAACCCCTGTTGGTGAAAATAAAAATTTAATAAAGAGAAATAACTAAAGACTTCCTCCTTACCATTTTTATGGTAAGGAAAGGTTTATTTCAAAAAAAAAAAAAGAAAAATAAATCCTTTATAAAAACAACACTTTCTAAAAGCACTTTTTCAAAATGCACATAATAAAATATTTCAACCTCATTTAACAATCTTCATGATTATTATATGTAGGATCTTTTCAAAAATCAAAATCCAAAATCATCTTTTCAAAAAGCACAAATGAATATCTCTATTCAATATACCCAAATTTATTGAATGACGATTTCATTTCAAAAAAACAAAATTTCCAACCAACTTTTCAAAAAGCACAAATGAATATCTCCATTCAATATACCCAAATTTATTAAATGAAGATTTCATTTAAAAAACAAAATCAACAATCATCTTTTCAAAAACAAAATCAACAATCATCATTTCAAAAACAAAATCAACAATCATCTTTTCAAAAACAAAATCAACAATCATCTTTTCAAAAAGCACATATTTGAAAATGAACATCCTCTTTCAATATACCCAGATTTATTGAATGAAGATTTCATTTCCAAATAAAATCATATTAAGACATTGAAATTCCATTTCAACATATCTCACATATGTTGGAGTTAGAATTTTTTTCTTTTCAAAAATTACAAAATTAAAAATAAGCCTCTTCATTCAATATATCCAAATGTGTTGGATGGAGGTTTTATTTTCAAAAAATTACACCATTTGAAATTCAACTCAACACATCCCACATGTGTTAAGTTAGAATTTCCTCTTTCAAAAAAAGCAATAATCATACATAAAGCAAAATTTCATCTTTGAAAAATAAAACATAATTTACTCCCCTTTGACCCAAATTTGTCAAATGAGAGTTTCACTTTCTAAAACACATTTGGATCTTTCATTTAGCATACCCAAATTTTCTAAGTGAAGATCCTATTTTCAAAAAATCACAAAAAAAAAAATCAAACACATTTGGATTCTTTATTTAGCATACCCAAATTTGTAAGTAAGGATCCTCTTTTCAAAATCAAAATCTCAAAAACACATTTGAATCCTTTATTTAGCATACCCAATTTTCTAAGTAAAGGTTTCATTTTTTTTTGAAAAAAAACAAATAATCAAAACACTTTTGGATCTTTCATTTAACATACCCAAATTTTCTAAGTGAAGATCCTCATTTCAAAAATCAAAAATCAAAACACATTTGGATTCTTCATTTAGCATACCCAAATTTTCTAGGTGAAGATCCACTTTTCAAAATCAAAACATATAAATCAAAACACATTTTGGATTCTTTATTTAGCATACCCAAATTTGCTAAGTGAAGATCCTCTTTTCAAAAATCAAAAATCAAAACACATTTGGATGTTTTATTTAGCATACCCAAATTTGCTAAGTAAAGATCCTCTTTTCTAAAAATCAAAAATAAAAAACACACTTGGATTCTTCATTTTGCATACCCAAATTTGTTAAGTGAAGATCCTCTTTTCAAAATAAAAAAATCAAACAACATTTGGATCCTTCATTTAGCATATCCAAATTTACTAAGTGAAGATCCTCTTTTCAAAAATCAAAAGACTAAAATCAAAAATACATTTGAATTTCATTTACCATTCAGAAATTTGCTAAGTAAAGTTCTCATTTTCAAAAAAAAAAAAAAAAAAATATCAAAACATGAAGCACATTTGGTTTCTTCATTTAGCATACCAAAATTTATTAAATGAAGATCCTCTTTTCAAAATCAAAATCATAAACATCAAACACATTTGGATTCTTTATTTAGCATACCCAAATTTGGTAAGTAAAGATCCTCTTTTCAAATTCAAATCCTAAAAAAATCAAACACATTCGAATCCTTTATTTAGCATACTCAAATTTGTTAAATAAATATTTCATTTTTCAAAATAAAAAATCAATACACACTTGGATCCTTCATTTAGCATACCCAAATTTTCTAAGTGAAGATCAACTTTTTAAAATCATAAAAATTAAACACATTTGGATTCTTCATTTAGCGTACCCAAATTTGCAAGTGAAGATCCTCTTTTCAAAATAAAAATATATAAAATCAAAACACAGTTGGATTCTTCATTTAGCATACCCAAATTTGCTAAGTGAAGATCCTCTTTTCAAAAAATCAGAACAAAAGAAAATATTTGGACTTTATCTAGCATACACAAATTTGCTAAGTAAAGATTTCAAACTCACTCATGATTCACAAACAAGCAAAAGAAGAAGAAAATTATTTTCAAATAACTCATTTAGCATACCAAAATTTGCTAAGCCCAAACAAAATCAATTGACCCATTATTTTAACATACTCAAATTTGTTAAATAAAGGGTCCCTAGACAATCAAAAATTAAATTCAAATATGAACCAATGGAAGCATCAATCTCTTCAAAATATTTGAACCCATTTTCAACATACACAAATTTGTTGAAAATGGATTCCAACTTCAAAAATTTTATCTCCAATTCTAAATTCATCTCTCCTAAAATCAAAGTGTTGAGCGTGGGTTCAAATTCTAAAAACAAAGTAAAGTAGAAATTTTATTTGAGTTTATTTTCCAAAATTGTAGAATTTCAACTCAGTTTCAATTAGTTTTAGTTTAGTTTAGTTTAGTTCAATGGAAGCTTAGAAGTACATGTTTACTTTTCCATTTGGGATGGATTTGGCCTTGGATCGGCCTAGCATCCCATAGACTGACTTTGCCCACCTCATTCATTTTGGCTGAGATTTTGACGGGGCTAGGATAACTTGTGAGGGGACCACCCTCACAACTGTTAGCAGGAGTGTGGTGAATGGCAGAAGTCGGTCATCCATGTTGAGCTACCATCTGATTCAAAGTTTTCCTCACTGAAGAGGAAGGCTATGGAAGTTCCTATAGTAGTTCTAGTTTTAGTGCCAGTGCAGTCTGTGGTTCCCATTTCTGCTCCAGTATAGGCTAGCACCCACTCGTCGTCTTCTTCCAAGGGGAAGGCTCCCTTATTTCCAGGGATAGTCTCTCCTACCTACGAGGTAGGGTCTAGTTCTCGTGCTGCTCCTCCCAACAGGACCCAATACTGCAATATATGCCATAAGATGAAGAGGCTTCATGTGCGCATAGCGAAAGAGAAAGAGTCAGTTTCTCAATTTGTAGTAGAGAAGACACCTAGGATAGTTTCCCCTTTACCTGCTATGGTGAAAAATATATCTTATGCCTTCATCTATGCTTTTGAAAGAGTATAAATGGAAATAAAAATATATCGCCTTAGTTGGGACACCACGTAGATCCATAAATATTCTTATTAGGGTGATTGAGTATAACATTGTGAAAATGTGTACTATCTCGAAAGATAGAATTCACCACCCTACTATGAACCTAATCATCTGAATAAGGACTCCTAAGGACTATGGGTGTTTAGAATGTACCAGAGATTCTTCACCTACTTTACATGGAAAAGTAAAGCAGGGTTTATTTTAGACCAGGTAAGTTAAGTTTCTTATGGAGGCAAGCTCCCATAGTTAATTACATCCTAAGGAATAGAATTTCATAAGAATACTCTCAATTAAGGTAAATGTTCATTATCTCCAAAGATTTTAAAGAGAGGCCTATCAATCAATTGATTTATTTTTAGAAGATTAAGTGGGATTGATCAAGAGGAGGGAGTTATTATCGAAGCCAAAGAAAGATAAGTAGGGGATGCTTATGATACTAGGAAGCCTAGTAAGCATCCCAAACTATCTTATAGTTTGGCTTTATATTTTTGAAGTTGAGGGGAATTAGTTAAGGACTTAGATTCCACTTAGACACTAGATCATGGAAATGCCTAAGAGGTGAAGATTTATGCTCGTAGCCCGCAAAGGGAAGTAGCAACCTCTGAACCTAAATCTAGGGAGCTTTGGCGAGGGCCAAAGCACGACTTAAATCTAAGGCAAAAATGAGGATTTTGGTTTACCTCTACAAGAGAGGTTAAACCACCCAACTGTGTGGATTTACAACCTGAGGGTGGCCACCAACTAAATCCTCTTATAGTTTTAAATACATGTAAGCAAGTCATATGCTTTTGCAAGATAGCTCAGTTGTTATTTATTTAGAAAGAGACTAAGTCCTTAAACACACTCCCTAAGAGACTAGATTATGTAGGGCATGATTTAATGACTTAAATCTAATACAAATTTAATAACATTTTGTTTTTATTTTAGACTATTGATTTGACACAAGCTTGTAGGATTAATATGCCTAATGCATGAGAAATTGGATTATGGGCCAAAAGTAGAGAGAAAAGAGGTGTGTTTCCACCATGGCTCTCAAAGGTCAAGCCAAGTTCTCTGGAACGGGAGGAAGCCCTCCAAATTAAGAGTGAAACAATATGATTTTTATGCATGATGTGAGAAAGAAAATACAACTTCCAACTAAGGGGTTATTAATTCTTTTATCTTGATTTTTATAACCTAGTCTTCAGGTGAGGTTATGAGTTATTTAATTTTTAGTTTTGAGTTGATTAATTAAATAGAAAATATATTTTTCTAAGAGCCTAATCATCATCCAGGCCATACATCAAAGCAAGGAAGAAACTAGGAAAAGGATGCCATCTTAATGCAGAAGTTAAACAAACATCAATCAATTTATAAAACTAGCACAAAAAAAAGAGACCTTTTATGGTTGGGCTCCACCACACAAACCCGAAAATAAATTGGGTAGCCTAGCTCTACCTTTATACAACTCAGATTACAAATGAATTAATTACAAAAAAATGAATTCATGTTATGGGGGTCATCATTCTTCATTGTTCTTTCTTCATTTGGTTCTTTCTTCTTTCTTTATTCTTTCTTCTTTTTGTTTGTTGGAATGTGGTTGCTCCAAAGGATTCACATGTTACATAAGACATAGTCTTATGACCAATGTTCATCCTAATCCCCTATAACAATCATTCTAAATCCTAATTGCAAAATTACATGACAAAAGGGAAAAAAGTAAATCTAACTAACACATGCAAGACAGAGATTAGCTAAACAAAACCAAATAATCCCATACATGTATATTGGATAACCAAGTCTACTTGGCCTATTTTGGATTATGCTTAGGGGTATAAGCAACTTGCACTACAAAAGCTTTTATATTTTTTATTACAACGCCCCTTAGGCACAATCCCTAGAAGATAATGATTAGACTAAGATCGTCCTACCATTCAGTCTACGCATATACATCCTAACATCTAGACTAAAATATTACATCACAACAAAAGAAAACATCAACCATGCAATGCCTTAACATAGGACAAGAAATGGTGACTTAGCTTAATGTGTGTGCTATTTAAGGTTTGTGTTGTATGTTTAGCTAGGCTTTAGGGTTAAAGTTTTCTAAGTATGAAATTGTTCAACTTAGAGGGTGGTTTCATTTAAGTGATTTGATTAGGTTTGAATGAACCGACAATAAATTACTAAGTGTTGTAAAGAGAGGAAAAGAGAAGAGAACTTCTCTTTCCTCCCCACCTTAAGTAATTTCTAAGGTAGATTCATATTTGATTTTTGTTTAATGAAAGTTTTATTATGTGTTTTAATTAATACTAAGTTTAGATTAGATTTTCCTAAACAAACCTATTCAAAGAGAAAGATATTTTAAGATTAAGTAAAGTGAATTACTATCACAAAACGCACAACACTTTATTTCTTTCCCACATGTGTAACATGCATATGGATGAGCCCTGAGCATATCTATAAATGCAAGTGGAAATGTTAGAACACCTTAATGATGAATGCTAAGGAATTTTACTTAAGAAAATTTGGATGCTTCATGATGCATGATTTTATTAAGTAGAAAAGAGGAATTCTTTTATCCATTATTCATATGCACCTTTACATGTATGAAAGGCATAACATGAGTATGACACCATTATTTTCTACACCAGGGGTGTATGGTACAGGACATACTTGGGGCTACTTAAAGCCTCACAACCCCTGGATGTCCAGACTAATATACCACTTTCCTTAAATACATGTGCATGTACAAAGGCAAATGAATGGAAAAAGAATCATGCAAGAAGTTTGAGTTTGTTTAATTTGTTGGTTGTTTAATTTATGTGTACAAGTATGAATATCCTTGTTAGTTGAGGACATTGGAGTGAATAGGAATGAATTTAAGCAAGTGTTGTATTCTTTTCAAATGAACTATACACTTTCTAAATGCTATTCAAAACTAGGTTAAAATAGAAGAGAAGGAAAGTCACACAATGCATACCTTATATTATACTCACATGCAAGATTATAAATAATTATATGTAGCACACCTTTCAGTTGTAATGTTTGATTTATGAATTTTGAAAATAATTTTAGATTTAATAATGATAATGGCCATTCATATTCTTACTTTAGCCAAAACTTGGCAATTTGACATAAAGGAAACATTTCATTTTAATTTGATTTTTCAAAAGGCACGAATGCATGATTTTCATATGGCATGCACATTTAGCATGCTAGGAAAGAAATAAAGTAATGAATTCACCCTAATTAATTCTTAAAGACAATCCTATAAAATAAGATTATTTAAAGTGAATCAAAATTGTTTAAAGAAAATTTTAGTTTTGTTTTGAGTTTGATTTGATTTTAGGAAATTTGAAAAGGTTTGCTGGTCCTAACCCATCTCCCACATGTGTATGTTGTTTTAGTTTAATTTTAGAACCATTAGATTGATTTTATATTTTGTTTAGGGTAAGGTGTACATTAAGTCCATTAATTACCCCTTACCTACACCACTTTAACATATTTAATCAAATAATTATGAGCCAATGTATGACATAAAACCAAAAGAAATTTAAATCAGTAATGCACCTAAGAAAGAAAGGAGCTAATGCATTTGGCTTACAATTAATGATTAATTAAGCTAAAGGGATTAATTTAAGTACTTTCATAACCCTTCCCAGATATATGGGTTAGATATGATTTCCTTAAGCTACTTAGGTTATTGAACACCTAAGAAATCTATCCAAGAAGAAATTGATTATGTTCAGATTGATTTGATTTTAAAATTTTGATTAATTAAGCCATTTAATTAAGGGATTAAACTTTTAATTAATTTACACCTTAATTTGATTTTTATCTAAATGAAATAAACTTAGGGGAAAAGATTTAAGAAAGGAGTCCTAATCTCATCCCCTATATCCTTTCACAGTTCTAAGGTAATTAGCAAACTTGATTACTAAATTTATCATTATTTAAGAGGTTAATTAATCATTTAATTAATTAAGAGAGTAATTATGAATGAATCAAGCAATTACCCTAATTAAACTATTAATAAATTTCAAGAAAATTTGGGGAGGTAGAAGTCATCCCACTAAACAAACATTAGAATTTGGAATTAATCAATGGAGTAATTAGGGAGTAATGAAGATAATTATTTTCCTAAAAAAATCTAAATCACATGAAATTTACTTTTCAAAATTAATTAAACTTAATTTTATATTATTCCCTTTGAAATATCTTCAAAATACATTTGAGTTTGTATTTTTCTGATTTTTCTACACTTAGTTATATATTTTTGAAGTTTCTGTGATTAAAACTTAATTAAATAGCCTAATTATATAACTAATCCCATCGGCGCCACTTGGACTACTGACGCGGCACGTGCTTTCCATGTGGCGGATGGGATTGGTTATTTAAGTTATCACCGCATGGTCGTACGGTGCCGCACTTTCTGGACCATTTGATCAAAGACCGAACGGTCAAGGTTAAGCCCATGGTATTAAAGGGAATATGCTGATCTAACATGGATTAATCAGGACCGTCCATCCAAAACATGCGGGATGGACGGTCCGTGATTCATCCTTGAGGTCGCTTGCGGGAGAGGGCAACCGTTCACCCCTTAGGGCTTGATCCAAGCTCGATTGAGCTCGAATTGAGCTAAAATTTAACCCACACCATCATCATGCAAGAAGATAAAGATCTAATGGGCATAATGCAATGGGGTGAAAGTTTCTTTCACAAAGGACCAAAATTCCTACACCTAAGCTCAGTTTTGATCCATACCTCGCCGGAGGCTATCACCGATGCTCCCAACCATTGAGGTAGCTTCATCTAGTGGAGATGAAGCCTTGAAGGTTTGAAGCTTTGGGATGAAGTGGATTGCTCAATTGGCCAAAGTCCTCCTCCTAAGCTTGCGCTTTGGTCTTGCTCCCACCTCCTTTGCCTTGGAAGCTTGGGAGAAGCTTTGATCAATTCAATTGGGTCCTCTAAGGGTGCTTACAAGTGCAATTGGATTCAAGTTGAGTATTGGATGAGTTGGAAAATTGCTTGAGTTCCCCTATTTTTGGCTTGAAGAAACAAAGAATGGAGAAATCGAATTAGCTCTAGGAAGCTTGGGAATGCTTGCTCTGGCTTCCTGTCACTCAATCGAATGCAAGTTAGTGAAGTTCAAGTGAAACTAGGGGGAGTATATCTCCCCCTAGAAGGATCGGACATCCGAGCATGGCTTTACCATTTTGATCAAATTAATCACAAGGGTTGAGTTGGTTAAGCTATTTTGGACTCATGTGCTTCAGTTTGGCCAGAGGGAGGTAGCGGAGAAGTATGCATGTGCCAAATGAGGTGGAGGAGTGATTCCCATGTGCTCATTTTGAGTGGGGTGGTCAATTTTGGCCTTGGGTTGGTTAGGCTAACCCAAGCCATTGGGTCATGTGCACCACACCCACTAGTGTCCACTTGGTCCACTAAGAGGGTGCCAAGTGGTCATGAAAAGGATATGACCAAATTCCAAGTGGAGTTGGCCATGGGTTACCCCTTGACATAGGGGTAAAATGGTCATTTGGCTTTGATTTTACTTTGGGAAGATTTAGAATAGTTTGAAATTAGGTTGGTCCAAATTTCAAAGAATTTGGAGTTGATTTGATGTCGTTTGGCTCATGTTGACCCATTTAGGTCAAAATGGGTCAACTTGGGTCAAGTTGACCCATTGGTCAAATTGGGTCAAACCAAGGGTTGGGTCAAGTTCAAATGACTTTTTGAAATGTGTTGGTAGTATTGGTTTGGTTCAATTTGGTTTATATTTGGTTTTGGTTCATTTGATCTCATTTAGGTCAAATGGGTCAAGTTGACCAATTTGACCCATTTGACCCAATTGGGTTAGGTCATGGATTGGTTTAGGTTTCATTGGTCATTTAAAATGTTTTGCAAGCTTTGGTTTCAATCAGTTTTGGTTAGATTTGATTTTGGCTTAATTTGACCTTTAGTCAAGTTCATTCACTAGGGTATAGTTGGCCAATTTAGGCTTTGGTCAAGTTCAACAAGTGATTTGGAATGAACTTGACCTATTGGTTTCAATCAGCTTGGCTTAGATCAAGTTTTAACACATTTTGACTTTTTAGGTCAAGTTGTGTCAACTTGGGTCAAGTGGCCAATTGGGCTAGGTTAGGCTCAAATGATGACTTGGGTAAGTTCAAACATTGATCATAAAATGGTTTTGATTAATGGTTTCAATCAATTTGGCCTATGGTGAATTTTGGCTAGTTTAGGTTTCATTTTAGCTAAGTGTTAACTTGGTCAATGCTTAGGTTTGACTTGGTTTGACCCAATTTGAGTGATTGATCATCTCACAATGATTTTGCTCACAATGTGAGGCTTAGGAGGGTTTAGATCAATCCAATTTGGGTAGGATTAGAATTTGGCTCAAAAGGGGTACTTTAGGTCACTTTGGGTCAAATGAGCCTAAGTGTCAATTGGCTTGATCAAGGCTTGATTCAAGTTTGGTTGAACTCACATATGGACTTATGATTGGAATATAAATCCATTTGCAAGTGATTTGAGAGTCAAATGGGTTTTGATTCATTTGACAATTTCAAGTTCAAAGGGTGAACATAAGTTTGACTTGGGTTTGAACTTTTGGATTTAGTTTTAGTTTGATGATTGAAGTTTATATTTATATTTGGATTAATGATTGAAGGATTGATTGAATCATGAAGAAAAATCAAGGGTTTGGCTTGATTTGAGTTTGATTTGACTAAGTTCAAGAATTTGACTTGAAAGGCTTAGGTTGAATTTTGGTTGAATTTGGATTTGAGTTTTGAATTTAGTTTTGTTATTTGAATTTATATTTTATTTATATTTGTGAATATAAATGAGAATATAAATAGATTATGAGAAAATTTCTTGAATTTGAATTGATTTGGATTTGATTTGAGCTAAGTCCATAAGATGAAATCAAAGGAATTAAGAAAGATTTTTGAACTTGGAGTTGAGTTTTGGATTTAGTTAAATCATTTGAATTTATATTTCAGTTATATTTGTGAATATAAATGAGAATATAAATGGGTTATGAGAAAATTTCTTGAATTTGAAGTGATTTGAATTTGATTTGTGCTAAGTCCATAAGATGGAATCAAAGTGACTTAGGAAAGGTTTTAGAATTTGGAATTCAATCATGGGTTTCAATAACTTGGAATTGGTTTGAGGTTTGTTTTGGAATTGAAGTTGATTTAAGTTCAAGGTTGATTTGAATTTGGAGTTTGACTTGAAAGAAGAAAGTGAGGATTTCGTTCAAGGTATAGGGTAGGCAAATTTTCCTAACACCCCTAAGGCATGACCTACTCCTATGGCTAACTTTTCTAAGTCTTTAGGGTTAGGTTAAGTGTTCACCTAATCACTAGAAGTGTTTTAAGACTAAGGAAACTCTTAATGTCTAAGAGGGATCTTATGTATAAGATGGGGATTGAGAGCTCATTCTAAAAATGAGGTCAACAAAGGGCGCCCAATAGGTGTGGTGTGATTGACAAGGCATACCGCATGAGATCAAAATGATCAACAACACCGACATGCAACAGAAATGATCTACTCCCAACCCAAGGTGTAGAAGGCATCAAGAACTTAGTGCAATGTGACTCTACTTATGTCAACAACATAAGAGAGTGAATGTGGAACGTTAGGGACTGAGTATGTGAACCTTCCACTAGGGAATGAGGTTCAAGTCATCCACTGGGGGATGAGAGGTTTGATTTGATTTGAGTCTCTCTAAGGAGAAATTGATTTGATTTGTTTGGTTATTTAGTTGTGTTTTTTTGAATCCACTGGAGATAGACAAGTGAACTCTCCACTAGGGGAGCAAGTTGAAGTCATCCACTAGGGAGGAGAGGTTGTGAAATCCTCCAAGGGATTAGAATTCTAGATCTGCTGGGGCAACTAGAAAGATTTGTGTCTCACTGAAGAGAACCAGATCAAATTGATTATTTTTGTTTGATTATTTGTGTTGTTTATTTTGATTTGTTTGATTGATTTGGTTTATTTTTAGATTGTTTGATTTGAATCCACTGGGGGAGATTGATTGGATTTATTTTGTGTTATTTTAAATTTTAAATTTTGAGATGAACCATGTTAGTTTGCTATGGACTGCACTGAGTAGGGACCATGTCGGCCTTGATCTAGCTTAAATTTATCAACCTAAAGGGGTAGTCTACCAACCACATAGTAGGACTAACTAACCAAAGGGATTACCTTTTGGTTTGCAATGGCCAAGTTTTAAGAAGAAAGCATGGGGACTTATATCTTCCAAAATATGGAACCACTGGGGTGATCAATTGCTAGGCAACAAATCGAACCCGACCTAGGGCTGACTATTGAGTGAATGCCACCGAGGGACTTAAATCAACTCAAAAGATAGTTGAGATTAGATTTATTTTTAATTATTTTTGATGGATTCTGTTGGTTTGCGATGGATCATACTGAGAAGAAGCTTTTATCAGCCTAGACCTATCTCAGATTTACCGAACCAAAGGGAGTAGTTTCTCAACGAGGGGAGCACTATCCAACCAAAGGTGTGCCTTTCAGTTTGCAATGGTCAATTCAAGGGAAGAAAGTACGGAGACTCACATCTTCCACTACAAAAGACCACTGGGATGATAAGTTGCTTTGGCCAACAAATCGAACTCGACCTAAGGCTGCCAGTCGATTTGTGTCAGTCATGCTAGAAAGAATGCATTATAGGCTTACACCTTCCAAAGAGAAATGACTATCGGGATAACCCTGCTTGGGGAAAAATATATTGAACCCGACCTAAGGGCGACTATGGACAGAGTGCCGACCCGGGGACTTATCTCAACTCAGGTAGTCAAGTAATTCCTATAGGGAGTTCTGCTAACACTACCCTAAAGATAGGATGCCTGCTTGGGAAAGGGGCCCTTTGGGGGCTTGAATTTTTAATCCAAAAGCAAATGTTTGTTTGTTTTATTTTATTTATTTATCATGGAACCTGTTGGTTTGTGAGAGATCAAACTGAGAAGGAGCTTTTATCAGCCTAGACCTATCTCAAATTTACTGAGCCAAAGGAGAATCTGTGCATCCGAACAAATTCTCTCCAACCATAGTGGCTAGAAAGGGGACTGCCAATCCAAAAGTAACCCGGGTAGTGTCTAAATAGGGTCACAAAGGATGTGGTGCAAATAGAGTGCCCACAGGGAGAGGAACCGCCAAGGGCTTGATCCAAAACCCTAGATAAGATAATATCAATAGGTATTTGATAGCCAACTCAAGGAGAAAGCACGGGGACTCACATCTGCCAAGAGTGGTGCACCCACCGGGTGAGTCACTGTCAGCATAGCAAACATCAACCAACCTAAGGTGCCCATCGATTTGCAATAATCAGCCTAAGAAGAAAGCTTGAGGACTCACATCCTCTTATATAAATGATTGTTGATAGTCTATCTTCACAAAAGCTATCCGACCTAGGGGACTACCGAGTGAATGCCACTGGGGACTTATATCAACTCAAATGTAGTCAAGAGGAAAGGAGCCTCTGGGACTTATCATATTTCAAATATACTCACCTAGTCATATGATGGCTAGTTCAAGAAGAAAGCACGGGGACTCACATCTTCTTAAAAAGTCAACATGAGGTAGCTTACTGCAGTGAAGTCTACCAAACTAACAAGGCACTCATTGGTTTGCACTGGTCAAGTTAGAAAGAAAGTGCAGGGACTCATATCTTCCAACAAGTGACCAGGGTGACATACTAGCAAGATGTAGACACTAAAAGCTAATGAGTGAGTGCCACAAGGGGCTTGCTCCTGCATCAAAAGCTTAAGATAAAAGATCTGTGTTTATTTTTATGCTTGTGTTAAAGGGAATAGGCTACCTCTTGGGTTCTCTCACACCTACCCTAAACACACTTAGAGAATTGGATGAAATGGTGCCACAGATGGCAACAAGAATTCCCGCCAAGAAAGGATGCCACTTGGGTTCTCTTACACCTAACTTAGTTGTGCTAGTTGAAATAAGATGCCTCTTGGGTTCTCTCATACCTATTCTAGTAGTGACGTGGAATTGTGTTTGATTGTGTTTGTGTTGTGAAAGAGGGATAAGATGCCTCTTGGGTTCTCTTACACCTATCCTAAACACGTCATTACGGATTCTCAAGACAAGAAAATTTCATTTCGAATGAAGAGAAGATTTTGATGAATCAGAATAAAATTTTATTCTTTTAATGATAGTTATTTTCAAACATGTTTTTATGAGTAATATTTCTTCAAATAGAGCCCATTAATTGAAAGCATCGGGTGTTACTCTTCATAATAAATAAGCTGATAAGATCCTCCTTGGTAGGCTTTCTCAATGACATAGGGGCCTTCCCAAGTGGGTTCAAACTTGCCTCCCATCTTTTGACATAAAATAAATGGTCTCTTAGACTAATACAAAGTTCTTACTTGAAAAGACCTAGAAACTAGCTTATGAGCTTGAATCATTTTTGTATAACTCGAGGTTTTGGCACACCCATAGGCCTCTCCTCCAAACCTTGAGCTCTTCTAACCAACTTGGCATTCTCTAGTGATTTTGCTACCCAATGCTATCCTTAGTGATGGGAGTTGAACTTTAAAGGTAGAATGGCTTGGACCCATACACTAAGGAGAATAGATTGAGTTGGAGTTCTGATATGGTGCTATCCACAAGGCTTCAACCAAATGCTCATGCCACCGCTTGTCATGTCTTCTTTAGTATATGATGAGAGTTTTGTTGAATGCTTCTAGCCATTTGTGGGTAGTAGATGGTATAGTATCTCCAATCTATACCAGTCTCGAAGTCGATCTTGGTGCTTTTGAATGCAATATCATTATCAGATATAATTTATCGAGGCACTCCAACCTATATATAATATGGTTCTTGAAAAATTGAAGCACATGCTGAGCTATAACCTCTTTGAGTGGGATTGATTCTGCCCACTTGGAAAAGTAGTTGGTGGAAACTAAGATGAACCGATGACCCTTGGAAGATAGAGGATCGAACAGAACTACAATGTCGGTACCCCAACACTCAAATGGCCATAAGGCTAATGTAGGGTATAGAATATTGGGTGGTTGATTTAGGACCACATCGTGTACCTAAAACTGATGGCATCTCCTAGCCACTCCATGCACCGTAATCATCAAGGCCATAGTATCCTAGTCTCTTGATCTTTGCTTTCATCTGGACTGATTGATGCTCCACATAGACCGAATGTACCTCACAATCCTATGAGCTTGTGTCCAAACATAACCACATTTGATCAAAGATCATCGATAAGGTGCCATCATGAGAGCATGGAGAGAGCTCTCTTCACATGATGGGCTTGTGACTTCTCTGAGGTAGTTTATCTGTTCAAGTAATCTATGAATGCCTCCATCCTCCTCACCCTTTTTGGCAACGACAACCTCCCTTCAAGAGAAAGTCTTGATGAGTTCAACATCAATAAGGGATAGGACTTATCTATTTTGGACCCTTATTGAATGGACTCATCTTCCTGACATGCCAATTTTTTTGGAAAGTTTGGCCAAAGCATCTCATCATTCTCCTCGAGGGACCTTGTAGATGGTGACCTCGTGAATTTGGGCCAACTTTCATGGTGTACTCGTGGTAATGATGAAGTTAGCTTGAGAACCTTGTAGGACAACTGATGATGACCGAGATCCCCATAGATGTTGATGTTCTTGATACACACTGTAATGACTAACTCCAAACTGGAAATCAAAGCCTCATACTTGACTTCATTGTTGGTGTAGTGATTGGAAAGATAGTATGAGAATCTCATTACAATACGGTCTGGAGTTAAGAGAACTATTTCTACCTCTGCCTTTCCTGGAAGAGTAGATCATGATGCTTCTCCTTTATGAAAAGAAGTTGCACCATCAAAATACATCTCCAATTGGTGGTTGTCAACCTCCCCTAAGTTCATGATTTGTTCATTAGGGGATCATCACTAAAAATCTGGAAGTGGTGTGCTAAGAAATCTAGTGCTTATCCTTTACCGCATGAGGGGTAAGGAATGTAATATCAAACTAAGAGAATCATGGACCCATGCCAAACATCAGATAGCATGCGTCATGAGATAATGTAGGATTGGTTCTGAAATCAAGTTCACCTTATGAGAAAGCATATAGTGTCGTAGCTTTTGGGATGCAAAGATTAAAGCTATGTTTCTCAATAGGTGGATAGTTAGCTCAAGAATAGATGATGTGAGGTAATAGAGAAATTCTCCTTCCTTTGTCATTGGCTTGGGCCAACAGCACCAAGGGAGTCATCCAAGAAAGTAGGATGAGTGGCGCAGATAGGTCGCTAGAACCGGCTTCACCAAATACTGCTTGATATCTTCAAAGGCATGCTGACACTTATCATCCCACTTGAACTTGGCATCCTTTTTGATAAGTGCTAAAAATGGCTTGTATCTTCCCAAAAGGTTGGAGATAAAGCATCTTAGATGCACACCATCTTTGGAAAGATCTGAGTTGAGTAAAACTTTTATGAGGTGGCATTTCTAAAGTAGCTTTGATCTTTTCTAGATCTATTTCTATTCCTGTCCATAACAAACCCAAGGAATTTCCAAAGCTACTCAATGCACACTTTAGGGATTCATTTTGAGGTTATATTATCTTAACCGCTTGAAAACTACTCAAGTCAAAGAGATGGTCTTCCTTTTTTGCTTTGACTACTAGATCATCAACATAACATTCAACTTGATGAATGAGTTCATTGAAGATCTAATCATGGCTCGTGATATGTAGCATCATTTTAAGGTCGAAAGCATGACCTTATAATAAGATTCTGACGGGTTTGAAAAGCAATGTTTCTTTCATCCTCGGGGGCCATCTTGATTTGGTTGTAGCCAGATGACCCATCCATGAAGAGAATACTACATGAGATGAGGCGATGTCCACCATTAATTCTAGTATAGGAAGAGGAAACTCATCCTTAGACATGCCTTATTTAACAAATCGATATGCAATTTGGCCATTCTTCTTAACTGGTATGACAGCAACTGGTAGGGTATTTTTCTTCCCGATGAAACCAGCATCGATCGCTTTTGATTTAAAATGACCTATTGTTCGATTTCTAATCATGCGCCTAGAGCTTGCTTGATTGGGGTCATTGCTAATTTATTTACCAGGAGATAATTTGGGCATCTCTTCATAGCTCCATGCAAAGCAGTCCTTAAACTCAATCAA
The DNA here is from genome assembly GCA_021442155.1 of Cymbidium sinense. Classification (NCBI taxonomy): domain Eukaryota; kingdom Viridiplantae; phylum Streptophyta; class Magnoliopsida; order Asparagales; family Orchidaceae; genus Cymbidium; species Cymbidium sinense. Next base: position 134,630,056 of record CM038224.1, read on the forward strand.
TAGCCTAACTAAGTCATTGGTTTCTTCTTCATTCAACAATGAACTGATGTATGTCGGGCGTGGATTTTCTTCCATCCCGAGGTTGATTTCTTTAAGCTTATCAATTATTGAATGGATCTCCTCTTAAAATTTTGGCGCTGCATCTTTGATTTGAAGATCATCTCGATCATCTAAAGTTTCTAAACACACATCATCATAAGAGTTAGTGTGGTGTGAAAAAAACCTATCAGACTCCAAATGATTGGTGACAACTAAGCATTAATCATCACCTACCTATCGTAATCCTAGTCTGATTGATTGTATCCTTTTCTATTATTCCATAAAGTACTCGACTTGCTTAGACCATGTATAAGGAATCACCCCTTCTTTGCAAGATTAAGAACACAAGGTGAGTACCAATCAAAAGGCAATTCCATTAATTCTTTATTTGAATTATCCTCAAGTCCTACATTTCTAGACTTGAGGATGATGATCCCAATAGAATTCTCTTCACACATCAATGGAGACTTAGGCTTCCTTAATTACTAAACCTTCAACTTTTTGAGATGAAAGTGAGGTTAGAGCTAAAGTTCCCATCTATTATTTGATGTTTCACATAAGTTTGATTCGAATACATTCGTGCTTTGTCTGGAGGCTTGGTCTTCATCCCTGTATGGCTTGAATGTCACCTCCAATGAAACCCACTGAGAGGGGTTGGTGGTATGCTAATCACATTAGACTCATCCTCCAGTGATTCCAAGTCTATGTGAATAGTAGGGTACTCCTATGAACCGGAACATAACTGGTGGTGGCCAACCGTGGGGTCTTCCACCGGAACTACCTCTATTTCTACCTCTGCCTCTGCTTGGTGGAGGTCGAGTCATCCTACCCACATGTCCATATGATGGAATGAACTGTGGGTGGAATGTGATATGCAGCTCTACTTCCTCAATTTCTCTTCACTTGTATTTTATTTCTTTTTTCTTTTCTTTTTCTTTTTTTCTTTTTCCTTTTTTTTCTTTTTCATTTTCTTTTGCATTTAAATTCTGACCAAGTTCACGAGAAAAAGGTGTTTGAGGAAGATAATAGGTCACATCTTCATATAACTGAAAATAACTTTTCATCAGCTTTGACGTAACACTCGATCCCATACTTCCTAAACTTAGTGCACTAATGGAGGGAGGATGAAATCATCTTGTTCTGATATATCCAAGGCCTACAGAGCAAAGCAGTGAACTAAGTATTCAAATCAATTACATAGAATTTGGCTTCAGTCTTCCATTCACCTATCTCCAAAGGTAACACTATGGAACCTAAAGCCCTCTCGCCCTGTTCATTAAATCCTGTCAACAACATCTGATCCCCTCAGAGTGTGGAGATGTCGATCCTTAAATAGTCAAGGGTCTTTAGACTCATAATGTTCACCGATGCACCTAGATCAACAAGAACCCCGAAAGTCTAATCCCATGTCCAGTAATGTAGAGGGGATGTGCTCCATGTCCCCAAGAAGGTCTTCATCCGTGAAGGTGATTCTGAGCTTCTGGAATAATGTGCCTCCTCCAACAATAGTCACCGAGCTAAGCATATCTTTAGATCAAGAAGAGCCTTGATTAATGATTCCCTCATCTCTTGATAAGATAAGGGCATATATGCTTAACTTAGATGACAACTTTCTTAGTGAGAGACATTGTAATCCACTTGGTTGATCCTCCACAAGCATATCCAAGGGTGGAGCATCCTTGGAGGGGCTTCTGATCATCTAACCAATGACTATTTTTCTATCTTGAGGTGCCGCCTTGAGGTAGAACCTTGCCACTATGGAGGTTGACTTCATGATCTTGTGGCAAGTTAGTGGAAGTTCTACACGTCGTGCTCACCTAAACTTCTCCTATGGGACCCTAATCGATGATTCCAAGTCTATCTCAAGAGGTGAACCCTAGTATTCAGAGAAGGAAAGTCCAACTCTGAATCAGAAAGAGGAAGATTGGAGTTATTATATTTGTTATTTAGACTTGAAGAGTTTTCATTATGAGTAGATTTAGACAACCCATCAGAAGTGACATAGATATAATTCAAACTAGTTTTATTCCCTGATTTCTTGGGTTTTGAAGGGGGTACATAGTAGAAGTCAAGTAAAGTAAGTGGGTGCCCACATCCACCGATATAAGTTATCTACTAGATGAAGAGCTAGCTGAAGTAGAGGTGCTCGCTGATGTAGTAGCAATTATGGAGGAGGCTGACGGGTTGCTACTATCCCTGGGTCATTTGCCGCCGCCGGAGCTCCTACCTTCCCTAAGTTCTGACAACTTGTAAACCTTCCTTGATGTTAAAAGTTTGAGTTACCTCAAGCACCTGCAAGGAAAGTTTCTTGATTTTGGACACAATATTCTTAGAGGTTTAAGATAAGGAGATATAACAACCTTCTTTGGTTTTGGAAGGATAGTAAGTATCCCCAAGGATTACCCTAATGAAACTGGATGATTGTTCCACAAGGTATTCCTTCGGGATAACTATAGCGCCGGTCTTGAAGCTATGTTCAAGCCAGCCCTTGAATGTAAAATAATCCTCCAAAACATGACCTAGCATATGGTAGGGAAAAGTTAGATCATTGCTTTTACCCACTTCCTCCGCCTTCTAGGTTTAGGTAGTAAAATCGCTTTTAAGAGATTCTTAAAGATCTTCGACTCCCTCTTAAATGAATATGGTTTATTTAGTTTATCCATAAGAGTGGACCATAACTACCTATGGTATGTGTATCGCCGCTATGGATATGGATGAGAGGAGGTAGTGGAGGCTGCGCCAGGATCTGATGTGGTGGTAGAGGAGGTGGAAGTGACAACTGTGGAGCACGAGGTCTCTCAAACTTCTTTATGGCCAGGTGTTTCCCCTTATCTACTACTGACCCCTGGTTTCTTCTCATAAGCTTTCTATGCTACTTTTGTGATTGATCCAAAAAAAGGCAACTTTGGCTTCTCCTTGTAGCACCTTGTTGATTAGCTTCTCAAATGTTTTGATGGTGAAACCTTTGAGCATGAAGGCGACCGGGCCATGGGTATTCTTAAGTAGAATCTCAATGGCATGTTATTTAGACAGTTGTGGTTCGTATTTCATACTCAAATTATGCCATATGAGAATATAGTCAATAAGGGACACGCCATGATGTTGTTGAGCCATAAGAAGATCACCTACAAACACCCACTATTGAGCTAAGCAAATCTCTTAATAAAGAGTTGCTAACTCAAAGAGTTCTTACCTTGTTGGGGAGTTCACCAATCAAGGCTATGCCTGATAAGCTACTGATAAAAAGATAGAAGAATAAAGCATCACTGCCACCGGCCTTGCAACAACTGGCCCTGAAATGCACTATGTACTACGTTGGGTTCCCACTGCCATCGAAGATCTTGAAAGAATGTGGCACGAAACCCTTAGGATATTGGATGGCATCGAATTCCTCTAGGTAGGGTCTACCCTTTGGAACCGATGATCCTCATCAGGCTTGAGCCAATGCTTCTCTCACTTGCTACTCAACCATGATTTTGATGTCATTTTCCTTTATGGAGGTACTATCCACTACCTTTCTATACAAATCGGCGCTACCCTACTCTACTGGAGGTAAAGTCTTGGCTAGATCCAAGACATGCACCAACTCTAGTTACCTAATATAGTAGGATGAACTGGGCTTGGTTTTGAAGTGTTAAAATACCGCTAGAAAATCTCAAGCCCCCCCATCCTATCTATTTGTTCATCCTTTGCTTTTATTTGAAGGAGGTGTTGGGTCGAATAGGTTGTGTCTTCTTGCTTGGCCACATCACCTTCCAAAGTTTATTGATCATCAAAAGAACCCTGTCTACCATGTGACTCTCAATCTCTAACATCATCTTCTAGATTAAAACACTTTCATCCTCAAATTAGACGCATATCCTAAGATCTCCTTCTTCTCCACTAGATATGCTACAATGTCATCTAGGATCGTCCAACCGAATAGGTACAAAAAAGATCGCAACTAGTAGGATTATCATCATGAACTAAAGTACATCTAACTTCTACTAATACTAAAGAGCTAACCCTATGAGGGCTATGCTTACTAGAAGAAAGATGCTCCTAGCTATCATCATATGGAGTGTACCTAGGAGGATCTATACCATGGGGCAACAACTATCTCCTCCTCCTATTACAATCTCCATACCCCAGGGTGTGGTGATCATGGATGACTACGATACTGAGGTCACCATTCCTTCCTCACCACAACTAGCGAAGGTTGAGCAGAGAGCTCCACCACAAGAGTGGTGTAGATGGAATGGGATCTCTTGGCCATACCGATCACCTTTTCTCCCTGATTCAGCCTTCATGGCCTTTGAATAATAGATGGAACATGATAGAGATGGTGGAAGGGTAGAGGTGGTGGAGGCACGACTCTCTAGTGAGCTCCTCTTATGATGGGTAGTCCCCAAAGAAGATACTATTAGTATGATCGATGTGGGTAAGCCGAGAGGGAGGCTAATCACTTGGTTATACCGCCACTCCCCACTAGTAACATGAAGTGTATGCCTAGCCTCTCCTCTAATTTATCTACCCACACTATGGGAGATAACTGATCTTAGATCAAATTGAGCTTAGACTCTGATCTTCCATAGGCTCTGCCAACTTGGCAAAGAATCAAAGGCATGACCACCCTCTCCTCTCAATAGAGCTAAAAATGAAGCTGGTGGAGGTGAAGATGAATCCTCCTAACATCCTCTGTCATCCAGAGAGGGGTGAACTGTTTTCTAATGAGAAGAGACACTCTGACTCTTCCACAACTGCCAATCTCAACTCGCTATGAGTGAATCACTTGATCATGTTCTTATTTCTCACTAAGTCCTACAGTGAGCAATATGGGAACTATACCCACCAAGGCGAGGAGACAATCCGGAATCGGGGAGCCTTCCCTGGAAGGTGCCAAGGAGTGGGTGCTAGCCCTAAGGGACAAGGGAACACAAGACCGGTACTGCACTACTACGTGGGAACCGCCACAACCTTCCTCTTAGTGAGGGAATCTCAAAATAGATGGTAACTCAACTGATATGACCATTCTTGATTGTCATGAGGGGTTCCCTCACATGTAGAGCCCCAAAGCCTCTCAAAGTGGATGAGGTATGACAGGAAGGTCGGCCCGATCCAAGGCCAAATCCATCCCATGAGGAAATGACATACTTTTTGTATCAATGAAAATAACTAAAATAAAACTTATTGAAAGTCTACAATGTTGAAAACAAGTTTGAATCAGATTTTCGCTTTGTTGATTTTTTTTGAATTTTGATTTAGAATTTGAACCCACACTCAACAACTTGAAAGTGTTAAGTGGGGCTCAAATGAATTTAGAAGAGATATTTTGGAGTTGATTGGAAAGGAGATTTGAATAGAATCCATTTTCAACAAATTTGTGTATGTTGAAAATTGGTTCAAATATTTTTGAAGAGATTGATGCTTCCGTAGGTTCATATTTGATTTTGATTTTTTTTGAGTTTGAGGACCCTTTATTTAATAAATTTGAGTATGTTAAAGTAAAGGTTCAATTGATTTTTGTTTTGATTTGTGATTTTTGGAATTCACTTACTTAGCAAATTTAAGTATGCTAGGTGAGGTGTTTGAAAATAATTTCTTCTTTTGTTTGCTTGTTTTTGAATCATGTGAATTTGAAAAATGGAATCTTCACTTAGCAAATTTGAGTATGCTAAATAGAGAATCCAAGTGTTTTATTATTTTTGAAAAGAGGATCTTTACTTAGAAAATTTAGGTATGTTAAATAAAGGATCCATGTGTTTTGTGTTTTGATGAATTTGAAAAGAGGATTCTTAGCAAATTTAAGTATGCTAAGAAAATCCAAATGTGATTTATTTTATTCTTTTGATTTTGAAAAGATAATTTCTACTTAGCAAATTTAGGTATGCTAAATAGGAAATCCAAAGGTGCTTCATGTTTTTGTAATTTTGATTTTGAAAAGTGGATCTTCACTTAGCAAATTTGGGTATGCCAAATGAAAGATCCAAATGTTGTCTAAATTTTTGATTCTGAAAAGTGGATCTTCACCTAGCAAATTTGGGTATGCTAAATGAAAGATCTAAATGTGTTTCATTTTTGAAAAGATGGTTATTGATTTTGTTTTAAAATGAAATCTTCATTTAATAAATTGAATGAGTATGTTCATTTATGATTTTTGAAAATATGATTGTTGATTTTGATTTTTGAAAATGATTGTTGATTTTGATTTTTGAATGAAATCTTCATTCAATAAAAATGAAGATGTTCATTTTGCTTTTGAAACTATGATTTTGATTTTATTTTGAAAATGAAGTGTTTCATCAAAATGAAATGAAATGAAGAAGTTCATTTTGCTTTTTTGAAAATATGATTGTTGAAATTTTATTTTTGAAAATGAAGTCTTCATCAAAATGAATTGAGTGAAGAAGTTCATTTGTGCTTTTTCAAATATGATTGTTGGAATTTTATTTTTGAAAATGAAGTCTTCATCAAATTGAATTGAGTGAAGAAGTTCGTTTGTTCTTTTTGAAAATATGATTGTTGGAATTTTATTTTTTGAAAATGATATCATCAAATAAATTGAATGAAGAAGTTCATTTGTGCTTTTGAAAATGATTGTTGAATTTTATTTTTTTGAAAATGAAGTCTTCATCAAAATGAATTGAGTGAAGAAGTTCATTTGTGCTTTTTGAAAATATGATCGTTGGAATTTTATTTTTGAAAATGAAGTCTTCATCAAAATGAATTGAGCGAAGAAGTTCATTTGTGCTTTTTGGAAATATGATTGATAGAATTTTATTTTTGAAAATGGTCCTACATATAACAATCATGAAGATTGTTGGATGAGGGTGTTTTTTTGTGCAAACATTTTATTATGTGCATTTTGAAAAAGTGATTTTTTGAGATTGATGTTTTCATAAAGGATTTATTTATTTTTTGGAATAAACCTTACCTTACCATAGAAATGGTAAGATGGAAGTCTTTAGTTATTTTTTTATTAGATTTTTATTTTCACCCATTGGGTAACGCAACTGGGGTTTTAAGTCTCACATGGTAGTGAGGTCCTAAAACCTTAAGGATGTTGGCTAGCTTAGCATAAGGATGAAATAAACTAAGTGCCAATGGAAAATAAAGATAGTCCTGGATTCATATATAATACAAACCCACTATCGATACTTAGAGATAGCGATCATTTACCAAAGATGGAGAGAACTTTCCCAAAGGAGTCACCAGAAAAATCTGTGGTGAAAAATATATCTCATGCCTTCATATACCCTTTTGAAGGAGGATAAATAGAAACAGAAATATACCACCTTTGTTGGGACACCACGTAGATCCGCAGATGTTCTTATTGAGGTGATCGGGTACAACATTGAGGAAAGGTGTACTATCTCGAAAGATAGAAGTCACCACCCTGCAATGGACCTAATCACCAATAAGGACTCCTAAGACTATGGGTCTTCAATGTACCAGATTCTTCCCTACTTTACATGGAAAAGTCGGGTTTATTTTAAATCGGGTTCATGAAGTTCCTATGAGCAAGCCCCATAGTTAATTACATCCTAAGGAATGATTCCTTAAGAATACTCATGGTAAATGATCATTGTCTCCAAAGATTTCAAAGGTAGGACTATCAATCAATTAGTTTATTTTGGAAGATCAAGTGGGATTGATCGACAGGAGAAAGTTATTATCGAAACCAAAAGGAAGATAAGTAGGGTATGCTTAGGATACTAGGAAGCCTAGTAAGCATCCCAAACTATCCTATGGTCTGACTTTATATTTTTGAAATTGAAACGAATTATTTGTTAAATTTTTATTAAAAATCTAGGCTTACTATTCCATGACACTAGATCATGGAAATGCCTAAGAGTTGAGGACTTATGCTCATAGCCCGCAAAGGGAAGTAGCAACCTCTAAACCTAAATCTAGGAAGATTTGGCGAGGGCCAAAGCATGACCTAAATCTAAGGTGAAATGGGTATTTGGTTTACCTCCACAAGAGAAGATAAACCACCCGACTATTTGGACTTACAATCGCTAGGGGGTGGCTGCCAACTAACTCCTACGATTTTAAATACATGTAGGCAAGTCATATGCTTTTGCAAGATAGCTAAGTTGTTTATTTAGAAAGAGACTAAGTCCTTAAACACACTCCCTAAGAGACTAGATCATGTAGGACATGATTTAATGACTTAAATATAAATCAAATTTTGTTAAATTTTATTTTTATTTTAGACTATTGATTTGACACAAGCTTTTAGGATTTATATGCCTAATGCATGAGAAATTGGATTATGGGCCAAAAATAGCAAAAAAGGAGGTGTGTTTCCACAATGGCTCTCAAAGGTCAAGTCAAGTTCTCTGGCATGGGTGGAAGCCCTCCAAATCAAGAGTGAAATAATACGCTTTTTATGCATGATGTGAGAAAGAAAATACAACATCCAGCTAAGGGGTTGTTAATTCTTTTATCTTGATTTTTATAACCTAAGCTTTAGGTGAGGTTATGAGTTATTTAATTTTTAGTTTTGAGTTGATTAATTGGATAGAAAATTTATTTTTTTAAGAGCCTAATCGTCATCCAGGACATACATCAAAGCAAGGAAGAAACTAGGAAAAGGATGCCATCTTAATGCATAAGTTAAACAAACATTAATAAATTTATAAAACTAGTGCAAAAGAATAAGAGGCCATTTATGGTCGGGCTCCACCACACAAACCCAAAAATGAATTGGGTAGCCAAGCTCTACCCTTATACAACCTGGAATACAAATGAATTAATTACAAAAAATGAATTCATGTTATGGGGGTTTTCATTATTCATTCTTCTTTCTTCATTTGGTTCTTTCTTCTTTCTTCTTCTTCTTCTTCTTCTTTCTTCTTTGGTTGGTTGAATGTGGTTGCTAAAGGCTTCACATGGTACATAAGACATAGTCTTATGACCAATGTTCATCCTAATCCCCCGTAATAATCTTTCCAAATCCTAATTACAAAATCACATGAAAATGGGAAAAAAGTAAATCTAACTGACACCTAGAAGACAGAGATTAGCTAAACAAATCAAACAATCCCAAGCATGTATATTGGATAAATTGGACTTAGCACCCCACACATGGGTAACCAAGTCCACCTGACCTATTTTGGATTATGCTTAGGGGTATAAGCAACCGCATAAAAAAAAGCATTTATTTTTTATTATAACCCTTAAGCACAATCCCTACGTAAGATAATGATTAGACTAAGATCCTACCATTCATGCACATACACCCTAACATCCAGACTAAAATATCACATCACAAAATAAAAGCAAACAACAAACCATGCGCCACCCTAACATAGGACTAGAAATAGTGACTTAGCCTAATGCGTGTGCTATTTAAGGTTTGTGTGGTATGTTTAGCTAGGCTTTAGGGTTGAAGTTTTCTAAGTATGAAAATGTTCAGCTTAGAGGGTGCTTTCATTTAAGTGATTTTATTGATTTGGTTGATTTTATTTTGTGATTTGATTATGTTTGAATGAACCTACAATTAATTACTAAGTGTTGTAAAGAGAGGAAAGGAGAAGAGAACTTCTTTTTCCTCCCCACCTTAAGTAATTTCTAAGGTAGTTTCATATTTAATTTTTGTTTAAAGAATGTTTTATTATGTGTTTTAATTAATCATAAGTTTAGATTTTTTGTAAAAAAACCTATTCAAAGAGAAAGACATTTTAAGATTAAGTAAAGTGAATTACTATCACAAAACACACAACACTTTATTTCTTTCCCAAATGTGTAACATGCATATGGATGAGCTCTAAGCATATCTATACATGCAAGTGGAATTGTTAGCACACCTTAATGATGAATGCTAAGGAATGTTACTTAAGAAAATTTGGATGCTTCATGATGCATGACTTTGTAAGTAGAAAAGAGGGATTCTTTTATCCATTATTCATATGCACATTTACATGTATGAAAGGCATAAGTGAGTACTGTACCATTATTTTCTACACTAAGGGTGTAAAGTACAAGACCTACTTAGGGCTACTTAAAGCCTCGCAACTCTGAGATGTCGAGACTAATATACCACTTACCTTAAATACATGTGCATTTATAAAGGAAAATGAATGGAAAATGAGTCATGGAAGAAGTTTATGTTTGTTTAATTTGTTGGTTATTTAATTTATATGTGCAAGTATGAATATCCTTCTTAGTTGATGACATAAGACTGAATAGGAATGAATTTAAGCAGGTGTTGTGTTCTTTTCAAATGAACTATACACTTTGGATATCCTATTCAAAACTTGGTTAAAAGAGAAGAGAAGGAAAGTCACATATACACATTTTATATTATACTCACAAAAGCTTATAAATAATTATAAGTAGCATACCTTTAAGTTGTAATGTTTGATTTATAATTTTGAAAATAATTTTGATTTAGTAGTGATAATAGCCATTCATATTCTTAATTTAGCCAAAACATGCAATTTGACATAAAGAAAATATTTCATTTTAATTTGATTTTCAAAAGGCATGAATGCATGATTTTCATATGACACATTTAGCATGCTAGAAAGAAATAAAGTGATGAAAGCATGTAAATTCATTCACCCTAATTAATTCCTAAAGATAATCCTATAGAATAATATTATTTAAAGTGAATATGTTTAAAAATTTTAGTTTTGTTTTGAGTTTGATTTGATTTTAGAAAATGTGAAGGCTTGCTGGTCCTAACCCATCTCCCACATGTGTATGTTGTTTTAGTTTAATTTTAAAACCATTAGATTGATTTTATATTTTGTTTAGGTTAAAGTGTACATTAAGTCCATTAATTACCCCTTACCTACACCACTTTAACATATTTAACCAAATAATTATGAGCCAATGTATGACATAAAACCACAATGAATTTAAATCAATGATGCACCTAAGAAAGAAAGGGTCTAATGCATTTGGCTCACAATTAATGATTAATTAAGCTAAAGGGTTTAATTTAAGTACTTTCATAACCCTTCCTACACATATGGGTTAGATATGATTTCCTTAAGCCACTTAAGTTATTGAATGCCTAAGAAATCTACCCAAGATGAAATTGATTAAGTTCAGATTGATTTGATTTTAAAATTTTGATTAATTATGCCACTTAATTAAGTGATTAAACTATTTAATTAATTTGTACCTCAATTAGATTTTTATCCAAATGAAATAAACTTAAGGGAAAAGATTTGGGAGAGGGCTCTTAATCTCATCCCCTAAGTCCATTCATTGTTCTAAGGTAATTAGCAAACTTAATTAATGAATTTATCACTATTTAATAGGTTAATTAATCATTTAATAAATTAGAAGAGTAATTAGGAATGAATCAAGCAATTGCCCTAATTAAACCATTAATAAATTCTAAGAAAATTAGGGGAAGAAGAAGTCATCTCTCTAAATAAACATGATAAGTTTAGAACTAATCAGTTGAGTAATTAACATAATTACATTCCCAATAAAACCAAATTGCATGAAATTTACTATTCAAAATCAATTAAAATTAATCTTATGTTATTCCCCTTTGAAATATCTTCAAAATGCATTTGAGTTTGTATTTTTTGATTTTTTTACACTTAGTTATGTGTTTTTAAAATTCTGTGATTAAAACTTAATTAAATAGCTAATTATATAAATAATCCCATTGGCACCACATGGACTACTGATGTGGCATCCGCTTTCCATATGCATAATGGGATTGGTTATTTAAGTTATCACATTAGCTACATAGTCAGCTGGCGGTGCTATGCGCTTTTCCTTGGACCGTCCGATCAAAGATCAGACGGTCAAGATTAAGCCCACAGTATTAAAGGGATTAAGATGCGGATCTAACATGGATTAATCAAGTCCGTCCATCTAAAACATGTAGGATGGACAATCCGTGATTCATCCCCGAGCGCGCTTGCAAGAGAGGGCAACCATCCACCCCTTAGGGCTTGATCTAAGCTTGGATTGAGCTAAAATTTAACTCACACCATTATCATGAAAGGAGATGAAGATCTAATGGTCAAAATGTAATGGGGTGAAAGTTTCTTTCATAAAGGACCAAGAACTCCTACACCTAAGCTAAGCTCAGTTTTGATCCATACCTCAGAGTCCTCCGACGCTAATCGAGTAGTTCTGCTCATGGAGACAAGCCTATTGAAGGTTTAAGCTTTGGGATTGTGATTGCTCAAGCCAAAGTCCTCCTCCTCTTGCTTTTGTCTAGCCCCACCTCCCTTGCTTTGAAAGTTTGGAAGAAGCTTTGGATCAATTTGATTGGGTCCTCGAGGGTGCTTGCAAGAGAATTGAGCTTGAGTATTGGATGATGGAATTGCTTGAGCTCCCCTATTTTATCTTGAAGAAATCGAGAATGGAGAAATGGAATTAGTAGAAGCTTGGGAGCTTAAATGCTTGCTCGCCCTATCACCCAATCAAGAAGTCAATAAAGTTCAAGTGAAATTAGGGGAGTATATCTCCCTTGAAGGATCGGACGACGAGCATGGTTTTTGCCATTTTGATCAAATTGATCATGGGTTGAGTTTTAGGCCATTTTGGATGTGGTTGCTTTGGCGAGGATGGTAGGAGTTTTCATGTGCCAAATGGGGTGGAGGAGTGATTCCCATGTGCTCATTTTGAGTTGGGTGGTTGCTTGGTGTTGCTTTAAATGACCCAAACCCATTGGGTCATGTGCACCACACCCACTAGTGTCCACTTGGTCCACTAAGAGGGTGCTAAGTGGCCATGAAAAGGATATGACCAAATTTCAAGTGGAATTGACCATGGGTTACCCCTTGACCTAGGGGTTAAATGATCATTTAGCTTTGATGTCACTTTGGCTAGATTTAGAATAGTTTGAAATTAAGTTGGTCTAAATTTCAAAGAATTTGGAGTTAATTTTGATGTCATTTGGCTCATGTTGACCCATTTAGGACAAAATGGGTCAACTTGGGTCAAGTTGACTAATTGGTCAAATTGGGTCAATCTAAGGGTTGTGTCAAGTTCAAATGACTATTTGAAATGTGTGGACATCATTAATTTGGTTCAATTTGGTTTATATTTGGTTTTTGTTCATTTGATTTCATTTAGATCAAATGGTCAAGTTGACCAATCTGACCCATTTGACTAAATTAGGTTAGGTCATGGGTTGGTTTAGGTTTCATTGGTCATTTGAAATATTTTGGAAGCTTTGGTTTTAATCAATTTTGGTTTGATTTGATTTTGGCTCAATTTGACCTTTTAGGTTAAGTTGGGTTCATGGTCAATTGGGCTAGGTTGGGTCTAGTTAGCCAATTGAGGCTTTGGTCAAGTTCAACAAGTGATTTGGAATGAACTTGACCCATTGGTTTCAATCAATTTGGCTTAGATCAAGTTTTTTGACACATTTTGGTTTTTAGGTCAAGTTGGGTCAACTCGGGTCAAGTGATCAATTGGGCTAGGTTAGGCTCAAATGATGACTTGGTCAAGTTCAAACATTGATCATAAACTTGTTTTGATCAATGGTTTCAATTAATTTGGCCTATGGTGAATTTTGGCTAGTTTAGATTTCATTTTAGCTATGTGTTGACTTGGTCAACCCTTAAGTTTGACTTGGTTTGACCCAATTTGAGTAATTGATCATCTCACAATGATTGTTGCTCACAATATGAGGCTTAGGTGGGCTTAGTTCAATCCAATTTGGGTAGGATTAGAATTTGGCTCAAATGGGGTACTTTTGGTCACTTTGGGTCAAGTGAGCCTGAGTGGGTCAATTGGCTTGATTAAGGCTTGATTCAAATTTTGTTGAACTCACATATGAACTTATGATTGAAATATAAATCCATTTGCAAGTGATTTGGGAGTCAAATGGGTTTTGATTCATTTGACAATTTCAGGTTCAATGGGTGAATATGAGTTTAACTTGGGTTTGATCTTTCGGATTTAGCTTTGGTTTTATGATTGAAGTTTATATTTATATTTGAATTCATGATTGAAGGATTGATTGAATCATGAAGAAAAATCAAGGGTTTGGCTTGATTTGAGTTTGATTTGGCTAAGTTCAAGAATTTGACTTGAAAGGCTTATGTTGAATTTTGGTTGAATTTGGATTTGAGTTCTCAATTTAGTTTTAGTTATTTGAATTTATATTTCATTTATATTTGTGAATATAAATGGATTATGAAAAAATTTCTTGAATTTGAATTGATTTGGATTTGATTTGAGCTAAGTCCATAAGATGGAATCAAAGGACTTAGGTAAGATTTTTGAACTTGGAGGTGAGTTTTGGATTTAGTTCAATCATTTGAATGTATATTTAATTTATATTTATTAATATAAATGAGAATATAAATGGGTTATGAGAAAATTTCTTGAATTTTATTTGAGCTAAGTCCATAAGATGGAATCAAAGTGACTTAAGAAAAGGTTTTAGAATTTGGAATTCAATCGTGGGTTTCGATCACTTGGAATTGGTTTGATTTGAATTGAAGGATTTAAGTTTTGATTTGAATTTGAGTTTGACTTGAAAGGGAAGGAGGATTGGTTGCTAGTAGCAAATTTTCCTAACACCCACCCCTAAGGCATGACCTACTCCTATGGCTAACTCTTCTAAGTTTCTAGGGTTAGGTTAAGTGTTCACCTAATCATTAAAAGTGTCTTAAGACTAAGAAAACTCTTAAAGAGGATATGTCTAAGATGGAGAGATTGAGAGCTCATTAAAAAATGTGGTCAACATATCAATTTCACCTCTTTAAGTGGAAAGAAGATAAGAATCTCATGTGTTATAGTGGTGCTTAGAGATGCATCCAAAATGCTTATTCGTGTGATCGTACATCAAGGAAGTGTACTATCTGAGAGAGAAGTCACTACCCTTTAATGGACCTAATCACTCATAAGGACTCAAGGACAATGGGTCTACATATGACTAGAGATTCTTCCCTACTTTACATGGAAAAAGTAAAGTAGTTTATTTTAAATCAGTTCATTAAGTTCTACAGGCAAGCCCCCATAGCATTACATCCTAAGGGATGGATCCCTAGAATACTCTTGATTAAGGTAAATGATCATTGTCCAAAGATTTCAATAGAAAAGGACTATCAATTGATATTTCATTTTGAAGATCAAATGGGATTGATCAAAAGAAAGGAGTTATTATCAAAACCAAAGAAAGATAAGTAGAGATGCCCATGATGCTAGAAACTGAGCATCTCAAACTATCCTATGATTGGGCTTTACATTATTGAAATTGATTTAATTCATTTGAGTTGCATTTTTTATTAGAAATTTAGGACTTATGATTCCATAACACAAGATTATGGAAATGCCTAGGAGGCGAGGAATTATGCTTATGGCCTACAAAGGGGAAAAGCAACCTCAGAAACTAAATCTAGGGAGCTTTGGCGAGAGCCAAAAGCACAACCTAAATCTATGGAAAAAAATGGGTGTTTGGTTTGCCTCCACAAGAGAGAACAAACCACCCAATTGGTTGGACTTACAACAGGCTGGGGGTGGCCGCCCACTAACGCCTCCTATGCTTTTAAATTATGTAGACAAGTCTTATGCTTTATGCAAGATAGCTAGGCTATTATTTATTTAGAAAGAGACTAAGTCCTTAAACTCACTCCCTAAAGAGACTAGATCATGTAAGGACATGTAAATGACCTAAATCTAATGCAATTCAGATTTCATTTTATTTTATTTTTGGACAATTATTTTGACTCAGCTAATAGGATTCATATGCATAATGCATGAGAAATAAAATTATTGGCCAAAATCATAAGGGGGAGAGGTGTGTTTTCACCATGGTTTTAAAGGTCAAGCCAAGTTTCTGCAAAGGTGGAAGCCCTCCAATCAAGAGTGAAATAAGATGCATTTGTGCATGATATTGTAAAAGGAATACTCATCCAGCTAAAGGGTTGCTAATTCTTTTATCGATTTTAAACGTAAGCTTTAAGTGAGGTTATGAGTTCTTTATATTTAGTTTTGAATTGTTAAATTTGGTAACATATTTATTTTTCCCTAAGAGCCTAATCCACATCCTAGCCATCCATAAAGCAAGGAAGAAACTAGGAAAAAGATGCCACTTAATGCACAAGCTAAACAAATCATCAATCAATTTATAAAGCTAATCAAAAAAATAAGAGGTCGTGTACACCCAAAATAAAATAATAAATTGGGTAGTAAGCTCTACCCTTATACAACCGATTACAATGAATTAAATACAATTAAGCAAGGAATTCATTGTTATGGGGTCTTCAAGCTTCATTTCATTCTTATTTTCTCTTCTTCTTCTTCTTCTTTCTTCTTTGTTCCTTCTTTTGGATGGTTGGAAGGTGGATGCTCCAAAGGCTTCACATGGTGTATAAGATAAGATCTTATTACCAATGTTCATCAGAATCCTCATAATAATCATTCTAAAATCCTAATTGCAAAATTTACATTAAAAGGAAAAGTAAATCTAGCTAACACCTGCAAAATAAAGGTTAGCTAAACAAACCACCAAATCTCAACCATGTATATTGGACTTATTACCCCACACATGGATGACTAAGTCAACCTAGCCTATTGGATTATGCTTAGGGGTATAAGCACATGCACAGCAATAGCATTTATATTTTTATTTATTATCACACCCCTTAAGCACAATCCCCTGTAGAAAATAATAGTTAGACTAAGATCATCCTACCATTCATTCTATGCACATACATCTTAACATCCAGTCAAAAACATATATCACAAAATAAAAGCAAGCATCAAACCATGCACCACCCTAACCTAAATCCAGAAGTTGTGACTTAGCCTAATGTGTGTGCTTTAGAGGTTTGTGTGGTATGCTTAGCTATGGATTTAAGTTAGAAATTTCTAAGTGTGAAGCATGTTCAAGTTAGAGGAGGGTTTCATTTAAGTGATTTAATTATTTTGGGTTGATTTTATTTCATTTTTTGATTAGGTTCAAGTGAATCCTATAATTAATTACTAAGTTATAAAGAGAGGGAAAGAGAAAGGATCTTCTGTTTCCTTCCCTAACTTAAGTAATTTTTAAAGCAGATTCATATTTTAGTTTTATTTAGTGAATGTTTTGATTAAATGTTTTAATTAATCCTAAGTTTAGATGAACTCTAAACAAACCTATCCAAAAAGAAAGACATTTTAAGATTAAATAAAATGACCCAAATTCACAAAAGATACATCACTTCATTTCTTTCCCAACATGTATAACATGCTATGAATGAGACCTAAGCATATCTATACATACAAATGAGAATGTTTAACACACTTTATGATGCATGCTAAGCAATTCATTTAAGGAAATTTGAGTTTATGATGCATGATTTTCATTAAGTAAAAGATATTTCTTATCCAATTTTACATGCACACATGAAAGAAGGCATATAAGTGAGTACATGCCATTGTTAACTAGGTGTAAGGTACAAGACCTACATAGGCTACTTAAAGCCTCGAACCTCGGGTTGTCCAGACTAATATACTACTTTCCTTAAATACAAACAAGTGTACAAAAGAAATGAATGGAAAAGAAAGAAATAAAAAGTATATATTATTTTGTTTATAATTTATATGTGCAAGCATAGTATCCTTCTTAAGTAATAGTATAGGAATGAATAGGATATGGAATTAGGCAAGTGTTAGGTTCTTTTCAAATGAACCCTACATCTTACTAAATCCTATTCAAAACTATACTAAAAGAGAAGAGAAGGAAAATTGATACTAAGCACATCCTTATATTTTCTTCGCATGCAAACTTATAATTAAAATATAAGTAACACACATTCATTTTCGATAATTGATTCATATATTTTGAAAATAATTTGAATTTAATAGTGATAATAGCCACTCATATTATTATTTTAGCCAACACATACAATTTTGACATAAAGTAAACATTTTCATTTTAAATTTGAATTTTAAAAAGTATGGATGTGTGAAACCACATGACACACATATTTAACTTGTTGGGGAAAGAATTAAAGCAATGAAATCATGTAATCACATTCACTTTAATTAAGTCCTAAAGACAATCTTATGAAATAAGAAAGCTTAAAATAAATCAAAGTTCATTTAATATGATTTGGTTTGACTTGAATTTGATTTGAAATTTTGTTCTAACCCATTCCACATGTGTTTGATTTTTTGTTTAATTTTTAGATGATTAGATTTATTTTAGATTTTAATTAAGTTAAGGTATGAAGTAAACAAGTTAATTAACCCTTACCTACTCCACTTTAGCATAGTTAACCAAATAATTATGAGCCAATGAGATGACATAAAACCTCACAATGAATTTAAATTTGCAATGCACCTAGGAAGAAAAAGGCCTAATGAATTTGGCTCATGATTAATGGTTAAATAACCTAAGGGGTTTAACTTAAGTAATTTCAAAACACCCCACACACATGAGTTGAGTTTTGATTTTTAATTGAACTTAGGCTCTTAAACACAAGCATCTACCCAAAGTAGATTAATTAAGTTATGAAGGTTTTAGAATTTTAGAAATTAATTAAGAGGGTAATTAATGAATTAACTCTTAATTAAGAGAGGATTAAGAAAGAAAAAGGGGTTTAGGAATAGCTAGGGAAATACCCAAAATTATTCCCTAAGCCTCCTATTCACTGATCAAACCTTAATCAACTTCAATAAGGGATTAAAATACTAATCGCCCTTAATTATCTTAATTACATAAAGTAATTAGGAAATGCATTTTAATTCCCCTAAGCCAAATAAATCCCAAGAAAATTAGAGGTAAGTCATCCCCAAAATATAGCCAAGAAGTTTAGGATTAATTAAAGTGTTAATTAAGAAATAATTAACAAATTAATATTTCCATTAAAACCCAAAATCAGAGAAAGATATAATTTAAAATACATTAAAACCAACTTTAGAATATTCTAGATTGGATTATCTTTTAGTAGAAATTTACCTCATATTTTTATAATTTTTATTTAGGACAATATAAATTTTTAAAGCTTAGAGGATTAATTATAATTAATTAAAATCTAATTAATCTTAACCCATATCTCAAGTGGCCATGGTCAACGCTTTCCATGCGCTATGGAGCTATTACTTAACGTCTCGTCATCCGCATGTGGCGGTATGCACGGCTTGATATCGCCTCGAAGGATCAATGCCGTGAATCATGCATTTTAAAAGGATAAATGATTTTAAATGTGTTTAATCACCGCCATCCAAAATGCAATGGATGGCCAGATCATCATTCCCAAGGATCATGAATCGCATGATCTAAGCCTTGATTTGAGTTTGATTGAGCTGAAGATAAAATTTTGCACACACCATCATACACTAATGAATCCATCCAATGGTTAATTTTCATGCCATGACATTTCTTTTATAAAAGGACCAACACCTTTAGTCAGTGGTCAAAAAAAATATACCTCACTGAGGTGATCACCGCGATTCTGAGAGCTTCATTTAAGATGAAGCTGGTGAAAGAATTAGCTCTTTGGGTAGTCTTCTATGGACCAACCCCTTTCTCTTTGAGCTTTAACAAATTAAACTTCTCCTTGCTTGAACTTGAGGAGAGCTTGGCAAGCTCGATTTGGTCCCCGAGGGTGTGCAAAGGAATTGGTTGAATTGAGTGTAGGAAGTTAGGAATTTATGAGCTCCCTATTTTCAAAGGATGAAAACCAAGAATGGCTTTCAAATCCCTCTGAGCTGGATCACTCTGATGGCTCTAACACTCCCAACACTCAATCTTAAATCATGTAATTCAAGTGGAATTAGGGGGAGTATATCTCCCCCTATGACAATCAGATAGTCGAAGCATGGTTTGATGCTTTGATCCAATTGTTCATAATGGAAAGGCTGTTTGAGTTATTAGAAGTTGGAACATGGTTAGTTTGAGCCAAGGAGTGGATTAGTAACCTTCCATGTGCTTCAAATTGAGTGAAGGGAGGTTTTCAAATGCCAATTTGAGCTGGGTCATTTTGCCTTGGGTCATTTAGACCCAAACCATTGGGTGCACCATTCTCCATAGGGTTCACTTGACCTATTAGGAAGGTATCAAGTTGATATGAATAGGGCTTGACCAAATTACCCATGGATTTGACCAAAATTTGTTCAATGGCCTAGGGTAGAATGGTCATTTGGCTATTTTTTGAATTTGATATGTTGGGTATGTTGAGAAAATAGGTTTGGCCAAGTTTCATTGGATTTGAGTTCATTTGAAGGTTTGGCTCATGTTGACCATTTAGGTCAAAATGGGTCAACTTCAAGTTGACCAATTGGTCAAATTGGGTCAAACCAAGGGTTGGGTCAAATTCATGACCATTTGAAATATTTGGTGGCTTTGGTTTGATTCAATTTGGTTTAGTTTTTTGAATTTGGCTCATATAACTTCATTTAGGTCAAATGAGTCAAGTTGACCAATTTGACCCATTTAACCTATTTGAGCTAGGTCATGGGTAGGTTTAGGTTTGGTTAGTCATATAAATTGGATTGGTATCTTTGTTTCTAATCAATTTTGGTTAAGTTTGGCTTTGGCTCAACATGACCCCAGTCAAGTTGGGTTCAAGGTCAATTAGTTAGGTCTAGTTGGCCAATTGGGCTTTGGTCAAGTTCAACAAGTGATTTGGAATGAACTTGACCCATTGGTTTCAATCAATTTGGCTTAGATCAAGTTTTGACACATTTTGACTTTTAGGTCAAGTCAACTTGGTCAAGTGGCCAATTGGGCTAGTTAGCTCAAATGTTGACTTGGTCAAGTTCAAACATAGTTCATGAATGAACTAGATTAATGGTTTCAATCAATTTGGCCTATGGTGGATTTTGGCTATGTTAGGTTTATTTTAAGTGTTGACTTGGTCAACCCTTAGGTTGACTTGGTTTGACCCAATTTGATTGATTGATCATCCCATGATGATTGTTGATCATGATGAGAGGCATAGTGAGTTTGATTCAATCCAATTTGGTTAGGATTAGAATTTGGCTCATAAGGGTACTAGGGTCAAGTGAGCCTTGGGTCAAATGGCTTGGTCAAAGCTTGATTTGAGTTTGATTGAACTTGTATATGGACTTATGATTGAAATATAAATCCATTTGTAAGTGGTTTGAAGTCAAATGTTTTGATTCATTTGACAATTTCATATTCAAAGGAAGAATATGAATGGATTGGGGTTTGATTTTTTTTTTTGATTTTGATTAAGTGATTGAATTTGTATTTATATTTGGATTCATGATTGTAGGTTGATTGAATCATGAAAAAAAATCAAGAGTTTGGCTTGATTTGAAGTTGATTTGGCTAAGTTCAAGATTTTGACTTGAAAGGCTTAAGTTGGATTTTGATGGATTTGAGTTTGATTTTTGGAATTGGTTTTGATTGTTTGAATTTATATTTCATTTATATATGAATATAAATGAGAATATAAATGTCATGAGAAAATTTCAAGGATTTGAAGTGATTTGATCATGATCTAGGCAAATCTTTTAAGGAATTTAAAGGACTTAGGAAATTTTGGAGTAGGATTTGAATTTTGAATTTGGTTTGATTGATTTATATTTATATTTCATTTATATATGTGAATATAAATGAGAATATAAATGAGTTATGAGAAAATCTGAATTTGAATTGATTTGATCATGATTTTGGCTAAGTCCTTAAGAGGAAAGGACTTAAGAAGGATTTTAAATTTGGAATTTAATTTTGGATTTGATTTGATTGATTTTTTTTATATTTCATTTATATATATGAGTAGAAATGAGAATATATATGAGTTATGGGAAAATCTCATGAGTTTGAATTGATTTAGATTTGATTTTGGCTAAGTCCATGAAGGAAAACTTAGAGGACTTAAGAAAATTAAGAATTGATTTTGAATTTTGAGTTTACTTTGATTGGTTTGGATTTATATTTCATTTATATATGTGAATATAAATGAGGATATAAATGAATTATGAGGAAATCTCAAGAATTTGATTTGGTTGGATCATGATTTCGGCTAAGTCCTTAAAAGAAGATTAAGGACTTAAGAAAGATTTAGGTATAGAAATTTCATTCATGGATTCAATCATGGATTTCAATCATGTGGAATTGATTTGGAGAAACTCAAATAATATTGATTTGGAGTTTGACATGAAGGAAGGAAGGTGCGGAATGGTTCAAGCTAAAGGTAGGCAAATTTTCCTAACACCTCTAAGGCATGACCTATTCCTATGGCTAACTCTTCTAAGTCTCTAGGGCTAGGTTGAGTGTCCACCTAATCACTAGATGTGTCTTAAGATTAAGGAACTCTTAAATCTAAGAGAAGTCCTATGTCTAAGATGGAGGTAAAATTTCATTCTAAAAATGATCAACAGACAAATATTTGATTTCATCTCGCAAAGATGAGCACATATGAAGAATTACCTATGTAATGCATAAATATAGCAATACGTAACTGAACGAAGTACAGATACACTAGATAGTCACCGCCTCGTTTTTTTCCGACGGCAGCTACCCGCACTGCCATACTGACATCATTGTATTAACCGATACTTCGTATCATAAGAGAGAAGCTCCTACTCAGAGAGAGTCGGTGGTACCTCTGCCACACTGCTCAACTCCACATCCACCATCTCTAGTACAAGTTCTATCTTTCACAATTCCATCAAAGGCCATGAAGGCAGCATCTGGGGATAAGAGATCCCCACTGATGATACAACTATGGCCAAGAGATCCCATTTCATCTACACCACCAACTGTGACAAGGCTGAGCTCTCCTGCTTGACCTCCTACTTCAGTTATGGTGAAGAGGAAAAGGTGACCATGGAGCATCGTAGTCATGCCATCACCACCACCACCACCACAGTAGAGCATGGAGATAGCAGCAGCAGAGGGAGGAGGAGACAGTTCAGTTGCCCCCATGATGATAGATCCTCATAGGAGTACCACTCCACCTAGATCTAGTGAAAATCAGGAGCATCTATCCTCCAGTGAGTGTAGTCCTCATAAGATTAGCTATCCCGTAGTAGGGGAAGTTAGATGTATCTCTATTCATAACAATGATCCTACCACCAGTCAGCCACAATCATTTGTGCCTGCTCAGTTGGACCACTCCCTAGATGACATTGTAGCCCTGTATCTTATTGAGAAGAAGGAAATTCTTGGGTATGCCTGGTCTAATTTAGAGGAAGATAAGGTTAGCTTTGATCCCAATGAAGATTATATGCTGGAGGACTCAACTGAGGTGCATATGGTAGACACCAGGGGTTCCCTCCTTTGGGATTAGCAGACTTTGGAAGGTGTTGCGGCCGAGCAAGATGATACAACCTACTTGACCCAACACCTCCTTCAATAACTTTAACAGAAGGATGAAAAAAAGATAGGATGGAAAAGAGGTTTGAAGACTTGCTAGCAGCAGTTTTGGCACTTCAGAATCCAACACTGCATCCTACTATTGCAGAGATAGGTCAGCCTGAGTTGTTGCATGTCTTGGATCAAGCCAAGACTTCACCTCTAGTAGAGCAGGGCAGTAATAGCTTGTATAGAAAGGTAGTGGATAGTACCTCCATACAAGAAAATGATATTAAATGCATGGTTGAGCAGCAAGTGAGAGAAGCATTAGTGCAAGCTTGAGGAGGATCATCAGTTCTAAAGGGTAGACCTTACCCAGAGGAATTTGATGCCATCTAGTATCTTAAGGGTTTTGTGCCACCTTCTTTCAAGAGCTTTGATGGCAACAAGAACCCATTGCAGTTCATAGCGCACTTTAGGGCCAACTGTTGCAACCTTGATGGCAGAGATGCGTTACTATTCTGACTTTTTGTCAGCAGTTTTGTAGGCATAGCCTTTGATTGGTACGCTGAACTCCCCAACAATTCAGTGAAGACTTTTGCTGAGTTGGAGCAACTCTTCATTAAGAGGTTTACTGGAGCTTAGCCAAGGGTTACTATGGGTGATCTCGTTGTAGCACAACAACACCTCGGTGAGTCGCTCATTGATTATATTCTCAGATGGCACAATTTGAGTATGAAATGTGAACCACAGCTGTCTGGACAACATGCCATTGAAATTCTACTAAAAATATTCATGGCCTTGTTTCCTTTATGCTCAAAGGTTTTACCATCAAGACATTTGAAAAGCTAATCAATAAGGCAGCTAGTCTACAAGGAGAAGCCAAATAGTTGTTTTTTCTAGATCAGTCATCAAAGCCAAAACCACATAAAGCTTATGAGAAGAAGCTAGGGGTAGTAGCAGTATTGGACAAAGGGAAGCAACTAGTCAGGGATAAGCATGAGAGACCTCGAGCTCCACAGCCATCACTTTCACCTCTTTTACCATAACTTAGGCCATCCTATCGGCCACCACAATAGCCTCTATGGCCTTCGCCGCCTCCTCCTCAGCCATATTCACAGCAGCGGTACACATACCACCATCAGGTAGCTACTATCCACCTACTCTTTTGGATAAATTAAATAAATCTTATTCATTTAAGAGGGAGGTAATCAGGAAAATCTTTAAGAACCTCTTAAAGAAACATAATTTTTATTGAGCCTAGGAAGTAGGAGGAAGTGGGCAGAAGTAATGATCCTAACTTTTTCCCCTACTATCACATGCTAGGCCATGTTTTGGAGGATTGCTTTACATTCAAGGTTTGGCTTGAGCATAGCTATAAGACAGGCACCATAGTTATCCCAAAGGAATATCTAGTGGAATAATCATCCAATTCTATTAGGATAATCCTTGGGGATACCTGCGATCCTCTCAATATAAAAGAAGGTTGGGATATCTCTTTACCCTGAACCTCTAAAAAGATTGTTTCAAAAATTAAGAAACTTTCCTTGCAGGTGCCTGAGGTAGCTAAAACCTCCAACATCAAGGAAGGTTTGTAAGTTGCCAAAGATAACTTGGAGAAAGTAGAAGCTCAATAGAAACAACAGAGCCTACACTTGCCCGAAATAGCTAAGTAGCGCAACCATCGACTGAGTCCAGCCTCCAATCCACCATTGCATCTACTGTTTCAGCTAGCACTTCTACTTCAGCTAGCTCTTCTTCTAGTAGACATCTTGTATCAGCAAATGAGGGCATCAAATCCCTCACCCCACTTACTTTACTAGATTTGTACTATGTACCTTCTTTTAAATCTAATAAATCGAGGAATAAAGCTAGTTTGAATAGCATCTGTGTCACTTCTGATGGGTTGTCTAATTCTACTCTCTTAGAAAACTCTCCAAGTCTAAATAATAATTATAACAACTCTAATCTTCCACTTTCTTATTTAGAGTTGGACTTTCCTTCTTTGAATAATATAGGTTCACCTATTGAGATAGACTTGGAATCATCTATTGAGGGTCCCATAAGAGAAGCTGTAGGTGAGCCTGACGAGCAGGTAGAATCTTCCATTAACCTACCACAAGAGATCACCATAGTCAATCTTTGTGGCAGGTTCTTCCTCCTAGGGCAGCACCTAATGATAAGGGGAAATAAGTCATTGGTTTTGATGATCGAGACGCCCCTCCATAGGATGCTCCACCCTTGGGTATGCTTGTAGAGGACTAGCCCAGAGGTGATTACAATATCCTCGCTCACCTAAGAAAGTTTTCAGCTAAGTTAAGAATATATGATGCCCTTGTCTTATCCAAAGAGATGAGATAATCATTAATCAAGGCTCTTTTTTATCTAGAGATATGCTTAGCTCAGCTGACCGCTGGTGGAGAGGAGGCACATTATTCAAGAGAATCCCAGGGAATCACCTTCATAGATGAAGACCTTCTTCTGGGGGACATGGAGCACAACCGTCCCCTCTGCATTACAATAGATATGGGTAGATTCAGACTTTCCAAGGTTCTTGTTGATCCAGGTGCATCGATGAACATTATGAGTTTAAAGAACCTTGCCTACTTGAGGATTGACATCTCTACACTCCAAGGAGATCATATGATGTTGAGAGGATTCAATGAACAAGGCAGAGAGCTTTAGGTTCCATAGTGTTACCTTTGGAAATTGGTGACTGAAAGACTGAAGCTAGATTCTATATAATTGATTCAAATACGTCATTCACTACTTTGCTCGGTAGCCTTGGATATATCAGAATAAGATGATTCCATCCTCCCTTCATCGCATCAAGTTCAGAAGGGATGGAATCAAATACTGTGTCAAATGAGATGAAAAGCCATTTTCAATTTGAGAGGTTGAGATATATAAAGATGCGACCGACTATCTTCCTCAAAATACCTTTTCTCATGAACTTGGTCAAAATTCAAATGCAAAAGAAAAAGAAAAAGAAGAAAATAAAGAAAGAGAAAAAGAAAAGGAAAAAAAATACAAGTGAATGAGAAAAGGACATCAAGGAAGAAGTAGAGCCGCATGTCACATTCCACCCATAGTTCATTCCATCATATGGACATATGGGTAGGATGACTCGACCTCCACCAGGTAGAGGCAGAGGCAGTTTCATAGGTGGAAGACCCCCTGGTTGGCAGCCAAGCAACATGGGTTATATTTCAATTCATAGGAGTACCCCTACTATTCACATAGACTTAGAATCTAGCTCAGAGGATGAGTCTAATGTGATTAGCATACCAGGAAACCCTTCTCAGTAGGTTTCATTAGAGGTGACACTTGAGCCAGACAACGGCAAAGATTAGGCCTCCAAGCAAAGCATGAATGTATTTAAATCGTGTGATTGGAACCTTAGCTCTGACCTCACTTTCCTCTCAAAAAATTGAAGGTGTAGTAGTTAAGGAAGCCCCTCAGTCTTCCATGTATGTCAAGCCAAAGAGATTCCTATTGGGATCATCATCCTCAAGTCCAGAAGTTGATGTAAAACTTGAGGATAATTCATATAAAGAATTAATGGAATTACCTTTTGATTGATACTCACCTTGTGTTCTTAATCTTGCAAAGAAAGGTTTGATTCGTTATACATGGTCCAAACATAGATCAGAGTACTTCATGAAGCTGTGAAACAATAGAAGCAGGGATGCACAATCAAGATCAGGACTAGGATTTGGTACAGTGTGTCCAGTCGATGATGACGATTATTGCTTAGTTGTTACCAATCATCTAGAGTCTGATAGGTTCTTCTCAAACCACACTAGATCTTCTAAGGATGTGCGTTTAGAAACTTTAGATGATCTAGATGATCTTCAAATCAAAGATGCACTGCCAGAATTTGAAGAGAAAATCCATTCAACAATTAACAAGCTCAAAGAAATCAACCTCGGGATAGAAGAAAATCCACACATACATTAGTTCATTATTGAATGAAGAAAAAGCCAATGACTTAGTTAGGCTATTGATTGAGTTTAAGGACTACTTTGCATGGAGCTATGAAGAGATGCCCAGATTATCTCCTAACGTAGCATTCCACAAACTAGCAATAGACCCTGATGCTAACCCTATTAAGCAAGCTCCTAGACGCATGCGATTAAAAATTGAATAATAGGTCATTTCTGAAGTCAAGAAACTGATTGATGCTGGTTTCATGAGGGAAGAAAAATACCCAACCTGGTTAGCTAGTGTCATGTCAGTTAAGAAAAAGAATGGCTAAATTTGCATATGCATTGATTTCAGGGACTTAAATAAGGCATGTACTAAGGATGAGTTTCCTCCTTCTATACAATAATTAATGGTGGACATCGCCTCATCTCATGTAGTATTCACCTTCATGGATGGGTCATCTTGCTACAACCAAATTAAGATGGCCCCTGAGGATGAAAGAAACACTGCTTTTCGAACCCTGATCTGAATCTATTATTATAAGGTCATGTCTTTCGGCCTTAAAAATGTTAATGCCACCTACCAATGGGCCATGACTCAGATCTTTAACAAACTCATTCATCATCAAGTTGAATACTATGTTGATGACCTAGTAGTCAAAAGCAAAGAAAAGAAAGACCATCTCTTTGACTTGAGAGTAGTTTTCAAAGGTTAAGACAATATAATCTCAAAATGAACCCCAAGTGTGCATTCAGTAGCTTTAGAAGTTCCTTGGGTTTGTTGTGGAATAGAAATAGGTCCAAAAGATCAAAGCTATAAATGCCACCACTAAAAGTTTAACTCAACGGATCTTTTAAGGGTGGTTGGCGTATCTAAGATGCTTTATCTCCAATCTATCAAGAAGATGCAAACCATTTTCAGCACTTGTCAAAAAGGATGCCAAGTTCAAGTGGGATGATAAGTGCCAGCATGCATTCGTAGATATTAAGCAGCATTTGGTGAAGCCACCAATTCTAGCTACCCTTATCTCGGAAGGCCACTCATCCTTTGCTGCATTGGATGACTCCCTCGGTGCTTTCTTGGCCCAAGCCAATGATGAAGGGAAGGAGAAGCTCCCTACTACCTCAGCCATCATCTGATCCATGTTGAAGCAAACTACCCACCTATTGAGAAACATTGCTTAGCTTTAATCTTTAGATCCCAAAAGCTACAGCATTATATGCTTTCTCATAAGGTGAACTTGATTTCAAGAATCAATCCATTGCAGTACCTCATGACACATGGCTGGAGTTATCTAGAAATTGGCACGTTGGTCCATGATTCTCTCATAGTTTGATATTACATTTGTACCCCCTCCGTGCGGTGAAAGATAGGCACTAGCAAATTTCTTAGCAGCACACCAACTTCATGCTAATTCCATGCTTAGTGATGATCTCCCTGATGAACAAATCATGAACTTAGGGGAGGTTGATGATCGCCATTGGGAGATGTATTTTGATGGTGTGGCTTCCTTTCACAAAGGAGAAGAACTACGATTTACTTTTCTAGGAAAGGTAGGGGTGGGAATAGTTCTCTTAATTCCAGACCGCGATGTGATGAGATTCTCATACTATCTCTCTAATCCATGCACCAATAATGAAGCCGAGTATGAGGTTTTGATTCGGTTTGGGTTAGACAATTTATGTCAGAGCATCAACATATCTGAGGATTCTCAGGTCATCAACATTCGGGTCCTACAAGGTTCTACAACCTAAGCTTCATCAATACCACGAGTATACCATGAAGCTGTTGGCCCAAATCCCTGAGGTCACCATCTACAAGGTCCCTCAAGGAGAGAACGCAGTAGCAGATGCTCTAGACAAACTTGTCAAGGAATTGGCATGTCCGGAAGATGAGTCCATTCCAATAAGGGTCCAAAACAGACAAGTCCTATCCCTTATTGATGCTGAACTCATCGAGAGGCTTTCTCTTGAAGGGGAGGTTGTCGTTGCCAATAAAGATAAGGAGCTAGATTGGAGGCAACTGCTCATAGATTACTTGAACACTGGTGAACTCTCTCAAGAGAAATCACAAGCCCATCAGATGAAGCAGATAGCTCTCTCCTATGCTCTCGTGAATGGCACCTTATACCGACGATCTTTTGATCAAATGTGGTTACATTGTTTGGATAAACACGAAGCCCATAGGATCGTGATCGAGGTACATTCATGTTTATGCGAAGCGCATCAATCCGGTCTGAAGATGAAAGCAAAGTTTAAGAGAATAGGATACTACTAGCCTTCGATGATTACAGACTGCATGAATGTGGCAAGGAGATGCCATTTGTACGGTGTGATCTACATCAACCACCCAACATTCACCTACATTGGCCTCATGGCCATTTGAGTGTTGGGGTACCGATATAGTGGGTCCTATCGATCCACCTTCTTCCAAGGGTCACCGGTTCATCTTAGCTAGCACCGACTACTTTTCCAAGTGGGCGGAGGAAATCCCACTCAGAGAGGTCACATCTCAGCACGTGCTTTAAATTTTCAGGAACCATATCGTATATAGGTTCGGGGTGCCTCGATAAATTATATCCTATAATTGTACTACAATCAAGAGTACCAAGATCAACAGCCAGAAACATAGTATAGATTGGAGATACTCCACCATCTACTATCCCAAGGCAAATGGCCTAGCAAAAGCATTCAACAAAAATCTCATCCAAATACTAAAGAAGACACTAGATGACAACAAGCGACAGTGGCATGAGAAGTTGGTTGAAGCCTTGTGGGCCTATCGCACCACACACAACTCTAACTAAAGTTACCCTGTTCTTTTTAGTGTATGAGTTTGAAGCCATTCTACCCTTAGAAGTGCAACTCTCACTAAGGATAACAATGGGTAGCAAAACCACTACAAAGTAGAATGCTAAGTTGCAGTTGAAAGAGCTTGAAGGTTTGGAGGAGAGACACCTACGGGTGTGCCAGAACCTCGAGCTGTACAAAGCCAAAATGATTCAAGCTCATAACAAGCTGGCCCGCCCCAGAACTTTTCAAGTAGGAGAGCTTGTCCTAGTCTAAGGAGACCAATTGTTGCCTGCCAAAAATGGGAGGCTCCAGCTTATTGATTGTAAAGGGGAACACCCGATGTATCCAATTAATGTGCTCTATTTGAAGAAATATTACCCAAAAAACATGTTTGAAAATAATTATCACCAAAAGGATAAAATTTCATTCCAATTCATCAAAATCTTCTCTTCATTTGAAGCATTATTTGCTTATTTTATGAATTTGCCACGACATGTTTAGGGTAGGTGTAAGAGAACCCAAGAGGCATCCTATCCCTCTTTCACAATACAAACACAATCAAACAATACCCCTGGTACTAGAATAGGTGTGAGAGAACCCAAGAGGCATCCTCTTTTGACTAGCACAACTAAGTTAGGTGTAAGAGAACCCAAACGACATCCTTTCTTACGAGGATCACAATTATCATTCATGGCACCATCTCATCAATTCCAGTTTTTTAGGATAGGTGTGAGAGAACCTGAGAGGCATCCTATTTCTTCTAACATAAACACAAACAAAAATAAACACATATCTTTTATCTCGAGCTATTTTGATGTGGGAGCAAACCCCCTGTGGCACTCACTCATTAGCTGCTCTAGGTCAGGCTAACATACTATCTTGCTAGTATGTCACCCGAGTGGTCATTTGTCTGGTGGATGTGAGTCCCCGTGCTTTCTTCCTAACTTGACTATTGGAAACCAATGAGCGCCTTATTTGTTTGGTATGCTTCACTGCCCAACCAGTAAGCTACCTCATGTTGATTTTATTTAAGAAGATGTGAGTCCCTGTGCTTTCTTCTTGAACTAACCATCATGCACTGACTAGGTTGAGTATATTTAAGGTTGAGGATGAGTCCCCCAGAGAATCCTTGCCTCTTGACTACTCTTGAGTTGATATAAGTCCCCCAGTGGCATTCAATAAGTAGTCTAGGTAGGACCGTCAAGCCGAAGGACTATCTTGAAAATCATTTACTGGGAGGATGTGAGTCCCGATGCTTTCTTCCTAGGTGATGTTATGGGAACCTTAGGTTGGTTGATGTTTGCTATGTTGATAGTGACTCACCCGGTGGATACACCACTCTTGGTAGATGTGAGTCTCTATGCTTTCTCCTTTAGTTGGCCATCGAATACCTATAGATATTATCTTCTCCAGGGTATTGGATAAAGCCCTTAGCAGCCCCTCTCCCTGTGGGCACTCTACTTGGATCACGTCCTTTGTGACCCCATTTAAACACTACCCATGTTACTCTTGGATTGGATAGTCCCCTTTAGTAATCACCCTTGTGGTTGGAGAATTTATTCAGTAAATTCACAGATTCTCCCTTGGTTCAGTAAATCTAAGATAGGTCTAGGCTGATATAAGCTCCTTCTATGATCCTTCACAAACCAATAGGGTCCACAAAAAAATAAACAAATTTATTTTCTTGTGGATTAGGAATTCAAGGCTCAAGCGGCCCCTTTCCCTAGCAGGCATCATATCTTTAGGCGGTCGTAACTCTCTATAGGAATTGCCTACCTTTGAGTTGAGATAAGTCCAGGTTGGACTCCTCTCTTAGTCACGTGAGTTCAATCTATTTTTCCATAGCGGTTGCCCCTAAAGTCATTTCTTTGGAAGATATAAACTCATTCTTTTTTAGCATGACTATCGCAAATCGACGGGTAGTCCTAGGTCAAGTTTACATGTTACCTTGTGAATGTGTGACCCCAGTGGTCTTTTATTAGGAAAGATGTGAGTCCCCATGCTTTCTTCTTTGAATTAACGTTGCAAATCGAAAGACACCCCTTTGGTTGGATAATTCTCCCCTCGGCCGGGAAACTACTCCCTTTGGATTGGTAAATCTATGTTAGACCAAGATCAACATGGCCCCTACTTAGTGTAGTCCATCGCAAATCGATGCGATCCATAAAAAACAATTAAAAATGAAATTGACTTTGACTATCTTTGAGCGGATTTAAGTCCCCCAGTGGCATTCACTTAATAGTCAACCCTAGGTTGGGTTCAGTTTGTTGCACAAGCAATCAATCACCCCAGTGGTTCCTTATTTTGGAAGATGTGAGCCCCCACGCTTTCTTCTTAAACTTGACCATTGCAAATCGAAAGGCAATCCCTTTGGTTGGATAGTCCTACTATGTGGCTCGTAGACTACCCCTTTGGATTGGTAAATATAAAGTAGACCAAGGCTGACATTGCCCCTACTTGGTGTAGTCCATCGCAAACCGATGGAATCCATAAAAAATAATTAAAAATGAATTTAATTTTTACTATCTTTGAGCTGATTTAAGTTCCCCAACGACATTGACTCAATAATCAGGTTGGGTTCAATATTACTCATGTATCACCCAAAGATCACATTGGAGAATGTAAGTCTATTATGCTTTCTTCCTAAATGCATCGCAAAAGGCAATCCCTTTGGTTGGATAGTCCTACCATGTGGTTAGTAGAGTACCCCTTTGGATTGGTAAATCTGAGCTAGACCAAGGCCAACATGGCCCCTACTTAGTGTGGTCCATCGCAAACCAATAGGGTCCATCTCAAAATTCAAAATATAAAATCTGAAATAAATTCAACCCTCCTCCCTAGTGGAGTTCAAACTAAACAAACCAAAAAAATCCAATCAACCTCCCTAGTGGAGTCAAATCAAATCAATAATCAAAATAAATCAAATCAATTTGCCTCTCCTCAATGAGATGCAAATATTTCCAGTTCCTCCAGTGGAACCAATTCAATCCAACTTGAACTTGCTCCTCTAGTGAAGAGTTCACATTTTCATCCCCAGTAGATCTCGAATTCTAATCCCCTAGCGAATTTCACATCCTCTTATCCCCAGTGGATGATTTGAACTTGCTCCTCTAGTGGAGAGTTCACATTTTCATCCCCAGTGGAGCACTAAATACTAAATCAATAAATCAAATAAATTTCTCCCCAACGAGATGCAAATTCAATCAAACCTCTCATCCCCTAGTGGATGACTTGAACTTTTTTCTTAGTGGAAGGTTCACATACTATCCCTAGTGGATTCCTCCTTCACTCTCTTATGTCTTTTGGCATGAGTAGAGTCACATTGCTAAGCTCTTGATTCCTTCACACGGGTTGGGAGTAGATCATTTCTTAGTGCTTGTGATCGCTTGACATTGTTGATCCACCAACACCAATCACGGTATGCGTCCCACCACACCTATTTCTTTGACCTCACTTTTGGAGTGAGCTCTCAACTTCTCCATCTTAGACATAGGGCTTCTCTTAGACATTAAGAGTTCCTTAGTCTTAAGACACTTTTAGTGATTAGGTGAACACTTAACCTAACTCTAGAGACTTAGAAGAGTTAGCCATAAAAGTCATGCCATGGGGTATTAGGAAAACTTGCCTAACCAAATCCTTACTTTCTTCTTTTAAGTCAAACTTCAATTCAAACCAACTTCAAATTCAAATCAATTCCAAATTAAATTTTAAATCAATTCCAACTTAGTTGATTTTCTCAAATCATGAATCAAATCTCAAATGATTGAAATCCATGATTGAATTCAAAATCCAAAACCCAAATCCAAATCTAATCAAAATCTAACCTATACCCTTTGAAGTCAAATTCTTGAACTTAACCAAATCAAACTCAAATCAATCCAAACCTTTGGATTTTCTTTTCAAAACAATTAATCCTTCAATCAAAAACCAAATTCAAACATAAACTTCAATCATCAAACCAAAACTAAATTCAAATCAAACCAAATCAAACCCATGTTCATCCTTTGAACTTGAAATTATCAAATGAATCAAAACCCATTTGACTCCAAATCACTTGCAATTGGATTTATATTTCAATCATAAGTCCATATGTGAGTCCAATCAAACTTGAATCAAGCCTTGATGAAGCCAATTGACCAACTTAGGCTCACTTGACCCAAAGTGATCTAAAGCACTTTTTTGAGCCAAATTCTAATCCTACCCAAATTGGATTGAACTAAGCCCGTCTAAGCCTCACATTGTGAGCAACAATCTTCATAAGATGATCAATCACTCAAATTGGGTCAAACCTAGCCTTTGATCATGTCATCACTTAACCAAAATGAAACCTAAACTAGCCAAAATCTACCATAGGCTACATTGAAAATCATTGATCTAAATGAATCCATAATCAATGTTTGAACTTGACCAAATCATCATTTGAGCCAAACCTAGCCCAATTGGCCACTTGACCCAGGTTGACCCAAGTTGACCAAAATAATTCAAAATGGGTCAAATCCTGATCTAAGCCAAATTGATTGCAACCAATGAGTTAAATTCATTCTAAATCACCTGTGAAACTTGACCAAAGCCTCAATTGGCCAACTAGACTCAAACTAGCCCAATTGATCATGAACCCAACTTGACCTAAAAGGTCAAATCAACTTGAGACTTAACCAAACCAAAATTGATTGAAACCAAAGCTTACAAAATATTTTAAATGATCAACCAAACCTAAACCAACCCATGACCTAACCTAATTGGGTCAAATGGGTCAAAGAGGTAAACTTGACCCATTTGACCTAACCTAATTGGGTTAAATGAACCAAAATCAAATATAAATCAAATTGAATCAAACCAATGATACCAAACCACTCTAAATGGTCATATGAACTTGACCTAACCCATGGTTTGACCCAATTTGACTAATTGGTCAACTCGATCCAAGTTGGCCCATTTTGACCTAAATGGGTCAACTTGAGCCAAATCATATCAAATCAACTCTGAATTCTTTGAAATTTGTCCCAGCCTATTTTTGAAATATCTCAAATCTGTCTAAATCAAAATTAAAGCCAAATGACCATTTTACGCTTGGGTCAAAGGGCAACCTATGGCCAAATCCACTTGGAATTGGGTCAATTCATTTTCGTGGCCACTTGACATCCTCATAGTGGATCATTTAGGACACCAAGGGAGGTGGTGCACATGACCTAATGGGTTTAGGTTAGCCATGACCCAACCTAAGGCCAAACTGACCCCTCCAATCAAATTTCTCCACTTTGATCACCTCCCACACTCATTTTAACCCATGTGCACCTCCACACTTCCACTCCTCTGCCAAAACTGAAGCACATGGGATCCTAACAACCAAAATAACCAATTAAATCTCATCAATATGATCAAAAGGCAAGAACAAGCTTCGGCCATCCGATCCAAGTAGGGGGAGATATACTTCCCCTCATTTCCACTCAAACCATGACTCTAGCATTCGATTGAGCTCAGAGGATCAAAGGAAAGCTTCTCCAAGTTTCCCTAAGCATTCCTAAGCTCATTCCAATTTCCCCTTCTCGAATTTCTTCAAAGCAAAAATAGGGGAGGTGAGGGAGATTTTCCACTTTGCTCAACTCTCAATCAAACTCCAATTACTCTTGCAAGCACCATCAAGGAACCAAGTCAGCTTACCCAAAGCAAATCCCAAGCATCCAAGCCACGGAAGGGGAGTTTGATTGAAGCCGCAAGCCATTGAAGCAAGCTTTGGCCAATTGGAAGATCCACTACAAATTGAATCTTGAAACTTTCAACAGAGCTTCGTCTTCACTAAATGAAGCTACCTCCTCCGTTGGAAGGATAGCCTCCTGCGAGGTATGACTAAAAATCGAGATTAAGTAGAACAATCCTTGGTCCTTTGTGAAGGGAATTATAATCCCATTAAAATTCAATCATTGGATGTTCTTCTCTTTGCTCCTAGATGGTGTGGGTTGAATCCTAGCCTAATTTGAGCTCAAGTGAGCTCGGATTAAGCCATGGAGGATGGACATCTCTCTCGCGAGTCGAGGATGAATCATGGGTCATCCACGTGTTTTGGATGGACAACCCTGATTAAATGCGCTAGATCCATTGACTATTTCCTTTAAAGCCATGGGTTTTATCCTGGTCATCGATCCTTGATCGGACGTGAAGAAAGCGTAGCATCCGAGGCTGATTTGACAACTTAAATAACTAATCCTCTGCCGTGGAAAGCGTACCGCGTGGGTCCATTGCAGGATGGATTATATAATTTGGTTATTTAATTATCTATTAATCATAAAAACTTCACAAATTCATAATTAAATGTAGAAAAATCCAGAAAAATACAAACTCAACTTCATTTTAAAGATAATTTAGAGGGGAATTCAATAAACTTTGTTTTTAATTAATTTTGAATAGTGAATTCTCCTTAATTAGGATTTAATTAAAATCTTAATAACTTTAATTACACACTAATCATTTCATTAATCAATTCCAGACTTCTCATACATGTTTAGGGGGATGACTTTTGCCTCCGCTAATTTTCTTGGAATTTGTTAATGAGTTAATTTGGAAATTAATTAATGAATCCCTAATCACCCTCTTAATGTAATTAAGAATAATTTAGTATGTG
Organism: Cymbidium sinense; assembly: GCA_021442155.1. Lineage (NCBI taxonomy): Eukaryota > Viridiplantae > Streptophyta > Magnoliopsida > Asparagales > Orchidaceae > Cymbidium > Cymbidium sinense. The sequence goes on from CM038224.1 coordinate 134,666,606, forward strand.
AAAAATGGTTTAATCATTTAATTGAGATAATTATACATTATTTAAGTGAAGAGGAGGTTTATGGAATGGGTTTGGGGGTATTTTCCTTAAATTATTCCCTAAACCCCTTTCTTCCTTAATCCAAACCTAATTAAGGGTTAATCCACTAATAATCTACTTAATTAATCTAATTAAATTTTCAAAACCAATCTGAACTTAATCAATCTCTTGTTGGGTAGATCCTTAGGTGTTCAAAATCCTAAGGTAAATTTAAGAAAATCATTTCCAACTCACATGTGTGGGAAGGTTATGAAAGTACTTAATTAAATTAGCATTCAATAATTATGAGCATTAGGCCTCTTTCATTTCTAAGTGTATTGCTAATTTAAATTCCATGTGTTGGCTCATAATTGTTTGGTTAATTATGTTGAAGTGGTGTAGGTAAGAGGTAATTAATGGACTTAATTCACACCCTAACCTAAATAAAACAAAAAATCAATTTAATTATTCTAAAATTAAACTAAATCAATTCACACATGGGGGAAATGGGTTATGACCAGCAAACCTTTTCACATTTCTTAAATCAAATCAAATTCAAAACAAAAATAAAAATCTCTTTAAAGAAATTTTGATTCACTTTAAATGATCTTATTTTTTAAGATTGTCTTTAGGAATTAATTAGGGTGAATGAACTTACATGCTTACATCACTTTATCTCTTTCCAAGCATGCTAAATGTTGTATGCCATATGAAATCAAGCATTCATATCTTTTGAAAAATCAAAATAAATGAAATGTTTCCTTTATGTCAAATTGCATGCTTTGGCTAAAGTAAGAATATGAATGGCTATTATCACTACTAAATAAAAAATTATTTTCAAAATATATAAATCAAAGATTATAAATGAAGGTATGCTACTTATAAATACTTATAAGCTTGCATGTGATTATAACATAAAATGTGTTATGTGATCTTCTTCTCTTTTCTTAACATAGGCTTGTATAAGATTTGCAAAGTGTATAGTTCATTTGAAAAGAACATAACACTTGCTTAAATCTATTCCTATACACTTCATGTTGACTTAAGAAGGATCCTCACATTGTACATGTAAATGATATAACCAAATCAAACAAACAAATAAAATCTTTTGCATGATTCTTCCATTTATTTTTTATACACATGTATTTAAGAAAAGTGATATATTAGTCTAGACATCCCAGTTGTGAGGCTTTAAGTAGCCCTAAGAAGGTCTTGTAATACTAGTGTAGAAAATAATGTGCTCACTTATGTCTTTTATACTTGTAAATGTGAATTTAATTGGATAAAAGAATCCTCTCTTTCTACTTAACAAATCATGCATCATGGAATACCCAAATTTTCTAAACAATATCTCTTTGCATTCATCATTAAGGTGTGCTAAGATTTGCATTTACATGTATAGATATTCTTAGGATCAATTCATATGCATGGTATACATGTTGGAAAGAAATAAATGGTTGTATGTCTTGTGATAGTAATTCACCTTAATTAATCTTAAAATGCCTTTCTTATTGAATAGGTTTATTTAGAGCAAATCTAAACTTAAGATTAATTAAAACACATAATAAAACATTCATTAAAGAAAAAATCACTAATGAATCTACCTTGGAAATTACTTAAGGTAGGGAGGAAAGAGAGGTTCTCTTCTCTTTTTCTCTCTTTACAACACTTAGTAATTAGTGTAGGTTCATTCAAACCAAATCAAATCATCAAATAAAATTAACAAATCAACTAAATCACTTAAATGAAACAACTCTCTATGTTGAATCCTTCACACTTAAAGAAATTCCAACCTTAAAGTCTAGTTAAGACATGCCACACAAGCCTTAAATGACACGCACATTAGGCTAAGTCACCATTTTTAGCTCTATGTTAGGGCGGTGTATGGTTTGTTTCCTGATTTTATTTTGTGATGTAATATTTTATTCTGGATGTTAGGGTGTATATGCGTAGACTAGATGATAGGACGATCTTAGTCTAATCATTATCTTCTACAAGAGATTGTGCTTAAGGGGTGCTGTAATAAAAATATAAATGCTTTTGCTGTGATGGTTGCTTATACCCCTAAGCATAATCCAAATTAAGAAAGGTGGACTTGGTTACCCATGTGTGGGTGCTAAGTCCATTTTATTCATATACATGCTTGGGATTGTGTCGTATATTTAGCTAATCTCTGTTTTGTAGGTTTAGTTAGATTTACTTTTCATTTTCATGTACTTTTGCAATTAAGATTTGAAATGAATGTTATGGGGGACTAGGATGAACATTGATCATAAGACTAAGTCTTATGCACCATGTAAAGCCTTTGGAGCAACCACATTCCAACCAACCAAAAGAAGGAAAGAACGAAAGAAAGAAAGAAAGAAATGAAGAAATGAAGAAAAGAAGAACAGAAGAAATGAAGAATGAAGACCCCCATAACATGAATTCTTTCTAAATTGTAATCATTCATTTGTAATCCAGGTTGTATAAGGGTAGAGCTTGGCTACCCACATTTCTTTTCAAGTTTGTGCGGTGGAGCCTGAGCACAAAAGCCTCTTATTCTTTTGCATTAGCTTTATAAATTGTTTGATGTTTGTTTAGCTTGTGCACTAAGATGGAATATTTTTCCTAGTTTCTTCCTTGCTTTCATGAATGGCCTGGATGTGATTATACTCTTAGGAAAAATAAATTTTCTATCCAATTAATCAACTCAAAATTAAAAATTAACAACTTATAACCTCACATAAAGCCTAGGTTATAAATCAAGATAAAATATTTAGCAACCCCTTAGCTGGATGTTGTATATCTCACATCATGCATAAAAAAAATATCTTGCTTCACTCTTGCTTATTGATGGCTTCCACCTTTACTAGAGAACTTGGCTTAACCTTTGAGAGCCATGGTGGAAACACACCTCCTTCTTGTTGATTTTAGCCTATAACCAATTTCTCATGCATTAGGCATATGAATCTCATAGCCCGTGTCAAATAAATTATCTAAAAAAAGAAAATAAAACTTAACAAAATTTGCATTAGATTTAAGTCATTAATCATGCCCTACATGATCTAGTCTCTTAGGGAGTGTGTTTAAGGATTTAGTCTCTTTCTAAACAAACAACAACCTAGCTATCTTGTAAAAGCATAAGACTTGCCTACATGTTTTTAAAATCACAGGAAGAGTTAGTTGGCAGCCACCCTTATGCGGTTGTAAGCCCAACAGTTGGGTTATTTATCCTCTATTATGGAGGTAAACCATATGCCCATTTTCACCTTAGATTTAGGTTGTGCCTTGGCTCTCGCCAAAGCTCCCTAGATTTAGGTTCAGAGGTTATTGTTTTCCTTTACAGGCTACAAGCATAAATTCTCACCTCTTAGGAATTTTCATGATCTTGTGTTTTGGAATTGTAAGCCCTAGATTTTTAATAAAATTCAACTCAAACAATTAACTCCCTTTAAATTTTAAAATATAAAGCCCAACCATAGGATAATTTAGGATTCTTACTAGGCTTCCATAAGCATCCCCCATTTATCTCCCTTTGGTTTCGATAATAACTCCCTCCTTTTGATCAATTTCATTTTGATCTTCTAAAACAACTAATTTATTGATAGTCCTGTCATTGAAATCTTAGGAGACAAACAATTATTTACCTTAATAGAGTATTCTTAAGAAATCTCATTCCTTAAGATGTGATTAACTATGGGGGCTTGCCTCCATAGAAAATTTAATGAACCCAGTTTAAAATAAGCTCTGCTTTACTTTTCCATGTAAAGTAGGTGAAGAATCTCTGGTACATCTGAAGACCCATAGTCCTTAGGAGTCCTCATTAAGTGATTAGGTCCATTGCAAGATGGTGACTTCTGCCTCTCTATATAGTACATCATTCCTCAATGTCATACCCGATCACCCTAATAAGAATATTTGCGGATCTACGTGGTGTCCACCAAGCATGTATTTTTGTCTTCATTTATATTTTTTAAAAAATAGATAAAGATAAAAATAAAAAAATTCACCACACATATGCAGACCCATCTGCCTTAGGAGTCCTTATTAGATGAACAAGTCTATTGTAGGGTGATGTTTTCATCTCCTGAGATGATACATCATTCCTTAATGCAGCACTTGATCACTTCAATAAGTACTCCCTAAGATCCACGTGATGCCCCTATAGCTCCAAATTAAAACACCACAGATAATCATGCAAAAGGTATATAAAAGCAAATATTTTATTCATGTAAAGCAAAGTTTTATCTAAAATTTAGAATATGTATACAATAAGTGAGATTAAGCATCTCTATAGTCTTGTGCTGTTAAAATCTAAGTCCTAGATTTTTAATAAAATGACAAACTCACAACTCTGATAAATTTAATCTCAAAAATATAAAGCCCAACAACATGTTAGTTAAAATGCTTATTAGGCATCTTAATATTTAAAAGTATTTTTTTATTTAATTCATTTTAGGTTCCAAAAATATCTCTTCCTCAGAGCATTCCTTTTTTAATTTTCAAATTAAGCATCTTTTTAAGACAAGCTTTGAAATCCATCGAGTTGAAAGTCAATTTCTTTAATTGAGAGTATTCTTTGGGGGAATTTCTTTTCTTCTAAGATGTAATTATCTATGTGGGCTTACCCTTATAAGGAACTACAAACCCTGCATTAAAATGAGTCTTGTTCTACTCTTCATGTTGTTCAAAGAAAAAAATCTTTGATACATTGAAGACTCATCAACCTTAGAAGTTTTTATTAAGTAATTAAATCCATTATGGGGTAATATGTTTATCTTTTAAGATAATATATTTATTCCTTAATGATGTATTTAATTACCTAAATAAGAAGGCTTAAGATTTGCGTGGTGTTCCAAATAAAAATTTCACAATATGCTCGATAAGCCCAAACTGAACCAAGCTCACGAACAAACTCGAGCTGAGCTCGAACAATGTTTTTTGAAATAAGCTCGAGTTTGAACGCCATCCTAAAAACTCAAATTGAGCTTGCCTTGAGCTTGAGCTCAATAATGATAAATGAGCTTGAAATCGAACAACCACATACTCGGCTCAACTCAGTTCGTTTGTAGCCCTAGATCCTAATAGTCATTATAGTGAATTATGTTTTGCTCTTTGAGCTACAAATATCTTTTTCATGATGTTAAATGCAGCCATATAGTGTGTTATGGCATTAATTGGGCGTTGCTGTTGTTGCTAGCCTTTTATTTGTTAGTTTTCTTCAAACTATTCTAAAGGATTACATTTATTTATTTATTTGGGAGAATAATGTGGTATTATTAATAATTTGAATTATGAATGGCATTTTTCAACTTATGATATAGGCTCTTTGTTTGAAGTTGTCCTTATTTGTCTACTTACATGATGGAAATGCGACCATTTAAAGGTTATTATCATATTTTTTAATGCCTCATTTAACTACCATGTTGAACCAGAAGTTAAGATGGACATTTGTGAACAAAAATATTTTTTTCATCTCATCTTATTATCCTTCCACATTTATCTCCATCTATAGTCTTATGGACTTAGTCATTTAAGTTAAGTCAATATGTGTAACCTAGCCCTCTTATGTGCCACCAGTGATTCTCTTACCATTAGTTTATGGCAATAGATAGACTCATTTTATATCCTATACAAATATATATATATATATATATCTACATCTTTTAATGACTATCAAACCTTATATTTATTTTATGCATATAGTATTTATGGACATGAGGCATTGTTTAGGGGATGTTTGGGAAGAAGATATAGGTGTGGTGTGGTTTGAATCGTACAACAGTAATCATTTGGCAAACTATAGTCTAGCTATATTTTGAAGAAGCTAAGGTGCGAAAGTTGTATTTTTTTAACTTGACTTTGGTAGAGTGTGGTGGCTGCTAGAAAGCTACAGTCTATTTTTTTCTAAAATAAAAGAAATTTATAATCATAATTGCAACTTCTTAGTCATCTCCTTCTTTTGCATTAGCTTTACCACTGCTTTTCAGATAGCTACAATTGCCCTTATTATGATAAGATGCTGCATAGCTATGAGTTTTGAGGCTTAAGCAGGCATTGGCCTAGTTTATATCGAGAATTATGGCTACCATATTAATTCATGAAATATAAATTTGATTCCTTCAATTTAATTTATTTAGCTTACTTTAGTACTTTGGATTTATTTTATTATAACTTGGAACAATTTATCTTTTAGGATAATCTTAGGTTTAAATTTTATTTATTTTTGTTAAAGGTAGATTTTATTTCAAATTAGTTTTGTATTATCTTGTGCTATTTTTTTGGTAAATGGGGGGTTGTTGAGATTTTTATTGATGATTAAATGAATTAAAAGTACATGATTTCTTGTATATTCTATTCTTTTTTTTCCTTTTTAGTCCCTCCCTCTATACTTAGCTATTCATCTCTTTCTATTTTCTAGGCTCTTCATTATTTAGCATCTAAGCCAGGTTACTATCTTGGGAATTTTAAGAATTGAAAGTATTATCTCTTTTTTATTCTCTCCTTGCTCATGATTTTTTCTTTAACCATATAATATTCTCTCTCTTAGCTCCTCAAAATTTGAATCATGTGTTATAATATGGTCCCACTATAATGTTGTTATAATAGTCTCATTACAATATTGTCTCCCTATTGTGTGGTGTTGTAGTAACTAGCTCTCTTCCAGGTACAATTTGATTCCAAAGCCAAATTCATAGTAAATAGGAAGAACCTGTTTGATAAGTTTGTTGCTTTCCTTGTAGTTTCTATGTCTACCATTTGACAAAATTTAGTGTTTTTTGGTAGCAAAAAATCATTCCTTCAGTTGTAAAGTTCTAAATTGACAATAATACGATCATTATTGCAATATCACATACCTATTATATTTTAAGCCTTTAAAAATATAATGAAGTAGATTGTCACTTTATTAGAGGTATGATTCTATCAAACAAAACCATCAGTCTTTATTGCTCCTATGAAGAACAATTGTTAGACATTTTTTCTAAAGCATATGTCAACTCGGCTTCTCCAATCTTTGTAACAAGTTAGATATCCCTTATATGTATCTATATTATTTGTAATGTATGTATGCATGCAAACAATTTTAATCCACCAAATTCACCTACATCCAAGGACATTTTCCCAATTCATATTTAATTTTTGTTTCTTTGGATTTAATTATTGATTCAACTCTCACTTTTCTCTTATATGACCAGATACCATATTATATTCCCTGCTAATATAAATGAAGTTGTTTTAATTATAAAATATGGATTTGTTATCATATTAATATATATGGATCTATTAGGGTTTGGGGATGAGAAGAATGTGAACAAGTTGAGTGCATGGGGGAGAAGATAACATAATAAAGTTGGGATTTTTGGGAATAAAGTGTACCTTTTTCAACTTTGGTCTAATGTCAGATGCCAATATAATTATGTTTTTTTTCCTGATTAAGATGAGTACGATCATGATCTTAGCATGGCTATTATATTCTTGGATATAAAGAGTAATAATCTTTATACATCTTGACAGAACATAGCCTTATTACATCCAGTTCATATTAATATTATTGACCTCCATATATGTGCCATAAGTCGAGTCAAGCCCACAAGTCTAATTGGACGGACTTCAGAAGCGATAATGCGCAAATCAGGGCTCAAAATGCACTAGATACCACTAAAAATGGTCTAAATGACCTCCAATCAGTGAACGGATTTCTCCATTGCATTCAAAATGTTGAAATTGATCAACATATAAATATTTCAAAATCTAACGTGCAATTGATTAAGCGCTCAAGTTATCAAAGTGTTGACGCACATATCAGAGTCAAGAAGCTATGATGATGACCAAATGATCTCCGTTCATAAAATTGATCACTTTGTTAGCTTCAAAATATCAAAAACTATCAAATGAGACCATTCACACTCAATTTGAAATGTCGTAATAATGTCGGCGGTGGCATCCATAAATCGTGAAATGCACTTGACGTCTCTGAAAATGATTGAAATGACCTCCAATTGATGAACGGACTTTGTCGTCACATTCAAAACATTGAAATTGATAAAAATATAAATATTGCAAAATCTAACAAGCAATTGATTAAGTGCTTGAGCTATCATTGCGTCGACGCACATATCAGAGTTTAGAAGCTACGATGATGACCAAATGACCTCTGTTCATTAAATTGATCATGCCATTGGCTTTGAAACATTGAAATCTATTAAGAAATGCTATTCATACTCAATTAGGATGAGTCTACACAAAAATTGAGCGATCAAAAGCGACGACGCGCATTCTGAGCTGAAATAGACTCAATTTGACGCAGACTTGAACCAAACGGCCTCCAATTGTGAAATGGACTACATCATTGCATTCAGAATAACATAATTACCTTAAATTGATATGTATATTGATTATGTGAATTTACTAATGCAAAATTCAAATTAAAACAATTTAATCAATTTAAAATTAACCTAAAATCCCTCCTAAATCCCTCTAACCCATCCAAAACTGTTCCCTCCACTCTTTCTTTAACCGAACAAATAACTCCCACATTTCTTTTTTTGTTAAGGGGCTCCAAAAAGAAAATAAACTGAAAACTCCCCTCTCATTCCAGTCAGAAATGCCTCCCACAGGTAATCCCTCCTTCTCTCATCTGTTTGCATTTTATGTTTCTTTATTTGTCCCACTATCTGCATATGCTATCTCAGCAAAGCATGGTCGACCGCCATGCTACGCGCATCTCCGTTCATGTTCTTGTCGACCTAACACCTCAACTCGTGCCTCTCCGGCCCACTTCTCCCGGGGTGCCATTCCTACATCACGTGACACGCACCCGCATCCCATCGATGCATCTCCCGCTCCACCACCAGCTCTTCTCATAAAACACGCCGACCTATTCAATTTCGGCGACCCACGTAGACCCATTTTATTTGCGGTCCTCGACATCCATCGACCATCCTGAACACGGCCCGTTCGACCTTCAAACCGCGTCCGACCTCTTGCTTTAGGCTTTCCATTTTTGCTTCACCTCGGAAGAACATCGTCAAGCAATTCTTCTTTTCAATTTCAGTCGCATTCCTCGCTTTAGCCATCCAATTTTTGCTTCGCCACGAACCAAGGAAGAACATCGTCAAGAGGTGAATTCTTCTTTCAATTTTTGGTGTCGCATTCCTTGCATAACCCGTCCAATTTTTGCCTCATCGTAATTGGAGGAAGAACGTCGTCAAGAGGTGAATTCTTTTTTCAATTTTTGGCATCGCACTCCTCGCTTTAGCCTTCCAATTTTTTCTTCGCCGCAATTGGGGGAAGAATATCATCAAGAGACAAATTCTTCTTTCAATTTTCAGTGTCACACTCCTTGCCTTAAATTCCCAATTGCATACCCAACCTTGTTCCCTTGCCGAGCATTGCAGCGCACTGAAAAATGAGTCAAAACATGTGAGATCTGTGAATGTGAATATATATATATATATATATATATATATATATATATATATATATATGTTTCTATTTTTTTACAGGTTTGAAGGCCTCGTTGTGCTCAAGAGGGCACGAGATGAAAAAATAGGCTCTAGTGTCACAAGACACTGCTCGCTATGCTCAAGAGGGATATATCGAGTAAGCCAACACTCGTTAGATGTCGTTCCCCCTAGACAAAATGCTGCCAAAATTTTCTCTAATTTCTAGACATAGAAAAAGGTGGGTATGAATATATGTTGCATTATATGTATTCTTTCAGTTTGAAGGCCTCGTCGTGCTCAAGAGGGCGCGATGAGATGAAAAACTGGCTGCTGTGTCACAAGACACCACTCTTTCAAGAGGGCAAGTAAGCCAAAACACCGACATACATGGGGAGACAGGGAGGCAAAATTGCATCAAATCTTTTGACTTAGAAAAAATGGGAGAGTGAAATAAGCTAACTTAAGAATGCTAAGTAAGAAAACTTGTAGCTAATTTTAAGCTAACAGTGTCAAATAAAAAAGGGAAAAGTAAAATGACATACGACAAGTATAAAAGTAAAAAAGAAATAAAAAGAAGGTTGAAAAGTGCTTACAAAATTTATCTGAACAGAGTTGAAAGCCCACTAAAGTTTATAAACTCTCTTTTTCAAATGTCTTAACTTCAACCCTTCAAATAATTGAAATAGAATAGGAGACTCCCTCTTGGCCTTATTTATAAAATTAGAAGAGGTCGTGAGTGGGTTGCTTTCAAAACAAAAGAGGGGGGAAAGCGAATGTGGGAGAGTTCGAATAAAAAGAGGGGCAAAAAAGAATGTAGGAGAGTTCGAATAATTGAATAAAAGAGGGGTGAAATGAATGTAGGAGAGTTCAAATAAAAAATGGGAGAAAATGAGAATTACTCAAGGTAAATCTCCTTCTTAAAATAACAAATTAAATTATCCTTTGAACATATAGCTTCAAAATGCCTTCTTAAATACCAAGATCTACCATTTGTAGCAAAGGCGATACTAAACCAAAATCTATAAAAATCATGGAGCTTTCCTTCAATCAAAAATTAAAGAATTTCATTCTAATTATGATTTTCAAAATCAATGATTTCATTAATAAAGTGAAATTAACTAAGCTATAAACACCTGCATGTGCTCAGACATAGAGATTTAAAGTGCAAATTTTAATGTAAAAAAGCTGCACAGGATAAATGGAATCAATTAAATATTAATCTGAAAAATCTAATAAGATATTAGATCAATTTATAACGTCTTCTATGCCACTAGATTCATAACACTTTGTATAAGCGAATAAAAGGCATTAATTAAGGCATTCTCAAATACACCCGCATGGGCCCTGACACTATGCTAAATGCTTAAGTTCAAGTGTTGGATGCTTGTTGCTTCGGTTTAGTCTTGGTTGGTCGGGTTAACCAAATCTAAAACCTATAATAAGAGGTTCAAATCGGTGAAATATCGAAAAATTCTATCAGTGACAAATCTAATCCTCATTAGCTAGAGTTGGTGATATAGCTCTTAAATATATTCTAATTAATCAATTTTAAGTAGTAATATGAAATAGCTTAAATGAAATTCTATCATTAAAAGCTTAAATCAAAACTCAATCTATCCACCTTCCACAAGTGTTTGTCGGGGTGACAAATTAAGAAAACTCTAGCTCACAAAGGAGCCAATGTCAAATCAAGTGTTCTGCTATGTTCACTCTCAATCAATCTCATGCCAGTAAGGATGTGGCCCGTGTCTTCTGACTGTGTGACTTGGCCAGTAGGCTCCATAGATGAAGCGGTTATGACCAGAGTCCTCTGATCGAGTGGTTTGGCCAGTCAGGCTCCATTATATTATGATAACGATCATAGCTCGTATGCTCCCCAATGGCTCTTCCATTTGAGTTGTGAATCATAAGGTATACTTGATAGGGCAAATAGCCCTCTGTTAGCAAAGGCAAACTTAATATTGTCTCCTTAGACAAACATCACCCTAGGTCTAAAAGGATTTCTTGGACGACGTAACACATGTGTTGAGAATCCTTCGGGTTGCTACCTTTTCGACTAAGTAGACTAGGGAGCGGCCGGATAATGAGAACCATGGGATCTAGATTGGGCACATCATCATTCCCCTAACCATCTAGTTTAAGCTGAAATGATAAATTTTATAATCTAAAATTTGAAACTCTACATGCTGCTACTATACGCTATGCATTTAGCAATATAGCGATTAGCCTTAATCGAAAGTTATCTCTTACTTATTGAGAGGGGTAATTAACTATAGGGGCTTGCGCCTATAGGAAACCTGGAATCAGATCTAAAGTCCTCACCAAAATGAGGGCAAAATCTTTTGGTAGTGTCTTATCTACTATTCCATCTGCCTTCTGAAAATTACACTGACATTCAATCACACTCTCTTTAACTCAATAATTGTTGAGAGGTCGGTGGCGAATTTTTGGAGCCCACAAATTTTTACCAACTCTGCTGGGAAAAGGATTCTCTTTTCATCTTTGGCTAGTCATATATGTGCTATAGTAGCAATAAAATCTTTAAAAATTTAAAATAATAAAATGATGATTTAAGTGTGTAATAAATTCAATATGAAGCTCTATGTAGAATGAATCATTCCGTAGAGTATATCTTTATTACACCATTATTTTGTTCTATAGCGCCTCTGCATCTTGAAAGTATGGGGTGAAATAATAATTGCTAATTACTAATCCCCATCTTTCACTTTTGCAGAAATGGATCTACAAAGCACTCCTTTCACCGTTCAGCTAGGTCGTGGTGCGAACATCTGCCTAGCTAACGTCATCATCAACACAGGTGATGTCGAGGCTACCATTCAGTTTGGTAGCTTGAATTTCCCAGCTATTGTAGCTATAACCCCTGAAGTACCCACTCTTGGTACATTCATCCGAGGCCATGCTGGAAGGCCTCAAGTTATGGAAACTCCTACTAGCCATGTGCCAACCCCAACCAACCACTGTCAAGGAGTTCTCCCGATAGAGAACTTCAGTTTTCAAAAGGCTAGGTCAATCTGAAGCTCCCGTGACAAAAAGAATCATCAAGGGACAAACTGTCTCTTTAATTCCTCATGGTACACCTGCTGCACCGACTGAACCTTTTGTACCCGGAAAGCATGATCATGAAGCTTCCTCATCAGGAAGCAAATTAACTAGAAGACAGAGAAGAAAGAGAAACACTGAGCTAAGGGCTCAGCATATCCCCTTTGAATGACCTAGTGAACAAGCAATACTGTTGCCAGAAGTGAGTATCCCTACCCACAACAACTTTGACAACTTAAAGTAGGTAAAGAGGAATAGCTCTACTGGTGAAGTAAAGCAATCTTTTGGAAGAACCAAACATCAAGCTCCACCACCACAAAGGAGACAGCCTAAAATACTATCTGCCAGGATACATAAAGTTCTTAAAGTAGCCAAGGACAGAGGCCTATGGTGATGGAAAATACTGAAGCGCCACCAAGAAAGTTTCCATCTCTTCTGGTAATTGGCTAACAAGCCCAGTACGCTTTGCATGTTGAGCATCGGAGTGTGAAACTTGGACCTCGTGTCCAAGAATCCGTTGCCGAAAGGTCTCGGTAAAAGGATAAGCAAATATGGCGACCAAAGCCCCGTAATGAAACTTTGAGTAATAGAAGGTGTGACAACTGATACATATACTCAAAAATCTACCTCAAAATGAACTCATCATAAGTGGATACCCAAAAGAAAGGATATCACTGATGAAAGATATGATGGTTGACACCCTGGAGAATCCTCTAGGGGATCCCATCATCAATCAGTTTCACCCCTACAAGAGAAGGTTGACGTTGATCATGGTCCTTTAATAGAAGAAGTATTTGTTCCACACATTGAACCAGAGATCCAATGGAAATGTCGATCATAAATTCATGTGCAAGAAGAAAATAATGAAGAAGATTCTATGGAAGTGAAAATTGTCTATATGGTTAGAGATATAGATGAACTCCCTGGCTAGCACCATCAGCAGCAACGCAAATCTAGGGAATCTGAACCTAAATTTGACACTTATGAAGAAGAGTCTTCATAGAAGCAAATAGGGGATGGATCTTCGATCTTTGCTGAAGATGAAGAAGAAGAAGACCAGAATAAGAAAGAGATCATGAGTGTTAAAGCTGTCTATATGGTTGAACTAGAAATGATCAGCCTTAGCTTTTATAATCAACGTCATTATACAGCCCCAGCAATAGCTGTCTCTACAAATGTACAAGGAGAAGGACAGTCAAGTTCTTCCCCTAAAAATGAGCAAGGAGCAGAACAACAATAAGAAATAGAAGAAGAGGAAGAGCCTGTACTAATTTTTGCTATGGCGCTAGCTAGAGAACAAAGAGAAATGCAACGTCAAATGGAGGTCAAAGACAAGGAGATTGCATAACTTGGTACCAAAATGAATGATATGATGGTACAAATTAACATCATGATAGAGATATTACAGAAGAATATCACATTAAGTGCATCACCTATTTTATCTGCTAACCAACAGGTTGCTAACAATACAACTTCTATACCACTAGCCATTGTGGTACCTCAAGCTCTTACAGTACATGCTATGCATGAAGTGAGGAATGAAGTTAACCAAACACCTCTCCAGCCGATAATTCAAAATCTGCTAGCACACCTAGAACGGTAACAGCTGCTTAGCTAGAAATGATAATCAATGAAAAGATAAAGGTAGTCATAGCCTCGGAGGGTAGCTAGTGAGTAAGTCACTTACCGTGAATATGACCAAGTGTCACGAAGGTTAATTAAAAATTTAATACTTTAGGCTTGATAATCCAAAGCAACATGCCCAATTTAAGGCTACTTGTGGTGGGAGGATGCCGCTTTTTAATTCATTCGTAGCGACCTGCTTTTGAATGGTATCATTCAAATGATTGATTAAAATTTGATGAATTGGACCATATTTATGAAGAGGTTCATGCAGTCGAGAAAATCACAATCTAAACACCTTCTTGAAAGGAGGAAAGATGAGTTAGTGACAAAATTCATAAGTCATTGGCGCAACCTAAGTATGAAGTGCGAGCAACAATTGGAAGAAGAACATGTGATCCAATTGCTAATGGGTAATATGGATGATAAAATGGCACCATTTCTATGCATGGCCTAAACATTCTAGGACTTGCTCGATAGGGTGGCTAAGTTTGAAAAGTTGAATCGCTCTAAGTCTGAAGTCTATGCAGATAAAGCAAAGAGAAACAAACCTTTAGACTCAAGAAGAAACAAAATTCATGCCACTTCCTATAGCTCAAATGGTAAAAAGCGGGTGATATACAACGTGGATAAAGGAAAGCGACGATGTATAATGATGATAAGGGTAAAAAGCCTACTTATTCTAATCCACAACCAAAATTGGTATTAGGAGGTAATGATAAACCTCAAACTTTTTTAAGTGGTGGGGAGCATCCAAAACAAGCAAGAGATGATGAGCGAATGCGGCCATCTCTTAAGGAAAAGATGAACAAAGAATATTCCTTTAGAAGGGATAGTGTGGCTAAATAATTTTGGCAAGTAGTTAAAGCCGGTCTACAGTTACCAAAAATCAAAAGGCCTGAAGAAGCTCATCAAGTCAATAATCCAAACTATCATCCCTATCATCGGATGGTCAGCCACCCTATTGAAGATTGTTATGTCTTCAGAGATTGGCTAGAAAGGAAGTATTGACGAGGTGAATTTACACTATCCGATAGTGTTCTAGTCAACTCAAAAAGAGAGTCTACAAGGATGATTACCCTCTCATTATCATCCAAGATAAAAGAAGGAGAAATCGGTTCAGAAGAATGGCAAACAATAGTCTCCGTGAAAATCTTTGATAAAGATGTCCTAGTGTTATGTGAAAATCACCACTTGAACCTATATTGGACTTAAGAGATGCTAAACCAAGTATTTGGGCTTCTCAATGGTATTGATAAAAGGCTTCATCATATGAAGCAATCTACTAAATGCAAGCCTCATAAATCAAAGAAGGCGGCCAAAAGGAAGATCAAGAAGAGAACTACAACTCAAAAGATCATTAACAATCTAGAGTATCACCGGACAACCATTTAGGCTTGCAGACTTCATGCCTAAACTTCATATTGCTGAATCAGATGAAGAAGATAATGGTGAATCTTGTCCAGTAGAGACATGCCGAATCATCTGCATGATGTCAGATATTTTTCAACATCAGTTACTCCGAAAAGACAAGGGTAGTCAGACAGACTCGACAAATCCATCACAACTCTTGTTAGAAAGCAAGAAGAGCCTAAGAAGCTAATGTCTAAATTTTGTTTAATGACTCAACAAGATAATAATAGTTCAGATGAAGATCTATGTTTTCCTGACGGAGAAGAGTCAGACTCATCGATATCATCACGTATGAAATGTATGATGTTGAAAAATGAGTCTAGTCCTTTTGATCAATCTTCTAGAATAAGAAGGAATTTGAAGAAACTACCTCTTTAGAAGAATTTGAGCAAGATAAGGTGATTCAAGTTCAGTTGAGAAGTGATAAAGTCTTACCACCTTTATCAAAGAAGGGATATGCAAATAAAGACAAAGGAAAACAAATTGAAGTCAATAAAAATATCATTCACAAAAATCCTAGAATAAAGCCTAAATTGAACAAGAAGATAGATTATAATATTCTATCACACCTGAGAAAGATCCCTGCACAATTAAGTGTGTACGAGACTATCTTGATGTCAAAAGACCTCTGAGAAAATTTGATACAGACTCTCAAAGATCTGGAGAGTTATGAAACTTACTTTGTTAAAAAATGCATGACTGAAGCATTGCAAACTTAAGATCTCCCAGTAATCTTATGTTGGAAATGACATATCACAGCTATCCTATTTATGTTACTGCAAAGAGTGATGGCATCTTGATCAACCGAATATTGATTGATCCAGTTCTTCTATCAATCTTATGAGTCTAAAGGCATTAAGAGGATTACCACTTGATATCCAACATCTTGGGAGAGTTAAGTTGTTGGTTCATGGTTTCAATGAAAAATGATAGAAAACTTTGGGTTATTTTATTCTCCCGCTCAAGTTCAGGGATTTATATACAGAAGTCAAGTTTCATGTAATCGATGCCAATACATCATTTAGAGCTCTCTTGGGGTGCATGGCTACATGAGTATGGCATGGTCCCATCAACTATGCATGTATGAAGTATCGAAGATGGAGAAGAATTCATAATTCTCTTAACCTAACCATTCTCATTAATGAAGCAAAGATCTATGAAGATGCAAAGTACTTCATCCTCAAAGAGCCTAAGCCAATAGAGCCTCATGAAGCGATAGCATCCACTTCAGAAACTAAAAAGCAATTTTACAAAGTGAAAGAGCAGAAGCAAGGAGGAAGAAAGAAGGCAATGCTGACTCACCCTAAAGCACTTGATTCTGCACCTAAATTAAGAAAATTAGTTCCTCATTTGGGAAGTGACACGGAAGAAGAAGAAGATATTCATGTCAAACATAATGGAACTTATAAGATCTCAAGAAAAGTAGAGTATGAAATAAGTGATTCATTGGACTATGATTTTGAATACTTATGAAATAGAGTTGATGCATCAAGGAGGATAGCTCACTTGGCAGTCGATGACTCACTCAAAATTATACCCATCCCTCGAGTGCTTCAAAGAAATCAGTCCACTGGAGGTTCATAATATTGAAGAATTGATAACATTTTATGTGCCACCATTGAGTGAGAGTGGTGACAGAACTCTATTTTACAAATCGAAGAGTCTCGACAAGATTTTGAACCTACTCATGAAAATTATGATGAGAGTGCCAACAAGAATACCAATATACTATCCATGAAATTTTGAAGAATGATGCATAAGCTTGGAGTTCATATTGAACTACTAAATATAGGACTCAAATCTTTAACAAGATGTGGAGCCAAAGAAGTCCTCAAAGCATCATGAAGAAGTGATAAGTTTATCATTAAAGGTCTTGGGTTCATCACAAACTCAAATAACATAATTATAATAAAGCGAAACTCAATGGATTATAATATTAAAATGATTAAAATATTCTCATCAAATGATAAAATAAGAAGTGAAGAAGCCAAACTTGAAGAACTTGAAGATGGTGGACAAATAACTACTATGGATGAACTTAAGAGAATCAACTAGGCGGATGATCCCATCAACTTTCGTGCTATTCACGATGAAAGTTGAAGAGCTAAAAAATTTGTGAATTCAAGGATTACTTTGGACATATTCTAAAAGCCGGGCTTATCCCGATGTAGTAGTTCATAAACTATTAAACCAGATGCTGAGCAAGCTCTAGATGAATGAGATTGGAGATTGAAGAGAGTAATTGTAGAAACTAAACTAATCAAGCATGCTTCAGGAGGAGAAGTATGCGGATAGCTACATTGTCTAGTTAGAAGAAGAATGACCAAATCCATCTCTGCATTGACTTAGACCTAAATAAGGCATGCCCAAAGATGACTTTTCTTCCAATATCAACTATTGGTGGACAACACTTCCAACTATGACATGTTCTCATTTATGGATGGATCGTGGGATACAACCAAATCAAAATGGCACGATGAAAAATATACATCGTTGACTATTGACATCTATTATACCGGTCATGCCATGGCTTGAAAAATGATGGAGCTACATACCAAGAGCCATGCATATTTTTGATGAGTTGATTCATCAAAAGGTGGAATGTTATGTTGACGATTGGTGAAAATTAAATCTGACTTGAGAATTGTATTGGAGAGAATCAAATAAATATGATCTCAAGATGAATCCTCTAAAATGTGCATTGGGGTATCCTCGAAAATTCGGGGTACATTATGCGTCAGAGGTATTGAAATGATCTAAAATCAAGGCAATCATGGAGATGCCTCCACAAGAGTTTCGTCATCCATTCTTTATAAGGACTAGCATTCATCCATCGATTATATCAAATATGTCGATGTTTTGTCATTTGCAGGTTAATGAAGAAGATTCAAGTGGGACAAAGAAAAAGCCTTCAATAGCATTAAAACTAATTAAATCCACCAATCCCAGCATACTCACAGGAAGCCCTCATTCTATACACAGCGCATTAGAGAGTCTCTGAGCATTATTGGCACATCACAATGAAGAAAAGAGAATGCTCTTTATTATATCATGAAGTAATTGAGCAGAAATGAGATACTCTTGATAGAAAGCAGCTTAGCATTGATCTTTGCGGTCAAAAGCTTCATCATTATATGTTATCTCACAAGATTACCCTCATCTCAAGGATCTGGTACTTGATGAGACCAAGGCATTGACGTCTTGGCAAGATGGGTATTGCTTTTACAATTTGATATCACATATATTCCATGCGGTGAAGGGACAAGTCTTAGCAGATTTTCTTGTTACATCCCATCCTGGACTCTTCTCTTAATGATGATTTGCGATGAGCAAATTATGCTCATTCATGAAAGAGAAAATCATAAATTTGAAATGTACTTTGATGGAGCCTCATCGATCAAACAAGTCCAACATCTAAATTTTCAAGAGCAAGAGCGGAATCGACATCATCTTCATAACACCAGAAGGAGGGATAATGATACAATCATATGGATTGAGAAGAACTAATGATGAATATGAAGCATTAGTCATAGGTTTTGAAGAAGCTATTTTCATAGACATTCAGAACTTGCATATTTTTGGTGATTCTCAGTTTATTATAAATCGAGTACTTGACTTCTATAGAATTAACAAGCTTGAGTTAGCTTTCTATCACAAGCGAGTTCTTGAACTTATGAAGTAGATACCAAATATTATACTAACTTGAGTCTCTCGATCTGAGAATAGCAAAGCTGATTGCTTAGCAAAATTAGCTAAGAAAATGGCAAGTATGAATGATGATTATGTCATGATCGACATATTTACTCGATGAGTTCTAGAGCCAATAAAGTATCAATCCCCGTAGGTAGAGGGGTTACCAAATTTGACCAGAGATGACTCAGGTTGCTCCTCATACTCCCAAAATCAAGAAGTTGTACCGAAGAGCTAAGAATGACATTGCCTCAGAAAAGCTAATGAAGCCTTTGTTGTAGAAGAGTCACGCGTGATTGGAGGCAACCCTTCATCGACTACTTTAAAGAAGGAAATTACCAAGTAATAAATCACTAGCGCTCAAATCAAAAGAGAATGCTATCTATGCTTTTTAATAACACTTTATATATAGATCCTTTGAACAAATGTTCGATGCTGTGTAGATGAAGCTAGCAAAGTGATGGTTGAAGTTCATGAAGGACTTTGTGTACACGGTTGGTCCCAAGATTGCAGTAAAGATCAAAAGGATGTGTTATTATTGGCCTTCTATGTTGAGAGATTGCATTAATCATGCTAAGAAGTGTCATGAGTGTTAAGTACATAGGAATCTCATCCATCAACCTCCAAATTCATTACACCCAATATAGCATCCTGGCCATTCGAATGTTGGCGTACAGATGAAATTAGACTAATTGATCCACCATCGTCAGTTGAACATCGCTTCATCTAGCGGCGACCTATTTCTCTAAGTGGTGAGGCTACCCCATTTAAAGAAGTTATTGCTGACCGAGTGATCAACTTCTTCATGCATAATGTGATCTATAGATTTGAAGTGTCATACCGAATAATTTTTGATAATGGCACAGCTTTCAAAAGTGCAAATATTTATAGATTCATCGATCGACACAAAATTGATTGGCGATACTCTTCAATATATAATCCAAGAGCAAATGGTTTGGCAGAGGCTTTCAACAAGACATTGGTCAAACTACTTAAGAAGATTCTCACTAAAAATAAGAGAATGGCATACCAAGCTAATAGAGGCTCTATGGTCAACTACTACTAAGATCTAAAGCCACTCCTATTCATTGGTATTTGGGCTGAAGCGGTTCTTCCACTTCAGTTGAGTTGCCTTCACAGTAGCCATCAATACAATCTTGAAGATCAAAATGCTCATCAAAATCTAGAAGTCTATCGAGCAAAGATGTCCGGGGCTTTTGACCATGTGTGCTCGAACATTCCAAAAGGAGAATTGGTCACTGTTGAAGACCAATTATCCCCAATCGAAAATTTGGTGGCAAATTTGAGGCTAATTGGGAAGGCTCTTTTGTTATTGAAAAAGTATACCAAGGAGGAGCATACCAACTCATTAACCTAAGTGAAAGACCAATGCCGTAATTAATAAATTACTTTAGTACTATACTTGATGACACATTCAGGTATAGAAATCCCCCCCTACAAGGGATTTTTTAGTATATCTATTTAGGTTGACATCGTGCTTCATGCTTCAATTCAAATATAGATGTATTTGTATATTTTCATTTTAAAAATTCTCCTAAATGTACTTTAGAATTCCCTTTGCAAGATGGGGGGCATTTTTTTAGTTTATATTAAGTTTATTTGAGTTGACATCGTGCCATAAGACAAGATCCTCAAATATATTCTTATTTAGGTTGACATCGAGCTTTATGCCGAAATCCCTGGATATATCCATAATTGTTACTATTAAGTTGCAGAGTCTTGCAAAAAAATAAAATATTCTATGCATGAAAAAAATAACCATAAATGTGCAAAATTTATCTCAGTTGCCAAATTGGAGATCAAGTCAGAACTCCCGATTTTGGAAGCTTCAATCAATTAAGTTGGAGAAACATCAACCTACATCTAAAGTCTAGGACATGAATGGGTTCTAAAGGTCAAACTCAACAAGCCCAAATGGGTTGTTGGCGCTCTCCTCACAACAAGCCACAAGAAAAGGCCGTGAAAGAGCATTCATCGATGATGACCACCAACCACTGACAATTGAAGACTCGGTAGGTTCTAAAGGTCAAACTCAACAAGCCCAAACATGGCCTCGAGTTGTTGGCACTCTCCTCACTCAATAAGCCGTAATAAAAGGTCGCAGTGAAGGAGCTCCCGCTCATTAGTTCAATGATGATAGCTGTTCAATCTCAAACCAGATCCAGCTTAGTGATTACAAGCAACTAGAATCTAAGAGATCTTTTTGCTTGATCGATAGATCAAGGCAATCTAAGGAAGTGCTCAATTCAGAGCTACCTCAAATCAATCTTCATATTACCTGCATGGTGATATTTCAATCTATTCTCAAATGATCTGATCAAGCTCAAAGAACAGATCAAAGCATATCTCCCCATCAAGTCAAAGCAAAGCGGGCAGGACCGAGAAGCAATTCCATAGTTCATACAAAGCCGATGAACTAAAGAAATTTTGTGGTTATTATCATTAAAGCACACGTTGCTAGACTAATAACTCAACATTGACTTCTATATAGTCGAAATCTTTGGGTCTGTATGTATCCTTCATGAATAAGCAGCACAAGATTCACGGAGTGCATACACTTTTTGACAAGTCAATAGGGACAAATTAGGTCAGTCATTCATCAAGTCCGTCAAGCTCAAAGCTAGGACATAAGGGATTTCAAATCCGACCAAGCACGGATAAACCAATTCTCCAGCAGAATCATTCATCAAAATAAATAAACCAATTCCTCCTTCAGATCTAACCAAACACAAAACTAGGGTTAGAGGAAACTCAAATCTGCAATGACATAAAAGAAAGAGATCTTCAACAAAGCCATTGAAGCAGATAGCAGATGATGTAAGAGCTCTTATCTATCCAACAAGGCAATTCTGACAAATCGATCAATCCCATCATTCAACATGTCCTGATTAAGGTGGCGTACTAATGACAAATTCTATCAAAGCTCCGTAAGATACCACAATCGAAGCTGAAATGATCCAAGTTATGTGGCCACCCCAAAGGGTCAATCAGTTTTCAACAACTCTATGCGTGAATCACATTTGTTTTGGAGCATTTGTTGACCTCCACATAATATGTCGAGTCAAGAAATTAATTGGCCGGACTTGAGCGGCAATGCAAATTGAAGCTCAAAATGCATTGGACGCCACTAAAAATGGTTGAAATGACCTCCGATCGGTGAACAGACTTTGCTGTTGTATTTAAAATATCAAAATAAATCATAATATAAATATTACAAAATCTAACGAGCAATTGATTAAGCGCTCAAGCTATCAAAGTTTGACACGTATATCGGAGTCGGGAAGCTGCGATGATGACCAAACAATCTTCATTCATGAAATTGATCATGTCGTTAGCTTCAAAACATCCAAAGCTATCAAATGAGACCATTTTAATTGAAGAGTTTGCTAATGGCGAATGTATGGACGTGAAATCGAGGCTAAAATGCACTAGACGTCTTTGAAAATGGTTGAAACGACATTCGATTGATGAATAGACTTTGCTGTCATGTTCAGAATGTCAAAATTGATCAAAAATATAAATATTGCAAAATCCAACAAGCAATTGATTAAGTGCTCGAAGTATCAATAATGGCATATATCTCGAGGCTGCGATGATGACCAAAATGACCTCCATTTATGAAATTGATCATGCTTAAATCGAAATCTCGTAAGACTATTACTCAATTCATACATGTGAAAATCGGCGATCGAATCGGCGATGTGCATTTTGAGAAATGGATTCAATTTGGCTTTGAGCGAACCAAACTATCTCCGATCGTGAAATGGACTATGTCATTGCATTTAGAACAATGAAATTACCTTAAATTGATACATATATATTGACTATGTGAATTTACCAATGCAAAATTTAAATTAAAACTATTTAATTAATTTAAAATTAACCTAAAATCCATAAATCTCTAACCCATCCAAAATCGTTCCCTCCACTCTTTCCTTAACTGAACATATAACTCCCACATCTCTTTTTCTGCCAAGGGGTTCCAAAAAATAAAAAAAAATTGAAAACTCTCCTCCTTCCCTTCCCATCCAAAATGCCTCCATAGGTTAGCTCCTTCTCAATTTCTCTCTTCCGCTTTTTCCATTGTTCTCGTTCCGCCGCTGCGCGTCCTCCCCGCATGGCCGTTGCCGTGCAGCCGTTCCTCCCTACGCCCATGCGCACTGGCTGTTGTCCCACCAGGACGTGCCTTCCTCCTGCTGCGTTCTCCATCACGCGAGTACTGCCGGCGTCCCGCGCGTCTCCCTCCACCGCAGGGTCTCCCGCAAAACGTTGTCGACCTGTTCCTATGCGACCCCACCTGTTCCGCTGTCAACCCGCTTTCAAACTGCATGGCCCACGCCTCCCTTCCCGTTTCTGCCGCAGCCAGCCCACCAACCTGTTCCCATTTCCCGTAAAACCATCCAGCTCGCTTTCCTACCTCCGCAACCCACCGCAGTCGGCTGACCCATTCTCTGCATCCGTGAACCACGACTCGTTCCAGCCTTCAAACTTCTTCCCATAACCTCTCACTCTTTTCACCACAAACTAAGATTCGAGAGGGATTTGATTCCTCTGCGTCAAAGGGAAGAACGCGTCAGATTTCTTTGGTTTTTGTCGCTCTTCATAACCGTTCAATTTTGCCTCACCATTAGGAAGAACATCGTCAGAGGTCTTCTTTTCGTCTTTCTTCTTTCATTTTTCTTCCGTGAAACATCTCGTTAGAATTCATCTTTCGGTTTAGCGGTCGCTACCTTACATTCTTGCATACCACCTTGTTCATTGCCATTGCGGTGAAAAAATGAGTTAGAATATGTGATTTGTGAATTGAGATTATATATATATATATATATATATATATATATATATATATATATATATATATATATATATATATATATATATATATATATATATATCTTCTTTCGTTTGAAGGTGTGCTCAGAGGGTGCGACAAGATGAAAAAATAGGGTGGTGTCATGACACTCATTATCTCAAGAGCGTCAGAGTAAGCCACCGTTAGATAATGCCAAATCTTTAATGTCTAATTTCTAGACTTAGATAAAAAGTGGGGATGAATATATATTGCATTGTATGTCTTCTTTCAGGTCTGAAGGTCTCGTTGTGCTCAAGAGGGCACGACGAGATGAAAAATTCAGCGTGTCGTAACACACCACTTACAAGAGGATGCAAAGTAAAACACACGATATAGCCATGGGAATGACAGAGAGCAAAATTGAAATATTTTGATTTAGAAAAAATGGGAGAGTGAAACGAGCTGACTTAAGAATGCTAAGGAAAAAGTAAATTGACATACGATAAGCATGAAAGTAAAACAAAACAAGGGTGAAAAGTGCTTACAAAATTTATCTGAGCAGAATTGAAAGCCCACTAAAGTTTCTAACCGCTCCCTTTCAAATGTCCTAACTCCAACCCTTCAAACAAATGAAATAGAATAGGAGACTCTCTCTTGGCCTTATTTATAGAGATTAGAAGAGGTAGTGAGTGGGTTGCTTTCAAAACAAAATGAGGGGGGAAAATGAATGTGGGAGAGTTCGAATAAAAAGAGGGGGGAAAACGAATGTAGAAGAATTCGAATAAATAAGGGGAAAATGAGAATTACTTCGAGGAGTAAATCTTCTTCTTAAAATAACAAATTAAATTATCCTTTGAACCTATAGCTTCAAAAGCTTCCACCGAATATGCAATATCCTTGCCTGCAGATAGAAGACAATACTAAACTAAAATCAACAAAAATCATGGAGCTTTCCATCAATCAAAAATTAATGAATTTCATTCTAATTATGATTTTCAAAATCAATTATTTCATTAATTAGATAAAATTAAACTAAAACATAAAGCTTTCGGACATAGAGATTTAAAGTGCAAATTTTAATATCGAAAAGGTGCAATAAGTGGAATCAATTAAATATTAATTTAAAAAATCTAATAAGATATTAGATCAATTAATAACGTCTTCTATGCCACCAGATTCACATTCACAACACTTTGTATAGGCGAATAGAAGGCATTAATTAAGGCATTCTCAAATACACCCGCATGGGCCCCGACACTACGCTAAATGCTTAAGTTGATCACGAGGATGCGGCGGTTCTTTCGATTTAGTCTTTGGGTGGGTTAATATAACCTAAAACTTATAATAAGAGGTTCAAATCGGTGAAATATTTGCGATTTTGTAAGGTGACGATAGATATAATCCTTTATTAGCGACTAAGCGAGTTGAGGATCTAAAGCTTTTAAACATATTCTAATTAATCAATTTTATAGTAGCTGCTGCTTAAAATTCTATCATTAAAAACTTAAATCAAAACTCAATCCATCCACCTTATGTGTTTTATTGACAAATTAAGAAAACTCTCACAAAGGAGCCAATCTCAAATCAAGTGTTATCTTATGTTCACTCTTAGTCAATCTCCAATAAGGGATGTGGCTGTCCTTTTAATATGTTGCTTGGAGATGCTCCAGATGAAGCGGTTATAAGGTGTCCTCGATGGGTGGTTTGTCCAGTCATGCTTCATTATATTACGATCACGACCATGACCTATATGCTCTCCAATGGCTCTACCCTTTGAGTTGTGAATCATAGGGTATACTTGATAGGACAAACAACCCTCTATCAGCTAAGGTAGACTTAAGATTATCTTCTTAGACAAATATCACCCCAGGTCTACAAGGATTTCTTGGACGACATAACCCATGTGTTGCTGATAAGAATCATTTGTCGGGTTGATTACCCTCCTCGACTAAGTAGGGACCATATGAGGGATGATAATGACTATGGGATCTAGATCGGCCACGTCATCATTCCCCCAACTATCCGGTTTAAGCTGAAATGATAAATTTCATAATCAAAATTTGAAACTCTACATGCTGCTGTTATACACTATGCATTTAGCAATTTAATGACTAGCCTTAATCAAAAGTTCTCTCTCACTTATTGAGAGGGGTAATTAACTATAAGGGCTTGTGCTTATAAAAAAACTTGGAACTAGATCTAAAGTCCTCACCAAAACGAGAGCAAAATCTCTGGGTAGTGTCTTATCTACTATTCCATTTGCTTTCTGAAAATTACACTGACATTCAATCATACTCTCTTCAATTCAATAATTGTCGAGATTGGGTGAATTTTTGAGCCCACAAATATATGATAAATAGAAAAAAAAATTATTAGATTTGTTCATCTTTTCGAGAAATTTAAATAAATTTGTTTAAAATTTCTCATTTTTTATTTCACTTGTGGGAAGAAGCACATATATGTATGAGTGAAATACTTGCCAATAAATTTTTAAAATTTTTGAATTTTTTTTTGGATTAAAATATCACTTATTTATTAGGTAAACTTAAGTGCTTAGCCATGTATAAATATTCATATATAGTTAACACCAGTTCTGTTTGGGATAGTTGTATTTATATGAAAAAATAGTAGTAGAGTTGTTGTAGGAAAATTTGTTTGAAGCAGTTACGATTGACATGCAAATTTTTTTATTTTATAAAAGTCAATCTGCAGATTTTTTTTACTGCCACCTTAGATAGCTAAGTCAAGTTGAAAAATATAACTTTTTCACCATAGATTTCAGCCAAAACATGTAATTAAACCAAAACACTATCTCAAACAACACTATGGTGCGGTGTAGACTGCACTGCCACCACTGCCCCAAATAGGGATTAAATCTCAGATTTAGGGTGAAGGCTCTAACCAATTGAGCTAGGATTTGTGCTTGTGGTCAACAATCTAATATATATATGCTCTTTTTATTATTTTCATAGATAGTTTCATATTTCAAGTATTATTAGAGTATTCTTTTATATGCATATATATATATATATATATATATATATATATATATATATATATATATATATATATCAATTGTTATATATCAAATATTTAAATTTTAATATTTACATAAAAATAATTAAATCTTTAATATTATATAAAAATAACATTATCATTATTTAGTTAAAATAAAATGTATCCTTTTTATACATAAAAGCGTTATATTGTAGAGAGATTTACTTACATAACACATAATTCTTATGAATTTACATTAAATATATACCACATAATTCTTATGTATTTACGTGTCAAGCAAACAATACAACATTAATACGTGCCGCATGGAAAATTTTGTTTGAATGAATATTTTTAATATTAATTGAAAATTTAGAATATAAATAATAAAATAAAATATGCTGCTCAATTATCATTATTTATGTTAGAATTATCCCGAACTACATGCAGAAAGAGTTGGCAATTTATCAGTGAGGTTAAAGTTTTTAATTAGAACTGTTTGCAAATACTAAGAATCACTGGCCTCTTCTAAAAAATAATAAAATTGCAAGGATTCATTTATAAAATAAAAAATAATGTGCAATTAAAAATATTTAACCGCTATTTTTAAAACAGAAAATAAAAACTAAAAAAACAGCATTAGTTTGTTAATTGTATAGTAGTATGCAGATGAAAGTTAAAACATGTGATTTTATCCTGTAAGTTAAAACAATGTTGATATATTCTGATCAAATTACCTAAAGATATTATAATTTATTTTTTCAAAGCATATATTATCAACTTTGCAAACAATATCACATTAAATAGCATTAGTGTGTTATTTTGTTAATTGTATAGTATGCAAATGGAAGTTATTTTATTACTAGTTTCATTCACTAACTCTAATATTATTTTCAATTTATATCTTATAATTAAGGGGTGGAAGTGAGTATGAATTCGAAGTAAAAAAAATTAAGGAGTTAAGATTTTTTGTTTCTTCTAAGTTTTAACAATTTATTTAATTGAAATTATATTTTAGTAGCTTGAAGTAAAAAAATACTGGCAATTTTATAGTAATATCATTTTATTCGCATGAGCTCAGTTTTATTGAACAAATATAAACAGGTATTCGAAGAATAGAGATGATAAAGAGGAAGAAGAAGAAGCATGAGCATGCAACTCAAGTCATGAAAGAACTCGTCAGCAAGTCTTCTAACTGGGAGTACGATGAAGATGGCAAGATGCCAGACAAAGACCAGAAACAAGATAAAGCTCATAGATGAGAAACCCCGGATGAGGAGAGTTCAGCAAGCAGCACTAGCGAGAGCTCAAAAGAAATAATCACGAAAATGAAGAGTCTGAAAAAAACGAAGACAGAATGGCAGATGAACCAATCGGAGGTACTTCAACGTTATCAAAGACGTATTTAAATCCTATCATTATATCAGAAGTTTCCTAATGTCCTATATTAACTATTTTCTATCTAAAAAAACTAGACACGCCAATTGTAGTAGCGACAAAGAGGGGAATCGTGGAGACGGTGAAGAACATCCTTGACATCTTTCCTATAGCAGTCCAAGACTTCGACTCCAATCACAAGAACATTATTCTTTTGTCGGTCGAGCACAGACAACCACAGGTTTACAAGCATATGCTGGAAAGGAAGTCATTGCGTGAGAGTGCATTTGGTGTTGCGCTTATTGCGACAGTTGCATTTGCCTCTGCAACTACTGTTCCTGGTGGTGTAGATCAGACCAGCGGATTTCCAATCCTAGAGGGGAAACCAGCCTTTTCTACGGTTGCTATATCTGCACTAGTGGCTTTATGCTTCTCTGTTACCACACTGATTATGTTGCTCTCGATACTGACCTCTCGCTACCAAGAGATGGACTTCGAAAGAGACTTACCAGTGAAGCTCATCGTGGGACTCACCACCTTGTTCATGTCGATAGCAGCAATGCTGGTTTCCTTCTGTGCCGGCCATTTCTTTGTCATGGAAGATCGGCTCAAGCATGGAGCCTTTCCCATATATGCAGCTACGTGCTTGACAGTAACCTTCTTCGTCGTTTCACAATTCCCCCTCTATGTTGATCTGGTAAGGGCTATTATTGCAGGAATATTACGTGCGGACTCCGTGCGGAGTCCGCATCACAGCCCTCTATTTTTTATTTTTATTTAAAAAAAAAAAGAGAACAATTTGAGCGGACTCAATCAGGAGTTCGCACGTAATATTTTTTCATTATTTGCAGATGTCCCATAACGGACATACAAGACCGTTACGTTGGAAAAAATATTAAGAGCGGACTGAGATTGTTTAAAAAAAAAAAAAAAAAAAAAAAAAAAAAATAAAATGAAGGGCTGTGATGCGGACTCCACACTGTACGGACTATTATTGCAGACGTCCCAGAACGGACATACAAGACCCGTTACGTTGTAGCCTAAAGAACTTTTCCTCTGTTGTTATATGCTTTTTTCATAGATATTTTTTTAATGGTTGGAGTGTGTATGAGTGATGTATTTAAAATGTCATGTTGGCTAACAATCCCAAAACAAATCAACCTACATATAGCTATGTTCTTTCTTTTTTGTTTTGAGGAAACATTGTGTATTTATAGTGTGTTTTAAGATCTAGTGTGAATGATATTTGTGGTCTTGGTTTCTCTCACAAACTTATCATCCTTTTTATTAACATGTTAAAAAGTAAAGATATGACCAATTATTACTTTTGATTACTTATAAATATTACAAATAAAAATAAAAATATGATTATAACGTTATTATAATTAAAACATTAATATTATAATATATAACATATATTAATTAAATACATATAAATTAATAAAATAAAAATTAAAAAATAGTCATTAATGGCTATAAATCATAAATAGTGATTTAATATTATGTTCTCATCTTTTACTTATAAATAGATGAGAATAGGAGTTTGAATGTGATAAAAAAAAATCTGAAAACTCTCTATTTCTTCTATTCACTTCCTTTTTTATCATTATTTTCATTTCATTTTTTAGGCAATAAGAGATAGAGGACTAGTTCAAAATTTTGACAATCAATCGTGGTGCATGCATGTTGACCTTCATTTACAAGTCAAGTCAAGCTACCAAGTTGATGGACTTTATGCTTCAGATTAAATTGAAAAATACACTAGATATTGCTAAAAGTCAAAATGACCTGACGATAAGGCATCGTGTTCAAAATATTGAAATTGGTCAGAATATAAATATTGCACAATCTAATGATCAACAAATCAAACGATCGAGTCAATGTGACGCATATATTAGAGTCGGGAGGTCACGATGTCCAAACCACTCGCTCGTAAAATTGATTACGTTTTCAAACAAATCACAAATGAGAGTCACATCGACTTGTGATGAGTTGCGTCAGTAGTCGAAAAGTGATAATGATTTTGAACCTGAAATTTATCCAATTTAATGCCAACTTGAACCAAGCGACCTCCGATCCTTAAACGGATTATGCCATTGCATCCGGAACATCGGAATAACCTAAAATTGATATATATTGACCATATAATGATGTCAGCGAAAATTTCATATTAAGATTGATTAAGCACTTAGAAACTTAATTTAAAAAGTCAATATATGCCTAATAACCAAAACCAAATCCTCACATACGATTTGACGGTCAGACACGACGTCTTCCTCGTTTTCCCTCGCATATCAAAGTCAGCGTATTTTTACGCGGACCAATCCATGACGCATTCGTTTTTTTCCCGTTTACCATTCGAGGAGATAATGACGCCCGGCACCGTAAGCCGATATTAACAGCCAGAAATACATTTGACCCGCCTGTTAGCGTCAAAGCGGAGAAGAAGAACGAAACATTACCGACGCTCGACATTCCTCGTCAAGGATTTTTTCGCCTATGGCCGATCGACGCACGGACGCCGCCGTGATATAGCAAATCATAAATTGAGGTATTGTAGGACTACATGGGGTATTTACATGCATTAAACTTGAATGAATTTAGATTTACTGTTCTTAGACGAGAAAGATTGATTTTTATATGTTATTTGTTATCTCTCACCTCTTTGGGGTAAATTTTGACCTTTTTTTTTTTTGCCAACTCCTTATGATTATGTTCATTATATTCAAAAGGAAGCATTTGATGCTTTGGTGGTGGTTTAGTATCGACTGTACCTCTTGAGGGTACACCATTTTGACCTTTTTCCGCTTTTTTTGCCAACTCCTTATGATTATGTTTAGGCATTATAATGGAAGCATTTGATGGCTTGGGTGTTTCGGTGGTTTAGTGCATCTGACTGTACCTCTTTGAGGGTACGAATCATTTTGACCTTTTTTTTCTATTTTTTGTGAACTCAATTATGTTTAGAGCATTATAATGGAAGCATTTGATGGCGTTTTGGTGATTTTGGGTGTATTTTGCATTTGTAACTGTGTACCTTTTGGAGGGTACATCATTTTGACCTTTTTTTTCGCTTTATTTTGCCAACTTCTTATGATTATGTTTAGCATTATAATGGAAGCATTTGATGGCGTGTTTGGTGGTTTAGTGCATCATACCTCTTTGGTCTGACCTCTTGATCTTTTTTTACGCTTTTTTCGCCAACTCCTTATGATTATGTATAGAGCATTATAATGGAAGCATTTGATGGCGCTTGTGGTTTCGGTGGTTTAGTGCAGACTGTACCTCTTTGAGGGTACAAACCATTTTGACCTTTTTCCATTTTTTTTTGAACTCTTATGATTATGTTTAGAGCATTATAATGGATATTTGATGGGCTTGGTTTTGGCTTGAAGACTCTTTTTTTTGAAGTGCATAGACTGATGATATTTTACCGCTTTGTTTAACTTCCTCTCATCTC
Source organism: Cymbidium sinense (assembly GCA_021442155.1). NCBI lineage: Eukaryota > Viridiplantae > Streptophyta > Magnoliopsida > Asparagales > Orchidaceae > Cymbidium > Cymbidium sinense. The sequence goes on from CM038224.1 coordinate 134,698,485, forward strand.
ATATAGTTGAAGTGCATGGACTGTGATGATATTTTATTCGCTTTGAAGACTCATGCATGCATCCGATCGAAGTTCCCAAAGCTAATTCCAAGAGCTCTTCTTCAATCGAAGAGATCAATGGAAGTCATCCCGCCTTTTCGCAAGTCACCAAAGAGAAGAAGAAGATGACTTGGCATGGAGGTGAATGCACAAAGAGATTTCCACAAAGAGATTCGCATTGTATATTTTCCTTGAATATTGAGCATTTCCTGCCATGAATAGTGATCAAGATTGTATATTTTCACATGATATGGATCTATTTGTATTTGATAGATGATTGATAATTTCCCTATGAGATGGATCTAAAAAATTACCTTTCAAAATAAAAGCCAACAATGATAAGTTCAAATATTGAGTCAAGTACCCTTTGAATAAATGCTTAGGTTTTGAAATGACTCGTTGTTTGTTTTATGATTAATGACCGTAAATATATTTAGTTGATATGTAGGGGTAGTTATATGTGATGATTTAATGAAGTAGTGTGGTTTTTATATATATATTTTTATATTGATGAGGTAAATGTTGATTAGTAAATTTATTAGGTAGATTGTTGCTTAGTTGTGCTTAACATGTATTTTTTCTCACTTTGAACATATTTATGAGCAATTTATGCTTTGTCACATTAGGATTGATATTGATTGTGATGTTAATGATTAATACATTATGAGTGGGGCTTTTTCTTGAGTTAAATCAAAATCAAATCATTGATTTGAACAATTATATAAATTAAGCCTCTTATGAATCTATTCGAGTTTAAGAAAACTTCATTTTATGGTAACTCAAAATATTGAGAATTTCTATTATTCATGTGCATATATATTTTAAATTTTAGATATTAGTTCAATGATTTGAAGAAGTTATATATAATAAATTTTTTTTAATATATCGGAGGCTTAATTTATTCATTCAGTCCAATTTTTTATAATAATATATCCTTTGCAATGCCCTATACATAATCATAAGGAGTTGGGAAAAAAATTGGAAAAAAAGATCAAAAAAAGGTCTGTACCCTCCAAAGAGGTACACAGGGTATAGATGCACTAAACCACCCAGAAACCACCCAAACTGCCATTAAATGCTTCTTTTGCAATGCCCTAAACATAATCATAAGGAGTTGGCAAAATGGTTAGCAAAAAAAGGTCAAAATGGTACCTCCAAAGAGGTACAGGTACACATGCACTAAACCACTAAACCACCCAACCGCCAAATGCTTCCATTATAATGCTCTAAACATAATCTAAGGAGTTGGCAAAAAAATGGAAAATGGTCTCAGACTCCAAAGAGGTATGGGATGCAAAATACCCACCCAAAATCACCCAAATACATCAAATGCTTCCATTATAAATGTTCTAAACATAATCATAAGGAGTAAAAAAATGGAAAAATGGTCCAGACTCCAAAGAGGTAAGTAGATGTAATGCCACCCGTAAAACCACCCAAACTGCCATCAAATGCTTCCATTATAATGCTCTAAACATAATCATAAGGAGTTGACAAAAAAAACTGGAAAAAGGGTCAAAATGGTCCAGACTCCAAAGAGGTAGAGTACGATGCACTAAACCACCTAAAACCAAAGCCATCAAATGCTTCCATTATAATGCCCTAAACATAATCATAAGGAGTTGGCAAAAAAAAACCTAGAAAAAATGGTCAAAAATGGTCTGTACCCTCCAAAGAGGTATACAGGGTACAGATGCAAAATACCCACCCAAAATCACCCAAACTACCATCAAATGCTTCCATTATAATGCTCTAAACATAATCATAAGGAGTTGACAAAAAATGGAAAAAAGGGTCAAAATGGCGTACCTCCAAAAATGAGTACAGTTGGCAAAAAAAGGTAAAAATGTTCGCACTCCAAAGAGGTACGATGATGCAAAATATCCACCCAAAACCATCCAAATTGCCAGCAAATGCTTCCATTATAATGCCCTAAACATAATCATAAGGAGTTGGCAAAAAAAAAACTGGAAAAAAAGTCAAAATTGATCTATTATTGGTACATATTTATTGATACTGTCCAATGATTACAATTTCCACAGTAGGGGATTAACTCAATCACTATTGCTTAAAGAGCTACAAACACACCAGTGTCAAAATCTCCTAGCTAAATACAGTCAAAACTGGATAATGTCATGTATCAAAATGTTTTCCTGAGATAATATCCATCATCAGCTTAGTGTACCCTTCAAAGATTCATGTGGAGCTCGAAGTTAAATTCCTGCATGTAGAACATCGTATTAGTTGATACTTTCTTACAACATCGATGTGTGATATTATGTGTGTACCTGAAAAAAAACACTTTGGCATAGCAGGTGATGCAACTGAGGAAGCACATTCACCACTTATCGTAGTTTCTACAACCAAAAAAAGTAGAAGGGTTTGAAGATTAACAACAATATTTAAAATACCAAAAAATAATACGCAAGTAAAAAATTACTCTTGGCTTTCTTGGATCTCTCCCAATATCCCTTAAGCCTTGAGTTGGAAACACCCTTTGGACGTTGCTTAACTGGATCTTTTAAGATGTCTTTTCCTTATCTGGTTAACTTCTTCTTCCGCGCTTTTTGGAGGAGAATTCACTATTATTATAGAGTCGACATCATCATATAGTTTTTCTAGGGATCCAAGCATATAGTCCTCAGCTCTCTTATTGCCCTGTGCCCTGACGCTTATTTGATATGCATATCGACTTATGTGGTTCTGGAAAATAATGCCAGAAGCATTTCCATCTATGCTTGCCACATCTCTTAATTTTCTGTATGCACTATCAATGTAAATATCCCTCTTTGCTCTAGTAGACCATTGCATGAGAAGATACTTGTCCGGAATGCGCACAACATCTTCCTGACTAAGAACTCGATACAATAAAGTAATCCCATCATCTCAAATTTTTTGCAAGTACAAGTCACTTCTAGGGTAGTCCTAAATGTACCCATATTTTGATGCATTTTATTCTCTAAGTTTCTTACCAAATACTCCATGGTGTCATTATCTGACTTAGTTACTGATAGGCCCCCAACCCCATGCAAAAAATTCCTCTTCAAACATAGTAAACCTTTCTTGTATAAAACATTGCTTATTTTAGAATTGACCGGTCTTAACAACAGAACAATCGATGATACTTTGAAATCTTCATCATTCACCATGTCTCCATAACCTTTTCCAACCCCAAGAAATAATCGGAGAACTTGTTGGTTTAGATATTCCATAACATACATTGTTCGGACTCACTACGCTATGCTGACAAGATGCCCATGCAATGAGTCCTTGAATGGGACCACTTGGATCTAATCTTATAAAGCTCGACAAGCATGATCATGCAAATTGCCTTCTTCTAGCATGGCACCAAGCCTCTTTAAACTCTTCCTCCGAGTCACACTTACTCATGCATTTATAAAATAGTCTTGTACTATCTTATTACTATTAAAGCAATGAACCTTGAAGGAGCTTTCTTTGAAATATGCCATTGGCACAACCTATGATGAGTATGCAATACAATTTCAATAGCTCTCGCCATAGCCTGATCTTGATCAGTGAATATTGTTATAGGATGTCTGTCATTCATCAACCGAAGAAATGTTTGGAATAGCCATGAGAATGACTCATCTCTTCTGATAAAAAGGCTACTCCAAATAATACATTTTGCCAGTGATGATTCACTCCAACAAGAGGGGCACAAATGAGATTATATTTATTGAGTCGATAGCTTGTATCAAAAATTATCACATCCCCAAAACAATCATATTCTATCCTAGACATGCCATTACAAAAAAAACTTACTAAGCAATCCGACTCATCAACTTACACATCCCATGCAAACATCCCATCCGCTGCTTGCCTTTCCTTAAACAATCAGATTAATGCATTACTGTCACCATTCGCAATCCTCAATCTTTTCTCTTTTTGAATAAAATTGAAAGCATCTCTTTTTGTGAACCCGATATTCTCTACGCCGCCAACTTCCTCGCTAGATAGTCAATGCATCGCTTGTTCTAATACTACCATTGTCATTGTCTTCAACACGACGCCTTTTCATCGCTAATGCATCTGTGATCCGAGAAGATGTAGGTCACAGGCTCACCAAAGAATGATTATGACTTTCTCAGATATTTTTAATCGCCCACTCCTCCAAATCAACAGAATCTAATCATGGTCGGACAACCGCTTGTATCAACTTTCTGGAATTTTGTTAAGCTATTTAGACTGGCAGACTTCTTCTGACCAGATTTTGCACATAAAAAATCTTTTGATTTCAATTTCTTTGAGTTTGGCCAATAACTAGTATGGTCCTTCTAAACACTAAAGCCAATTTGATGATACACAAGATAAAGGTATATGCCTCCGCTTTCATTCTCAACAAGCAGCAAGAGTTTCTCCAAATATGGGTCATTGTGCATTTACCGCGTATGATACAAAATATGTTAAAAAATATAGATGGAAACTAAACCACCAAAACCACCCAAACTGCCATCAAATGCTTCCTTTGTAATGCCCTATACATAATCATAAGGAGTTGGCAAAAAAAATTGCAAAAAAAGGTCAAAAATGGTCTGTACCCTCCAAAGAGGTACACAGAGTACAGATATACTAAACCACCCAGAAACCACCCAATCTGCCATCAAATGCTTCCATTATAATGCCCTAAACATAATCATAAGGAGTTGGCAAAAAAACTGGGAAAAAAAGGTCAAAAATGGTCTGTACCCTCCAAAGAGGTACACAGGGTACAGATGCACTAAACCACCCAGAAACCACCCAAACTGCCATCAAATGTTTCCTTTGCAATGCCCTAAACATAATCATAATGAGTTGGCAAAAAAATACTGCAAAAAAAGGTCAAAAATGATCTGTACCCTCCAAAGAGGTACATGTGAGTACGTGATGCACTAAACCACCCAAAAACCCAAATCATCAAATGCTTCCATTATAATGCCCTAAACATAATCATAAGGAGTTGGCAAAAAAAAATTTGGAAAAAAGATCAAAAGGTCCACCTCCAAAGAGGTACATGTGGTAGATGCAAAATACCCACCCAAAACCACCCAAACAATCTCAAATGCTTCCTTTGTAATGTTCTAAACATAATCATAAGAAAAAAAATATGTGAAAAGGTCAAAATTGATCCAGATTCTCCAAAGAGGTACACAGTGGTCTGATGCAAAATACCCACCCAAAATCACCCAAACAATCTCAAATGCTTCCTTTGCAATGTTCTAAATAATCATAAGTTGGCAAAAAATATGGAAAAAAGGTCAAAATGGTCAGACTCTCCAAAGAGGTACAATGTGGTACATGCACTAAACCACCCAAACCACCCAAACGCCATCAAATGCTTCCTTTGCAATTCCAAACATAATCATAAGGAGTTGGCAAAAAAATTGTGAAAAGGTCAAAATGGTCTCAGAATCTCCAAAGAGGTACAGAGTACATGCACTAAACCACCCAAAACCACCCAAACCGCCATCAAATGCTTCCATTATAATGCTAAACATAATCATAAGGAGTTGGGAAAAAAATTGGAAAAAGGTCAAAATGGTCTCAGAATTCTCCAAAGAGGCACACAGTGGTACGCACTAAACCACCCAGAAAACCACCTAAATCAAGCATCAAACTTCACAATGCCTATACATAATCATAAGGAGTTTGCAAAAAAACCGCAAAAAAGGTCAAAATGACCTCCAAAGAGATACATGAGCAGATGCAAAATAACACTCAAAATTAAATATTTGACAAAAAAAACATCCAAATTGCTTCTAATTGGAAGTAATGAACATATTCTCTTCAGATAGAACAAGAATATCACTAATAAACCGTAGAAAAAATGCACGAGAAGCATTATCGATGAATTTGTATTTAATACATCCTCAGCTAAAATTGTTGTTATTTCCTCAACGTTCTCCATCTTCATGGTTCTTTTGTAAAAAGGAAATGAGATTTTCTGTATCTCTTCTCAGCTCATTTTGCTTGGAAAAAACTAACCCCAACCCTAAATCCTATATATTTCTTTTAAATTCCTCCAAGATTCAACGACGCTAACTGGCGGCGCTAGGGAAATGTAGCCGTCCGATTAATGCTTATCGACGCATCGGCCGGGTCTGGAAAGCCGTCCGTTATCTCGCTGCTCCATTAATCGGTAAAACGGGGAAAAAAACTGGGACACATGTCGTCAGGATTGAGTCTGCGAAAAGCTATGCGGGACGTAATATTTTCTCCCTTCAACAACACACGTGCCAACATCCCACCCGACCTCTCTTGTTTGGTTTCTCTCTTTGCCAACCGCTCGTTCGTCTCTACCAAAACCGCACACATTCGTCTCCCTCTCCATTTGATTTCCCTCAAAGGTAAGCAAACCGCAAGCTCTCGTTCTTCCCGTCGCCCTTCAAGCCTCTCTTCGTCCGTTCATCCTCCAAAAGCCGTAAGTCCCTCGCCCGTTTCCATTCTCGATCCCATCTCCTTTCTCGTTTGCCCCATCCCGCAAGGAACCGCAAGCAGCCCTCATGCTCAATCTCCCCTCAACCGTAAGTCCATGATTCTTCTTCCTCATCTCCTTCCGCGTTTACCCTTCCACGCGAACCCATCGATTTTCCATGCTCCAGGTGCCGCAGCGCAACGACCCACTCCTCTACGAGCTAATCACATAACAGCCCTGCACCTGTTGATTCAGGTACTAGTTCCTCTCAGTCGCCGGCCAAAATTGTTTTTGATAGTTAAATCCTTGTAGCCGCATGCCTCGTTCCCAACCAAGCACCACTTCGAATTCTAGTCACTCTCTGTGATCTTTATATTAGTGTCTTCACTTCCTAGATCAGCGGCATCGGTAGTAATAATTGATAGAGCATTACTTGATATCTAGAAACTAGACTGTTTACCAATTCCATCCTCTAAAATAAGCTCGAGAACCTGATTCATAATGCCGAAAAGCTGAAACCGTTCCCTCCGAATCTCCCTCTCTCGGTTCGTCTTCCTTCAAGTCGTGAGAAGTCCTCCTGCCATTACCGACTGAGTGAAATCATAAGCCCTATACACTTCGCTTTCCTTTCCACAAAAGAGGGCAGCCGAGAGACAACTCCATCATCCGACAGGTTCCTCTCGGCATATTCTTTCCGTTTCCTCCCCCGATCATTCTCTTTACCACAGTCGAGAGGAAACTCCATCATCAGACGAGTTTCTCTAGGTTTTTGGCATTTCCCTCTTTTCCCTTTCTCCGCTTCATTGTCGGCAGCCGATTCCTTCCTACCTAGTAAAATAAAGAACCAACATCTCCCTACATTGCTTTCAAGTCACTGATTAGTCATATTGGCTTGCAAATTTATTATTGTGGCTAATTGTAGATGTGCAAAGAAACATGTGCATGGAAATCATCTCAGATATATGTTTTGTGCTTTTTTGCAGTTTCAAGACCCCTAATGTTCAATAGTGCGAGGGTGCAAAGAGATGACTCATCAGATAAGACACCGCTGTTACTGCTCAATAGGGCGCACTGAGTAAGCCAAAATCATGATGTGACACCCTTATGCCAAAATCCTGCCAAAATTTAGACTGAATTTTGGACTTAAACAAAAAAAAGGGGGCTTAAATATGTATATATTGCATTGTATTTGTTTCTTTTTGCAGATTTGAAGACCTCATGCTCATCAGGTGAGATGAGAATTTATGAGGTGCTTCAAACACCACGCTCATCGTGGCGGATAGACAAATAATTTTGATGTAGCCTCCTATGTGGGGATGATGCTGGAATACAGTCGAAATGTTACCGGAATTTCATCAAATTTTTTGGACTTACAAAATAAAAAAGAGAAGACAAAATAAATAATCAAAGAGCTTAAATAAAATTAAATAAAAGACTTAAATTAAAGCTTTGGTTATAACAAGCTAAAATGTGAAGTTATAAATGCATAAAATAAATACAAGTGCACATATTAAATTTGAAAAGATGACCTACAGGAATAAAATCAAATGGACATTTAAACAACCCCATTTAATGTTAAGTGAAACCAAAATATTTTAATTGAATATTATGTGAAATAACAAATGATTGGTGATGAATTTAAAAGTCTACTTTTCAGCGAAAAAAATATGAATAAAATCTTATGAACACTCAGGTATATTATATTTTGTGCTAAGAGAATTAAATATCATTCAGATTGAGAACACGTGCTTATAGGGAGTCTGATAGTTTACTTATAAACACAACCATATAACTTACCATTGAGCATAAATATAACCTTTAGTGATCGCCTGAATATAATAATTCATCTCACTAATTAAATTGAATGGCTTAGAAATCTTAAGCCAAGCTTGAAATAATTTTATAAATTCACCAAATACCTACGAGGCCTTTCAATGAACATTCAAGCACTGAAATAATTTGATAATCCACTTGCAAGCACGAATTAAATGGCTCACACGATAAACACTGAAGTTATTATAACTTATTCCAAGCGAATTAAAAATGATTTCAATTGAGCACGGTTAAATATGGATAACTTATACGAAGCTTGATAGCTTACTTCTAAGCTAGTTGAAAAGTGTTGAAAAAGTTTAAGTGAGATACACAAAGAATTTGATACATAGTTAATTTTCATGAATATAATTCTTACAATGTGTCACTTTAAATGATCCAAAAGAAAATCTAGTTGGATTTTGTTGACCTCACTTTTGGAATGAGCTCTCTAACTCCCTTATCATAGATCTAGGACTCTTATAGACACTAAGAGTTCCTTAGTCTTAAGACACTTCTAGTGATTATGTGAATACTTAACCTAACTCTATAGACTTAGAAGAGTTAGCCATATGAATAGGTTGTGACTTAGGAATTTAGGAGGACTTGTCTACCCTATGGCCTAAACCCAATCCTTGCTTCCTTCTTTCAAACCAAATCCAAATTTAAATCCAAATCCCAAAATCAAATCCAACTATCAAATGATTGAAACCCATGATTGAATTCAAATCCCAAAATATTTTTTAAGCCCTTTGATTTCATCTTATGGACTTAGCATTAACCGAATCCAAATAACTCCAAATTCAAATAATTTTCTCATAACCCATTTATATATTCAGCTATATTTTCAAATATAAATGAAGTATAAATTCAAATAGCCAAAACTAAACCCAAAATCAAACAAAAATCTAATTTATACCCTTTCAAGCCAAATCCTTGAACATGATCAAATCTTATCCAAAACAAATTAAAACCTATGGATTTCTTCATGATTCAATCATTGACCCAAATATAAACACAAACTACCATTATCAAACTAAACACAAGCTAACCCAAATCAAGCCCAAGATAATACTTTTTGACCTGAAATTATCATATGAACCAAAAACCATTTGGCTCCAAAACACTTGTAATTGGATTTATATTTCAATCCTACATTCATGTGTGAGTTCAACTAAACTTGAATCAAGCCATGATCAAGCCACATGACCTATTTAGGCTCACTTGACCCAAAGTGGCCTAAAGGACCTTTTTGAGCAAGTTCTAATCCAACCAAAATTGGATTGAACTAAGCCCATCTAAACCTTATAACATGATCAACAATCATCTTAGGTTAATCAATTGTCTTAAATTTGGTCAAACTAAGTCAACCTAACCCGTTGACCAAGTCAACACTTAGCCCAAATGAAACATAAACTAGCCAAAATTTACCATAGGCCAAATTTATTTAAACCATTGACTCAAACTCATTTATAATCAATGATTGAACATAACCGAACCTTCACTTGAGCCAAACTAAGCCTAATTGGCCATTTGACCCAAGTTGACCCAAATTGACCTAAAGAGCCAAGATAGGTCAAATCACAATCCGACCCAAATTGATTGCAACCAATGGTTCAAGTTCATTCCAAATCACTTGTTGAACTTGACCAAAGTCATGATCAAGCTCAAGTTGATCAATTGGTCAACTTGACCCAACTTAGCCTAATTTGACCTAAAGGGTCAAATTACCCAAAATCCAAACTGAATCTAAATTAAACTAAACAAAAGCCTACAATCAGTTTCGATTAACCAATTGAACTTGACTCAATAGTTAACCCAACCCAATTTGGTCAAATTTGTTAAATTATTCAATTTGACCCATTTAACTTTGAATCCAAAGCAAATTGAACCAAGCCAATGACACCAATACACTCCAATTGGTCATATGAACTTGACCCAACCCTTAGTTTGACCCAATTTATCCAATTGGTAAACTTGACCCAACCTAACCCATTTTGACCTAAATGAGTCAAATCAAGCCAAATCAAATCAAATAAACTCCAAACCACTTGAAATTTGGGCTAACCCACTTTTAACCCATTTCAAATCTGCCCAAATCAAACCCATAACAAAATGACCATTTTTCTCTTGGCTTTAGGGCATCCTATGAGATAAAACACATGCACATTATGTCATTTTCTCCTCCTAGCCACTTGGCACCCAATCATAGGTCCACCTAGGCACCTTGGACCATGGCTAACTTGACCCAATAGTGGTTTGGTCGGCCATGATCCATGGGGAGGTGAAATCACAACCCATCCTCATTGGAGTTTGCTAAACTGCCAAGGATAAGCACATCCTCCCTTGACAGCCACTCTCACACCATCCTCCACTCAAGGGAAGCCAACACAGATGATTCCTTGCCATAATAGAGCTCCAATGGTGACCCCTTGATCAAAGAATCCAAATCAGCCCTGGCCATCCAATCCAAGGAATGAGGGGGTATACCCCCGTCATTCTCACTCAAACTGAGACTCTCACCTTCGATTGAACCCTAACAGTCAGAGAGAGGAATCCCAGAGCCATTTCCAAGCTTCTCCAAGTTTCCCAAAATCTCCATTTCTGGTTTTGCGTGAAACTGAAATAGGGGAGCAAACCAGTCAATCCCATTTCTCTATTTCAAAACAAAAGTACAATTAACTTTGCACTCACCTGTTTGGAGCAAGTCAAGCAAGAATGAATCCTTTCCCAAGCTTTCCAATGGCGAGAGGTGGAGTTCGATCAAGCCCAGTCACCTTCGTCTAGCACCTTGGTCTCCTGAGAAAACCACACCAAGTCAAAGCTCGTGTGGCTCAACAGAGCTTCGTTTCTACCAAATGAAGCTTCCTCAATCATTGGAACTGTTGGTCACAAGCTTCGATGAGGTATGCCATTGAAACCAATCCATGAATGAAATTAGTTCAATCTTTTATGAAAGAAATTTTCTTGTCGTGTGTTTTCAATAGTTGGATTTGTTTCTCTGGCTTCCCCGAAGGTGTGTGATCATTTTCATCTCCATCTGAGCTCAGGTTAGCCTGAATCGAGTGGCCAATGATGGATGGTAGCCATCCTTCATAGCTCAGGAGGAATTAGATCATGGACCGTCCATCCCATGTGATCAAGATGAACGATCCTGATCAAATCACACTTAGCCCCCTCTATATAATCCCTCAGAACTGCGGGTTTGATCATGGCCATCCGATATTCGATCGAACGGTCCATGGAGATGCCGCATGCGCCACCATCTGAGTCAGCACTTGGATGTGACAACTTAAATAGCAAATCCCATCGCATCATGTGGAAAGCACACCGCTTCAATTTCCACATGGCCCGACGGGATTAAGGCTCTAAATAGGGTTAATTAATTTGTTTTTAATCCTGAAACTTCCCAAATTCATAATTAATTGTAGAAAAATCTAAAAAAAATACAAATTTAGATTTATTTTAATTGATTTTGAATAGTGAATTTGGATTAATTAAGATTTAATTAAAAATGTAATTAGCCTAATTACTCCATAATTAACCATCCAATTAATCTCAAACTTTTTGTATATATTTAGGAGGATGACTTCTACCTCCCCTATTTTCTAGGGATTTTATTGGTTGCTTAATTAGGGGAATCAATGGATTAAGCCTTAATCACCCTCTTAATGTAATTAGTGATAATTAAGCAAATAAATAGTAAATTAATGAATCAATCAAGCTTTTTAACCTCTATTAATGATGATGAAGTCTAGGGAAATGGATTGGGACTCCCTCTTCCAATCTTTTCCTTAAACTTTCTATAATTCCTTAAGTAATTAATTAATTAACACCCCTTAATTAATTAATTAATAAAATTAATCAAAACCCAAATCATACCTGAATCTTAATCAATTAATTAAAAGGATTTAGGGATTGAGACTTAAACTCTCTTCTTTATCTCTTTCTCTAAGCCCATCTCACTTGAGTTGGTTAAGGTTAATTCAAATTTAATTAACTAATTAATGAACTTAATTAATTCAATTGAACCTAATTTCTCTAATATAATCTTGAGTAGCTCTTTAGGTGTTCAATAACCCAAAGGAGGAGATAATAAAATTATGGTTAGCTCACATGTGTGAGAAAACCATTAAAGTAGTTAAGTGAGATCCCTTAAGCTTAATTAACTATTAACCATGAGCTAATTGCATTAGGCCCCTTTCATTTTCTTAGAAGAATTGCAAATTTACTTTCCTTGTGGTTTCATATCATATTGGCTCATTATTAATTAGTTAATTAACTTAAGGTGATGTAGGAAAGGGTTAATTAATCCACTTAATTCATACCCTAACCTAATTAAATCATAAAATTAACTTAAATACTTCTTCATTAAACCAAATTAACTTATACATGGGGATTAGGACCAACAAACTTCTTTCACTTCCCTTAACTCAAATCAATCTCAAAATGAAATGACATTAAAGAAACTTTGATTTATTCTAAATGGCTTTATTTAGTATGATTATCCTTAGGACTTAATTGGATTTGAATGAAATCATATGCTTGTGTTGTTTTATTTCTTTCCACTCATGTTAAATGTTGCTTGCCATATGTAATCATGCATTCATTTCTATTAAAATTAATTAAATAAATTGATTTCTTTTATGTCAAATTGCATGCTGATTTAAATTAAATAGGCATGGCTATTATCACTACTAAATCAAATGTTTTTTTTAAAAGCCTATAAATCAATTATTATAAATGAACTGATGTCAACACCTATAAGCTTGCATGTGTTGATAATATAAGATATGTAACATGAAGTCCTCTTCCCTTATCTTACATGGGTTTACATAGGATTTGCAAATGTATTGTTCATTTGAAAAGAACACAACATTTGCCTAAATATATTCCTATACATCTCCATGTCAAGACTTAGGAAGGATTTCACATTACATATACAAATTACATAACCAAATTAAACATAATTTCTTACATGATTTTTTATTCTTATGGTTCTTTTTGAACATTCATATGTATTTGAGAAAAGTGGTATATTAGTCTGGACATCCTGGGATTGCGAGGCTTTAAGTAGCCCTAAGTAGGTCTTGTACCTTATGCCCTCGGTGTAGAAAATAATGGCGTCGTACTCACTTAAAACTCTTATACATGTGTATGTGTGATGTAGCCAATAAATTAGAATCATAAATCACATAACCATATTAAACAAAATTTCTTGCATGATTTCTTATTCTTGTGGTTCTTTTTGTACATTCATATGTATTTGAAAAAAGTGGTATATTAGTTTAGACATCCCGGGGCTGTGAGGCTTTAGGTAGCCCTAAGTAGGTCTTGTACCTTATGCACCTAGTGTAAAAAATAATGGCGTCGTACTCACTTAAAACTCGTATACATGTGTATGTGCGATGTGGTCAACGAATAAGAATCCAAAATTAAGTAAATAAAACACAACTTTTGCATGGACTTTCCTATCCTTATAGTTGTTCATACATCTACATGTATCTAAGAAAGTTGTATATTACCGGACATCTGGTCATGAGGGGTAGCCCTAAGTAGGTCTTGTACCTTACACGACTGGTGTAGAAAATAATGGCGTTGTACTCACTTAAGAATTTTATACATATGAATGTGTGTTTAACTAATGGGTTAAAAATCCCTCTTTTCTATCAAAAAGGCATGCATTCATAATTCAATTAATATTTGTATTCCAAACATACTTCTTTACATTCATTATTAAAGTGTGCCAAGATTTACATTGCATGTATAGGTATACTTAGGATTATTCATATGCATGATATACATGATGAGAAGAAATAAATAAACATGTGTGATGTGATAGTGATTCATCGTAATTAATCTTAAGATGTCTTTCTTATTGAATAAGGTCATTTAGAGTGAACCTAAACTTAGGATTAATTAAAACACATAATAAGTCATTCATTAAAGGAAATTTATTAATTAACTTCCTTTAGAAGTGACTTAAGGTAGGGATGAAAGAGAGTTTCCCACTCTTTCTTCTCTTTATAACACTTAGTTATTAAGTGTAGACCATATGAAACAAAAGAAAATGTTAAGTAAAATTTACAAATCAATTAAATCACTTAAAGAGAAATCAACCCTTTATAAATTAAATCCCTCACACTTAGCAATTTACAACTCTAAAGCCTAGTTAGGATATACCACACAAGCTTTAATGCACACACATTAGACTAAGTCACCAATTCTAGCTTTATGTTGGGTATGGTTTGATGTATGCTTGTTTTATGATATTATTTTAGATGATGTTAGGTATGTAATAGTGATGTTAAATGACATTAGCCTAATCATCTTTTTTGCAGGGGGTTGTGTTTAAGGGTCCATCATAATAAAAATATAAATTCTTTTACTGTGCAGGTTGCTTACTCCCTAAGCATAACCCAAGTTAGGACATGTGAGCTTGGTTACCCATGCCTGGGGTGCTAAGCCCAAACTTTTCACATAACTGCTTGGGTTGTATGGTGTGTTTAACTAATATTTATTTTCTAGTGTAGTTAGATTTACTTTCCTTATTTTAATGTAATTTTGCATTAGGATTAGGATGAGTGTTATGTGGGGATTAGATGAGCATTGGTTATAAGACCAAGTCTTATGTACCATGTGATGCCTTTGGAGCAAGCACATTCAAATCAAGCCAAAAGGAAGAAAGAAATGGAGCAAATCAAATGAAGAAATGAAAGATGAAGAGATGAAGAAATGAAGAATAAAGAATGAAGACCCCCATAACATTCATCATTTGTAATTATAATTATTTTCTTATAATCCGGGTTCTATAAGGGTAGAGCTCAGCTATCCACATTTCTTTTCAAGTTGTATGACAACACCCGATCATATCGGCCTTTTATTCTTTTATGATAGCTTTATAAAATAGTTTAATGATTTGTTTAGCTTATGCATTAAAAAAAGCATGCCTTTTCATAGTTTGTTTATGATTGGTGATTATTGTATGGCATGGATGCGATTAGACTCTTAGGATAAAAATAAATTTTCTATCCCATTAACAACTCATAACTAAACTTTTAAAATAACTCATAATCTTACATAAAAGCCTAAGTATTAAAGCAAGATAAAAATATTTAGCAACCACTTAGTTGGATATTGTATGTTTAATATCATGCATAACCATCTTATTTCACTCTTGTTAAGAGAGGGCTTCCATCTTTGCCAGATAGAATGGGCTTAACCTTTAAGAGCTTATGATGGAAGAACACCTCTTTCCCTTCTGATTTGGCCCATAACTAATTTTTCATGCATTTTGGCATACAAAATCCCATAGCTTGTGTCAAAATAAAGAGTCCCAAATTAAATAAAATTTGACAAAAAATTGCATTAGTCATTATTCATACCCCTCATGCTCTAGTCTCTTACGGAGTGGGTTTAAGGACTTAGTTTCTTTTCTAAATAATAACAAACTAACCATCTTGCAAAAAATATAAAACTTGACCACATGATTTTAAATCGTAGGAGTTAGCGCCACCTGTGGTGATAATAAGTCGTGTGGTTTACTCTCTTGTGGAGGTAAACCATATACCCACTTTTTTCTTTGATTTAGGTCATGCTTTGGCCCTCACCAAAGCTCCCTAGATTTAGGATCTGAGGTTGTTGTTTCCCTTTGTAGGCTACAAGCATAAATTCTCACCTCTTAGATATTTCCACAATCTTGTGTTATGGAATTGTAAGCCTTAGATTTCTCATAAAATTTTAACTCAAATAAATAAATCTCCTAAATTTCAAACATATAAAGCCCAACCATAGGATAGATTGGAGTGCTCCCTAAGCTTCCTAGTATCATGAGTATTCCCTACTTATCTCCTTGTTGCTAATAACTCTCTCTTTTTGATCCATCCCACTTGATTTTCCAAAATACAACCAATCCTTTGATAGTCCTATCTTTGAATTCTTTGGGAATAAAAATCACCTACTTTAATCGAGAATATTCTTAAGGAATTCACTCTCCTTAAGATGTAATTAACTATGGAGGCTTGCCTCCATAGGGAACTTAATGAACCCGGTTTAAATAAACCCTACTTTATTTTTCATGTAAAGTAGGGGAAAAAATCTCTGGTATATTCGAAGACCCATCATGCCTGAAGAGCCCTTACTAGGTGATTAGGTCCATTATAGGGTAGTGACTTCTATCTCTCGAGATAGTACACTATTTCTTGATATCATACCCGATCACATCAAAAAGTACATCCTTAGATCTACGTGGTGTCCCCTCACATATACACACACAAATGAATGCAATGCAAAAATAAACACCATAGATTTTTCTGGTGACTCTGCTGGAGATGGTTCCTCTTTCCATCTCTAGTAGATGATTGTTATCTCCAAGAATTGATAGTGGACTTGCATTTTATGTGAGTCTGAGATTATCTTTTCTACAGTTGGCACTTAGCTTATTTCATTCTTAAGCAAAGTTAGCCAACATCCTCTAGGTTTTAGGACCTCACTCCGTGTGGTCTTGAAACTCCTATTGGGCTTCCCAATGGGTAAAAAACAAAATTTATCAATGAAAGGAAAGATAATAAAAATCTAGAACCTCCTTACCACTAGCTTGGTGAGGTAAGGTTCATCATAAAAATTAAAAAAAAAAAATTCTTTCATGACACTTTCCAAAATCACTCTTTCAAAATTCACATAACAAATAATTTTGCAAAAAATTTTCAAAAAGTATGGATTCATATAACTAACCTTCATCTAACAATCCCCATGATTGATACATGAAGGTTCTTTTCAAAATCATATTTTCTAAAAGCACATTTTTGAAAATGGTCATACTCATTCAACATGTTTAAAGCTGTTGAATAAGGAGTCTACTTTCAAATAAAACCACAACATGAGATTGAAACTCCACTTAATATATATTCCATATATGTTGAAGTTAAGGTTTCTCTCTCAATCATACATGAAAGAAGACATATCATTAAACTCTACTTAACATGCCTGAAATTGTTAAATAGATTTCCTTTCTTTCAAAAATAAATATAAAATTGACTTTCACTTAACATACTCAATTTGTCAAGTGAGAGTTTTATTTCCAAAACATAAGTTTGACTTTCACTTAACACACTCAATTTGTTAAGTGAGAATCTCATTTTCAAAATACAAAATTTTACTTAACATATTCCATTTGTTAACATATTCAATTTGTTAAGTGAGGGTCTCATTTCAATATATAAATTTGACCTCCACTTAACATATTCAATTTGTTAAGTGAGGGTCTCATTTCAACATATAATTTGACCTCCACTTAACATATTCAATTTGTTAAGTGAGGGTCTCATTTCAAAACATAAATTTGACCTTCACTTAACATATTCAATTTGTTAAGTGAGAGTCCCATTTTCAAAAGAAAATCAAAACACAAATCCATCACATTTGGGATTTCACTTAACATACCAAATTTGTTAAATGAGAGTCCCATTTTCAAAAGAAAATCAAAACACAAATCCATCACATTTGGGCTTTCATTTAACATATTCAATTTTTTAAGTGAGAGTCCCATTTTCAAAAGAAAATCAAAAAAAACCAAATTTATTAAATGAAAGTCCCATTTTCAAATATAAATCAAACACATGTGGCCTCTACTTAACATACCAAATTTGTTAAGGAAGAAGCCTCATCTTCAAAATCAACATTTTCACATATCACAAGCAAAGACACCCTACAAAAATTTCTAAACACACAATCACAACCTCTTCTTAGCATGCTCAAATTTGTTAAGTAGAGGTCCTTTCAAATTACCAAAAATTTTCAAACAAGATACACAAAATGCAAACATTTCCATGAAAGAAGATCTCTCCTCAAAATTTTGAACCCCACCCAACCTACCTAAATTAGTTGAGTATGGGTTCTAAAACCAAAGTCAAATGGCAAAAGACTCTCCTCTATTTTCAAAATCTCTCCACTGAACCCAACTTAATATATCAGAATTATTTAGTGTGGGTTCAGGATTTCAAATCTATATAATTATTCTGTGATGAATATTAAAGTAGAGATCTCACTCAGATTACATTTCAACACTTGTAGAGATACAGCTCAGATCAATTAGTACAGTCTTTATAGTTAGCATACATGGCCTCGCAGAAGTTTGTTTTCACTTTCCCCTCCGGGATGGACTTGGCCTTGGACTGGGCCAGCCTTCTCGAAACTGACTCTACCCATCTAGTCTTCTTCAATCACGAATTTGTGGGGGCTCATGTTACTTGTGAGGGGCAACCCTCACTATCATCAGCAGGGATGAGGTGGCTGGGTAGAGGCTAATCATCCGTATTGACATGCCCTCTGATTCTGAGTATCCTCCACTGAAGAGGAAAGCTACAGTCATCCCGGCACCCCATCTTGAGATAGTTTCAGCATCTATCCATCTAATTGTCCATACCGTTACTCTAGCAAGAGTTACTACCTCCTCTTTGGCCCCAAAGGGGAAGGCTATCTTAGCTTTTAAGATAGCCTCCTCCACTTATGAGGTAGGTACTAGCTCCTGCTCTACCTTGTTCACTCGTACTCGACACTAAAATAAAAATCACAAGATTAAGCATGAACACGAGCGAATAGCCAGAGAGCTTGAGGCTGCATCTCACATAGCCAAGGAGGTTCTCCTCGTGAGGTCTCTCCACTTCCAACTAGCACTAAGTTTCACCCCCTCTCAGCATCAGACGGAGAGGAAGATTACAAGAGGATTGTTGCTTCTTCTCCACCAGTAGTATACTATGAGACACCAGGTAGGGAGCATAGGAGGCCCTATGCTAGACTTAGGACCGTCTTATGCCAGGTTGGCAGAGCATGTGGACGCTCAGAGTCTGGTACCTTATTTGATCTATGATCACTGATCCCTAGGACTATTAGGGGTCAAATCCATAGGGAGAGAGCCGTGGAGGCTCAAGCATCTACTCATGTAGATAGGAGAGAGTGGCAGTGGTACGCCAAATGATCAACATCTTCCACTTTGATAGATTTTCCTGATCATCCCCCTGTCAAAACCAATCATTCTGACAGGATTATTCTTACCAGTGCTATCCTCCATAGGCAGAGATCTCCCATCGAGGGACAGTTGGTGTTGCCTTCACACCGCTCCACTCATCCTCCACCCTCACTTGTGCAGTTCCTAGCATCCACCACTCCCGCTAAGATCTAAAAGTTCCCATCCAGAGAAAGACTAGCCACTTTGGTGATCTGGCTATGGCCAAAGGATCCCGCTCCCTCCATTCCACCTATTGAGGTGAGATCGAGCTCCCCAGCTCTACCCTCTACCTCAACTATGGTTCGGCAGGAGTGGTGACCCCGCAGTGTTGTGTTCACACCACCACCATAACCACCATTAGAGCCAGTGGCAGCTGTAGAGAGTAAAGGTGACAGTGTTATAATTCCCATGGTAGTAAATCTCCCTAGGGACACCACTCCACCGACGAGCAATCATGAACACATTTTTTCCAGTGAGCATGACTTTCTCAGGGCTAGCACTCCATTGATAGGCAATGTTAGATGCATTTCAGACAGTGACCACAATCCCTCCAACAGTCATGCCCGAGTAATTATGCCAGGACATTTAGATCATTCTTTAGATGAGATCATGGTCGATTACTTTATCAAGAAGAAGGAATTCTTAGGTAATGACCGCACGGATTTTAGGGATGAGTGGGTAGCATTTGATCCTGATGAAGATGACCTTCTTGAAGATTCGGTTGAAGTTCATATGGTCGATACTAGGAGCTCCTTTCAGAGAGATTAGCATAGTTAGGAAGTTGTCGTGGTTGAGGAAGATGATGTCATTCATTCAACCCTACACCTCCGTCAGCAGCTCAAACAAAAGGATGATCAGATCAATCGAATGGAGAAGAAGATGTAAGACTTGTTAGCAGCCCTCCATGCACTTCATAATCAAACTTCAGTCCCACATCATATATTGATAGAGGTATATCATCCTGAGTTAGCACATATTCTAGATTAGCCCAAGAGTACTTCTCCAATAGATCAGGATAGTGGTAGCTTGCATAGGAAGGTGGTGGATAGTACCTCCATGCAAGAAAAGGATATCAAACAGTTGATGGAACACTAAGTGAAGGATGCAATGGCGCAAGCCCGAGGTGGCTCATCTGTTCCAAAAGGTAGATCCTACCTAGAGAAATTTGATGTTGTCCAATATTCCAAGGGTTTTGTGCCTCCTTCCTTTAAAATCTTTGATGGCAATGGGAACCCCGGCAAAGACATAGACACTGGGCCGGATGTTGCAATGTGGCAGATGCATCTTATTGCCTCTTCAGTAGCTTGACAGGCATCGCATTTGATTAGTATGCTGAACTACTCAATGGTTTAGTGAAGACATTTATTGAGTTGGAGCAGCTCTTTATTAAGAGATTTGCTGAGCTCAACAAAGGGTAACTGTGAGTGATCTCATTGTAGCACAATAACACCTCAGTGAGTCCCTTATTGATTACATTCTTAGATGTCACAATTTAAGTATGAAATGCAAACCACAGTTGTCTGAACAGTATGCCATTGAAATTCTACTCAAGAATATCCATGGCTCAGTCGCCTTCATGCTTAAAGGTTTTACCATTAAGACATTTGAGAAATTAATCAACAAGGAGGCTAGTCTATAAGGAGAGGTCAAACAGTTACCTTTCCAAGATCAGTCAGCCAAGCCAAGACCACAGAAGGCATTTAAGAAGAAGCCAAGGGTAGTTACAATAGTTAATAAGGGGAAACAGCAAGCTAGGGTTCAGTTAGATAGGCCTCGAGCTCAGCAGTCTCCTTTACCACCTTCTTTGCTACCACCTCGGCCATCATGCCGATCAACTTAGTTTCCACAGTAGCTTCCACCACCGCCTCCTCAGCAGTATCCCTATCAACATCACCAGCAGCCGCATAATTACCCGCCACCAGGTAACTATCATTTACCTACTCTTATTGACAAATTGAATAAACCTTATTCATTCAGGAGGGAGGTAGTCAGGAAGATCTTTAAGAACCTCTTAAAGAAGCTTAATTTCCAGTCGCTAGAACTTAGGAGGTCGGAGGAAGTGGGCAAGAGTCACGATCCAAACTATTGCCCCTACCACCACATGCTAGGACATGTTTTAGAAGACTGCTTTACCTTTAAGGACTAGTTTGAGCATAGCTACAAGTTGGGTGCCATTGTCATCCCTAAGAAATATCTACTAGAACAACCCTCTAGTTATGTTAAGATAATCCTTGGGGATACATGTGATCTTCTTAAGATAGAGGAAGGTTGGGATATCTCCTTATCCCGAACCTCCAAGAAAATCATCTCTAAGATTAGAAAATTACCTTTGCAAGTGCCTGATGCAGCTCAAACCTCCAACTCCAAGGAAGGTTTGCTAGTTCCTAAAGACAACTCAAAGAGACCAAAGAAGAGCACACTCACTTCCTAGGATAGCACAATGGCGCAACCACCATCCAAGTCCAGCACTCCATCCACTATTGTAGCTACTACTTCTTCCTCCACTAGCTCCTCTTCTGCCAGCAAGAGCATTATATCAGCCGACAAGGGCACTAAAACCCTTATCCTGCTTACTTTATATTAAATTTCTATCATGTATCTCCATCTAAGAAGAAATCAATGAAGAAAGATTTCACTTACATCTTGTCCACTTTTGATACTCTAGATTTTATTCCTCTAGAAAACTCTCCAAGTCTACAAAATAATGATAATAACTCTAGTTCCAATCATTCCTCTTCTGATTTAGAAATGGATTTCCCAGTCTTAAATCATTTGGGTTCACCCATTGAGATTGATTTGAAGTCTTCTAACTCCAATGATCTTATAGGAGAAGCTGTAGGTGAACCTGATGAGCAAGTAGAACTTTCCACTAAGCCATCTCAAAGTCACCAAGTCAACCTCGGTAAAAAGTTCTACCTCTGTGGTAGCACCTGATAAGGTAAACAAGTCATTATTTCTAGTGATCAAGAAGCCCCTCCACATGATGCTCCACCTATGGATATGCTTATGGAGGACCAGCCCAGAGTTGACTACAATGTCCTCGCTCACCTAAGAAAGTTGCCAGCTAAACTAAGAATATATGATGCTCTTATCTTATCCAAAGAGATGAGGGAGTCATTGATCAAATCCTTTCTTGATCCTGAAATATGTTTAGCTCAGCTGACCACTATTGGAGAGGAGACATGTTATTCAAGAGAAGACCGTGGAGTTACATTCACCGATGAAGACCTTCTATTGGGGACAACCGAACACAACCATCCCCTCTACATTATAATGGACATAGACAGATTCAGACTCGCCAGGGTGTTAGTTGATCTAGGTTCATCAGTGAACATTATGAGTCTAAAGACTCTTTCCTACTTAAGGAATGATATTTTTGAACTCTGATGAGATCAGATGATGTTGAGAGGATTCAATGAAAAAGGAAAGAGGGCTTTAAGCTCTATAGTGTTGCCATTAGAGATAGATAACTGGAAGCCAGAAGCCAAATTCTACATAATCGATTTAGATACATCTTTCACTGCTTTGCTCGACAGGCCTTGAGAAACAACACGGTTCCATCCTTTTACATCACTGCATCAAATTTTGAAGAGGCAGAATCGAGTATTATGTCAAAGAAAACTTGAAGCCATTTTTAGTTAGAGAGGTCGAGATATATGATGATGTAGTTTACTATCTTCCTCTGAATCAAAAAGTCTATTCTCACAAACTTGGTGAATGTTCAAAAATAAAAAAAAACAAACAAAAGAAAAAGAAGAAAAAGAAAAAGAAAAAGAAAAGAAAAAAGGAAAAGAAAATGAAAATGCAAGTGAGCGAGAATCAAACATTGAGGAAGAAGTAGAGCCTGAAATTGGATTACGCCCATAGTTCATTCCCCCATACAAACACATGGGTATGATGACTTGACCCCCACCAAGTAGAGGCAAAGGCAGATCTAGAGGCAGTTCCAAAGGTGGAAGACCTCCTCTATATTGGCCACCCAATAGGAGCTATGTTTCGACTCACAAGAATACCCCCTCTATTCACATAGACTTAGTATCTAGTTCAGAGGATGAGTCTCATGTGGTTAGCATGCCAACCAACCCCTCTCAGCAGGTCCCTTTGGAGGTGACATTCAAGCCAGACAGTGATGAAGAGCAGACCTCTAAGCAAAGCATGAATGTATTTGAATCACTATTATATAGAATAATTAGACAACATTTGGGAACCTTAGCTCTAACCTCACTTTCTTCCCAGAAAGTTGAAAGTTTAGTAGTTAAGAAAGCCCCTAAGTCATCCACATATGTCAAGCTAAATAGATTTTTGTTGAGAGCATCATCTTCGAGTCAAGAAGCTGATGTAGAACTCTAGGATGATTCATATAAAGATTTAATACAATTACTTTTTGATTAGTATTCACCTTGTGTTCTTAACTTAGCAAAGAAGGGATTAATTCCACATACTTGGTCTAAACATAGGTTAGATTACTTTGAAAGGTTATGTGACAACAAAAGTAGATATTCTCAATCAAGATCGGGACTAGGATTTAGCACAGTGGGTCCAGTCGATGATGACAACCATTGCCTAGTCATCACCACTCATTTGGGGTCTGATAAGTTATTCTCAAATCATGCTAACTCTTATGAGGAGGTATGTTTAGAAACTTCAGATGACCCAAATGAATTTGAAGTCAAAGAGGCACCATCAGAGTTTAAAGAAGAGATCAGATTAACCATCGATGAACTTAAAGGGATCAACTTAGGAATTGAAGATAATTCACGTCTAACAATCATCAGCTCCTTATTGAATGAAGAAGAAACCAATGACTTAGTTAGGTTATTAGCTGAGTTTAAGGACTGCTTCATATAGAGTTATGAAGAAATGTCCATTTTATCTCATGACATAGCAGTCCATAAACTAACAATAAAACCTAATGCTAACCCTATCAAGCAAGCTCATAGACGCATGCGATTAGACATTGAACAATCATGTTTCTAAAAATTATCGGCGGCTTTTATCGGGAAAATACTTTGCCGGTCATCTAAGAAAAAAATGGCCAAAGATTACTTTAGGGATCAAAATGTATGAAGGATGAATTTCACTTCTATACCAGATTAATGGTGGACATTGCTTATATCATGTATTCTCCTATGGATGGGTCATGGCAAATTAAATTAATAACATGCCATGACTCATTTTCAATGAACTCATCATCAAGTTGAATGTTATGTTGATGATTTAGTAGTCAAGAGCAAAGAAAAGGAATACCATCTCTTTGACTTGAGAGTAGTTTTCAAACGATTAAGATAATTTAACCTCAAAATGAATCCCTTGAACTATGCATTCGGAGTAGCTTCAAAGAAATTTTTTAGGTTTGTTGTCCGACACCGGGGAATAGAGATCAATCCAGAGAAGTTCAAGGCTATCTTAGAAATGCCACCCCTAAAAGTCTAACTCAGCTCAGATCATTCCAAGGGCGACATATCTAAGATGCTTCATATCCAACCTATCGGAAGATGCTACCATTCTCGACTTGTTAAAAAAAGGATGCCAAGTTCAAGTGATGATAAGTGCGATACTTTGAAGACATCAAGCAGTACCTGATGATGCCACCAGTTCTAGCAGCCCTTATCATGGGCAAGCCGTTGATCCTCTACACCACTAAATTAGATGAATCCCTTGGTGCTTTATTGGCTCAAATTAATGATGAAGGGAAAGAAAATGATCTTTACTACTTCAGTTGTCATCTAATTTCTGCTTAGGTAAACTACCAACCAATTGAAAAGCACTACCTAGCTTTAATCTTTGCATCTCAAAATCTATGGCACTATGTGCTTTCTCATAAGGTGAATTTGATCTCCTGAGTCTATCCACTGTAATATCTCATGACACGTCCAACTCTATTTGGACGATTGGTGCATTGGTCCATGATTCTGTCATAGTTCAACATCACATTCGTACCTCTCCATGCGGTGAAAGGATAGGCACTAGCAGATTTCTTAGCAGCACACCCACTTCTTGTTGACTCCCCACTTAGTGATGACCCCCCTATGAATAAATCATGAACTTAGAGGACACTAGCATTCACTATTGGGAGATGTATTTTGATAGTGTGGCTTTCTTTCAAAAATGAGAAGAACCATGATCTACTCTTCCGTGAAAGGAAGGTAATAGTTCTCCTAACTCGACTGATGTGATTAGATTTTCATATCATTTGTCTAATCTATGCACCAATAATGAAGCCAAATATGAGGCTTTGATTGTCGGTTTGGAGTTAGACATTACACTATGTGTCCAGAGTATCAACATCTTCGGGGATTCTCAACTCGTCATCAACTAAATTGCTGGGACCTACAAAGTTCTAAAGCCTAAGCTCCACCATTACCACAAGTGGTACATGGAGTTGTTCGCTCAAATCCCATAGGTTACCATCTATAACATTCCTCGAGGAGAGAACGCAGTAGTAGATGCATTAGCCAAGCTTGCCAAAGAGTTGGCATGTCTAGAAGATAAATCCATTCTAATAAGGGTCCAAAATAGACAAGTCTTATCCCTCGTTAAAGCTGAACTCATCAAGAGATTCTCTCTTAAAGGGGAGGTTGTTATTGCCAAAAAGGATGAGGAGTTAGAATGGAGGCAACCATCATGGATTATTTAAATATAGGCAAACTACCTCAAGAGAAATCACTAGCACATCAGGTGAAATAGAGCCCTTTCCTATGCTCTCGTAGATGGCACCTTGTATCAGCGGGTTTTCGATCATATGTGGTTACGTTGTCTGGAAAAACATAAACCCGTTGGATAGTGATTGAGGTACGTTCAAGTATCTGTGGAGCACATCAATCCAGTCTGAAGATGAAAGCCAAGACCAATAGACTAGGATATTACTGACCTTCAATGATCATATACTGCATGGATGTAGCTAGGAGATACCATCAATGTCAAGTACACGGTGTGGTCCTACATCAACCACCCAACATTCTACATCCTACATTGGCCTTATGGCCATTTGAGTGTTGGGGTACCAACATAGTGGGTTTGATCGATCCTCCTTCTTACTGGTTCATTCTAGCTGCCACCGACTACTTTTCCAAGTGGGCTGAGGCAATCCCACTTAGAGAGGTCACAACTCAGCATGTGCTCCAATTTTTCAGGAACCATATCATACATTGGTTTGGGGTGCCTTGATGAATTATATCTGATAATGGTACTGCATTCAAGAGCACTAAAATCAAAAGTTTTGCCCAGAGATACAACATAGATTGGCGATATTCCACCATCTACTACCTGAGGGCAAACAGTCTAGCAAAAGCATTCAACAAAACTCTCATCCAAATACTGAAGAAGACACTCGATGACAACAAGCGATAGTAGCATGAGTAGTTAGTTGAAGCTTTGTGGGCTTACTGTACCACATACAGAACTCCAACTTAATCTACCCCGTTCTCCTTAGTGTATGGGTTTGAAGCCGTTATACCATTAGAAGTCCAACTCTCATAATTAAGGATAGATATGGGTAGTAAAATCACTATAGAGCATAACACCAAGCTGTGGTTAGAAGAGCTCGATGGTTTGGAGGAGAGACGCCTCCAGGCATGCCAAAACCTCAAGTTATACAAAGCCAAAGTGATTCAAGTTCACAGTAAGTTGGTTTATCTTAGAGCTTTTCAAGTAGGAGAGCTTTTTTTAGTTCTAAGGAGACCAATTGTTGGCCGTCGAAAGATGGGAGGGAAGTTTGAACCCACTTGGGAAGGCCCTTTTGCCATAGAGAAGGCCTACCAAGGAGGATCTTATTAACTTATAAATTGTAAAGGAGAGCGCCCGGTGCTTCCAATCAATATGCTCTACTTAAAGAAATACTATCCATAGATCTTCTTTGAAAATAATCATCAATAAACTTCTTTTCATATCAAATTTCATCTCTTATGTGTTAGAAATATCTTTCGCTTTCGAATTCGCCATGATGTGTTTATGATAGGTGTAAGAGAACTTGACCAGCATTCTATCCCTCCACGACACAAACATAAACAACAAACGATCCTCCAGTGCTAATAGTTAGGTGTAAGAGAACCCAAGAGGCATCCTATCTCAGCTAGTACAACTAAGTTAGGTGTAAGAGAACCCAAGTAGCATCCTTTCTTGGTGGAGTCATAAATGCCCCTACTGCACCATTTCATCCATTCTTCTATGTGTTTAGGGTAGGTGTAAGAGAACCTAAGTGGCATCTTATTCCCTCTTTCACAACACAAATGAACACATATCTTTTCTCTTGAGCTATTTTGATATGGGAGCAATCCCCCGTGGCACTTACTCATTAGCTGCTCTAGGTCAGGCCGATATGTTATCTTATTAGTGTGTCACCCCAGTGGTCAGTTATTTAGTGGATGTGAGTCCCCGCGCTTTCTTCCTGACTTGACTATTGCAAACCAACGAGTGTCTTGTCAGTTTGGTAGGCCTTACTATGCAGCCGGTAAGTTACCCCTTGTTGAATTCATTTAAGAAGATGTAAATCTACACGCTTTCTTGTTGAACTAGCCATCATTTATTGACTAGGGCGAGTATATTTGAGGCTTAGGATAAGTCCTCCAGTGGCTCCTTTCCTTTAGACTACTTCAAGCTTGGGTTTAGTCCTTACACAGGACTTCTCATTTAGTAGTCATCCTAGGTCGGATAGCCCCTGTCAAACCAAAGACAGACTATCCCAGTGATCAGTTCCACTTTAGGAAGATGTAAGCCTACACGCCTTCTTTCCATACTGATTATGTCAAACTGACGGGCACCTTAGGTTGGTTGGTTATTTCCATGCTAACGGTGAGCCACTCGGTGGATACACCACTCTTGGTAGATGTGAGTCCCCACGCTTTCTCCTTGACTTGGCCACTGAATACCTACAGGCTTTCTTTTACAAGGTTTTGGATAATGTCCCTAGGGCACCTCCCCTATGGGCACTCTATTTGGATCACATCCTTAGCGACCCTATTCAGACACTACATGGGTTACTTTTAGATTGGACAGTCCCCTTTCTAGCCACCCGTGGTTGGAGAATTTGTTGGATATGAGATTCTCCCTTGGTCCAAGAAGTAAGTGAGACTAGAGTGATATAAGCTCCTTCTCAATGTGGTCCCTCGCAAACCAACAGGGTCCATGATAACATCAAATAAACAAAATATATCTTTGCTTCTGTATTAGGAATTCAAGTCCCTAGTGTCCCCTTGCCCAACCAGGCATCCTATCTTTAAGGCAGAATCAGCAAAACTCCCTATAAGAATTGCCTGACCACTTTGAGTTGAGATAAGTCCCTGGGTCAAAATTCTCTCAATAGTCACCCTTAGGTCGGGTTTCAACTTGTTGTGCCACCAACAAGTCACCCCATCGGTCATTTTTGCTCTGGAAGATATAAGACTATTATGCATTCTTTCCAGCATGACCGTCATAAATCTATGGGCAGCCTCAGGTCGAGTTCAATTTATTATGCTATCAACCGATCACCCCAATGGTTCCTTGTGTAGGAGGATGTGTGTCCTCACGCTTTCTTCCTAACTTGACCATTACACACCGAAAGGCACCCCTTTGGTTGGTTAGCTCTACCCCACAGTCGATAGACTATCCCTTTAGATTTATAAATCTAAGACAGGTCTAGGCTGATATTAGCCCCTTCTTAGTGGATCCATTGCACACTGATAGGGTCCATCCAAAATTGAATTAATTCTGACTATTCTTGAGTCAATGTGAGTCCATAGCGGCATTCGCTCAAATAGTCTCCTTAAGTCAGGTTTGATTTGTTTTTCTATCAACCGATCACCCAATGGTTCCTTGCTTGGGAAGTTATGAGTCCCCTCATTTTCTTCATAACTTGACCATTGCACACCGAAATGCACCCCTAAGGTTGGATAGTCCTACCTGATGGCTGGTAGACTATCCCATTGGATTTGTAAATCTAAGATAAGTTTAGGCTGATATTAAATCCTTCTTAGTGGCTCCATCGCACACCGACAGGGTTTATCTCATCAAATTAATCATCTTCCCTCTAGTGGAGTCCAAATTAAACCTATCTTATCCCCATCAGATCCAAGCTCACATCTCCAGAAGATGTACCCTCAAAATCAAATCATATCCTCTCCCCAGTGGAGCACCAAATCATAAATCAAATAATCAAATCAAATTTCTCCCCAATAAGATGTAAATTAAATCAAACCTCTATCCCTAGTGGATAACTTGAACTTGCTTCCCTAGTGGAAGGTTCATGCACTCATCCACTAGGGACACTAAGAGATCAGATTATCCACTAGGGAAGCATGTATTAAGGCAAAGGAACTCTTAATTCCCTAGTGGATAATTTGCTTATAGAAACTAAGAGTTTCTTAGTCTTAAGACACTTCTAGTGATTAAGTTAAAACTTAACCTAACCCTATAGACTTAGAAGAGTTAACCATACGAATAGGTTATGTCTTAGAGATTTAGGAGGACTTGTCTACCTTATGGCATAAACCCAATCCTTGCTTCCTTCTTTCAAACCAAATCCAAATTCAAATCCAAACCCCAAAATCAAATCCAATAATCAAATGATTGAAACCCATGACTGAATTCAAATCCCAAAATCTTTCTTAAGCCTTTTGATTTCATCTTGTGGACTTAGCCTTAACCAAATCCAAATCACTCCAAACTCAAATGATTTTTGTAAAACCCATTTATATCATCATTTATATTCACAAACATAAATGAAGTATAAATTCAAATTGCCAAAATAAAACCCAAAATCAAACAAAAATCTAATTTATATCCTTTCAAGCCAAATCCTTGAACCTGGTCAAATCTTATCCAAACTAAATCAAAACCCATGGATTTCTTCATGATTCAATCATTGACCCAAATATAAACACAAACTTCAATTATCAATTTAAACCCAAGCTAACCCAAATCAAGCCTAGGATAGCACTTTTTTACCTAAAATTGTCATATGAACTGAAACCCAATTAACTCTAAACCACTTGCAATTGGATTTATATTTCAATCCTAGGCTCATGTGTGAGTTAAACTAAACTTGAATCAAGCCATGATAAAGCCACTTAACCTATTTAGGCTCACTTGACCCAAAGTGGCCTAAAGGACCTTTTTGAGCCAAGTTTTAATCCAACTCAAATTGGATTAAACTAAGCCCATCTAAATATTATAACATGATCAACAATCATCTTAGGTTAATAAATTGTCTTAAATTGGGTCAAACCATGTAAACCTAACCTGTTGACCAAGTTAACACTTAACCCAAATGAAACCCAAACTAGGCAAAATTCACCATAGGCCAAATTTATTGAAACTATTGACTCAAACACATTCATAATCAATGATTGAACATAACCAAACCTTCATTTGAGCCAAACCAAGCCTAATTGGCCATTTGACCCAAGTTGATGGAAATTGACCTAAAGAGCCAAGATAGGTCAAATCATAATCCAACCCAAATTGATTGCAACCAATGGTTCAAGTTCATTCCAAATCACTTCTTGAACTTGACCAAAGCCATGATCAGCTCAAGTTGACTAATTAGTCAACTTGACCCAACTTAGCCCAATTTTACCTAAAGGGTCAAATTACCCAAAATCTAAATTGAATCCAAATTAAACAAAACCAAAGCCTACAATCATTTTCAATTAACCAATTGATGACTCGATACCTAACCCAACCCAACTTGGTCAAATTAGTCAAATTAGTCAACTTGACCCTTTTGACCTATATGGATCCAAATGAACCATAATCAAATCCAAAGAAAATTGAACCAAGCCAATGACACAATATACTCCAATTGGTCATATGAACTTGACCCAACCCTTAGTTTGACCTAAGTTGACCAATTAGTCAACTTGACCCAACCTAACCCATTTTGCCTTAAATGGGTCAAATCAAGCCAAATCAAATCAAATAAATTTGAAACCACTTTAAATTTGGGCTAACCCAAATTTAACCCATTTCAAATCTGCCAAATCAAACTCATAACCAAATGACCATTTTGCCCTTGGGTTTAGGGCATCCTATGAGATAAAACACATGCACATGGTGTCATTTTCTCCTCGTGGCCACTTGGCACCCAATCATAGGTAGGCACCTAACAACTGGTTGATCATGATCCATGGGGAGGTAAAAGCACCTCCACATCCTCATTGGAGCTTGCCAAACTGCCAAGGACAAGCACCTCCTCCTTTGGCAGCCACTCTCACGCCATCCTCTCAAGGGAAGCCAACATAGATGATTCCCTGCCAAAACTGAGCTCCCATGGTGACCCCTTGGTCAAAAAATCCAAATCAGCCATGGCCATCTGATCCAAGGAATAAGGGGGTATATGCCCTCACCCCCTCATTCTCACTCAAACTAAGACTCTCAACTTCGATTGAATCCTATCAGCCAGAGTGAGGTATCCCAGAGCCATTTCCAAGCTTCTCCGAGTTCCCCAAAATCTCCATTTTTGGTTTTGTGTGAAACTAAAACAAGGGAGCAAACTAGTGAATCCCATTTCTCCATTGCGAAACCAAAGTGCAATTAACTTTGCAAACAACTTCCTTAGAGTAAGTTGACCAAGACGAATCCTTTCCCAAGCTTCCCGACGGCCGGAGGGTGGAGTTTGATCAAGCCTGATCACCTTCATATAACACCTTGGTCTCCCGAGCAACCACACCAAATCAAAGCTCATGTGGCTCAACAGGTTTTCATTTCTACCAAACGAAGCTTCCTTAATCATTGGAACTGCCGGTCATAAGCTTCGATGAGGTATGCCAATGAAACTGATCCTTAAATGAAATTGGTTTGGTATTTTATGAAATGAATTTTCATGGAGTGTTTTCAACCGTTGGATTTGTTTCTCTAGCTTCCCCGAAGGTGTGGGATCATTTTTATCTCCATCTGAACTCGGGTGAGCCCGGATCAAGCGACATTGATTGACGGTAGCCATCCTTCATGCTCAGGAGGAGATAGATCATGGACCATCTATCCTGTGTGATCGGGATGAACGGTCCTAATCAAATCATGCTTAGCCCCCTCTGTTTAATCCCTTAAAACTGCGAGTAAAATCATGGTCGTGTGATCTTAGATCGGATGGTCCACAGAGATGCTGCGTGTGCTACCATCTGAGTCAGCACTCGGATGTGAAAACTTAAATAGTGAATCTCATCGCGCCACATGGAAAGCATTCCGCGTCTGCCGCCACATGGCCCGACGAGATTAAGGCTTTAAATAGGGTTAATTAATTTATTTTTAATCCTGAAACTTCCTAAATTCATAACTAATTATAGAAAAATATAAAAAATACAACTCAAATTCATTTTAAAGATATTTTAGAGTAGAATTTGGGAAAATTATTATTAATTGATTTTGAACAGTGAATTTGGCTTAATTAAAGTTTAATTAAAATTGTAATAAGCAAAATTACTCCTTAATTAACCAATCAATTAATCTCAAACTTTATGTGTATATTTAGGGGGATGACTTCTGCCTCCCCTATTTTTTGGGATTTTATTGGTTGCTTAATTAGAGGAATCAATAGATTAAGCCTTAATTACC
Organism: Cymbidium sinense; assembly: GCA_021442155.1. NCBI lineage: Eukaryota > Viridiplantae > Streptophyta > Magnoliopsida > Asparagales > Orchidaceae > Cymbidium > Cymbidium sinense. The sequence continues at coordinate 134,731,280 of CM038224.1, forward strand.
TTCTTTATATGATTAGTGATAATTAAGCAAATGAACAGTAAATTAATCAATCAATCAAGCTTGTTAACCTCTGTTAATGATGATGAAGTCTAGGGAAATGGATTAAGACTCCCTCTTCCAATCTTTTTCTTAAACCTTCTCTAATCCCTTAAGTAATTAATTAATTAACATCCATTAATTAATTAATTAACAAAATTAATCAAAACCCAAATCATACCTGAATCTTAATCAATTAATTGAAAGGATTTATGGATTGAGACTTAGACTCTCTTCTTTGTCACTTTCTCTAAGCCCATCTCACTTGAGTTGGTTAAGATTAATTCAAATTTAATTAACTAATTAATGAACTTAATTAATCCAATTGAACCTAATTTCTCTAATCTAATCTTGGTTAGCTCTTTAGGTGTTCAATAACCCAAAGGGGGAGACAATGAAATTATGGTTAGCTCACATGTGTGAGAAAACCATAAAAGTAGTTAAGTGAGATTCCTTAAACCTAAATAACTATTAATCAAGAGCTAATTACATTAGGCCCCTTTCATTTCTTAGGAGTATTGCAAATTTACTTTCCATGTGGTTGCATATCATATTGGCTCATTATTAATTAGTTAATTAACTTAAGGCGATGTAGGTAAGGGTTAATTAATTCACTTAATTCATATCCTAACCTAATTAAATCATAAACTCAACTTAAATACTTCTTCATGAAACCAAATTAACTTATACATAGGAATGGTGGTTAGGACCAGAAAACTTCTTTCACTTCCCTTAACTTATATATAGGAATGGGGATTAGGACCAGCTAACTTTTTTCACTTCCCATAACTCAAATCAAACTCAAAATGAAATGACATTAAAGAAACTTTGATTTATTCTAAATGACTTTATTTAGTATGATTGTCCTTAGGACTTAATTGGGTTTAAATGAAATCACATGCTTAGGTTATTTTATTTCTTTTCACTCATGTTAAACGTTGCTTGCCATATGTAATCATGCATTCATTTCTTTTAAAATTAATTAAATAAAATGGTTTCTTTTATGTCAAATTGCATGTTGATTTAAATTAAATAGATGTGGCTATTATCACTACTAAATCAAATGTTATTGTCAAAAGCCTATAAATCAATTATTATAAATGAAGTGAAGTCAATACCTATAAGCTTGCATGTATTGATAATATAAGATACGTAACATGAAGTCCTCCTCCCTTATCTTACGGTGTGGTCCTACATCAGCCACCTAACATTCTACATCATAAATTGGCCTCATGGCCATTTGAGTGTTGGGGTAACAACATAGTGGGTCTGATCAATCCTCTTTCTTCCACCGACTACTTTTCCAAGTGGGCTGAGGCAATCCCACTTAGAGAGGTCACAGCTCAGCATGTGCTCCAGTTTTTTAGGAACCATATCATACATAGGTTGGGGGTGCTTCGATAAATTATATCCGATAATTGTACTACATTCAAGAGAACTAAAATCAATAGCTTTGCCCAGAGACACAATATAGATTGGCGATATTCCACCATCTACTACCCGAGGGAAAATGATCTAGCAAAAGCATTCAACAAAACTCTCATCCAAATACTGAAGAAGACACTCGATGACAATAAGTGACAGTGACATTAGTAGTTAGTTGAAGCTTTGTGGGATTACTGTACCACATACATAACTCCAACTCAATCTACCTCGTTCTCCTTACTGTATGGGTTTGAAGTCGTTCTACCATTAGAAGTACAACTACCATCATTAAGGATAGATGTGGGAAGTAAAATCATTATAAAGCAGAACACAAGCTGTGGTTAGAAGAGCTCGATGGTTTGGAGGACAGACACCTTCGGGCATGCCAGAATCTTGAGTTGTACAAAGCCAACATGATTCAAGCTCACAATAAGTTGGTATGTCCTAGAGCTTTTCAAGTAGGAGAGCTTTTTTTAGTTCTATGGAGACCAATTGTTGCCCATTGAAAGATGGGAGGGAAGTTTGAACCCACTTGGGAATGCCCTTTTTTCATAGAGAAGGCCTACCAAGAAGGATCTTATCAACTTATAAATTGTAAAGGAGAGCGCCCGATGCTTCCAATCAACATGCTCTACTTAAAGAAATACTATCCATAGATCTTGTTTGAAAATAATCATCAATAAACTTCTTTTCATATCGAATTTCATCTCTTATGTGTTAGAAATATCTTTTGCTTACGAATCCGCCATAACGTGTTCATGATAGGTGTAAGAGAATTTGAGCGGCATTCTATCCCTCCACGACATAAACACTACAAATAATCCTCCAGTGCTAAGAGGTTAGGTGTAAGAGAACCCAAGAGGCATCCTATCTTGACTAGTACAATTAAGCTAGGTGTAAGAGAACCCAAGCATCATCCTTTCTTGGTGGAGTCACAATTGCCCCTAATGCGCCATTTCATCCATTCTTCTATGCATTTAGGGTAGGTGTAAGAGAACCTGAGTGGCATCCTATTACCTCTTTCATAACACAAATGAACACATATCTTTTCTCTCGAGCTATTGTGATATGAGAGTAAGCCCCCGTGTCACTTACTCATTTGTTGCTCTAGGTTGGGCCGATATGTTATCTTATTAGTGTGTCACCCCAGTGGTCACTTATCTGGCGGATGTGAGTTCCCTTGCTTTCTTCTTGACTTGACCATTGCAAACCAACGAGTGCCTTGTCAGTTTGGTAGGCCTTACTGCGCAGCCGGTAAGCTACCCCATGTTGACTTCGTTTAAGAAGTTGTAAGCCTACACGCTTTCTTCTTGAACTAGCCATCATGTATTGACTAGGTCGAGTATATTTGTGGCTTAGGATAAGTCCTCCAATGGCTCTTTTCCTCGAACTAGCGACCCTATTTAGACACTACTCGAGTTACTTTTAGATTGGACAGTCCCCCTTTCCTAATAGCCACTCCCGTGGTTGGAGTATTAGTTCAGCGGATACGCAAAATCTCCCTTGGTCCAGTAAGTCTGAGATAAGACTAGGCTGATATAAGCTCCTTCTTAATGTGGTCCCTCGCAAACCAACAAGGTCCATGATAACGTCAAACAAGCAAAATATATCTTTGCTTATGTATTAGGAATTCAAGTCTCCTAGTGGCCCCTTTCCCAACCAGGCATCCTATCTTTAAGGCTGCATCAGCAAAACTCCTTATAATAATTGCCTGACTACTTTGAGTTGAGATAAGTCCACAGGTAGACATTCTCTCAATAGTCACCCTTAGGTCGGGTTTCAACTTGTTGTGCCACCAACAAGTCACCCCAGTGGTCGTCTTTGCTCTGAAATATATAAGTCTATTACACATTCTTTCTAGCTTGACTGTCGTAAATCGATGGACAGCCTTAGGTCGAGTTTGAGTTGTGCTATCAACCGATCACCCCAGTGGTTCCTTGTGTAGGAGGATGTGAATCCTCACGCTTTCTTCCTAACTTGACCATTGCACACCGAATGTCACCCCTTTGGTTGGTTAGCTCTACTCCACGGCCAGTAGACTATCCCTTTGGATTTGTAATCTAAGACAGGTCCAGGCTAATATTAGCCCCTTCTTAGTGGATCCATTGCACACCAATAGGGTCCATCCCAAATTGAATTAATTCTAACTATTCTTGAGTCGACGTGATCCATATCAACATTCACTCAAATAGTCATCTTAAGTCAAGTTTGATTTGTTGTGCTATCAACCAATCACCCAGTGGTTCCTTGCTTGGAAAGTTGTGAGTCCCCTCACTTTCTTCCTAAGTTGACCATTGCACACCGAAAGGCACCCCTAAGGTTGGATAGTCTTACTTGATGGCTGGTAGACTATCCCTTTGGATTTGTAAATCTAAGATACATCTAGGCTAATAACCCCTTCTTAGTGGCTCCATCGCACACTGACAGGGTCTATCTCATCAAATCTGTCATCCTCCCTCCAGTGGAGTCCAAATCAAACCTATCTTATCCCCAGCAGATCCAAGCTCACATCTCTGAAAGATGTACCCTCAAAATCAAATCATATCCTCTCCCCAGTGGAGCACCAAATCATAAATCAACAAATCAAATCAAATTTCTCTCCAACGAGATGTAAATTAAATCAAACCTCTATCCCTAATGGATAACCTGAACCTGCTTCCCTAGTGGAAGGTTCATGCACTCATCCACTAGGGACACTAAGAGTTACGATTATCCACTAAGGAAGCATGTATTAAGGCAAAAGAACTCTTAGTTCCCTAGTGGATAATCTGAACATGCTTATAGAAACTAAGAGTTTCTTAGTCTTAAGACATTTCTAGGGATTAGGCTAAAACTTAACCTAACTCTAGAGACTTAGAAGAGTTAACCATACGAATAGGTTATGCCTTAGGGATTTAGGAGGACTTGTCTACCTTATGGCATTAACCCAATTCTTGCTTCCTTCTTCAAACCAAATCCAAATTCAAATCCAAACCCCAAAATCAAATCCAACTATAAAATGATTGAAACCCATGATTGAGTTCAAATCCCATAATCTTTCTTAAGCCTTTTGATTTCATCTTATGGACTTAGCCTTAACTAAATCCAAATCACTCCAAACTCAAATGATTTTCTCATAACCCATTTATATCATCATTTATATTCACAAATATAAATGAAGTATAAATTCAAATTGCCAAAATAAAACCCAAAATCAAACAAAAATCCAATTTATATCCTTTCAAGCCAAATCCTTCAATCCTGGTCAAATCTTATCCAAACCAAATCAAAATCCATGTAATTCTTCATGATTCAATCATTGATCCAAATATAAACACAAACTACAATTGCCAATTCAAACCCAAGCTAACCCAAATCAAGCCTAGGGCACTTTTTGACCTAAAATTATCATATGAACTGAAACCCATTTGGCTTTAAACCACTTGCAATTGGATTTATATTTTAATCCTAGGCTCATGTGTGAGTTCAACTAAACTTGAATCAAGCCATGATCAAGCCACTTGACCTATTTAGGCTCACTTGACCCAAAGTGGCCTAAAGGATCTTTTTGAGCCAAGTTCTAATCCAACCCAAATTGGATTGAACTAAGCCCATCTAAATATTATAACATGATCAACAATCATCTTTGGTTATTAAATTGTCTTAAATTGGGTCAAACCAAGTAAACCTAACCCATTGACCAAGTCAACACCAAATGAAACCCAAACTAGGCAAAATTCACCATAGGCCAAATTTATTGAAATTATTTACTCAAACACATTCATAATCAATGATTGAACATAACCAAACCTTCACTTGAGTCAAACCAAGTCTAATTGGCCATTTGATCCAAGTTGAACCAAATTGACCTAAAGAGCCAAGATAGCTCAAATCACAATCCAACCCAAATTGATTTCAACCAATGGTTCAAGTTCATTCTAAATCACTTCTTGAACTTGACCCAACTTAGCCCAATTTTACCTAAAGGGTCAAATTACCCAAAATCCAAATTGAATTCAAATTAAATAAAACCAAAGCCTACAATCATTTTCAATTATCCAATTAAACTTGACTCGATACCTAACCCAACCCAATTTGGTCAAATTAGTCAAATTGGTCAACTTGGCCCATTTGACCTTTATGGATCCAAATGAACCATAATCAAATCCAAAGTAAATTGAACCAAGCGAATGACACAATATACTCCAATTGGTCATATGAACTTGACCCAACCCTTGGTTTGACCCAATTTTACCAATTGGTTAACTTGACCAAACCTAACCTATTTTTCCTTAAATGGGTCAAATCAAGCCAAACAAATCAAATAAACTCAAAACCACTTGAAATTTGGGCTAACCCAGCTTTAACCCATTTCAAATCTGCCCAAATCAAACCTAAACCAAATGACCATTTTGCCCTTAGGTTTAGGGCATCCTATGAGATAAAACACCTGCACATTATGTCATTGTCTTCTCATGGCCACTTGGCACCCAATCATAGGTCCACCTAGGCACCTTGGACCACTTGACCATGGCCATAATCCATGGGGAGGTAAAATCACCTCCCATCCTCATTAGGCTTGCCAAGCAAGGACAAGCACCTCCTCCCTTGACCACTCTCACACCATCCGCCACTTAAGGAAGTGAGATGATTCCCTGCCAAAATGAGCTCCCATGGTGACTCCTTGGTTAAAGAATCCAAATCAGCCATGACCATCCAATCAAGGAATAATGTGGTATAAGCCCCACACACACACACACACCTCATTCTCTAAAACTGAGACTCTCAACTTCGATTGAATCCTATCAGCCAGAGTGAGGTATCTCAGAGCCATTTCCAAGCTTCTCTGAGTTCCCCAAAATCTCCATTTTTAGTTTTTTGTGAAACTGAAATAAGGGAGCAAACTAGTGAATCCCATTTCTCCATTTTGAAACCAAAGTACAATTAACTTTGCACACACCTTCCTTGGAGTAAGTCGACCAAGAATGAATCCTTTCCCAAGCTTCCCGATGGCCAGAGGTTGGAGTTTGATCAAGCTCAATCACCTTCATCTAGCACCTTGGTCTCCCGAGCAAACCACACCAAATCAAAGCTCATGTGGCTCAACAGGGTTTCATTTCTACCAAATGAAGCTTCCTTAATCATTGGAACTGCCGGTCACAAGCTCTGGTGAGGTACGCCAATGAAACTGATCCTTAAATGAAATTAGGTTGGTCATTTATGAAATGAATTTTCATGGCGTGTGTTTTCAACCGTTGGATTTGTTTCTCTAGCTTCCCCAAAGGTGTGGGATCATTTTCATCTCCATCTGAACTCGGGTGAGCCAGATCGAGCAGACATTAATGGACGGTAGCCATCCTTCATCGCTCAGGAGGAGATAGATCATGGATCATCTATCCCGCATTTCGGGATGAATGGTCCTGATCAAATCATGCTTAGCCCTCCTGTTTTAATCCCCGAGCTGGGTTAAATGCGGGTCGATCTTAGATCGATCAATAGAGATGTCGTCTTTACCATCCCAATCCACTGGATGTAAAACTTAAATAGTGAATCCCATCACGCCATATTAGTTGCCACATGGCCCGATGTGATTAATGCTCTAAATAGGGTTAATTAATTTATTTTTAATCCTGAAACTTCCTAAATTCATAACTAATTGTAGAAAAATCTAAAAAACATGACTCAAATTCATTTTAAAGATATTTCAAAGTAGAACCTGGGGAAATTATTATTAATTGATTTTGAACAATGAATTTGGCTTAATTAAAGTTATATTAAAAATATAATTAGTATAATTACCCCTCAATTAACCAATCAGTTAATCTCAAACTTTATGTGTATATTTAGGGGGATGACTTCGGCCTCCCTTATTTTTTTGGATTTTATTGGTTGTTTAATTAGGGGAATCAATGGATTAACTCTTAATCACCTTCTTTATATGATTAGTGATAATTATGCAAATGAACAATTAATTAATCAATAAATTAAGCTTGTTAACCTCTGTTAATGATGATGAAGTCTAGGGAAATGGATTGAGACTCCCTCTTCCAATCTTTTTTTAAACCTTCTCTAATCCCTTAAGTAATTAATTAATTAACATCCCTTAATTAATTAATTAACAAAATTAATCAATACCCAAATCATACCCGAATCTTAATCAATTAATTGAAAGGATTTAGGGATTGAGACTTAGACTCTCTTCTTTGTCTCTTCTCTCACTTGAGTAAGATCCAACTAATTAATGAATTAATCCAATTGAACCCAATTTCTCTAATCTTGTAGCTCTTTAGGTGTTCAATAACCCAAAGGGGAGACAATGAAATTATGGTTAGCTCACATGTGTGAGAAAACCATAAAAGTAGTTAAGTGAGATCCCTTAAACCTAAATAACTATTAATCAAGAGCTAATTACATTAGGCCCCTTTCATTTCTTAGGAGCATTGCAAATTTACTTTTCATGTGGTTGCATATCATATTGTCTCATTATTAATTAGTTAATTAACATAAGGTGATGTAGGTAAGGGTTAATTAATCCACTTAATTCATACCCTAACCTAATTAAATTATAAACTCAACTTAAATACTTCTTCATGAAACCAAATTAACTTATACATAGGAATGGGGATTAGGACCAGCAAACTTCTTTCAGTTCCCTTAACTCAAATCAAACTCAAATTGAAATGACATTAATGAAACTTAATTTATTCTAAAAGACTTTATTTAGTATGATTATCCTTAGGACTTAATTGGATTTGAATGAAATCACATGCTTGTGTTGTTTTATTTCTTTTCACTCATGTTAAACATTCGTTGCCATATGTAATCATGCATTCATTTCTTTTAAAATTAATTAAATAAAATGGTTTCTTTTATGTCAAATTGCATGTTGATTTAAATTAAATAGGTTTGGCTATTATCACTACTAAATCAAATGTTATTTTCAAAAGCCTATAAATCAATTATTATAAATGAAGTGAAGTCAATACCTATAAGCTTGCATGTGTTGATAATATAAGATACGTAACATGAAGTCCTCTTCCCTTATCTTACATGGGTTTACATAGGATTTGCAAAAGTATAGTTCATTTGAAAATAATATAACATTTGCCTAAATTTATTCCTATACATCTCCATGTCAAGACTTAGGAAGGATTTAACATTATATATATAAATCACATAACCAAATTAAACATAATTTCTTACATGATTTCTTATTCTTGTGGTTCATTTTGTACATTCATATGTATTTGAGAAAAGTGGTATATTAGTTTGGACATCTCGGGGCTGCGAGGCTTTAAGTAGCCCTAAGTAGGTTTTGTACCTTATGCCCCTGGTGTACAAAATAATGGAGCCATACTCACTTAAACCTCTTATACATGTGTATGTGTGATGTGGACAATGAATAAGAATCATAAATCACATGGCCAAATTAAACATAATTTCCTGCATGATTTCTTATTTTTATGGTTCTTTTTATACATTCATATGTATTTGAAAAAAATGGTATATTAGTCTAGACATCTTAGGGCTGCGAGCCTTTAATTAGCCTTAAGTAGGTCACGTACTGAATGCCACTGGTGTAGAAAATAATGGCTTCGTACTCACTTAAAACTCTTATACATGTGTAGGTGCGATGTGGTCAATGAATAGGATTCACTAACTAAGTAAATAAAACACAACTTTTGCATGGACTTTCCTATCCTTATAGTTGTTCATACATCTGCATGTATCTAAGAAAATGGTATATTAGTCTAGACATCCCGGCTGCGAGGCTTTAAGTAGCCCTAAGTAGGTCTTGTACCTTACACCCTTGGTATAGAAAATAATGGTGTTGTACTCACATAAGACTTTTATACATGTGAATTTGTGTTTAACTAATGGGTTAAAAGTCCCTCTTTTCTATCAAAAAGGCATGCATTCATAATTCAATTAAATGAAATATTTGAATTCCAAACATACTTCTTTACATTCATCATTAAAGTGTGCTAAGATTTACATTGCATGTATATGTATGCTTAGCATTATTCATATGCATGATACATGATGAGAAGAAATAAATAAAAATGTGTTATGTGATAGTGATTCATCCTAATTAATCTTAAGATGTCTTTCTTATTGAATAAGGTCATTTAGAGTGAACCTAAACTTAGGATTAATTAAAACACATAATAAGTCATTCATTAAAAGGAAATTGATTAATTAACTTGCTTTATAAGTGACTTAAGGTAGGGATGAAAGAGAGTTTCCCTCTCTTTCTTCTCTTTATAACACTTAGTTGTTAAGTGTAGACCATATGAAATAAAAGAAAATATTAAGTAAAATCTCCAAATCAGTTAAATCACTTAAAGAGAAATCAATCCTTTATAAATTAAATCCCTCTCACTTAGCAAATTACAACTCTAAATCCTAGTTAGGGTATACCACACAAGCTTTAATGCACACACAATAGACTAAGTCACCATATCTAGTTTTATGTTTGGGCGGTTTGTGGTTTGATGTATGCTTGTTTTATGATGTATTATTTTAGACTGGATGTTAGGGTGTATGTGCGTAGTCTGGATGTTAGGTCTGGACTGTCATAATAAAAATATAAATATTTTCGCTATGCAGGTTGCTTAGCCCCTAAGCATAATCCAAGATAGGATAGGTGGGCTTGGTTACCCATGTGTGGTGCTAAGCCCAAACATTTTCACATAACTGCTTGGGTTGTATGGTGTGTTTAGCAAACATTTATTTTGCAGGTATAGTTAGATTTACTTTTCTTCTTTTAATGTAATTTTATATTAAGATTAGGATGAGTGTTATGGGGGATTAGGATGAGCATTAGTTATAAGACAAGTCTTATATACCATGCGATGCCATTGGAGCAAGCACATTCAAATCAAGCCAAAAAAAGAAAGAAATGGAGGAAAATCAAATGAAGAAATGAAAGATGAATAGATGAAGAAATGAAGAATGAAGACCCCCATAACATTTATCATTTGTAATTGTAATTATTTTCTTATAATCTGGGTTGTATAAGGGTAGAGATCGGCTACCCACATTTCTTTTTGGGTTATACGGTAGCACCTAACCGCATCAGCATTTTATTCTTTTGCAATAGCTTTATGAAATTATTTGATGATTTGTTTAGCTTGTGCATTAAAAAAAGCATGTATTTTCATAGTTTGTTTATGATTGGTGATTGTTGTATGGACTAGATGCGATTATGCTCTTAGAATAAAAATAAATTTTCTATCCCATTAACAACTCATAACTAAACTTTTTAAAATAACTCATAATCTCACATAAAATCCTAGGTATTAAAGCAAGATAATAAAATATTTAGCAACCCTTTAGTTGGATGTTGTGTGTTTAATATCATGCATAACCATCTTATTTTGCTCTTGTTAAGAGAGGGCTTCCATCTTTGCTAGATAGAATGGGCTTAACCTTTAAGACCTATTATGGAAGAACACCTCCTTCCCCTTTGATTTGGCCCATAACCAATTTTTCATGCATTAGATAAAATTTGACACAAAATCCCATAGCTTGTGTCAAAATAAAGAGTCCCAAATTAAATAAAATTTGACAAAAAGTTGCATTAGATTTAAGCCATTTTTCATACCCCTCATGCTCTAGTCTCTTATAGAGTGGGTTTAAGGACTTAGTTTCTTTTCTAAATAAGAATAACTTAGCCATCTAGCAAAAGCATATGACTTGACCACATGATTTTAAATCGTAGGAGGAGTTAGTTAGTTACCACTCTAGGCGATAATAAGTCCACCAGTCGAGTGGTTTACTCTCTCTTGTGGAGGTAAACCATATACCCACTTTCGCCTAAGATTTAGGTCATGCTTTAACCCTCGCCAAAGCTCCATAGGTTTAGGATCTGAGGTTGTTGTTTCATTTTGCGGGTTACAAGCATAAATCCTCACCTCTTAGGTATTTCCACAATCTTGTATTGTGGAATTGTAAGCCCTAGATTTCTAATAAAATTTCAACTCAAATAAACAAATCTCCTCAATTCCCAACATATAAAGCCTAACCATAGGATAGATTGAAGTGCTCACTAGGCTTCCTAGTATCATGAGCATTTTCTACTTATCTCTTTTGGCGTCGCTAATAACTCTCTTCTTTTGATCCATCTCACTTGATTTTCCAAAATACAACTAATCCTTTGATAGTACTATCTTTGAATTCTTTGGAGACAATAATTACCTACTTTAATCGAGAGTATTCTTAAGGAATTAGCTTTCCTAAATATGTAATTGACTATGGAGGCTTGCCTCCATAGGGAACTTAATGAACCCAATTTAAATAAATTCTACTTTACTTTTCCATATAAAGTAAGAGAAAAATCTCTGGTATATTTGAAGACCCATCATGCCTTAGAGGTCCGTATTAGGTGATTAGGGTCATCGTAGGTAGTGACTTCTATCTCTCGAGATAGTACACTATTCCTTGATGTCGTACTTGATCACCTCAATAAGTACATCCTTAGATCTGCATAGTGTCCCCTCACATATACACAAAAAATTGAATGCAATCCAAAAATAAACATCACAAATTTATAATCAAATCACAAGAGACTTATAGTAAGCTTGAAAGCTAGCATTCAGATGCAAATGCAATTCAAGCATGATTCAAACAACAAGGCTCACATCCAATAAGCTATGTTGAAAGAGGTATAATAGCTCGTTTATGGGTGGGAACGAAAGTTGAATATGATGATTAGAAAGGATGTAAAATCCTTTCAATATGCATAAGCTAAATAGCCATTTTATTTTGCTATCAAATTAAATACAAGTAAGGTTGCAATATTTTGAATTACAACCTAAATCAAACACCAAATACACCAACGGATTTGCAACACATCGTATAAGCAAACATAAAATGATAATTAAGGCTTCAATTGAACTCTTACACATATTATAAAGTATAACTAAAACCCAATTTAATACCTTAAAATTATGCAAGCATTCTTAAAAATACCTGCATGGGCCCCGACACTATGCTGAATGCTTAAATTTAGTGTTTGAGGATGCTACGCAGGTTGCTTCCCGGTTTGGTCTTAGGACCAGGTCCGGGTTAACAGGATTTTAACCCTGATAATTATTATAAGAATTTTAACTTATAGAAATATCTAAGAAGCTAATTCTATTATACGATAATAGATCTGATCCTCTATTATTAAACTAATAGAGTTAACAGGATTTGAAATAATAAATTAAATGATCAAATAATATATATACCCTGATAATGATTGTGTTTAATGAAGATTTCAACTGTAGGGGATATTTTCATCAAAATGTGATTTTAATTTTAGATTACATTAACTTAAATTGAGTATCAATCCAAATACAAAATCTAATATATCGCTAAGCTATTAATGGTTAAATGAAATTCAATCCTTAAATACTTAAACTCCACCCATCTTCATGTAGTTTGTTGGAGGTGACAAATTAAGAAAACTCTAGCTCACAAAGGAGCCAAAGTCAAATCAAGTGTCCTACTATGTTCACTCTCAATCAATCTCATGCTAGTAAGGACATGGCCCATGTCCTCTATCTATGTGATTTGCCAGTAGGCTCCACATATGATGTAGTTATGACCAGAATTCTCTGATCGGATGGTTGCCGTGAAATGACACCATTATATTACGATCACAACTGTAGTCTGTATGCTCCCCAATGGCTCTATACCTTGAGATGTGAATCATAGGGTACACCTGATAGGGAAAAAATCCCTCTATCAGCTAAGGTAGACTTAAGCTTGTCTCCTTAGATAAATAACACACCAGGTCTACAAGGATTTCTTGGACGACATAACCCATGTGTTGTTGACAAGGATACTTTGGTCAGGTTGGGTCAACTACCTCCTCTAATTAAGTAGACTAGGGACCATGATGGCCCAGGATGATGGAACCATGGGATCTAGATCGAGCACATCATCATTCCCCCAACCATCCACTTTAAGCTAATAATGATGAATTTCATAAATTCTAAATTTTAAAATTGCACATGTTGCTATTATAAGCTACACATTCAGTGATCTAACGACTAGCCTTAATCAAAAGTTTTCTCTCATCATTGGGAGGGGTAATTAATTATAGATGCTTGCGCCTATAAGAAACCTAGAACCAGATCAGAAGTCTTGACAAATGAGGGAGAAATCTTTAGGTAGTGTCTTATCTACTATCTCATCTACCTTCTAAAAATTTCACCCATGCTTAAATCATACTCTCTTCAATATGAGAGGTCGGTGGTGAATTTTGGAGTCCACAGATTTCTAGCTACTCAATTGGGGATAGGTTTCTCTTTACATCTTTGGCTAGTCATATACATGCTATAGTAGCAACAAAATATTTGAAAATTCAAAATAATAAAAACTGGTGATTTAAATGTGTAATAAATTCAAATTACTAATGTATGAGACTCTATGTCAAATGAATTATTCTGTAAAGTATATTTTTATTACATTATTATTTTGTTCTATAGTACTTCTGTATTTTGAAAGTATGTGGTGAAATAAAAATTACTAATTACTAATCTCCATTTTTCACTTGCGTAGAATGGATCTACAGAGCACTCCTTTCACTGTTCAGCTAGGGCGTGGTATAAACGTCTGCTTAGCTAGCACCATCATCAACACTGGAGATGTTGGAGCTACCATTCAATTTGGTAGTGTGGATTTTCTAGCTATTATTGCTGCAACTTTTGAAGTACCCACTCGTGGTACACTCATCTGAGGTCATGTCGGAAGGCCTCAATTTACTACATCTCCTACTTGTCATGCTCGCCAACCAATTCAACAACCAACTATTGTTAAGGAGTTCTCTGGATAGAGAACTTTAGTTTTTGAAAGATTGGGGCAATCTTAAGCCCCTGTGATGAAAAGACTGTCAATGGGCAAACTGTATCTTTGATGCTTCATGGTACAATTGCTTTGCCAACTAAAACCTTTGCTAGAGACATGATTTTGAAGCTTCCTCATCAGGAAGCAAATTAACTAGAAGGAAAATAAAAAGAAGAAATGCTAAGCTGAGGGCTCAGCAGAGCCTACGTGAATGACCCAGTGAACAGGCAATACTACCACCAAAGGCGAGTATTCCTACCCATAATAATTTTGATAATCTAAAATGGGTAAAAATGAATATCTCTACTGGTGAGGTAAAGCAGTCTTTCTGGGCTCAACAACAACAAGCCCTAGCACCACAAAAGAGATAGCCTAAAACACTATCCTCTAGAATACATTAAGTTCTTAAAGTAGCCAAAGAAAGAGGCTTAATGAAAAGAAAATTTTAAAGGCCTGCAATGATTGAAAATACTGAAGCCCTACTAAAGAGGTTTTCATCTCTTATGGTGACTTGTCATCAAGCCAATTATGCTTCACGCGGTGTGCATCAGAGCATGACAGTTGGACCGCATCTCCAAGAATCCGTTGTTGAAAGGTCCCAACGAAAGGCTAAGCAGATATGAAGGCCAAGGCCCCGTGATAAAATTTTGAAGAAAGAAAGAGGTGTGACATATGATGCACATATTAAGAAATCCACCTCAAAAAACAACTCATCAAAAGTGGATACCTCAAAGAATGTATATCACTGATAAAAGACATGATGGTCGACACCCTGGAGAATCCTCCAGGAGATCCCATCATCAATCAGGTTCAGCCCTGCAGGAGAAAGTTGACTATGATCGTAGTCCCCCAATAGAAGAAATCTCTATTCCTTACAATGAACTAGAGATCCATTGGAAGCGTCGATCAAAAATTCATGTGCAAGAAGAAGATGATGAATAAGACACTATGGAAGTAGAAGTTGTTTATATGACGAGACATATAGATGAACTTTCTGCTCAACATCATTAGCAACATGAATCTAGTGAGCTTGAACCTAAATTTGATGCCTACGAAGGACAGTCATCATAAAAAAGAGTAAAAGATGGATCTTCAATCTTTGCTGAAGAGGAAGAAGAAGAAGATCAAAATGAAAAGGAAGTTATGGGAGTTGAAGCTATTTATATGGTTGAACTAGGAAATGATCAACCTGGTACATGATTTTACAATCAACATCATCATTCAGCCCTATCAATAACTATCCCTGCAAACATACAAGGAGAAGGACAGTAAAGTTCTTCCCCTTTAGATGAGTAGGGAGCAGAATAATAACAAGAAATAGAGGAAGAAGAAGAGCATGTATTGGTTGACGTTGTGGCGCTAGTTAGAGAGCAAAGATAAATGCAGCGTCAAATGGAAGCCAAAGATAAGGAAATTTCATGGCTTGGTACCAAGAAGAATGACATAATGGCATAAATGAATATCATGATGGATATGCTGGAGAAGAATATCACATCAAATGTAGCACCCGTTTCATCTGCTAATCAACAAGTAGCTAATAATACAACTTCTATACCACCAATTGCTCTGATACCTCAAGCTCCTACAATACATGCTATGCCTGAAGGGAGGAGTGAAATTAATCAACTAGCTCTTCAACCTATAATTTAGAATGTGGTTACTGCACCAGGAACAGTAATAGCTCTTCAACTAGAAATAATAATTAATGAAAAGATAAAGGCAGTTATAGCTTCAAAGTAGGCTGAGAAATTGGTGAGTAAGGGTCGCTCTTACCCAGTTGAATTTAATCAAGTGCAATACTCGAAAGGTTACTTAGTACCAAAACTTAATATTTTTTAGTGGGCATGGTAATCCAAAATAACATCTGGCCCAATTCAAGGCTGCTTATGGTAACACAGGAGGGAATGATGCACTACTTTTCTGCCAGTTCGTCAGCAGCCTGACCTCAATTGCTTTCGAGTGGTATGCAAAATTACTGAATGATTTAGTCAAAACCTTCGTTGAACTAGAGATAATGTTCATGAAAAGGTTCACTAGTGCAATTGAGAAAATAACAATCACTGACCTTGCCTTCCTAAAAAAGAGAAAAGATGAGTAAGTGAAAAAATTCGTAACTCGTTGGTGTAACCTAAGCATGAAATGAGAACAATAATTGGAGGAAGAACACGTGATTCAATTGTTAATGGGCAATATGGATGATAAAATGGCATCATTTTTATGTATGGAATCAATTACAACATTCTAAGACTTGATCGATAGGGTGGCCAAATTTGAAAAGTTAAATTGTCCTAAGTCTGAAATTTATATAGATAAATCAAAGAGAAATAAGCCTTCAGATTCAAGAAGAAATGAAACTCATGCTTCCTATAGTTGAAGTGGTGAAAAAAGAGTAATCTACAATGTTGATAATGGAAAACAACCAATGTACAATGATGATAAGGGAAAGAAGCTTGTTCATCCTAATCCACAGCCAAAATTGGTATTGGGAGGCAATAATAAACCTCAAACTTTTCCAGGTGGTAGAGAGCATCCAAAACAAGCGATAAGAGATGATGAGCGAATGCAGCCATCTCTTAAGGAAAATATGAACAAAGAATATTCCCTTAGGAGGGATAGTGTGGATTAATTATTTCAACAAGTAGTCAAAGCTGGTCTATAATTACTAGAAAGTAAACGGCCTGAAGAAGTTGATCAAGTCAATAATCCAAATTATTGTCCCTATCATCAGGTGATTAACCATCCAATTGAAGATTGTTATGTCTTCAAAGATTGGTTAGAAAGAAAGTATCAACGAGGTGAATTTACATTATTTGATTGTGTTCTAGTCAACCCGAGTAGAGAATCTACAAGGGTGATTATGTCCACTTCCACATCATCCATTAAAAACAAAAAGAAGAAAAAAATAGTTCAGATAGAAGAACGGGAAACAGTAGTCTCTAAGAAGACTGTGAAAATGTTGAAGCAGCTAAAAGATGTGATGTAAAACATCACGAGGATCCAAAGATCAGAGCTTAAGTTCCATTTACAAGATCTCAAGCTAAAGGACAAGAAAATTCAAGAAAGAAGAAAGCTTAGCCCCTTAGCCTGCTAAGGCCCATTTTATGATTTCATCTTTTTTTATTTATGTAATTTTTTATTTTCTTCTAGAAACTCCATGTTTGAAATTTTGCATTTAAAAATTTAAAGCATGACATGTGAGGTGGTTGAATCCACATAAAATAATAGCATGTGAAATGGGTGGATGACATAAAATAATGAGGCAATTTAATGCTTCACATTTGACCACCCACCTTTCCCTCCATGTTTTGAATTATTTTCTTTTGAAAGATGCTTGTAATGGCTATAAATACTCCCTCTTACTAGAATGAAAGAGATCTTTTGGCAATTACAAATTATTGAGTTATTTTTGTGGTTTGAAAGCTTGGTGGCCAAACCTTGGCAATCCTTGGTGGGAGTGCTAGTTATCCAACATATCTTCTTCCCTCACCTCCAATACCCATATTCTCTCAATCTCATCAAAAGAAAGAATGCCCACCTCCATCAAATTTGGTATCGAATGAAAACTGGAAGAGCAAATTTGGATTCAAAATTTCTTCAACAAAGGGAGCATCTCAAGTGGTGGACTTGTCTTCAAACTTGTGAGTTTTTCTTGAACTTGTGAGGGTAATTAATTTTCTTTTATATGATAGTTTAAATTCATATTAGTAGCTTGGAAAGATATATACTGCTTGCAAGTTTATGGTGATAACATAAAATTTCAATTAGTAAGCTCCATTATTATTTTAGTCATTTTCAATTGTGTGAACTTACACTACCCTCCCACCTAAAAAAAGAAAAAGAAAAAAAAAATTAAGAGAGCACCTTAGTGGTGCTTAACCTAAAACAACCTAGCCATTAGTGCAAATCAAAATCTAGTTACTTGCTTTATTATCTTTATTATTATTTATGGTTAATTTTGGAAGTTTCTTTGATTAACTTATGATAATTTGCTTTCTTAAGAAAAAAAAGAGGCTTGATAAATTTGAGCATTTTTTTCATTGCATTAAAAAATATAAAAAAAATGCATACATAATAATATAAGTGTGTTAAACCTGGTGATTTTGGAAGCTAAATATAACTTTATAAAAAAAAAAGACCTAAAATGTCTAAGGAGAGCTTGGGATTTAAGTTGTCTGCAGCCACCCCACCCCTCACGGAAGTTCTCTTAGCCTAAAATTTTACTTTGATTGCACAATTATATTATTTCATTTTTTTTCTTTAAAAATAAAAAATCTCATGGCACCAAAATCTATCTCTCAAGATCAAGTTAAAAATTTGACTAGATTAGTTGATGCCTTAAATCTTAGGATCCATGACAATGAATTTAAAACTCAACAAATATTAAAAGAAAGTAATAATCAAATGTAAGAACTTAAACAATAAATGCAAACTCTTATAGATCATCTACAAAATAATAGAGTACCAACTCCTCCTCCAATACCTACTCAGACTGTGCCAATAGGGATAGATGAAGAAGATTCATATCCAAATCATAGAGAAAATCAACCACTTAGAAGACCATCAATTGCTAGAAATGGTGGAAGGGGAGAAAATTATTTTAAGACAATAGAAGACTCTAATGATCCATCTCGAAGAGTTAAAGTAGAAGCCCAAACTTATGATGGTATACATGACCCAAATAAATTTCTCGATTGGTTAGTTTAAATGGATGACTTCTTTGATTGGTATAAAATGGATGATTACCAAAGGGTTACTTTTGCTAAAATGAAATTGATAGGGCATGCTAAAATTTATTGGACAAATACTTTAGCTAAAGAACAAAGATTAGGGAGGACAAACCTCACTTGGATAAAAATGAAAGAAATGTTAAGAGCAAAGTAATGTCCTAGGCATCATGATAAGAAACTACATATTCAATTATTAACTTTGAGATAAGGTAATTATCTTGTAACTGAATACTTGAATACTTTTAAAGATCTAGTTTTGAGAATTGATTGTGTTGATAATGATTGACAATTAGCCAATAAATTTGTTATTGGACTTTAGACTGACATTAGAAATGAAGTTGAATTATTTGACCCATAATCTTTAAAGGAAGCATTTCATTATGCATTATTGGTTGAACAACAAAAGAAATCTGCCTCCCTCTCTAAAACTAAAAGTCAAGTACCTTCCATTTCATCCCATAGATCTATTGTTAGACTTCGCCCAAAATGACCACCCTTTGCCTAAAACTTCAATTGAAGGAGCTCTAAGAACACTAGAAGTAATATGTTTTAAATGCCATAAAAGGGTCATATGAAAAATCAATCTAAAGATCAAATCTTATTTTTAGAAGAAGTTGAAAATCAATAGATGATAATCTAGAAGAAGTTTATGATGACACCCCTTATTAAAGAATTGAAATTAATGCTCATGTTAATGTGATGAGATGTCTTACTATAATTAAAAATGAGGTAGAAAATTGGAGGAGAAAGAACATTTTTATTATATATGTGTTGTGTAATGAAAAGAGATGTATGTTAGTTATAGATGGAGGGAGTGCTATGAATGTCATTTCAACACACACCTTAATTTGAGCCAACCTAAAATTTGAACCTCACCCTGAACCATTTCATGTTAGCTGGGTAAATCATACATCTCTTCCCTTCACCAATCGATGTTTAGTTCCAATTAAAATAGGAAGCTATGAGGATCAAATTTGGTGTGATGTTCTCCCTATGGATATTGCTCATATTCTCTTAGGATGACCTTGGTTGTATGATATGAATGTTATTCACTATGATAGGGAAAATACTTATATTTTCAAACACAATAATAAGACTATTAAACTCCTACCAATAAACCTAGTAAAAAAAACACCCTCCATAACACCACACAAAAATAACTTCTGACTTGCAACCTAAACCTCTATTGAAGAAAAATGCCAAACTTCAATTAATTATCATAGAAAATGCTACTATTATGCTTAATACTATCTTTTCTGATTCTTACTTTAAAACATCTAATCTTCCTTATTTGACCCCAAAGATAGGTACAATAGGTTTTGGAGCTTTACAAAAAGAATTTTTTGATCCATTTCTTCTTCACATATTACATATAAAAGAAGTCATACCATACTCTAATGAGACTCACATACCTGCTATGGTCTCTTCTCTTCTTTTTGATTTTAAAGATATTGCACCCAATGAGCTTCCTGATGAGCTACCTCCTTTAAGAGACATTCAATGTGCTATTGAGTTCTTACCTTGTTCTCAACTTCCTAATCTTCCATATTATAGGATGAACCCTACCGAGCATGTTGAGATTAAAAGATAAGTTGATGAATTATTAAAAAAGGGTTTTATTCAAGAGAGTCTTAGCCCGGTCAGCTTATTAACTCCAAAAAAAGATGGAACATGGTGAATGTGTCTTAATAGTCAAGCAATAAATAAAATTACTATCAAATATAGGTTTCCTATTCCCCGATTAGATGATATGTTAGATTTAATCTCAAGGGTAATTTTTTTTCAAAGATTGATCTCAAAAGTGGATATCATCAAATTCAGATTAGATCAGGAGATGAGTGGAAGATGGCTTTTAAGACCCCTAATGGACTTTATGAATGGCTTGTCATTCCCTTTGGACTTTCAAATGCTCCTAGCATATTTATAAGATTAATGAATACTGTTCTTAAACCATATATAGGTACATTTTTGGTGGGTATTTTGATAATATTCTGATTTTTAGTCCAAGTGAAAATGAGCATCTACAACACCTACAAAAAGTTTTTGAACTACTTAGACAAGATAAATTATACATTAATTTTAAAAAGTATTTCTTTTTGCAAGCTGAGGTAATCTTTTTAGGCTTTATTATATCCACTACTAAACTTAAACCTAATCCTTCTAAATTGAGCGCAATCTTAGATTGGCCATCACCTAAAAGTTTTAATGAAGTTAGAAGCTTCGATGGTTTAGCCACTTTTTATCGGAGATTTATCAAAAAATTTAGTGCCATTGTTGCTCCGATAACTAATATACTAAAATTAGATAAATTTTGTTGGACTCCTAATGCATAAAAATTCTTAGAGCAAATTAAAGTTCTTATCACTTTTGCATAAATCCTTAGGCTTCCTGATTTTTCTAAAGCCTTTGAAGTGACATGTGATGCATCAGGAATTGAGATTGGTGGAATTTTAAGTCAAGAGAATCATCCTGTAGCATTCTTTTATGAAAAGTTAAATGAAGCCAAATAATGATATTCCACTTATGATAGAGAGTTTTATGCTGTAATTCAATCCTTAAGGCATTGGTGACACTATCTCTTACATAGAGAATTTATACTTAATTTTGATCATCATGCCTTAAAATTCATTAATACTCAATGAAAATTAAGTCATTAGCATGCAAAATGGGTTGAATTTTTACAAGACTATTCTTTTGTTCTAAAGCATAAGCTTGAAATTGAGAATAAACCTATTGATGTTTTATCCAGGGTAAACCTAATAATTTTCTCTTTAGAATTGAGAATCCAAGGATTTAATAGAATTAAAGATGATTATATTATGTGCCCTGACTTTCACCTAATTTATCTTGAACACCTAGATAAACTAATAACTTTACAAGGGACATTCTTGATAACAAATGAATATTTATATAAAGGAAAACAACTATGCATTCCTCGATCTTCCCTTCGAGAATTTCTTATCACTGAGTTACATGCTAGGGGTGTAGCTAGTCATTTTGGAAATGATAAGACCATATGTTTATTAAAAAATAGATTTTATTAGCCTTCATTAAAATGAAATGTTCAAAAATTAGTGGCTCAATGTTTAATTTATAAATAGGCTAAAACTATCAAACAAAGGTCCCGACAATACACCTCCTTACCTATTCCTTATAGGCCTTGGGAAGACCTATCAATGGATTTTATTCTAGGATTACCTAGAACAGCTCGAGGACATGATATTATTTTTATTGTATTGGATATGTTCTCAAAAATGGCTCATTTCTTACCTTATTCAAAAACAAATGATGCTTCTTATATAGCCAAATTATTTTTTATAGAAATAGTGTGACTCCATGGTTTCCCTTTAACCATTATTTCTAATAGAGATGTTAAGTTTGTCTCATATTTTGGAAAACATTATGGAAATTATTAGGTACCAAATTAAAATTTTCTTTTGCCTTTCACCCACAAACTGATGGACAAACTGAAGTAGTTAATCGTACCTTAGAAAATTTGTTTAGATGCTTGATGGGTAAAAGTTTAGGAAATTGGGATTTAAATTTAACAACCTCAAAATTTACCTATAATAGTACCATTTCTAGAACTACAAAAAAATCACCATTTGAGATAGTCTATGGTCAAAACCAACAACGACCAATAGATGTAGCAAACCTATCATCTCCTACATTTTCTGATGCATCATTCTCATTTGCCAAAGATTTTCAAAGCCTCCATGAAGATATAAGAAAAAAAATTACTATAAGTAATGAAAACTATACTTCTAAGGCAAATCATAGTCATTCAACGAAAAAATATAAAGAAGGTGATTATGTATTGATTCGCATTCTACCTGAGTGTTATCAAACCACTAGATATAAGAAATTACATGCACGAGCTTGTGGTTTGTTTAAACTTCTTAAGAAAATTGGAACTAATGCTTATCACCTTGATTTGCCTACTAATATGCTCATTCATCCAGTTATTAATATTGAAGATATTCTATCATATGAAGGAATTAGCAAACCTCCACTTGTTCAATCTAACTCTTTAGCAGGAGATATAACACCGTACTTAGAAGCCCTCTTCATTTGATGTTGATTATATTATCACCAAGGAAGCACCCATTAATCTAGCTTCTGAACATCATTTTCTAGTTTGTTGGAAGAATAAGCTACCAGCTGAAGACACATGCTTGACCCGTACTGATTTGGAGACTTTAGCCACAATTAGTAGGATACTTCTTGGATTTCCACTCTCTGAGCAAAGTTCAACTGAGCTCAGGGGAGTTGATATAGAACATCTTGAGGATCCAAAAATTAGAGCTGAAGGTCCATTTACAAGATCTCAAGCAAAAGCCCAAGAAAATTCAAGAAGGAAGAAAGCTTAGCCCATTAGCCTATTAAGGCCCATTTTATGATTTCATCTTTTTTTATTTATGTAATTTTTTATTTTCTTCTAGAAACTCCATGTTTGAAAATTTATATTTAAAAATTCAAAGCATGACATGTGAGGTGGTTGAATCTACATAAAATAATAGCATGTGAAATGGGTGGATGGCATAAAATAATGAGGCAATTTAATGCTTCACATTAAAGTGGCCACCCACCTTTCCCTCCATATTTTGAATTATTTTCTTTTGAAAGATGCTTGCAATGGCTATAAATAGCCCTCTTACTAGAATGAAGGAGATCTTTTGGCAATTACAAATTATTGAGTTATTCTTGTGGTTTGAGAGCTTGGTGGCCAAACCTTGGCAATCCTTAGTGGGAGCTAGTTATCCAACATATCTTCACCCCTCACCTCCAATACTCACGTTCTCTCAATCTCATAAAAAGAAAGAATGCACCTTCATCAAGATGTCCCTATTATTAAGTGAAAATCACCACTTAAACTTATATTAAATTTAAAAGAAATTCTTGAACCAAGCATTTTAGCTTCTCAGTATTTTCATATGGCTACTTCATCACAGCATGAGGAGCAGTCTGCTAAACGTAGGCTTCATAAGTCAAAGAAGCTAGCTAAGAAAAAGAAGATCAAGAAGACAACTATAACTCAAAAGATTATTAATAACTTAAAGGAGTATCACTAGTCGACAAGGAAACCATTTAGGCTTGCTGATTTCATGCCAAAACTCCATATTATTGAATTGGGGGAAAATAATGATGGTGAATCTTGCCCAGTAGAGACATGTCGAATCATTTATGTGATATCAGATGTTCTTCAGCATTAGTTACTTCAAAATGATAAGGGTAGTTAGACAGACTCGACCAAACCATCAAAATTCTTCTTAGAAAAGAAAGAGCGTGAGGAGTTAACATCTGAATTTTGTCTAATAACTCAACAAAAAGATAATAGTTCAGTTGAAGACTTATGTTTTCCCAACAAAAAAGAGTTAGACTCATCAACAATATCACATATAAAATATATGAAGTTGAAAAGTGAGTTTAACTCTTTTAGTCAATCCTCTAGAATAAAAAGTGAGTTTGAAGAAACTACTTCTTTAGAGAAATCTGAGCAAGACAAGGTGATTCAAGTTTAGTTGAGAAGTGGTAAAGTCTTACCACCATCATCAAAGAAGAGAAATTTAAATAAAGATAAAGGAAAATAAATTGAAGTCAACGAAGATATCATTCCCAAATATCCTAGAATAAAGCCTAAATCAAGCAAAAAGATAGATTATAATATTCTATCACATCTGAGAAAGATCCCTGCATAATTAAGTGTGTATGAGGCTCTCTTAATATCAAAAGATCTCTGAGAAACTTTGATACAAGCTCTCAAAGAGCTGGAGAGTTATGAAGTTTACTTTTCTGAAAAATGTATGACTGAATCATTACAAACTCAAGATCTCCTAGTAATCATATTTTCTAAACAAGATCTTATGTTGGGAACAGCAGATCACAATCATCCTATATATGTTACCGCAGAGAGTTGTGGCATCTTGATCAATCAAATACTGATTGATCCAAGCTCTTCTATCAATCTTATGAGTCTAAAAGCATCACTTGATATTGAACATCTTGGGAGGGATAAGTTGATGGTTCATGGTTTCAATGAGAAAGGACAAAAAACTGTGGGTTCTTTTATTCTCCCGCTTAAGTTTCAGGATTTATATATAGAAGCCAAGTTTCATGTAATCAATGATGATACATCATTTAGAGCTCTCTTAGATCAGCCATGGCTGCATGAGTTTGGCATGGTCCCATCAACTATGCATTAGTGTATGAAGTACCTAAAAGATGGAGAAAAGTTTAGAATTCTTGGCAAACTACAACCATTCTCTATCCATGAAGCAAATATTTATGAAGATGCAAAATATTTCATCCCTAAAGAGCCTAAGACAATAGAGCCTCTTGAGGTGGTAGCATCCACTTTAGGAACTAAAAAGCAACTTCATAAGGTGAAAGAGTAGAAGCAAAAAAGGAAAAAAAAAGATGGCAATGCCGACTCTCCCTAAAGCACTTGATTCTACACCTAAATCAAGAAGATCAGTTCCTCATTTGGGAAGTGACACACAAGAAGAAGAAAATATTTATGTCAAACCTAAGGAAACTTATAAGCTTTTAAGGAAGGTAAAGTATAAAATAAGTGATTCTGATTCAAACTATGACTTTGAATCTACTTATGAAAATAGGGTTCAGAAGGTCGCATCAAGAAGGACAGCTCACTTGGCAGAGTCAGATGACTCCCTACAAATTATACCAATCCCTCATCAGTACTTCAAAGATATCACTCCATTAGAGGTCCATGACATTGAAGAATTGATAACATTCTATGTGCCACCATTGAGTGAGAGTGGCAGAACAAGAGCTCTATTTTACAAATTTGATGAGTCTCAGCCTCACAATTTTGATCGGCCTACTCAACATGAAAATTCTGATGAGATAGTGCCAACAAGAATACCAATATACTATCCATAGAAATTACAAAGAATGATGCATAAGCTTGGAATTCATATTGGAACTACTAAACATATAACTTAAATCTTTAACAGGATGTGGAGCCAAAGAAGTCCTCAAGCATTATGAAGAAGTGACAAGTTAATCACTAAAGGTGTTGGGTTCATCCACAAATCTCATCCAAATAAAGTTTGTAATAATATAACAGAAGCTAAGATCAAAACTAATAGTGATGAAGAAGATGAGCTTCATGAAATTCTTCTTACAAATGATAAAGAAGTAGGAGCCAAGCCTATGCCTGAAGAACTTAAAGATGGTAGACAAACAGCTACTAGGGATGAACTCAAAGAAATCAACTTAGGAGCTGAGGATGATCCATGCCCAACTTTCATTAATGTCATTCTACCTGATGAGAAAGTTAAAAAGCTGAAATACTACTTTATGAATTCAGGAATTGCTTTTGGACATATTCTGAAATGCTAGGCTTATCCCCTAATGCAACAGTTCATAAACTTACCATTAAGCCAGATGCAATGCCAGTTAAATAAGCTCCTAGGCGAATGAGATTGGAGATTGAAGAACACATAATTACAGAAACTAAGAAGCCGATTGAAGCAGGCTTCATCCGGGAGGAGTATGCATATTGGATAGCCAACATTATCCGAGTAAGAAAGAAGAACAACCAAATCCATGTCTGCATTGACTTCCGGGACCTAAATAAGGCATGCCCAAAAGATGAGTTTCTGCTTCCAATATCATAACTACTAGTGGACAATACTTCCAACAATGACATGTTCCCATTCATGGATGGATCATCAAGGTATAATCAAATCAATATGGCTCCTGAAGATAAGTACACATCATTTAGAATGCCAACTTATATCTATTTCTACATAGTCATACCTTTTGGTTTGAAGAATCTTGAAGCTACATGCCAAAGAGCCATGAAGCATATTTTTGATGAGTTGATTCACCAGAAGGTGGAATGTTTTGTTGATGATTTGGTGGTGAAAATCTTAAATCATGAAAATTACTTTGAAGACTTGAGAATTGTATTAGAGAGAATCAAAAATATGATCTCAAGATGAATCCTCTAAAATGTGCTTTCGGGGTGTCCTCTGAAAAATTTCTCAGGTACATTGTATGTCATAGACGAATTGAGATTGATCTTGCTAAAATTAAGAAAATTATGGAGATGCGTCTATCAAAGAGTTTGCGTTAGCTTTGTTCTTTATAAGGACATCTTGCATTCATCTGATGATTTATATCAAACCTCTCAGGATGCTGTCAACCATTTCCAAAGTTGATGAAAAAGAATGTTCCATTCAAATGGGACAATGAGTGCCAAGAAGCCTTCAATAACATTAAAAGCTACTTGTTAAATCCACCAAACCTTGCAGCACCTACTCATGGGAAGCCCCTTATTCTATACACAACTATATCAGAAGAGTCCCTTGGAGCATTATTGGCACTACATAATGAAGAAAGCAAAGAGAATGCTCTTTATTATATCAGTCGGAGTTAATAGGAGAAAAATGAGATATTCTATGATAAAGAAGCACTATTTGATATTAATCTTTGCAATCCAAAAGCTCTGTCATTATATCTTATCCCACAAAATTACCCTCATCTCAAGGATCAATCTGCTGAAGCACTTGATGAGAAGACCAGCATTGACAGGTCGCTTGGTAAGATGGGTAGTATTGCTTTTACAATTTGATATCACATATGTTATGCAGAAAGTAATGAAGGGACAAATTTTAGTATATTTTTATGCTGCACATCCCATTCCTATAGACTCACCTCTTAATGATGATTTGCCTGATGAGCAAATTATGCTCATTCATGAAAGAGAAAAATCACAAATTTAGAAAATGTACTTTGATGGAGCCTCATCGATCAAACAAGCCCAACCTCTAAATTTCCCAAGGGCAAAAGCAGGAATCGACATCGTCTTCATAACACCAGAGGGAGGAATAATGAGACGATCATATGGGTTGACTGAGCCAAGAATTGAGAATGAAGTTGAGTATGAAACATTGGTAGCAGGTCTTGAAGAAGCTATTTTCATAGTCATTCAAAACTAGCATATTTTCGGTGATTCTCAACTTATTATAACACTTACTTGGCATCTATAAAATCAACAAGCTTGAGTTAGCTTTCTATCATAAGCAAGTTCTTGAGCTTATGAAGAAAATACCAAATATCACACTAACACACCTCTCTCAATCTGAGAATAGCAAAGAAAATTGCTTAGAAAAATTAGCTAAGGAGATGACAAGTATGATTGGTGATTATGTCATGATTGGGATATTTACTCAACGAGTTAGAGCCATCAAAATATCAATCCCTGCAGGTTGAGGGGTTATCAAATTCAACATAGTAGGATGTGACTCATATTATTCATCATACTCCTCAAAATTAACAAAAAATTATACCAAGAAAAGCTAAACATGACATTGCTTTAAAAAAGCAATGAGAAGCCTTTATAGTATAAGAGCCACATGATTGGAGGTAACCCTTCATCGACTACTTTAAAGAGGAAAAATTATCGAGTAATAAATTATCGCAGCTCAAATTGAGAAGAGAATGTTGCGCTATGCTTTCGTCAATGACACTTTATAATGCAGATCCTTTGAACAAATGTGGCTACGATGCCTAGGTACAGATGAAGCTAGCAAAGTGATTGTTGAAATTCATGAAGGTCTTTGTGGTGCACATCAATCAGGTCTCAAGATGACAGTAAAGATCAAAAGGATGGGCTATTATTGGCCATCAATGGTGAGAGATTATATTGATCATGAAAAGAGGTTCCATGAATGTTAAGTACATGAGAATATAATCCACTAACCTTTAAATCCACTACACCCAACAATAGCATCATGGCCTTTTGAATGTTGGGGTACATATATAATTAGATCGATTGATCCACCGTCATCAGCTGGTCACCGCTTTATCCTACTAGCTACTGATTATTTCTCTAAGTGGGTTGAAGCTACCATATTTAAAGAAGTTTTTGCTGATCGAGTGATCAACTTCTTCATACATAATGTGTTCTATAGGTTTGGAGTGTCATGCCAAATAATTTCTAATAATGGCACAACTTTCAAAAGTATAAAGATTTATAGATTCGTCGATTGACATAAAATTGATTGTCGATATTCTTCAATATACAATCCAAGGAAAATGATTTGGTAGAAGCTTTCAACAAGACATTTGGTCAAACTTCTCAAGAAGATCCTCACTAAAAATAAGAGAGAATGACATACCAAACTGATAGAGACATTATGGACGTATCAAACTACCTACAAGAAATCGACCAAAGCCACTCCTTATTCATTAGTATTTCGAACTGAAGCGGTCCTTCCACTTGAAGTTGAGTTGCCTTCACTGTGAGTAGCCATCCAATACAATCTAACTGAAGATCAAAAAGCTCATTTGAGAATGGAGGAACTCGATCTGCTTGATGAAGTTAGATTGCAAGCTCATCAAAATTTGGAGGTTTATCGAGCAAAGATGTCCAGGGCTTTTCACCATACGGTGCAGCCTCAAACATTCCAAAAAGGGGAATTGGTCCTGGTGTTGAGAAGGCCAATTATTCCTAATCAAAAATTCAGTAGAAAATTTGAGCCTAATTGGGAGGGCCCTTTTGTCATTGAGAAGGTGTATCAGGGAGGGACGTACCAACTCATTAACCTAAATGGTGAAAGACCAATGCTGCCAATTAATGGTCGATACCTGAAAAAGTATTATACATGATAAATACATTCTCGAGGTATAATAGAAATTCCCCCTGCAAGATAGGGGCATTTTTTACTATATCTATGTAGGTCAACATCGTGCTTCATGCCAAGATCCCAAAATAAATATACATACTCAAGATGAAAAATAATTTCACTGAAAATTCCCCTATTACACATGGGGGCATTTTTAGATTTCTATACATAGATGAAATCAATGTTACATGTTAAAACCCTCTTAAGGTCAAATATATTAACTCAAATATTGATATATTTTCTTAAATTATTTTAGAGCTCTTTAAAAGTACTTTAGAATTTCCCCTGCAATACAAGGGGAATTTTTATTTTATGTTAATTTTATTTAGGTTGACATTGTGCTATAAGATGAGATCCTTGAATATATTCTAATTTAGATTAACACCGAGCTTTATGCTAAAATCCAAAATTTATCTATAATTATCATTGTTAAAGTTGCAAGTTCTTGTAGAAAAAAATTATTTCTATGCATGGAAAGATAGTCCTAAATATCAAAAATTTCTCTCCAATATTCATCAAATGTCAAAGATTAAGTCAGAAGAATCCTCAATTTCAGAAGCTTCAATCAATTAAGTTGGACAAACATCAACCTCAACGTCCTAAAGTCTAGGACATGGATAGGTTCTAAAGGTCGAACTCAATAAGCCCACAAATAGCTGAGTCGCTGACTACTCTTCTCACTCAACAAGCCATAAGAAAAGGCGGCTGTGAAAGAGCCCCCATTTTAGTCCAATGACCAAATCACCAACCCATTATAGCTTAAGTCAAAGACTCGAGTAGGTTCTAAAGGTCAAACTCAATAAACCTATAAATGGTCGAGTTGCTGAAACTCTCTTCACTCAATAAGCCGTAAGAAAGGCCACGGTGAGAGAGCCTCTGTTCATCAGTCAATGATGATAGTTGTTCAACCTCTAACTAGAGCCAGCTTAGTGACTACAAGTAACCAGAATCCAAGAGATTTTCTACCTGATCGATAGACCAAGACAAGCTGAGGAAACTCTCACTTCATAGCTGCCTTAAATCGATCTTTATATTGAATGTAACATGATATTTCAATCTATTCTCAATTGATCTTAGCAAGCACAAAGCACATATCAAAGCCAATCTCCTCATCAAGTCTGTCAAAGAAGAAAGCATAGGACCGAGGAAGTAATTCCATAGTTCATACAAAGTCGATGGCCGAACTAAAGGAATTCCTTGGTTATTTAGTCTGTTAAAGCACACATTGCTAGACTGATAACTCAACATAGACCTAATATAAGCCAGAAGGTTGGGTCATCTGTATGCACCCTTCGAGAAGTTTATCAAAGTAGCAAGCTCAGGATTGAAGACATATGTGCACTTCCTGACAAGCCAATATGGATAAATCATGTCAATTTTTCATCAAATCCGTCAAGCTTAAAGCTTGGACAGAAGAAATTTCAAATCTCAAAGCAAACAAACCAATTCATCCATCAAACTTGATCAAACATGAAGCTAAAGTAGGAGGAAATTCAAATCTACAACAACACAAGAGAAAGAGATCTTCAACAAACCCATTATAGCAAAGAGTAGATGATGGAAGAGCTCTTATCCATCCGATAAGTTAATCTTGACAAATCAATCAATCCCATCATTCAACATGTTCAAAATAAGGAATTGTGTTAATGACATATCTTATTAAAGCTCCATAAGCTATTGAAATTGAAAAGGAAGTGATCTAAGATCTGTGGTCAGTTCAAAGGGTCAACTAGTTTTCAACAAACATGACTCACTCTATGCATGAATCATATTTGTTAAGGGCATTTGTTGACCTCCATGCAAGCACCATAAGTCGAGTCAAGCTTGCAAGACCAAGTTGACAGACTTCAGATGCTTCAGGATACAAATTGGGGCTGAAATATACTAGATATGCCAAAAGTCAGCCCAAATGACCTTCGATCGATGAACAAACTTTGCCATCATGTTCAAAATAGAGAAATTGGCCAAAATATAAATATTGTATAATCTAATGATCAACCGATCAAGTGATCGAGCTATCAATATGCTGACATGCATAATAGAGTCGAGAGGCTGCGATGATGTCTAAACAATCTCTGTTCGTAAAATTGATTGCTTCGTTAGCTTTGAAATATCAAAATCTATCAAATGAGGCTATCTACGATTGATTTGGATGAGTCTACCCGAACGTTGAGCAATCCAAAGTGATAATGCATATTTTTGAACTAAAATTTATCCAATTTGACACTGACTTGAACCAAAATGGCCTCCGATCGTGAAACGGACTGTGTCGTTGTGTCTGGAACATCAGAATAACCTAGGATTGATATATATATATATATATATATATATATATATATATATATATATATATATATATATATATCTTGATGTTGGCATAAAATTCATATTAATATTGATTAAACACTTAGGAAATTAATTAAAAAGCCAATATATGCCCATTAATCCAAACCAACCCTAAACCCCCACTCATGGTTGATCTGAGCCATATCGCACACGAGGTCTCCCCTCGTTCACCCCTCCCACAGCCATCAGCTTTGTCTCCTTGAACTGCGTGCACGAACATCTCTCCCGACCTCTCTCATTCGATTTCTCTCTTTCCCAACTGCCCCCACTTGTTCAACTCTACCAAAACCACATGCATTCATCTCCCTCTCCATTCGATTTCCTTCAATGACAAGCAAACCATAAGCTCTAGTTCTTTCCATCTCCCTTCAAGCCTCTCTTCATCTGTTCATCCTCCAAAAGCCATAAGTCCCTTACCCTTTTCCATTCTCGATACCATCTCCTCTCTAATTTTCCCCATCCCGCAAGGAACCACAAGCTGCCCTCACGCTCGATCTCCCCTAAACCATAAGTCCACGATTCCTCTTCCTCATCTCCTTTCGCATTAACCCTTCCACGTGAACCCATCAATTTTCCATGCTTTGGGTGCCGCAGCACAACGATCTAGTTCTCGGTGAGCTAATCACATAGTAGCCTCACGCTAGATGATTCAGCTACTAGTTCCTCTCAGTCACCAACCAAAATTGTTTTTGATAGTTAAATCCTTGTAGCTGCATGCCCTGTTCCCGAGCAAGTATCACTTCGAGTTGTAGTCACTCTTTGTGATCTTTATATCAGTGTCTGTTGACCTCACTTTTGGAGTGAGCTCTCAGATCTCATCTTAGATCACTCTAGAGTTCCTTAGACTTCTTGATTAAGTGAACACTTACACTTGTAGTGATTAGAGACTTAGAAGGGTTAGCCATAGGAATAGGTTGTGCCTTAGGGATTTAGGAAGACTTGCCTACCCTATAGCCCAAACCCAATCGTTGCTTTCCTCTTTCAAACCCAAACCTCAAATTGAAATTCAAGATCCCAAAATCAAATCCAATTATCCAATGATTGAAATCCATCACTAAATTCAAACTCCAAATCCCTTCCAAAGCCCTTTGATTATATCTTATGGACTGAGTCTTAACCAAATTCAAATCAACCACAATCCAATTGCTTTTATCAATTATCAAATTCAATCTCAAATCAAATTCCAATTCATAAATCAATTCCAAACTTCAAATGATTGAAACCCATGATTAAATCCAAACTCCAAATCCCTCCCTAAGCCCTTTGATTTTATCTTATGGACTTAGCCTTAACCAAATTCAAATCAACCCCAATCAAATTGATTTTATTAATTATCAAATTCAATCTCAAGTCAACTCCCAAATCATAAATCAATTCCAAACTCCAAATGATTAAAACCCATGACTAAGTCCAAATTCTAAAATCTTTCCCTAAGTCATATGAACCACCTTCATATGCTTAGCCAAAGCTCCTTCAAACTAACTCAAACTTGGTTGATTTATTTATAAATCAATCATTCCTTCATTTATATTCATAAATATAAATGAAATCCAAATTTAAACTATTCAAATCAAAATAAATCAAACCAAATCAAGACCCTTCTTAAGCCATATGGACCCACCTCCATAAACCTAATCAAATCTTGATCCAAATCAACCCCAACATGATTGATTTCTTCATAAATCAATCATTACTTCATTTATATTCATAAATATAAATAAAACTCACCCTCCAATGACCAAAAATAAATCAAACCAATTCAAAATCCAAGTTAGCCTCTTTAAACCTACACCCCTAAGCTAAATCAAATTTGCTTCCGAATCACTCCAAACTTAGGTGATTTTCTCATAACCCATTTATATCTTCATTTATATTCACAAATATAAATGAACTAAAAATTCAAATGACCAAAATCAAACTCAAATCAAATAAAAAACTCAATTTCAGCCCTTTTAGCTAAACTTTTGAACTTAGCTAAATGACATCTAAATTGACTCAAAACTCATGGATTCATTCATGATTCTATCATTCCTTCAATCATTGATCCAAATATAAACATAAATCATTATTATCAAACCAAATCCAAACTAACTTAAATCAACCTGAGTCAAACCCAAGTTAACTCTCTTAGCTTGAGATTGTCATATGAACCAAAA
Organism: Cymbidium sinense; assembly: GCA_021442155.1. Classification (NCBI taxonomy): domain Eukaryota; kingdom Viridiplantae; phylum Streptophyta; class Magnoliopsida; order Asparagales; family Orchidaceae; genus Cymbidium; species Cymbidium sinense. The sequence goes on from CM038224.1 coordinate 134,765,444, forward strand.
CCTAATTGGCTTCAAACTAATTGCAATTGGATTTATATTTCAATCCTAGGCTCATGTGTGAGTTCAACTAAACTTAAATCAAGACATGATCAAGCCAATCAAACCATTTAGGCTCACTTGACCCATAGTGACCTAAAGGATCTTTTCTGAGCCAAGTTCTAATCCAACCCAAATTGGATTGAACTAAGCCCATCCAAACCTCACAACATAACCAACAATCACTCTAGGGTGATTAATTGCCTTAAATAGGGTCAAATCAAGTCAAACCTAACCTTTGACCAAGTCAACATTTAGCCAAAATGAAACCCAAACTAGCCAAAATCCACCATATGCTAAATTGATTGAAATCATTGACTCAAACCCATTCATAATCAATGATTGAACATGACCAAACCATCAAGTGAGCTGAACCAAGCCTAATTGGCCACTTGACTTAAGTTGACCCAAATTGGCCTAGAAATCTAAAATAGGTCAAATCATGATTTAACCCAAATTGATTGTAACCAATGACTCAAGTTCATCCCAAATCACTTATTGAGCTTGACCAAAGCCATGATTGAGCCCAAGATGACCAATTGGTCAACTTGACCCAAATTGACCTAAAGGTCAAATTGACCAAAATTCAAATTAATTCTAAATTAAACTAAAACAAAGCCTACAATCATTTTAATCAACCAATTGAACTTGGCTCAACACACCAACCTAATTTGGTCAAATTGGTCAAATTGGTCAACTTGACCAATTTGACCCTTTTGAATCCAAATGAGCCAAATCCAAACCTAGAACAAACCAATCTAAATTAATTAAACCAAAACATTCCAAATCATCTTATGAACCTAACCCAAGCCTTAGTCTGACCCAATTTTACTAATTGGTCAACCTAACCCAACCTAGCCCAAATGGAACCCATTTGACCAATCCAAACCAAACCACTCAAATCCAACTTATGTGATCTTTTGGCCTGACCTAACTCAGCTTAAACTCACTCTAGGTCAGCCTAAGACCTCCCCAAAAGCCAAGTGGGACCACCAAGGGGATTAGCCATCAAACCATAGGATTTAAACTTTAAAACTAATGGATCCAAACCAAAGTCAACTGTCCCATCCCCATGGCAACCCCTTAACACTCCATGGAACTTTCTCTTGACCCCACCTAGCCCACCTAGCCAACCTAACCCACTCTAGGTTGACCAAGGACCTTTGGGAGCTGAGTTGACTCACCTCTAATTGAAATTGAGCACCCATTGTATCCAAACCTTTGCATCCTTGCACAGTGGATCCATGGAAGCCTCCCATCACTCCTCCCATCCTTGGTGTGCCACCCTGACTTGATGGAGACAAGTCCGGTGGCTGGACAGCGACAAGCCAGTGTAAATTGTGTGCACGCTACTGTTCATCCATCATTAGAAATTGAGGGGTATACCCCCTCAATTTGAACATGAATTTGAAGACACTTGCATCGTGAGCTCTCCTAAGTCAATTTTGAAGCCCCTTCACAGTGTTTCCAAGGATCCCCAAGCCCTATTCGATCGACATTTCCTATTCCCGAGCAAGCTAAAATAGAGAATCCTAATCCTGAGCAATACTTCCTCTCCACTAAATAAAATTTCAATTCCTCTTAGCCACACCATCACCATGCCTATTGAAGCCAACCAAACCAATTGCCAAGCTTCCAAGCCACGAGAGGAGTGAGTTCGATCAGAGCTGAGCCCTTTGCATGCGTGGATTGGTGAACCGATCCTTCCACACCAAATCAAGCTTAATGCTCTTCAACAGGGCCTCGCCTCAACTAGGTGAAGCTACCTCCAGCGTTGCATCGCAGACATTAGTTCTGGTGAGGCAATTTTACAAACCGAGCCTTGTATGGAAAAGTGGGTTGGTCTTTTGTAAAGGAAATTTGAAATTCATGGATTTTTGATTGTTGGATGTGTGTGTCTCCCTTCCCTGAAAGTGTGGAAAGAATTTAAAGATAATCCAAGCTTGGGTAAGCTCAGATCGAACGAGGGAAAATGGACTGCATCCATCTTTCATCATTCGCGAACAATAAAGATCATGAGCCGTCCATCCCATGTGATTGGGATGAACGGCTTTGATCAAATCTCGTGGTAGAGCCTTCGATTCCTTTTCTAAACTATGGATCGAATCATGGCTATCCGATCTTAGATCGGATGGTCCCCGCATCCATGGTAAGTCGACCGGATGTGACTACTTAAATAGCTAATCCTATCGTGCCACACAGAAAGCGCATCGCGTCAGCCACCACGTGGTCCGATGAGATTAAGGCTTTAATTAGGGGTAACTAATTAGTTTTTAGTTCCGAAACTTCCTAAAATCATAACTAATTATTGAAAAGTCCAAAAAATACAAACTTAGGCTCATTTTGAAGATATTTTAGACTAGAATCTAGAAAATTATTATTGATTTTCAATAGTGATTTTGGCTTAATTAATATTTTATCAAAAATCTAATTAGCTTAATTACACTTTAATTAAATACACAATTAATCTCAAATTTTCTATGGATATTTAGGGGATGACTTATGCCTCCCTTATTTTACTAAGATTTTATTGATTGCTTAATTAGGGAAATCACATGATTAAGCCCTAATCACTCTCTTAATCTAATTAATCATAATTAATGAATGAACATTAACTTGATTAATAATTTAAACATAATCACCTCTCTTGAACAGTGAGATAACTTAGGGAATGTGACTGGGGATACCTTTCCTAATTCATTTCCTAAGTCTTCTTGACCTTTAAAAATCAAATTAATTAATGGTTAATGGAATGATTAATTGATTAATTAAGTGATTAATCTTCAAAATAGGGAAATTAGAATCTAATTGAATGTTAAAAATGATTTAGGGAATAGGATTGGGGCCATGCCTTTGATCCTTTCCCCTAATTTAATTTAATCTTTCAAATTAAAACATAACCAAAGTATTTAATCAATTAATTAAAGACTCAATGAAATTAAAATTAAAAATTAATTCATCCATACCTAAGCAACCTTTAATTGATCTTGGGTAGCTTCTTGGGTGTTCAATAACCCAAGGTGAGAGATAATGAAATTATGGTTGACTCATATGTGTGATAAAATCATAAAAGTAATTAAATGAGATCTCTTAAGTTTAACTAACTATTAATCATAAGCAAATTGCATTAGGCCCCTTTTATTTCTTAGGAGCATTGTAAATTTATTTTTCATATGGTTGCATACCATATTAGCTTATCATTAATTAGTTAATTAACTTAAGGTGATATAAGTAAGGGTTAATTAATTCACTTAAATTAATACCTTAACCTAATTAAAACACAAAATCAACTTAAATATTATTTATTAAACCAAATTAATTCACATATGGGGAATTGTGTTAGGATTAGCAAACCTCTTTCATATTTTATAAATCAAATCAAACTCAAAAAAATTCAAAAATATCTTTAAAGAATTTTGGTTTATTTTAAATAACCTTATTTAATATGATTGTCCTTAGGAATTAATTGGGATGAATAAAATCATGTGTTTAAATTCCTTTATTTATTTCCAATCATGCTAAGTATTGCTTGTCATATGAAATCACAAATTCATTTCTTTTGAAAATTAATTAAATAAAATATTTTCTTTTATGTCAAATTGCATTTATTGACTTAAATTAAAATATGTGTGGCTATTATCACTATTAAATCAAAAACTATTTTCAAAACCTATAAATCAATTATTTTAAATGGAGTAATGTTAATTACAAATATCTATAAGCTTGCATGTGATGATAGTATAATGTGTAATATGAAGTTCTCTTTCCCTATCTTAACATGGATTCACATAGGATTTGCAAGTGTATAGTTCATTTGAAAAGAACACAACATTTACTTAAACCTATTCTTATGCATCTCCATGTTGAGACTTAGGAAGAATTTCATATCACACATGTAAATTATACAACCAAATCAAACATAATTTCTTGCTTGATTTTTTATCTATTTGGTTTTTTTTGTACATTCATATGTATCTGAGAAAAGCGGTATATTAATCCGGACATCTAGGTGGTGCTTTAAGTATCCCTAAGTAAGTCTTATACCTTACGCCCCTGGGGTAGAAAATAATGGCGTCGTACTACTTAAAACTCTTATATATATGCATGTATGATGGGTCATTGAATAAGAATCAAAAATCAAATAAATCAAACATAACTTTTACATGGGTTTTCCTATCCTTATAGTTGCTCATACATCTACATGTATCTAAGAAAAGTGATATATTAGTTTGGACATCCCGGGGCTGTGAGGCTTTAAATAGCCCTAAATAGGTTTTGTGCCTTATGCCCCTGGTGTAGAAAATAATGGTGATGTACTCACTTAAAACTTTTATACATGTGAATGTGTATCTAGCTAATGAATGAAAATCCCTCTTTTCTATATAATAAAGGCATGCATTCATAATTCAATCAACAAATGAAATATTTAAATTCAAAATACACTTCTTTGCATTCATTGTCAAAGTATGCTAAGATTTACATTGCATGTATAGGTATGTTTAGGATCACTCATATGCATGATAAAGATGATGGAAAGAAATTAATGAATGTGTGTTAAGTGATAGTAATCCATTCTAATTAATCCTAAGATGCCTTTTTTATTGAATATGGTTATTTAGAGTGAACCTAAACTTAGGTTTAATTAAAACACATAATAAGCTATTCATTAAAGAAAACTAAGCTAATTAACTAACCTTAGAAATGACTTAAGGTAGGGATAAAAAGGAGATTCCGTCTCTTTCTTCACTTTATAACACTTAGTTGCTAAGTGTAGGTTATATGAAATAAGAGAAAATACTAAGTAAAATCTTCAAATCAATTAAACCACTTAAAGAGAAATCAACCCTTTATAGATTAAATACCCCACACTTAGCAAATCATAACCCTAAAGCCTAGTTAGGACATACCACACAAGCATTAACACATACACATTAGGTAAAGTCATAATTTCTAATTTTATGTTAGGATGGTGCATGGTTTGGTATATGTTTGGTTTTATGATGTATTATTTTAGACTGAATGTTAGGGTATATGTCCGTAGTGTGGATGTTAGGCCGATATTAGCCTAATCATGTTTTATCAGGGGTCTTAAGGGGCTGTAATAAAATACGAATGCTTTTTGCTATGCATGTTGCTTAGCCCCTAAGCATAGCCCATGTTGGGACAGGTGGGCTTGGTTACCCATGTGTGGAGTCCTAAGTCCAAATTATTTATATAACTGCTTGGGTTGTATGGTGTGTTTAGCTAACACTTATTTTGCAGGCATAACTAGATTTACTTTTCTTCTTTCTTAATGTATTTTTTGCATAAGGATTAGGATAAGTGTTACAGGAAATTAGGATGAGCATTGGTTATAAGACCAAGCCTTATACACCATGTGATGCCTTTGGAGTAAACAACATCCCAATCAAACCAAAAAAAAGAAAGAAATTGAACAAATCAAAATGAAGGAATGAAAGATGAATAGTGAAAAATGGAGGATGAAGAATGAAGACACCCCATAACACTTATCATTTTATAATTGTAATTATTCTTTCATTATATCAGGATGTATAAGGGTAGAGCTTGGCTACCTACATTTTTTTTCGATTGTACGGCAGTACCCGACCACATTGGCCTCTTATTCTTTTGCAATAGCTTTATAGAATTATTTGATATTTTGTTTAGCTTATGCATTAAAAATAGCATGTCTTTACATAGTTTCTTTATGATTGGTGATTACTGTGTGGCCTGGATGCGATTAGGCCCTTAGGATGAAAAATAAATTTTCTACCCCACTAATAACTCATAATTAAAATTTTAAAATAACTCATAACATCACATAAAAGCCCAAGAACTAAATCAAGATAATAAAAATATTTAGTAACCCATTAGTTGGATGATTGTATGTATAATACCATGCATGTCATATTCTTCCACTCTTGTTAAGAGAGAGCTACAATCTATGCTAGAGAATAATGGGCTTAACCTTTAAGAGCCTATGATGGAAAAACACTTCTTTTCCTCTTGATTTGGTCTATAACCAATTTCTCATGCATTTAGGCATACAAAATCCTATAGCCTGTGTCAAAATAAAGAGTCCAAAAACCATATAAAACTTGATAGAATTTGCATTAGATTTAAGTCATTATTCATGCCCTTCATGATCTAGTCTCTTATGGAGTTTAAGGACTTAGTTTCTCTTCTAAATAAATAATTGCTTAACCATCTTGCAAAGCATATGACTTGCTCACATGGATTTAATGCATAGGAGGAGTTAGCTTGCTGCCATTCCAGGCGGTAATAAGTCTAGTAGTCAGGTGGTTTACTCTCTCTTATGGAGGTAAACCATATACCCACTTCTCCTTAGATTTAGGTTATACTTTGACCCTCGCCAAAGCTCCCTAGATTTAGGAATCTGAGGTTGATGTTTCCCTTTGCATGCTACAAGCATAAATCCTCACCTCTTAGAAATTTTCACAATCTTATATTATGGAATTGTAAGTCCAAGATTTCTAAATAGAATTTCAACTCAAATAAATAAATCTCCTCAATTTCAAATACATAAAGCCCAACCATAGGATATATTAGAGTGCTCACTAGGTTTCCTAGTATCATGAGCATTCCCTACTCATCTCCTTTGGTTTGGATAATAACTCTCCCCTTTTGATCTCTCCCATTTGATTTTCTAAAACACAACCAATCCTTTGATAGTCCCATCTTTGAATTCTTTGGAGAAAACCATCCCCAACTTTAATCGAGTGTTCTTAAGGGATTCACTTCCCTTAAGATGTAATTAACTATGGGGTCTTTCCTCTATAGAGAACTTAACGAACCCAGTTTAAATAAACCCTACTTTACTTTTCCATATAAAGTAGAGGAAAAATCTCTGGTATATTCAAAGACCCGTCATGCCTTAGGGGTCCTTATTTGGTGATTAGGTCCATTATAGGGTAGTAACTTCTATCTTTTGAGATAGTACGCTATTCCTTAATGTAGTACCCAATCACCTCAATAAGTATATCCTCAGATCTGTATGGTGTCCCCTCACATATACACAACACAAGAATGCAAACCAAAAATAAAGACCATAGATTTTTCTGGCGACTCTGCTGGGGATAGTTCCTCTCCCCATCTCTAGTAGACGATTATTATCTCCAAGCATTGATAGTGGACTTGCATTTTTATGTGAATCTGAGACTATCTTTCCTTACATTGGTAGTTAGCTTATTTTATTCTTAAGCAAAGTTAGCCAACATTCTTTTGGTTTTAGGACCTCACTCCGTGTAGGTCTTGAAACCCCTATTGATTCCCCAATAGGTGAGAATAAAATTTATCAATGAAAGGGGAGAAATTAAAAATTTAGAACCTTTCATCACTAAATTGGTGAGGCAAGGTTCATCATAAAGTTTAAAGAAAATAATTTCTTTCACAAAATGACACTTTCCAAAAGAACCTTCCAAGAAACTCACAAAATCACAAAATTAAAACCTCTCCATTTAACAATCCCTATGATTGTTACATGGAGGTTCTTCTCAAAAGCACATTCTTGAAAAATAACCATGCCCATTCAACAAACTCAAAATTATTGAATGAGGAATCCATTATTCAAATAAATTGAAACTTCATCTAACAAATTTCACATATGTTGGAGTTGGAGCTTCCCTCTTTGCAAGAGCAAATCATGCCATGTTTGATTCCCACTTAACATATCCAAACTTGTTAAGTGAGAATCTCTATTTGAATCAAACATGAATTTGACTTTCACTTAACAATTTTAATTTGTTAGGTGAGGGTCTTATTTTCAAAACATAAATTTGACCTCCACTTAACAATTTCAATTTGTTAAGTGAGGGTCACATTTTCAAAACATGAAATTTGACTTTCACTTAACAATTTCAATTTATTAAGTAGGGGTCTCATTTTCAAGAACATAAATTTGATTTTCACTTAACAATTTCAAATTGTTAGGTGGGGGTCTCATTTTCAAAAACATAAATTTGACTTTCACTTAACAATTTCAATTTGTTATGTGTGTGTGTGTGTTTCTCATTTTCAAAACATAAATTTTACCCTCAATTAACATATTCAATTTGTTACGTAGTGGTGTCATTTTCAAGAACATAAATTTTGACTTTTACTTAACAATTTCAATTTGTTAAGTGTGGGTCTCATTCAAAACATAAATTTGACCTTCACTTAACATATTCAATTTGTTAAGTGGGGATCTCATTAGCAAAACATGATTTTGACTTTCACTTAACAATTCAATTTGTTAAGTGAGGGTCTCATTTTCAAAATATAAATTTGACTTTCACTTAATGATTTCAATTTGTTAAGTGGGGGTCTCATTTCCAAAATAAAAATAATAATAACTAAATAAAATTTGACTTTCGCTTAACATATTTAATTTGTTAAGTGAGGATATCATTTTCAAAACACACATTTAGGCTTTTACTTAGCATATCCAATATTGCTAAGTAAGAGTCTCATCTTCAAAGCATATATCTGGTTCTATTTAAACACATCAAATTTGTTAAGTAAGAATCACATAGTTATGCCATATTGGATTCCCACTTAACATACCAGATTTGTTAAGTGAGAATCCCATTCTCAAGTCATATCATACTTTGATTTCCACTTAACACACCAAATTGTTAAGTGGGAGTCCCAATTTCAAAAACATATCAGACAAATTTAGGCTTTCACTTAACATACCAAATTTGTTAAGTAAGGGTCTCTTTTCAAACCAAATTTGTTAAATAAGGAATTTTTTTGTATCAACCACACTTGAGCTTTCATTTAACGTACTAAATTTGTTAAGTGAGAGTCTCATTTTTCAAAGAAAAATAAACATATCTCAAACATATTTGGGGCTTTCACTTAACATACCAAATTTATTAAGTGGGACTCCCATCTTCAAATAAAATCAAATCTATCTCACAATCACATTTGGCTTTCACTTAACATACCAAATTTGTTAAGTGAAAGTCTCATCTTCAAGCACAAATCAAACACATGTGACCTCTACTTAACATATCAAATTTGTTAAGTAAGAAGCCCCATTTTTCAAATAAAAGTATCACACAATCAAATCTTCACAAGCAAAAATATTTCAAACACACAATCATAACCCCTTCTTAGCATACCCAAATTTTATAAGTAGATGTTCTTTCAAACAATACACATTTTCAAACAAGAAACATAAAATACAAACAATCTTCGAAAAAGAAATCTCTCCTCAAATTTTTGAACCCCACCCAACCTACCAAAATTGGTTGAGTATGGGTTCTAAAATAAAAAATCAAATGGCAAAAGACTCTCCTCCAAACATCCAAATCTCTCCAATGAACACCACGTAACATATTTGAATTATTGAGTGTGGGTTCAAAATTCCATGCCTATGTTACTTTCTTGGAACAAATTTCAAGGCAGAAATCTGATACAAGTTATATTTCAACATATGCAGACATACAGCTCAGATCAGTCAGTGTAGTCTTTATAGTCGGTACATATGTCCTCTCAAAAGTTTATTTTTACCTTTTATTTAGGATGGATTTGGCATTGGATCGAGCCGACCTTTCTCGGGACTCCACGTCGGTGTTCTTGGGGAGGATTTGAGGAGCTCGCATTGTGAGGCAACCCTCACCGTTAGCTAGGATGAGGTGGATGGGTAAAAGCCAGTCATCCGCATCAACCTACCTTCTGACACTGAGTATCCTTTTTTGAAGAGAAAGACGGTCGAGGTTCCACTAGTCAGTCCAATTCTCGCTCATTTAGTTGCTCCCATAGCCGCTCTCATTTTCAAAACATAAATTTTACCTCAATTAACATATTCAATTTGTTAAGTAGTGGTGTCATTTTCAAGAACATAAATTTTGACTTTACTTAACAATTTCAATTTGTTAAGTGTGGGTCTCATTCAAAACATAAATTTGACCTTCACTTAACATATTCAATTTGTTAAATGGGGATCTCATTAGCAAAACATTATTTTGACTTTCACTTAACAATTTCAATTTGTTAAGTGAGGGTCTCATTTTCAAAATATAAATTTGACTTTCACTTAATGATTTCAATTTGTTAAGCGGGGGTCTCATTTCCAAAATAAAAATAATAATAACTAAATAAAATTTGACTTTCGCTTAACATATTTAATTTGTTAAGTGAGGGTCTCATTTTCAAAACACACATTTAGGCTTTTACTTAGCATATCCAATATTGCTAAGTAAGAGTCTCATCTTCAAAGCATATATCTGGTTCTATTTAAACACATCAAATTTGTTAAGTAAGAATCACATAGTTATGCGATATTGGATTCCCACTTAACATACCATATTTGTTAAGTGAGAATCCCATTCTCAAGTCATATCATACTTTGATTTCCACTTAACACACCAAATTGTTAAGTGGGATTCCCAATTTTAAAAACATATCAAACAAATTTAGGCTTTCACTTAACATACCAAATTTGTTAAGTGAGGGTCTCTTTTCAAACCAGATTTGTTAAATAAGGAATTTTTTTGTATCAACCACACTTGAGCTTTCATTTAACATGCTAAATTTGTTAAGTGAGAGTCTCATTTTTCAAAGAAAAACAAACATATCTCAAACATATTTGGGGCTTTCACTTAACATACCAAATTTATTAAGTGGGACTCCCATCTTCAAATAAAATCAAATCTATCTCACAATCACATTTGACTTTCACTTAACATACCAAATTTGTTAAGTAAAATCTCATCTTCAAGCACAAATCAAACACATGTGACCTCTACTTAACATACCAAATTTGTTAAGTAAGAAGCCCCATTTTTCAAATAAAAGTATCACACAATCAAATCTTCACAAGCAAAAATATTTCAAACACACAATCACAACCCCTTCTTAGCATACCCAAATTTTCTAAGTAGATGTTCTTTCAAACAATACACATTTTCAAACAAGAAACATAAAATACAAACAATCTCCAAAAAGAAATCTCTCCTCAAATTTTTGAACCCCACCCAACCTACCAAAATTGGTTGAGTATGGGTTCTAAAATCAAAAATCAAATGGCAAAAGACTCTCCTCCAAACATCCAAATCTCTCCAATGAACACCATGTAACATATTTGAATTATTGAGTGTGGGTTCAAAATTCCAAGCCTATGTTACTTTCTTGGAACAAATATCAAAAATCTGAGTTATATTTCAACATATGCAGACATACAGCTCAGATCAGTCAGTGCAGTCTTTATAGTTGGTACATATGGCCTTCAAAAGTTTATTTTTACCTTTTATTTAGGATGGATTTGGCATTGGATCGAGCCAGCCTTTCTCAGACTGACTCCACCTGTCCAGTGTTCTTTGGCTGAGGATTTGAGGGAGCTCGCATTACCTGTGAGGGGGCGACCCTCACCACCGTTAGCTAGGATGAGGTGGATGGGTAAAAGCCAGTCATCCGCATCAACCTACCTTCTGACACTGAGTATCCTTTTGAAGAGAAGAGGTTCCCGTCGGTCAATTCGCTCATTTAGTTGCTCCCATAGCCTCTCGGGTGAGTACTAGCACCTTCTCGTTGGTCCCCTCTAAGGGGAAGGCTATCCTGACTTTGGAGATAGCCTCCTCTACCTTCGAGGAAGAATCTAACTCTCACACTACCTTACTCAGCCAACACAGCGATGTAACAGGAGCCATAAGATTAAGCGGCACCACGAGCATGCCGCCTGAGAGTTAGATGTTGCATCACACATTGCAGATGAGGGTTCTCCTCGTGAGGTTTCTCCATTTTTGATTAAAAACCAGTTCCACCCCCTCTTAGCATCAGACGGAGTGGAAGACTACCATAGGATAGCTGCATTGCCTCGACCTCCTATATACCATGAGGTTTTAGCTAGGGATAGGAGGAAGTCCTATGCCAGTCTATGGATGGTATTATGCCAAGTAGGCAGGGCACACGGATTTTCAGAGTCTGGTACATTATTTGGCTTGAGGTCGATCATCCCTATGAGTGTTACTAGGCACATTCACAGTGATAGAGCATCAGAGGCCCAAGTAGTTGCTCAGTTAGGGAGTAGGGAATGACAGAGGTTTGCCACGCAGTCAGCGACCTCTGCTCTAGTTGATTTTCCTGGTCATCGGGCCACCATGGCTGATAGGACCGATAGCATAGTGTTGATGGGTACCACCAATCATAGGGTAAAAGCCCTGGCGAGGGTAGGGCTGGTGTTGTCTCCACCACATCGATCCACTCCTTGCCCACCATCACCAATTTAGGTCCCGCCATCCACCATTCCTACAAAGGCACAAAAAATAGTATCTAGGGAGAAAATATCCCCCTTGGTGATCTGGCTATAGCCAAAGGATGCCACTTCATCTACTCAACCGACTAAGGTGAGGGTGAGTTCCCCTACTCGACCTTCTACTTCAATCTTGGTGAAGAAGGAGTGGTGACCCCACATCGTGGTAGCATCACCAGCATCACCACCATCAGAGTTAGTGACAGCGGCAGCTGTAGAGGGGGAAGGGGATAGTTTTGCAGTCCCTTTGGCAATGGATCTCCCTAAGGACACTACTCCACTCATGAGCGTCATGAACATATCTCTTCTAGTGAGCATGACCCTCCTAGAGCTAGCACTCCAGTGGCAGGCAGTGTTTGGTGCATCTTTGTCAGTGAGCATAGCCCCTCTACCGGTCAACATCACGTGTTTGTACCAGCACAGTTAGACCGCTCCCTAGATGATATTTTAGCACAATACTTTGCAGAGAAGAGAGAACTTCTAGGAAGTGATCGGTCAGATTGTGAGGAGGGAAAGGTTAGCTTTGATCCATATGAGGATGATCTTCTTGAGGATTCGGCCGAAGTTCACATGGTCAATACCAGGAGTTTCCTTTAGAGAGATCAACACAGTCAGAAAGGTATTGTAGTTGAAGAGGATGACATCATCCATTCAACTCAGCACCTCCTCCACCTGCTTAAGCAGAGGGATGATCATATGGACCAAATGAGGAAGAAGATTGAAGAGTTGATGGCAGTGGTGTCAGCATTGCAGAATTCAACTCCGGTTTCACAGCCTTCTCCCGTACTGGCCAACAGAGCAGAGTTGGCACACACTTTAGATCATCCTAGATGCATTCCTGTAGAGGGAGACAGTGGTAGCTTGCATAGGAAGGTGGTGGAAAGCACCGCCAGGCATGAAAAAGACATTAAACACATGGTGGAGAAACAAGTGAGGGATGCATTAGCACAAGCTTGAGGTGTCTCATCTATTACAAAGGGTAGACCCTACCCAGAGGAATTTGATGGTGTCCAATACCCTAAGAACTTTGTGCCTCTACCCTTCAAAATTTTTGATGGCAGTGGGAACCCTGGGCAGCACATCGCACATTTCAGGGCTAGATGTTGCAATGTCAGTGGCAGCAATGCACTCTTATTTCACCTTTTGTCAGTAACTTGATAGGCATCGCATTTGATTGGTATGTTGAAGTACCCAATAGTTTAGTGAAGACATTTGTTGAGTTGGAGCAGCTCTTTATTAAGAGATTTGTTGGAGCTCAGCAAAGGGTAACTGTGGGCAATCTCGTTGTAGCTCAACAACACCCCAGTAAGTCCCTTATTGATTACATTTTTAGATGGCACAATTTAAGTATGAAATGCGAACCACAACTATCTAAACAACATGCCATTGAAATTCTACTCAAGAATATTCCTGGCCTCATCCCCTTCATGCTTAAAGGGTACCATTAAGACATTTGAGAAATTAATCAATAATGCGGCTAGTCTACAAGGAGTGGTCAAACATTTATGTTTCCAAGATCAATCAGCCAAGCCCAGACCATAGAAGGTATTTAAGAAAAGCCAAAGGTAGTCACAATAGTTGATAAGGGGAAGCGACCCGGTTGATCAGGGCGGACCTCAAGCTCAATGACCTCATCTACAACCTCCTTTGCCACCTTCGGCGTCATATCACCTCGGTTGCCGGCCTCCACCGTCTGCAGTAATATCCCCATCCACAGCGTAGATTCCTATCCACGCGTAACTATCACTTACCTACTCTTGCCGACAAATTGAATAAACCTTATTCATTTAAGAGGGAGGTAGTCAGGAAGATCTTTAAGAACCTCTTAAAGATGCCTGATTTTTAGTTACAAGAGCTTAGGAGGCTAGAGGATGTGGGCAAGAGTCATGATCCAAACTTTTATCCCTATAACCGCATGCTAGGACATGTCTTGGAAGATTGCTTTACCTTTAAGGACTGGCTTGAGCATAGGTACAAGTCGGGTGCCATTATCATCCCTAAGAAATACCTACTAGAACAACCCACTAGTTATGTTAGGGTAATCCTTGGGGATACATGCGATATTATCAAGACAGAGGAAGGTTGGGATATCTCCCTATCTAGAACCTCCAAGAAAATCATTTTTTAGGTCAGAAAATTACCCTTGTAGGTTCCTGGAGCTACTCAGACTTCTAACTATAAGGAAGGTTTGTAAGTTGCTAAAGACAACATATGAGGTAGAAGCTCAGCAGTAGCAGCAACCGCTTCCACTTGCCTGGGATAGCATATTTGCTATCAGCCAACCTACCATAATTGCTGAGTTCCTTTAGGCTCTTCTTCAGTAATATATCAACAAAGGGGATGCCAAATCTTTCACTCTGCTCACTTTACTTGATTTATACTTTGTACCTTCATCCAAATCTAAGAAATCAATGAAGAACAAGATTGATTTTTGCTTATATTCTCTCTACTTTTGATGATCTTGATGATTTCATTCTTATAGAAAGCTCTCCAAGTACTAATAATTATAACAATTTTGATCCACTCCTTTCAGATTTTGAAATGGATTACCCATTCCTAAATCACCCGGGTTCGCCCATTGAGATTGATTTAGTGTCATATGACTCTGATGATCCTATAGAAGAAGCTGTAGGTGAACCTGATGAGCAGGTAGAACTTTCTATTAAATTATCTCATGAAGTCACTTAAGTCAACTTTCATAGTGGTAAAGTTCTACCTCATAGGGTAGCACCTCGGGATAAGGGTAAATAAGTCATTGGTTCCAGCGATCAAGAAGCCCCTCCATAGGATGCTCCACCTATGGATATGCTTGTTGAAGACTGGGTTCGAGGAGATGGATGATGTTGAGGATTTAATGAAAAGGTGAGAGGGCTTTAGGCTCCATTGGAGATGAGCGACTAGAAAGAAGCTAAGTTTTACATAATTGATTCAAATACATCTTTCACTGATTTGCTCGGTAGGCCTTGGATACATAAAATAACACGGTTCCATCCTCTTTACATCAGTGCATTAAATTTAGAAGAGGTGGAATCAAGTATTGTGTCAAAGGAGATTTGAAGCCATTCTCAGTTAGAGAAGTCGAGATTTATGAAGATGCAGCCTACTATCTTCCTCCAAATCAAAAAATCTATTCTCGTGAACTTGGTGAAAGTTCAAAATCAAAAGAAAAAGAAACAAAAGAAAAATAAAAGAAACTAAAAAAGAAAAAGAAAAGAAAAAAGGAGAAGAAAAGAAAAGTACAAGTGAGCGAGAATCAGACATTGAGGAAGAGGTTGAGCTAGATGTTAGATTTGGCCCACAGTTTGTTCCTTCGTATGAACACATGGGTAGGATGACTCGACCTCCACCAGGTAAAGGAAGAAGCAAGTCCAGTGGTAGTTCTAGAGGTGGAAGACCTCCTTATTGGTGGCCAACCAATAGGAGCTATGTTCCAGCTTATAGGAGTACCCCCACTATCCATATAATCTTTGAGTCCAGCTCAAAGGATGAGTCTTATGTGATTAGCATGCCGACCAACCTCTCACAGTGAGTCCCTTTGGAGGTGATGTTGAGCAGAGCAGTGGTGAAGCAGGCCTCCATTATTATGTTAGGGAACTTTAGATCTAACCTCACTTTCTTTCCAGTTGAAGGTTTGGTAGTTAAGGAGTCATCCATGTCGAAGAGGTTTTTGTTAGAAGCATCATCCTCAAGTCAGGAAGCCAATGTAGAACTTGAGGTTGATTCATATAAAGATTTAATACAACTACCTTTTGATTATTATTCGCCTTATGTTATTAACTTAGCAAAGAAGTGATTAATCCCACATACTTGGTCTAAACATAGGTCGAACTACTTTGAAAAGTTATGGGATAACCAAAGCAGATATTCTCAATCAAGACTAGGACTAGGATTCAACATAGTGGGTCCAGTCGTCAATGATAACCATTGCCTAGTCATCACCACTCATTTGGGATCTGAAAGGTTCTTCTTAAATCATGCTAACTCTTATGAGAAGGCATGTTTAAAAACTTCAGATGACCCAAATAAGCCTGAAGTCAAAGATGTGCCACTAGAGTTTGGAGAAGAAATTAGATCAACTATTGATGAACTCAAAGAAATCAACTTGGGAATAAAAGAAGATCTACGATGTACATCAGTTCCTTATTAAATGAAGAAGAAACTAATGACTTAGTTAGGCTATTAGTTGAGTTTAAGGACTGCTTCGAATAGAGTTATGAAGAAATGCCCAGTTTATCTCCTGACATAGCAATCCACAAATTAGCAATAGAACCTAATGCTAACCCTATCAAGCAAGCTCCCAGACACATGCAATTAGACATTGAACAATAGGTCACTTCAGAAATAAAGAAATTGATCGATGTTGGCTTTATCAGGGAAGAAACATATCCCACCTGGTTAGCCTGTGTCATCCTAGTTAAGAAAAAGAATGGTTAAATTCACATATGCGTCGATTTTAGGGATCTAAATAAGGCATGTCCTATGGATGAATTTCCACTTCCTATACTAAAATTCATGGTGGACATTGCCTCATCTCATGCAGTATTCTCCTTTATGGATGGGTCATCTGACTACAACCAAATCAAGATGGCCCTCAAGGATGAACGAAACACTACTTTTCAAACTTCGATTGGAATCTAATGTTATAAGGTCATGACTTTCGGCCTTAAAAATGTCGGTGCTACATACCAGTGGGTCATGACTCAAATCTTCAATGAACTCATTCACCATCAAGTTGAATGTTATGTTGATGATCTAGTAGTCAAAATCAATGAGAAGGAAGACCATCACTTTGACTTGAGAGTAGTTTTTAAATGATTAAGATAATTTAACCTCAAAATGAATCCCCTGAAATGTGCATTCGGAGTAACTTCAGAGAAATTCCTTGGGTTTGTTGTTCGACACCGGGGAATAGAGATCGACCCAGAGAAGATCAAGGCTATCTTAAAAATGCCACCCGCTAAAAGTCTAACTCAACTTAGATCATTTCAAAGGTGAATGACGTATCTAAGACACTTCATATCCAACATATTAGGAAGATGACAACCATTCTCAGCACTTGTCAAAAAGGATGCTAAGTTCAAGGGGGATGATAAGTGTTCACATGCTTTTGAAGACATCAAGCACTACTTGATGACACTACCAGTTCTAGTAGCCCCTATCCCGGGCAAGCCATTGATCCTCTACACTACTGCATTTGATGACTCCCTTGGCACTTTGCTGGCTCAAACTAATGACGAAGAGAAAGAAAATGCTCTTTACTATCTCAATCATCGTCTAATTCTTGTTGAGGCAAACTACCCGCCTATTGAGAAGCACTTCCTAGCTTTAATCTTTGCATCCCAAAAGCTACAACATTACATGCTTTCTCATAAGGTGAATCTGATCTCTTAGATCAATCCAATGTAATATTTCATGATACGGCCAATGTTATCTGGATGGTTGGCACAATGGTCCATGATTTTATTGTAGTTTGACATCATATTTGTACCCCTCCGTGCTATGAAAGGACATGCACTAGTGGATTTCTTAGCAACACACCCACTTTCTATTGATTCTTTGTTTAGTGATGACCTCCCTGATGAACAGATCATGAACTTAGGGGACACTAGCATTCACCGTTGGGAGATATATTTTGATGGTGTGGCTTCTTCTCAAAAAGGAGAAGAACCATGGTCTACTCTTCCAGGGAAGGCAGGGGTAGGAGTAGCCATTCTAACTCCAGACCGCGATGTGATGAGATTCTCATATCATCTATCCAATCCATGCACCAACAAAAGCCTAATATGACACTCCGATTGTCAGTCTAAAGTTAGTCATTACATTATGTGTCTAGAGAGTCAACATCTTTGAGGATTCTCAGCTCGCCATCAACCAAATCATTGGGTCCTATAAAGTTCTAAAGCTTAAACTCCATCATTACCACAAGTACGCCATGGTGATATTGGATCAAATCCTAGAGGTCACTATCTACAAGATTCCTCGAGGAGATAATACCGTAGCATATGCATTGGCCAAGCTCGCCAAGGAGTTGGCATGCCCAGAAGATGAGTCCATTCTAATAATGGTACAAAATAGATAAGTCTTATCCCTTATTGATGTTGAACTCATCGAGAGACTCTCCCTTAAAGGGGAGGTTGTTATTGCCAAAAAGTATGATGAGTCAAATTGGAGGCAACCATTCATGGATTACCTAAACATAGGAAAACTACCTCAAGAGAAGTCATTATCCCATCAGATGAAACAGAGGGCTCCCTCCTATGCTCTCGTGGATGGAACCTTATACCGACGGTCTTTCGATCATATGTGGTTATTTTATTTAGCTAAATACAAAGATCATAAGATCATGATCGAGGTACACTCAGGTTTATGTGGAGCACATCAATCCTATCCAAAGATGAAAGCCTAGATCAAATGACAAGATACTACTGGCCTTCGATGATCATAATCTGCATTGCTGTAGCTATGAGATGCCACCAATATCAGGTGCACGGTGTGGTCTTACACCAACCACCCAATATTTTACATCCTACATTGGCCTCATGGCCATTCGAGTATTGGGGTACTGACATAGTGGGTCCGATCGGTCCTCCTTCTTCTAAGGGTCACCGGTTCATTCTAGCTGCCACCAACTACTTTTCCAAGTGGGCAGAGGAAATCCCACTTAGAGAGGTCCCACTTAGAGAGGTCACACCTCAGCATGTACTCCAATTTTTCAGGAATCATATCGTATATAGGTTCAGAGTGCCTCAACAAATTATATTTGATAATGGTATTACATTCAAGAGCACTAAAATCAATAGCCTTTCCCGAAGACACAACATAGATTGGTGATATTCCACCATCTATTACCCGAGGGAAAATGGTCTAGTAGAAGCATTCAACAAAACTCACATCCAAATATTGAAGAAGACACTCGACGATAATAAGCGATAGTGGCATGAGCAGTTGGTTGAAGCCTTGTGGGTCAACCACACCACATACAGAACTCCAACTCAATCTACCCCATTCTCCTTAGTGTATGGGTCTGAAGCTGTTCTACCATTAGAAGTCCAACTCCCATCACTAAGATAGCTGTGGGTAGCAAGATTACTATAGAGCAGAATGTCAAGCTATGGTTAGAAGAGCTTGAAGGTTTGCAGGAGAGATGCCTCTGAGCATGCCAGAATCTCAAGTTGTACAAAGTCAAAATGTTTCAAGCTCATAATAAGTTGGTCCTTCCTAGAGCTTTTCAAGTAGAGAGCTTGTTTTAGTTTTAAGGAGACCAATTATTTCCCGTCAAAAGATGGGAGGTAAGTTAGAACCCACTTGGGAAGGCCCTTTTGCCATTGTTGGTTAATAAATTCCTTACAGGATTCGCCTTTCAAATCTATAGAGAAAAGAAATAAGAGACCTATAGAAATTCATCTTTTTAAGATGCCACACAGATCTACAGATGTACTTATTTAGGTGATCGGGTACGTCAACAAGAAAATAGTGTACTATCTCAAAAGATAGAAGTCACTACCCTTTAAAGGACTTAAGCACCTCAATAAGGACTACTAAGGATGATGGGTCTGCATATGTACCAGAGATTCTTCCCCTACTTTACATGAAAAAGTAAAGCAAAGTTTATTTTAAACTAGGTTTGTTAAGTTCTCTATAGGGGCAAGCCCCCATAGTTAATTACATCCTAAGGGACGAGATCCCTTAGGAAAAATCTCAATTAAGATAAATGATCGTTGTCTTTGCAGATTTCAATAGGAAAGGACTATCAATCGATTGGTTTGTTTTTGAAGATTACATAGGATAGATCAAAAGAGAGAGTTATTATTAAAGCCAAAAATGGAAGATAAGTAGGAGATGCTCATGATGCTAGAAAACTTAGCGAGCATCTCAAACTATCCTATAGTTGGGCTTTACATTTTTTAAATTGATTTAATTTGTTTGAGTTATATTTTTCAGTAGAAATTTAGGACTTAAGATTCTTTAATAGAAGAATAAGAAATGCCTAAGAGGTGAGGAATTATGCTTAAGGCCTGCAAAGGGGAGAAGCAACCTTAGAACCTAAATTTAGGGAGCTTCGGTGAGGGCTGGAAGCACAACCTAAATCTAAGACGAAAATGGGTATTTGGTTTGCCTCCATAAGAGAGGACAAACCACCCTACAACTTGGACTTACAACCGCCTGGGAGTGGCCGCCAACTAACTCCTCCTACCATTTTAAATACATGTAGGAAAGCCTTTATGCTTATGCAAGATACCTAGGCTGTTATTTATTTAGAAGAGACAAAGTCCTTAAACTCACTCTCTAAAGAGACTAGATTATGTAAAGGGACATGTTGCAAATGACCTAAATTTAATGCATTTCAAATTTCATTTTATTTTTATTTTGAACAATTATTTTGACTCAGACTAATAGGATTTTATATGACTAATGCATGAGAAGGAAGGTTATTGGCCAAAATCAGTGAGAAGGGAGGAGGTGAGTTTCCACCATGGCTCTCAAAGGTCAAGCCAAGATTGCCTGGCAAAGGTGGAAGCCCTCCAATCAAGAGTGAAATAAGATTTATTTGTGCATGATACTACAAAGAAAATCCTCATCCAGCTAAGGGGTTACTAATTCTTTTATCTTGATTTTAAACCTAAAGCTTTAGGTGAGGTTACGAGTTGTTTAACTTTAATTTGAGTTGTTAAGTTGGGTAAAAGATTTATTTTTCCCTAAAGAGCCTAATCCTCATCCATGTCATACATAAAGCAAGTAAGAAACTATGAAAAGCATGCCAATTAATGCAAAATCTAAATAAATCATCAATTAATTTATAAAGCTAATCGTAAAAAGAATAAAAGGCCATTGTGGTCAGGTACCACCACACAAACCCGAAAATATCAAATGTGGATAGCCCAGCTCTACCCTTATATAACCCAAATTACAAATGAATTAAATTACAATTAAGAAAGGAATTCATTATTATGAGGGTCTTCATGCTTCTTTTCTTTTTTCTTATTTCTTTCTTCTTCTTTTCTTCTTTGGTTTCTCCTTTTGGATGGTTGGAAGGTGGATCCTCCAAGGCCTCACATGGTGCAAAAGATAGAATCTTATGACCAATGCTTATCCTAATCCCCATAACAAATCATTCCAAAATCCTAATTGCACAAATTTACATGAAAAGCAAAAGTGGAAATCTAACTAATACCTGCAAAATAAAGGTTAACTAAAATAAACCACACAAATCCTAAGCATGTATATTGGACTTATCACCCCACACATGGGTGACTAAGTCCACCTGGCTTAAGGATTGTGCTTAGGGGTATAAAGCACCTGCAAGAAAACATATTTATATTTTTATTTATGATAGCGCCCCTTAAGCACAGTCCCCTGCAGAAAAGAATAGTTAGACTAAGAACATCCAACCATTTATTCTACGAGCATACACCCTAACATCCAGTTTAAAACATATAATACAAAACAAACATCAAACCATACACCGACCTAACCTAAGGCTAGAAGTGGTGACTTAGGCTAATGTGTGTGCTTTGAAGGCTTGTGTGGTATGCTTAATTATGGCTTTAAGTTTAAATTTTCTAAGTGTGAAGAACATGTTAAATGTAGCGGGGGTTTTATTTAAGTTGTTTAGTTATTTTGGGTTGATTTTATTTTATGTTTTGATTTGGTTTAAGTGGATCTTACAATTAATCACTAAGTTATGAAGAGAGGGATAGAGAAGAGAACTTCTCTTTTCTTCCCTAACCTAAGTAATTTTTAAAGTTGATTCACATTTTAGTTTCATTTAGGTGAATTTTTTGATTACATCTTTAATTAATCCTAAGTTTAAATAAACTCTAAACAAACTTATTCAAAAAGAAAGGCATTTTAAGATTAAATAAAATGAATCAAAATTCATATAACACACATTACTTCATTTCTTTCCCAACATGTATAGCAAGCATATGAATGGATCATAAGTATATCTATACATGAAAGTGAGGATATCTAACACACTTTATGATGCATGCTAAGTAATCCATTTAAGAAAATTTAGAAGTCGAATATGCATGATTTTTCTTAAGTAGAAAGAGTTTTCCTTATCCAAAATTTTACATACACGTACGAAAATAAGAAAGGCATAAGTGAGTACGACATCATTATTAACCAGAGGTGTAAGGTACAAGACCTACATAGGGCTAATTAAAGCCTCGTAACCTCTGGGTTGTCTAGACTAATATACCACTTTCCTTAAGTATAAACATGTGTATAAAAGAAATGAAATGGAAAAAGAAGATGTAAAAGTTGTTTAATAGATTTGGTTTGTTTATGCAATTTATGTATGCAAGTGTAGGTAACCCTTATTAGATGGTAGCATAGGGATGAATAGGATATGAAATTAGGTGAGCATTAGATTGTTTTCAAATGAACCATATACCTCACCAAATTCCTATTCAAAACTATGCCAACATAAGAAAGAAAGGAAACCTATACTAAGCATACCTTTATAATCTTTCACATGCAAGCTTATAATTAAAGTATAAGTAGCATACTTTTAGATTTGGTATTTTATTTATGAGTTTTAAAATTAATTTGGGTTTAGTAGTCATAATAGCCACTCATATTTATACTTTAGCCAACACATGAAAATTTCACATAAAGCAAACCATTTCATTTTAAAATTTGAAAAAAAAGAAAGAAAAAAATGAGATTATGAATGCATGAAATCACATGGCATACAACTTAACATGTTGGGGAAAGATCCAAAGCAATGAAAGCATGTAAACAAACTCACTTCACTTAAATCCTAAAGAAATTCCTATGGAATAAGGAAATTTAGAATAAATCAAAGTGAATTTAAAGTGATTTTTTGTTTAGTTTGAAGATTGATTTAATTTTGAAAAGGTGATATGAGTTTGCTATTCCTAACCCATTCCCACATGTGTGTGATATTTTTGTTTAATTTTTAAATAATTAGATCCATTTTTATGCATTAATTAGGTTAAGGTATGAATTAAGTGACTTAATTAACCCTTACCTATACCCCCTTAGAAGAATTAACTAAATAATTATGAGCCAATGACATAAAACTCACAAGGAAATTTAAACTAATGCACCTAATAAAAAGGCCTAATGCAATTTGGCTCATAATTAAAAGTTAATTAAGCTAAGAGGTTTAGCTTAAGTAATTTCAAAACACCATTTCACATATATAAATTAGAATTTGATTTCCTTAATTGAACTTATGCTATTAAACACCTAAGCATCTACTCAAGGTAGATTAATTAAGTTCTGGAACTTTTTAGAATTTTAGAAATTGATTAAGGGGATAATTAATGAATTAACCCTTAATTAAGAGGAGATTAAGGAGAGAAGAGGGGGGTTTAGGGAATAGCTTAGGAAAAATTCCCCAAAAATATTTCATAAACCTCCTACTTACTAGATTTGACTTTAATCAACCCTAATCATAGGTTAGAACCACAAATCATACCCTAATTATGCTTAATTACATAAGAAGGGTAATTAAGAAAATCATATGCAAGTATTTTAATCAAACTTTAAATAAATCCTAAGAAAATTAGGGGAGGCAAAAGTCAACCCCTAAAACTTACCCAAGAAATTTGGGATTAATCAGAGGCCTAATTAAAAAGTAATTAGCAAAATACACTTTCAAATAAATTCTAATTTCAGAGAAAAGCAAAATCTAAAGCTCATCAAAATTAATTTAAAAATGTTCTAGGTTTAATTATCTATTTATTGGATTTTATTTCATTTTTTTTTGAATTTTCTAGGAAGAGTTATGCATTTTAGAAGATCTCTAAATTCTTTACAAATTAATCAAGCATTTTTAACTAATCTTAAGTAATCCCTGGCCCACGGAATGATGCGTGGCGGCGGCGGTCAGCATGCTTTACACACGTTGCACCGTGAGGGGGTAACTTAAATTATCACATCCCAAATGACGGCGGTGGTGCACGCGCTTTAATCCTCTACCGTCTGATCGAAGATCGGACGGCTAAGGATCCCCCCTCGCATTTTAAAATGGATAAACTGATTTTTAAACATGCTAAATAATCTCAGCCATCCATCTAAAATGCATGGATAGACGGCCTAGATCATCCAAGTTCTTCCCCTTGATCAACAGAGACCATTCATGATCATGGGAAGATCCAAGCTAGATCTAGCATGGAATCAAACCAAATTCAACCCACACCATCTAAAGCAGAGCGAAAAAATCCACAAAAATGGGGTGAAGATTTCCTAAAGCTCCACACCACATTGAGTTTAATGATAAAAAAATCCCATACCTTACGAGGTGATCAGATTCCCTTGGAGAAGCTCAACAGAGAAGCCTTGCAGTATGAGCACTTGAGGTTGAGTGGATCAATGTATGGACTAACTCCTCCTTGCTTGGGATTTTTCTTTGATTGAATTGGATCATTCCTTATTGTGGGAACTCCGATAGAAACATTGGTGCACTCGGCTTAGCTCCTAGATGAAGTGTGCAAGAGCAATTGGAAGAAAATCAAGTGTGGAATAAGTTGGAAATTCACTCTACCTCCCTTATTTTTCACTATTCAAAAGCCAAGAAAAGGAAAATGGGAAGAGCTCTAGGAGGCTTAGGATCAATCTCCAATGGCTCCTCTGGCTTCCTATCCTTCAATCGACCTTGAGTGAATGAAAATAGAAGTGAATTAAGAGGAGTATATCTCCCCCTTGAAAGATCGGATGGCCAACAATGGACATGCCATTTTGATCCAATTGATCATTGGCTGAGGGCTGTTTGATTAGTTAGAGGTGTGCACATGGTCGGTTTGAGCCAAGGAGTGCATGGCCAACCTCCCATGTGCTTGAATTTGAGCTTGAGAGGGAGTTTGAAATTTCAATTTGGAGTTAGGGGGTTGGGATTGGTCTAGGGACCAAATGGACTGACCCAAACTCATTGGGTTGGGTGCACCACTCATCACTAAGTCCCCTTGAGCTTTTAGGAAAGCCTCAAGTGATTGTGAAGAGGGTATGACCAAATTACCGATGGATTAACCCAAGATTTGTTCTATGGCATAAGGGTATGATGGTTATTTTGCTATTTTTCTACTTTGGATATGTTGGGTATGTGGAGAAACTAGGTTTGGCCAGGTTTCAAGAGATTTGGAATTCATTTCATAGGGTTTGGCTCATGTTGACCCATTTAGGTCAAAATGGGTCAACTTGGGTCAAGTTGACCAATTGGACAAATTGGGTCAAACCAAGGGTTGGGTCAAGTTCATATGACCATTTGAAATATTTTGGTGGCTTTGGTTTGATTCAATTTGGTATATATTTGGTTTTGGCTCATATGACTTCACTTAGGTCAAATGGGTCAAGTTGACCTATTTGACCCATTTGACCTATTTAAGGTAGGTCAAGGGTAGGTTTAGGCTAGGTTAGTCATATAGAGTGGATTAGTATCTTTGTTTCTAATCAATTTGGGCTAAGTTCAATTTTGGCTCAACATGACCCCTTTTGTCAAGTCATGTTGGCAGTTAAGGTCTAGTTGGCCATTGAGACTTTGGTTAAGTTCAGTGATTTGAAATGGACTTAACCCATTGGTTCAATCAATTTTTGTCTTAGATCATTTTGACCCTTTTTAGGTCAAAATCAAGTTTGACCAAATGGGCTAGATTAGGTTCAAATGTTGGCTTGGTCAAGTTTAAACATAAGTCATGAATGAACTTAGATCAAGGGTTTCAATCAATTTGTCCAATGGGTTAAGTGTTGACTTGGTCAACCCTTAGGTTTGACTTGGTTTGACCCAATTTGATTGATTGATCATCCCATGATGATTGTTGATCATGATGAGAGGGATATATGAGTTTGGTTCAATCCAATTTGGTTAGGATCAAAATTTGGCTCATAAGGGTACTTTAGGTCACTTTGGGTCAAGTGAGCCTAAGTGGGTCAAATGGCTTGGTCGAAGCTTGATTTGAAGTTGCTTGATCTTGTATATGGACTTATGATTGAAATATAAATCCATTTACAAGTGGTTTGAAGTGAAATGGGTTTTGATCTATTTGAAAATTTCATATTCGAAGAAAAAATATGAAAGGGTTTTGGCTTTGATTTTTGACTTGGGCTTTGATTGTCTAATTGAAGTTTGAATTTATATATGAGCTCGTGATTATAGGGTTGATTGAACCATGAGAGAAAATCAAGAGTTTGGCTTGATTTGAAATTGATTTGGCTTAGTTCAAGATTTTGACTTGAAAGGCTTAGATTAGATTTTGAGTTGATTTGAGTTTGATTTTTGGAATTGGTTTTGATTGTTTGAATTTATATTTCATTTATATATGTGAATATAAATGAGAATATAAATGGATCATGAGAAAATTTCAAGGATTTGAAGTGGTTTAATCATGATTTGGGCTAAATCTAGTAAAGAGAATTTAAAAGATTTAAAGATATTTTTAAATTGGAATTTAATTTTTGGATTGGATTTGATTGATCTATATTTATATTTCATTTATATATAAGAATATAAATGAGGATATAAACAAGTTTTGAGAAAATCCCATGAGTTTGAATAGGTTTGATCATGATTTAGGTTAAATCCATTAAAGGGAATTTAAAGGATTTAAGGGAATTTCAAATTGGAATTTAATTTTTGGATTAGATTTAATTGATTTATATTTATATTTTATTTATTTATGAGAATATAAATGAGGATATAAATAAGTTTTCAGAAAATCCCAAAGGTTTGAATAGGTTTGATCATGCTTAGGCTAAGTCCATTAATGGAAATTTAAGGGACTAAAAGAAAATTTTTTATGAATTGATTTGGAATTTTGACTTTAGTTGGATTGATTTGAATTTATATTTTATTTATATATCTGAATATAAATGAGAATATAAATCTCAAAGATTTTAATTGGCTTTAGATCATGATTTTGGTTAAGTCCTTAAGGGAAGATTAAGGGCTTAGGCAAAATTTGGACTTAGGAATTTTGATGGATTTTTTATCATGGGTTTTAGTCATAGATTTCAATCATGGATTTCAATCATGGAATTAATTTGAGTTTGGAGAAAATCAATTGAGATTGATTTGGAGTTTGACTTGAAAGAAGGAAAGTGAGGAATGGTTTAGGCTAAGGCAAATTTCCTAACACCCATAAGGCATGACCTATTCCTATGGCTAACTCTTCTAAGTCTTCTAGGCCTAGGTAGAGTGTCCACCTAATCACTAGATGTGTCTTAAGACTTAGGAATTCTTAAAGTCTAAGAGGAGTCCTATGTCTAAGATGGAGGGGTTGAGAGCTCATCCTAAAAATGAGATCAATCACCAAGGAGGATCTTATCACCATAAATAAAGGAGAGCACCCTATGCTTACAATCAATGGGCTCTACCTAAAGAAATATTATCCATGAATCTTGTTTGAAAATAATCATCAATAAAACTTCTTTTCATATCAAATTCCATCTCTTATGTGTTAGAAATATCTTTCGCTTACGAATCTGCCATGGCGTGTTTAGGGTAGGTGTAAGAGAACCTAAACAACATCCTATCCCTCCACAACACAAACACAAACTATATTCAATCCTCCAATGCTACTAGGATAGGTGTAAGAGAACCCAAGTGACATCCTTTCTTGGTGGAGTAACATTCTCACCTATTTAGGATAGGTGTAAGAGAACCCAAGCGGCTTCTTATTCCTTCTGTCACATCATGAACAAACATATATATTTTGTATCGAGCTACTTTGATATGGGAGAAAGCCCCCTGTGGCACTCACTCATTTGTTGCTCTAGGTTAGGCTAATATGCTACCTTGTTAGTGTATCATACCAGTGGTCACTTATCTGGCAGATGTGAGTCCCTGTGCTTTCTTTCTGAATTTACCATTTAAAACTGATAAACGCCTTGTTAGTTTGGTAGGTCTTATTGCACAGCCGGTAAGCTACCCTGTGTTGACTTCGTTTAAGAGGATGTAAACCTACATGCTTTCCTCTTGAACTAGCCATCAGACACTAACTAGGTCGAGTATATTTGAGGCTTAGGTTAAGTCCTCCAGTGGTTCCTTTCCTCCTGACTACTTCAAGCTTAGGTTTAGTCCTTACAGGACTCCCAAGAGTGCCCTAGACATAACCTCAGAAGACTATCTTGATGATCAATTCTGCTTTATGGAGATGTAAGCCTACACCCATTCTTTCTAGAATGATCATCGCAAATCGACGAGCACCTTAGGTTGGTTGGTTATCGCCATGCTGACGGTGACCCACCCAGTGGATACATCACTTTTGGCAGATGTGAGTCCCTACGGCTTGAGTTGGCCACCGAATACCTACAGGCTTTCTTTTACAATGTTTTGGATAACATCCTCAGCAGGACCTCCCCTGTGGACACTCTATTTAGATCATATCCTTAGCGACTCCATTTAGACACTACCTCGGTTACTCTTGGATTAGACAGTCCCCCTTTCCTAGTAGCCAACCCCGTGGTTGGAGAATTTGTCTTGTGGATATGCAGATTCTCCTTTGGTCTAGTAAGTCTGAGATAGGACTAGGATGATATAAGCTCCTTCTCAGTGTGGTCCCTCACAAACCAACAGGGTCCACACAAACATAAAATAAACAAAATATATCTTCGCTTGTGGATTAGGAATTCAAGCCCCAAGTGGCATTTTTCCCAAGCAGACATCATATCTTTAAGACAGTGTTAGCAAAACTCCACATAGGAATTACCTGACTACTTTGAGTTTAGATAAGTCCCCAGGTCGGCACTCTCTCAGTAGTCGCCCTTAGGTTGGGTTCAACTTGTTGTGCCACCAATGAGTTGCCCCAGCAATCGTATTTGCTTTGAAAGATATAAGTATATTATGCATTCTTTCCAGCATGACTATTTCAAACTAGCCTTAGGTCGGGATAGATTTTTTGTGCAAGCAATTGATCGCCCCAATGGTTCCTTGTGTACGAGGATATGAGTCCCTACATTTTCTTCCTAACTTGACCATTACAAACTGAAAAGCATCCCTTTGGTTGGTTAGTTCTACCCCATTGCCGATAGACTATCCCTTTGGATTTGTAAATCTAAGATAAGTCTAGGCTAATATTAACCCCTTCGTGGTGGATCAATCACACATCGAGGGGATCAGTTAAATTAAAATAATGAAATTAAAACATATGTGATTCAATCAAATGACATCATCTTGACTACTTCTGAGTTGATATAAGTCCCCCAACGACATTCATTCAGTAGTTTTCCTAGGTTAGGTTCGATTTGTTGTATCCAACAAATCACCCCAATGGTTCCTTGACTAGGATGATGTAAGTCCCTGCGCTTTCTTCCTAACTTGACCATTGTACACTGAAAGGCAACCCTGTAGGTCGGATAGTTCTACCATGTGGCTGGTAGACTGCCCATTTGGATTGGTAAATCTAAGATGGGCCTAGGCCGACATAGCCCCTTCTCAGTACGATCCGTCGCAAATTGACAGGGTCCATCTCAAAATCTAAAACTTAAACAAAGAATTAATAAAATTCTCCCCAGTGAGACATCAATCATCCCAACCTCCCCAGTGGAGTCTATTAAATCCAATTCAAACTTGCATTCTCCAGCAAGTGCACCCTCAAAAGAAATTCAAACCCTCCTTATCCTCATTGGATAACTTGAACCTGCTTCCCTAGTGGAAGGTTCACATGCTTGATCCCTTGGTGGATCCCTTCTTTCTCCCTTATGTCGTTGGCATGAGTTGAGTTGCATTGTACTAAGATCTTGATTCCTTCTACATCTCAGGTTTAGGAGTAGATCATTTCTGTTAGTGTTTGTGATCTTTCGGACGTTGTTCATCATCTCGGTCAACACTAATACATGTGGTGTGCCTTGTTAGTCAAACCACACCTATTGGGCGCCCTTTGTTGAGCTCACTTTTAGAGTGAGATCTCAACTCCCTCATCATAGATCTAGGACTCTCATAGATATTAAGAGTTTCTTAGTCTTAAGACACTTCTAGTGATTAGGTGAACACTTAACCTAACCCTAGAGACTTAGAAGAGTTAGCCATTGGAATAGGTTGTGCCTTAGGGATTTAGGAAGACTTGCCTATCCTATAGCCCAAACCCAATCCTTGCTTCCCTCTTTCAAACCCAAACCTCAAATTTGAATTCAAATTCCTAAAATCAAATTCAACTATTGAATGATTGAAATCCATCACCAAATTCAAACTCCAAATTCCTTCCTAAGCCCTTTGATTTTATCTTATGGTCTGAGCCTTAACCAAATTCAAATCAACCCCAATCCAATTGATTTTTTAAATTATCAAATTCAATCTCAGATCAAATTCCAAATCATAAATCAATTTCAAACATCAAATGATTGAAACCCATGATTAAATCCAAACTTCAAATCCCTTCCTAAGCCCTTTGATTTTATCTTATGGACTTAGCCTTAACCAAATTCAAATCAACCCCAATCCAATTGATTTTCTCAATTATCAAATTCAATCTCAAATCAAATCCTAAATAAAAAATTAATTATAAACTTCAAATGATTGAAACCCATGATTAAGTCCAAATTCCAAAATCTTTCCCTAAGTCATATAAACCACCATCATATGCTTAGCTAAACCTCCTTCAAACCAACTCAAACTTGGTTGATTTTTTTATAAATCAATCATTCATTCATTTATATTACCAAATATAAATGAAATCAAAATTTAAACCAATCAAATCAAATCAAAAAAATCAAACTAAATCAAGACCCTTCTTAAGACATATAGACCCACCTCCATAAACCTAATCAAATCTTGATCCAAATCAACCCAAACATGATTGATTTATTTATAAATCAATCATTCCTTCATTTATATTCATAAATAAAAATGAAACCCACCCTCCAATGACCATAAATAGATCAAACCAATTCAAAATCCAAGTTAGCCTCTTTAAACCTACACCCCTAAGCTTAATCAAATTTGCTTCTGAATCACTCCAAACTCAAGTGATTTTCTTATAACCTATTTATATCTTCATTTATATTAACAAATATAAATGAAATATAAATTCAAATGACCAAAACTAAACTCAAATCAAATCAAATTCCAAATTTTAGCCCTTTTAGCTAAACTTTTGACCTTGGCTAAATGATATCTAAATCAACAAAAAACTCATGGATTCCTTCATGATTCAATCATTGATCCAAATATAAACATAAACTACCATTATCAAACCAAATCCAAGTCAATCCACTTCAAGCCCAAGTTAACCCCTTTGGCTTAAAATTGTCATATGAACCAAGACCCACTTGGCTCCAAACCAATTACAATTGGATTTATATTTCAATCCTAGGCTGATATGTGAGTTCAACTAAACTTGAATCAAATGATCAAGCCAATTGAACCATTTAGGCTCACTTGACCTAAAGTGACCTAAATGGCCTTTTAGAGTCAATTTTTAATCCAACTCAAATTGGATTGAACTAAGCCCATCTAAACCTCAATCATGATCAATAATCACCATGAGGTGATCAACCACCTTGAATTGGGTCATACTAAGTCAAACCTAGCCTTTCACTAAGTGAACATTTAGCCCAAATGAAACCCAAACTAGCCAAAATTCATCATATGCCAAATTAATTGAAACCATTGACTCAAACCCATTCATAATCAATGATTGAACATGACCAAATCATCAATTGAGCCAAAATAAGCCTAATTGGCCACTTGACCTAAGTTGACCCAAATTGGCCTAAAAAGCAAAAATGGGTCAAACCATGACTTAACTCAAATTGATTGTAACCAATGGCTCAAGTTCATCCCAAATCACTTATTGAACTTGACCAAATCTCTGATTGAGCCTAAGTTGACCAATTGGTCAACTTGACCCAACCTAGCCCAAATTGACCTAAAAGGTCAAATTGACCCAAATTCAAATTAATTATAAATTAAACCAAACCAAAGCCTACAATCATTTTAAATCAACCAGTTGAACTTGTCGCAACACCTAACCCAACCTAATTTGGTCAAATTGGTCAAATTAGTCAACTTGACCAATTTGACCATTTTAAATCCAAAATGAGTCAAAGCCAAACCTAGACCAAACCAATCCAAATTAATTGAACCAAAACATCCCAAGTCATCATATGAACCTAACCCAAGCCTTGGTTTGACCCAATTTGACCAATTGGTCAACCCAACCCAACCTAGCCCAAATGGAACCCATTTGACCAATTCAAGCCAAACCACTTAAATCTAGCTTATGGGATCTTTTGGGATGACCTAACTCAGCTTAAACTCACTTTAGGCCAGCCTAAGACATCTCCAAAAGCCAAGTGGGCCCCACTAAGGGAATTAGCCATAAAACCATATGATTTAAACTTCAAAACCAATGGATCCAAGCCAAAGTCAACTCTCCCATCTCCAGGGTAGCCCCTTAGCACTCTATGGAACTTTCTCCTGACCCCACCTAGCCAACCTAACCCACCCTAGGTAAGCCAAGGACCTTTGGGAGGTGATTTAACTCACTTCCAACCCAAATCGAGCACCCATTGGATCCAAACCTTTGCATCCTTGCACAATGGATCCATGGCAGCCTCCCATCACTCCTCCCATCCCTGGCGTGCCACCCTGACTTGATGGAGACAAGTACGGTTGTCAAACAATGATGAGCTAGTTTAAATGGTGTGCACCCGTCCATCCATTATTGGAAAATGAGCGATATATCCCCTCAATTCAAGCACATTTTTGAAGACACTTGCATCGTAATCCCTCCTAAGTCAATTCTGAAGCCCCTCAGAGTGTTTCCAAGGATCCCCAAGCCCTCTTCAATCGGCATTGCCCATTCCCGAGTAAATCCAAAATAGGGCATCCCAATCCCGAACAAAACTCCCTCTCCACTAAATCAAATTTCAATTCCTCTTAGCCACATCATCACCATACCCTATCGAAGCCAATAGAACCAATTCCCAAGCTTCCAAGCCATAGGAGGAGTGAGTTTGATCAAAGCCGAGCCCCTTGCTTGTGTGGATTGGTCAACTGAGCCATACACAGCAAATCAAGCTCAAAGCTCTTCAACAGGGCCACACCTCACCAGTAAAGCTACCTCCTCATGACCTGACATTAGCTCGTGAGGTAATTTCAAACTGAACCCTTGTATGGAAAAGTGGGTTGGTCTTTTATGAAGGAAATTTGAAATTCATGGATTTTTTACAATTGAATGTGTGCGTCTCCCTTCCTCGAAGGCGTGGAAAGAATTTGGAGACAATCCGAGCTCGGGTGAGCTCAGATCGAATGAGGGAAGATAAATGACATCCATCTTTCATCATTTACGAATGGGATAGATCATGAGCCATCCATCCCGTGTGATTAGGATGAACTGGTATGATCAAATCCTGAGGTAGTGCCTTCGATTCCTTTCCTAAACCTCGGATTGAATCATGGTCATCCGATCTTAGATCGGACGGTCCACAAAGAAAGCGTGTATGCCGCCACCCGAGTCAGCCTTCTGATGTGACTACTTAAATAGCTAATCCTATCACAACACATAGAAAGCATACTGCGTCAGCCGCCACATGGCCCGATGGGATTAAGGCTTTAATTAGGGCTAAATAATTAGTTTTTAATCCTTTCCTAAAATCATAACTAATTGTAGAAAAATCCAAAAAAATACAAACTTAAGCTCATTTTGAAGATATTTTAGAGTATAATCTAGAAAAAATATTATTAATTGATCTTGAATAGTGATTTTGGCTTAATTAAGTTTTATCAAAATTTTAATTATTTTAATTACACCTTAATTAAACACTCAATTAATCTCAAATTTTTTGTGGATGTTTAGGGGGATGACCACAGCCTCCCTTATATTTTTGGGATTTTATTGATTGTTTAATTAGGGAAATCACTTGATTAAGCCCTAATCACTCTCTTAATCTAATTAATCATAATTAATGAATAAACAACAACTTGATTAATCATTTAAACATAATCACCTCTCTTGAATAGTAAGATAACATAAGGAATGTGATTCAAGATACCTTCCCTAATTCATTTCCTAAGTCTTCTTTACATTTTAAAATCAAATTAATTAATGGTTAACAGAATGATTAATTGATTAATTAAGTGATTAATCTTCAAGATAGGGAAATCAAAATCTAATTGAATGTTAAAAATGATTTAGGGATTAGGATTGGGGCCTTGCCTTTGATCCTTTCTCCTTAGTCAATTTCATCATTCAAATTAAAACATAACCAAAGTGCTTAATCAATTAATTAAAGGCTCAATGATAAATTAAAAATCAAGTCATCCATACCTAAGCAACATTTAATTGAACTTGGGTAGCTCCTTGGGTGTTCTATAACCCAAGGTGAGAGATAATGAAATTATGGTTGGCTCATATGTGTGAGAAAATCATAAAAGTAATTAAGTGAGATCCTGTAAGCTTAATTAACTATTAATCATAAGCCAATTGCATTAGGCACCTTTCATTTCTTAGGAGCATTGCAAATTTATTTTTTATATGGTTGCATATCATATTGGCTTATCATTAATTAGTTAATTAACTTAAGGTGATATAGGTAAGGGTCAATTAATTCACTTAATTCATACCTTAACCTAATTAAAATATAAAATCAACTTAAATATTCTTCATTAAACCAAACCAATTCACACATAGGGAATTGGGTTAGGATTAGCAAACCTCTTTCATATTTCCTAAATTAAATCAAACTCAAAAAATTAAAAAATGTCTTTAAAGAATTTTGGTTTATTTTAAATAATCTTATTTAATATGATTGTCCATAGGAATTAATTGGGATGCATGTGTTTACATTCCTTTGTTTCTTTCCAATCATGTTAATTATTGCTTGTCATATGAAATCATACATTCATTTCTTTTGAAAATTAATTAAATAGAATGTTTTCTTTTATGTCAAATTGCATGTGTTGACTTAAATTAAAATATCTGTGGCTATTATCACTATTAAATCAAAAGTTATTTTGAAAACCTATAAATTAATTAGTATAAATGGAGTAATGTTAATTACAAATATCTATAAGCTTGCATGTGATGATAGTATAAGATGTGCAATATGAAGTTCTCTTTCCCTATCTTAACATGGATTCACATAGGATTTGAAAGTGTATAGTTCATTTGAAAAAAACACAACATTTGCCTAAATTTATTCCTATGCATCTCCATGTTAAGACTTAGGAAGAATTTCATATCACACATGTAAATTATACAACCACATCAAATATTATTTCTTGCATGATTCTTTATCCATTTGGTTCTTTTTTGTACATTCATATATATCTGAGAAAAATGGTATATTAGTCTGGACATCCCAGGGCTGCGAGGCTTTAAGTAGCCCTAAGTAGGTCGCCCCTAGTGTAGAAAATAATGACACCGTACTCACTTAAAACTCTTATACATATGCATGTATAATGTGGTCAATGAATAAGAATAAAAAATCAAATAAATCAAGCATAGCTTTTGCATTGGTTTTCCTATCCTTATAGTTGTTCATATATCTACATGTATCTAAGAAAATTGATATATTAGTCTGTACATCCGAGGGCTGTGAGGTTTTAAGTAGCCCTAAGTAGGTCTTGTACCTTACATCATTGGTGTAGAAAATAATGACGACGTACTCACTTAAAACTTTTATACATGTGAATGTGTATATAGCTAATGGATGAAAATCTCTATTTTTTATGTAATAAAGGAATGCATTCATAATTCAATCAACAAATGAAATATTTAAATTCAAAATACACTTATATGCATTCATCATCAAAGTATGCTAAGATTTACATTGTATGTATAGGTAGGCTTAAGATCACTCATATGGATGATATACATGATGGAAAGAAATGAATGAATGTGTGTTATGTGATAGTAATCCATTTTGATTAATCCTAAGATGCTTTTCTTATTGAATATGGCTACTTAGAGTGAACCTAAACTTAGGGTTAATTAAAATACATAATAAGCCATTCATTAAAGAAAACTAAGTTAATTAACTAACCTTAAAAATGACTTAAGGTAGGGATAAAAAAGAGATTCCCTCTCTTTCTTCTCTTTATAACACTTAGTTACTAAGTGTAGGCTATATGAAATAAAAGAAAACACTAAGTAAAATCTTCAAATCAATTAAACCACTTAAAGAGAAATCAACCCTTTACAGATTAAATCCCCCACACTTAGAAAATTATAACCCTAAAGCCTAGTTAGGACATACCACACAAGCCTTAACACATACTCATTATATTAAGTCACCATTTCTAGCTTTATGTTAGGACAGTGCATGGTTTGGTGTATGTTTGATTTTGTGATGTATTCTTTTAGGCTGGATGTTAGGGTGTATGTGCGTAGTCTGGATGTTAGGCCGATATTAGCCTAATCATATTTTATCGAATCGTGCTTAAGACTTATAATAAAAATATAAATACTTTTCTTGTGTGTTAGCCTAAGCATAGCCCAAGCTAGGATAGGTGCGCTTGGTTACCCATGTGTGGGGTGCTAAGTCCAAATTATTTATATAACTGCTTAGGTTGTATGGTGTGTTTTGCTAACACTTATTTTGCAGGCATAGCTAGATTTACTTTTCTTCTTTCTTAATACAATTTTTGCATTAGGATTAGGATAAGTGGTATGGGGGATTAGGATGAGCATTAGTTATAAGACTAAGTCTTATACACCATATGATGCCTTTGGAGCAAACAACATCCTAAACAAACCAAAAGAAAGAAATAAATGGAGAAAATCAAAATGAAGGAATGAAAGATGAAGAGTGAAGAATGGAGGATGAAGAATGAAGACCCCCCATAACACTTATCATTTTATAATTGTAATTATTCTTTCATTATATTGGGATGTATAAGGGTAGAGCTCAGCTACCCATATTTCTTTTCAGGTTATACGGCAGTACCCGACTGCATCGACCTCTTATTATTTTGTGATAGCTTTATAGAATTGTTTGATGTTCTATTATCTTGTACATTAAAAATAATATATCTTTTCCTAGTTTCTTTATAATTGGTGATTGTTGTGTGCCTAGATGCGATTAGGCTCTTAGATAAAAAATAAATTTTCTACCCAACTAATAAATCATAACTAAAATTTTAAAATAACTCATAACCTCACATAAAAGCCAAGCAAATAAATCAAGATAATAAAAATATTTAGCGACCCCTTAGCTGGATGATTGTATGTATAATACCATGCATGCTATATTCTTCCACTCTTATTAAGAGAGAGCTTCCATCTGTGCTAGAGAATAATGGGCTTAACCTTTAAGAGCCTATAATGGAAGAACACCTCTTTCCCTCTTGATTTGGCTCATAAGCAATTTCTTATGCATTTAGGCATGCAAAATTCTATAGTCTACATCAAAATAAAGAGTCCAAAAATCAAATAAAACTAGACAAAATTTGCATTAGATTTAAGTCATTATTCATGCCCTTCATGATCTAGTCTCTTAGAGAGTGGGTTTAAGAACTTAGTTTCTCTTATAAATAAATAATAGTTTAACCATCTTACAAGGCATATGACTTGCTCACATGGATTTAAAATGTAGGAGGAGTTAGCTCATTGCCACTCCAGGCAATAATAAGTCCAGCAGTCGGGTGGCTTACTCTCTCTTGTGGAGGTAAATCATATACCAACTTTCACCTTAGATTTAGGTTGTACTTTGGCCCTCGCCAAAGCTCACTAGATTTAAGATATAAGATTGTTGTTTCTTTTTGTGGGCTACAAGCATAAATCCTCACCTCTTAGGTATTTCCATAATCTTATATTGTGGTATTATAAGTCCTAGATTTCTAAATAAAATTTCAACTCAAATAAATAAATCTCCTCAATTTCAAATACATAAAGCCCAACCATAAGATAGATTGGAGTGCTCACTAGGTTTCCTAGTATCATGAGCACTCTTTACTCATCACCTTTGGTTTCGATAATAACTCTCCCTTTTTTATCTCTCTCATTTGATTTTCTAAAATACAACCATTCCTATGATAGTCCTATCTTTGAATTCTTTGGAGACAACAATCATCTACTTTAATCGAGAGTATTCTTAAGGGATTCACTTCCCTTAAGATGTGATTAACTATGAAGGCTTGCCTCCATAGGAAACTTAATGAACTCGGTTTAAATAAATCATGCTTTACTTTTACATATAAAGTAAGGGAAAAATCTCTGGTGTATTTTGAAGACCCATAATGCATTAGGGGTCCTTATTAGGTGATTAGGTTCATTATAGGGTAGTGACTTCTATCTCTCGAGATAGTACACTATCCCTTAATATAGTACATGATCACCTCAATAAGTACATCCTCAAATCTGTGTGGTGTCTCATCACATATACACAACACACAAATGCAAACCAAAAATAAACGCAACACTATTTTCTCTTCCTAGATCAACGGCATCAACAATAATAATTGGTAGAACATTCCTTGATATCTAGAAACTAAATTGGTCACTGATTCCATCCTTTAAAGTAAGTTCAAGAACCTGATTTGTAATGCCAAAAAGCTAAAATTGTTCCGTCTGAATCTCCTTCTCTAGGTTTATCTTCCTTCAAGCTGCGAGCAGCCCTCCTCTAGTTGCTAACTAACTCAAATCGTAAGCCCTATACATTTCGTCGGCTTTCCCTTTTCACAAAAGAGGGCAGCTGAGAGGCAATTCCTTCATCAGGCGGGTTCCTCTCTGCATATTCTTCCTGTTTCCTCCCCCAATCATTCTCTTTACCGCAGCCGAGAGGAAACTCCGTCATTAGACGAGTTTCTATAGGTTTTCAGCATTTCTCTCTTTTCCCCTTTCTCCGCTATTTTGAATTCAGACCGATTCCTTCCTAGCCTAGTAAACAGTAATCAGCATCTCCCTACATCACTTTCAAGTCACTAATTAGTCATATTGGCTTGCAAATTTATTATTGTGGCTAGATATCTAAAAAAACATGTGCATGGAAATCATTTGTATATATGCTTGTATTTCTTTTTGTAAGTTTCAAGACCTCGCTAATGCCCAATAGGGTTGTGGTGAAACTTTCCTATAGAGAAGTTGCCTTCAAATCTATGGGGAGAAAAGAAAGGCAAGAAGACTATAGAAATTCATCTTTTTAGGATGCCACGTAGATCCGCAGATGTGCTTATTCAGGTGATCGAGTACGTCATCAAGGAATAGTGTACTATCTTGAAAGACAAAAGTCACTTCCCTTTAATGGACCTAATCACCTTAATAATGACTCCTAAGGATGATGGGTCTGCATATGTACCAGAGATTCTTCCCCTACTTTACATGGAAAAGTAAAGCAGGGTTTATTTTTAACCGGGTTTGTTAAGTTCCCTACAGGGGCAAGCTCCCAGAGCTAATTACATCCTAAGAAATGGGGATTCCATAGGAAAACTCTCGATTAAGGTAAATGATCATCGTCTTTGAGGATTTCAATAGGCAAGGACTATCAATTGATTGGTTTGCTTTTGAAGATCAAATGGGATTGATCAAAAGAGGGAGTTATTATCGAAGCTAAAAATGGAAGATAAGTAGGAGATGCTCATGATGCTAGGAAACATAGTGAGCATCTCAAACTATCCTATAGTTAGGCTTTACATTTTTGAAATTGATTTAATTTATTTGAGTTATATTATTCATTAGAAATTTAGGATTTAAGATTTCTTAATACAAGATTAAGAAAAAGCCTAAGAGGTGGGGAATTATACTTATGACCAAAGGGGAGAAGCAATCTCAGAACCTAAATCTAGGGAGCTTTGGCGAGGGCCGAAAGCACAACCTAAATCTATGGTGAAAATGGGTATTTAGTTTGCCTCCACAAGAGAGGACAAACCACCCGACAGCTTTGACTTACTACCACCTGGGGGTGGCCGCCAACTAACTCCTCTTATGATTTTAAATTCATGTAGGCAAGTTTTTATGCTGATGCAAGATAGCTAGGCTATTATTTATTTTAGATAGAGACTAAGTCCTTAACACTCCCTAAAGAGACTAGATCATGTAAAGGGACATGCTTCAAATGACCTAAATCTAATGCATTTCAATATTCATTTTTATTTTCATTTTGGACAATTATTTTGACTCAGGCTAATAGGTTTCATATGACTAATGCATGAGAAAGAAGGTTATTGGCCAAAATCAGGTGAGGAGGAGGTGAGTTTCCACCATGGCTCTCGGTCAAGCTCTCTGGAAAGGTGGAAGCCCTCCAATCAAGAGTGAAATAAGATGCATTTGTGCGTGATACTATAAAAGAATTGCTAATCCAGCTAAGCGGTTGCTAATTCTTTTATCTTGATTTTAAACCTAAAACTTTAGGTGAAGTTATGAGTTGTTAATTTTAATTTGAGTTGTTAAGTTGGGTAAAAAATTTATTTTTTCCTAAAGAGCCTAATCCACATCCAGGCCATACATAAAGCAAGGAAGAAACTAGAAAAAGCATGCTACTTAATGCAAAAGCTAAACAAATCATCAATCAATTTATAAAGCTAATCGCAAAAAGAAAAAAAAGGACATTGTGGTCGGGCACCATCACACAAACCCGAAAATATCAAATGTGGGTAGCTGAGCTCTACCCTTATACAACTCGAATTACAAATGAATAAAATTACAATTAAGCTAGGAATTCATTGTTATGGGTATCTTCAATCTTTATTTCTTCTTTCTTTTTTTCTTGTTTCTTCTTTCTTTCTTCTCTTTCCTTTTGGATGGTTGGAAGGTGGATGCTCCAAGGCTTCACATGGTGCATAAGATAGGATCTTATGACTAATGCTTATCCTAATCCCCATAACAAATCATTCTAAAATCATAATTGCACAAATTTACATGAAAAGCAAAAGTGAAAATCTAACTAACACCTGCAAAATAAAGGTTAGCTAAAACACACCACATAAATCCCAAGCATGTATATTGGACTTATCATCCCACACATGGGTGACTAAGTCCACCTGGCCTATGGATTATTCTTAGGGGTATAAAGCACCTACAAGAAAAAGCATTTATATTTTATTTATAATAGCGCCCTTTAAGCACAATCCCCTGCAGAAAAGAATAGTTAGACTAAGAACATCCTACCATTCATTCTACGAGCATACAACAACATCCTCTAAAACATACATCATAAAACAAAACAAACATCAAACCATGCACCGACTTAACCTAAGGCTGTGGTGACTTAAAGCTAATGTGTGTGCTTTGGAGGCTTGTGTGGTATGCTTAGTTATGGCTTTAGGTTCAAATTTTCTAAGTGTGAAGGACATGTTCAACTTAGAAGAGGGTTTCATTTAAGTTGTTTAGTTATTTTGGGTTGATTTTATTTCATATTTTGATTTGGTTTAAGTGGATCCTACACTTAATTACTAAGTTATGAAAGAGGGATAGAGAAGAGAACTTCTCTTTCCTTCCCTAACCTAAGTAATTTCTAAAGTAGGTTCACATTTTAGTTTAGTTTTGGTGAATGTTTTGATTAAATCTTTTAGTTAATTCTAAGTTTAGATGAACTCTAAACAAACCTATTCAACAAGAAAGACATTTTAAGATTAAATAAAATGAATCAAAGTTCACATAACACACATTACTTCATTCCTAAGTAGGGTACAAGACCTACTTAGGGCTACTTAAAGCCTCGCAATCTCGGGGTTGTCCAGACTAATATACCACTTTCTTTATGTACAAACATGTGTATAAAAGAAATGAAATGGAAAAAGAAGATGCAAAAGTTGTTTAATATATTTGTTTTGTTTATGTAATTTATGTTTGCAAGTGTAGGTAACCTTTCTTAGATGGTAGCATAGGGATAAATAGGATATAAAATTAGGTGAGCATTAGGTCATTTTCAAATGAACCATATACCTCACCAAATTCCTATTCAAAACTATACCAACATAAGAAAGAAAGGAAACCTATGCTAAGCATACCTTTATAATCTTTCACATGCAAGCTTATATTTAAAGTATAAGTGGAATACTTTCATATTTGGTATTTCATTTATGAGTTTTGAAAATAATTTGGATTTAGTAGTGATAATATCCACTCATATATCTACTTTAGCCAACACATGCAAATTTGACATAAAGTAAACAATTTCATTTTAAAATTTGAAAAAAATAAAATTATGAATGCATAAAATCACATGTCATACAACTTAACATGTTGGGGAAAGATCCAAAGCAATGAAAGCATCTAAACAAACTCACTTCACTTAAATCCTAAAGACATTCTTATAGAATACGAAAATTTAGAATAAATCAAAGTGAATTCAAAGTGATTTTTGTTTAGTTT
This sequence comes from Cymbidium sinense, assembly GCA_021442155.1. Lineage (NCBI taxonomy): Eukaryota > Viridiplantae > Streptophyta > Magnoliopsida > Asparagales > Orchidaceae > Cymbidium > Cymbidium sinense. The sequence goes on from CM038224.1 coordinate 134,807,957, forward strand.
GAAGTTTGATTTAATTTTGGAAAGGTGAGATGAGTTTGTTGTTCCTAACCCATTCCCACATGTGTTTGATATTTTTATTTAGTTTTTAGATAATTAGATCCATTTTTATGAGTTGATTAGGTCAAGGTATGCATTAGGTAACTTAATTAACCCTTACCTTCACCACCTTTGAAGAATTAACTAAATAATTATGAGCCAATGTGATGACATAAAACCCACAAAGAATTTAAATTTGCAATGCACCTAATAAGAAAGATGCCTAATGCAATTTGGCTCACAATTAAAATTTAATTAAGCTAAGAGGTTTAGCATAAGTAATTTCAAAACAGCCTTTCACACATGTGAATTAGGTTTTGATTTTCTTAATTAAACTTAGGCTATTAAACACCTAAGCATCTACCCAAAGTAGATTAATTAAGTTATGGAACTTTTTAGAATTTTTAGAAATTGATTAAGGGGATAATTAATGAATTAACCCTTAATTAAGAGGAGATTAAGTAGAGAAGAGGGGGTTTAGGAAATAGATTAGGAGAAATGACCCCAAAATATTTCATAAACAGACTACTTACTGGATCTAACCTTAATCAACCTTAATCATAGGTTAGAATCACTAATCATATCATAATTATGCTTAATTACATAAGAAGGGTAATTAAGGAAACCATATCCTATTATTCTCATCAAGCCTTCAATAAATCCCAAAAAAATTAGGGGAGGCAGAAGTCATCCTTTAAAACTTATCCATTAAATTTAGGATTAATCAGGGGCCTAATTAAAAACTAATTAGCAAAATACACTTTCTAATAAAACCAAAATTTAGAGAAAAGCATAATTCAAAACTCATCAAAATTAACTTTAAAATGTTCTAGGTATAATTATCTATCCATTGAATTTTATTTCATATTTTTATAAATTTTCTAGGAAGAGTTATACATTTTAGAAGATCTTTATATTAATCAAAAAATAATTAAGCATTTTTAACTAATCCTATTTAATTCCACGCATGGCGGCGGCAATCAGCGCGCTTTACACACATCACACCGTGAGGGGGTCACTTAAGTTGTCACCTCATGGGTGGCGGTGGTAGCACACACACTTTAATCTTCTATCGTCCGATCAAAGATTAGACGGTTAAGGATCTCCCCGCATTTTAAAAAGGTATAATAAGATTTCTAAACATGCTGAATAATCTCAGCCATTCATTTAAATTGCGTGGATGGACAGTTGAGATCATCCAAGTTCTTCCCCTTGATCAACAGAGACCGTCCATGATCAAGGGGAAGATCTAAGCTCGATCTAGCATGGAATCAAACCAAATTCAACCCACACCATCTGAAGATAAAGAGCGGCAAATCCAACGGTCAAAAATTGATGGGGTGAAAATTTCTTTCACAAAGCTCCACACCACTTTGAGTTTAATGGTTGAAAAATCCCATACCTCGTCGGAGGTGATCACCAGTGCTCGATTCCCTTAAAGAAGCTTCGTCTGGCTGAGACGAAGCCTTGCTGAGAGTATGAGCACTTGAGATTGAGTAGATCAATGTATGGACCAACTCCTCTTTACTTGAGCTTCGGCTTTGATCCAATTCAATCCTCCTTTTCCTTTTGAACTTGGGAATCAACTTAGGTGAGCTTGACTTGGTCACCTAAGTGTGCTTGTAAAAGGAATTGGAAGGAAATGCAGGGTGGAAGAAGTTGACAATTCACACTACCTCCTCTATTTTTTACTGTTCAACGAGAAAAGGAAAATGGGAAGAGCTCTAGGAGGCTTAGGATCAATCTCCAATGGCTCCTCTGGCTTCCTATCCTTCAATCGACCTTGAGTGAATGAAAACATAAGTGAATTAGGGGGAGTATATCTCCCCCTTGAAAGATTGGAGGGCTGGCAATGGACATGCCATTTTGATCCAATTGATCATAGGCTGAGGGTTGTTTGATCAATTAGGGGTGTGGACATGGTCGGTTTAAGCCAAGGAGTGGATGGACAACCTCCCATGTGCTTGAATTTGAGCTTGAGAGGGAGTTTGAAATTTCAATTTTGAGCTTGGGGGTCGGGTTTGGTCTAGGGACCAAATGGGCTGACCCAAACCCATTGGGTTGGGTGCATCACTCATCACTAAGTCCCCTTGAGCTTTTAGGAAAGCCTCAAGTGAATGTGAAGAGGGTATAACCAAATTATCTATGTGTTAGGCCAAAATTTGTTCTATGGCCTAGGGGTACGATGGTCATTTTGCTATTTTTCCACTTTGGACATGTTGGGTATGTGGAGAGACTAAGTTTGGCCAAGTTTCATTGGATTTGGAATTCATTTGATAGGGTTTAGCTCATGTTGAACTAGTTAGGTCAAAATGCATCAACTTGGGTCAAGTTGACCAATAGGTCAAATGGGTCAAGTTCATATGACCACTTGAAATATTTTGGTGGCTTTGGTTTGATTCAATTTGGTATATATTTGGTTTTGGCTCATATGACTTCACTTAGGTCAAATGGGTCAAGTTGAGCTATTTGACCCATTTGACCATGGTAGTCAATGGTAGTTAGGTTACATATAGTGGAGTTGATTGGTATCTTTATTCCCAATCAACTTGGGTTAAGTTCAATTTTGGCTCAACATGACCCCTTTAGGTCATGTTGGGTCTAAGGTCAATTGGGCTAGGTTTGATCAATTGAGGCTTTGATCAAGTTCCATAAGTGATTTGGAATGGACTTGACCCATTGGTTCCAATCAATTTGGCTTAGATCAAGTTTTGACACATTTTGACCCTTTAGGTCAAAAATGGGTCAACTTGGGTCAAGTGAGCCAATTGGGCTAGGTTAGGCTCAAATGTTGGCTTGGTCAAGTCTAAACATAAGTCATGAATGAACTTAGATCAATAGTTTCAATCAATTTGTCCTATGGTGGATTTTGGCTATGTTAGGTTTCATTTTAGGTTAAGTGTTGACTTGGTCAACCCTTAGGTTTGACTTGGTTTGACCCAATTTGATTGATTAATCATCCCATGATGATTTTTAATCATGATGAGATGGGTATATGAGTTTGGTTCAATCCAATTTGGTTAGGATAAAAATTTTGCTCATGAGAGTACTTTAGGTTACTTTGTGTCAAGTGAGCTTAAGTGGGTCAAATGGCTTGGTCAAAGCTTGATTTGAACTTGGTTGATCTTGTATATGAACTCATGATTGAAATATAAATCCATTTACAAGTGGTTTGAAGTTAAATGGGTTTTGATCCATTTGAAAATTTCATATTCAAAGGAAGAATATGAATGGCTTTGGGTTTGATTTTTGACTTAGGTTTTGATTGAGTGATTGAAGTTTGGATTTATATATGATTATTGGGTTGATTGAATCATGAGAGAAAATCAAGAGTTTGGCTTGATTTGAAATTGATTTGGCTAAGTTCATGATTTTGGCTTGAAAGGCTTAGATTAGATTTTGAGTGGATTTAAGTTTGATTTTTGGAATTGGTTTTGATTGTTTGAATTTATATTTCATTAATATATGTGAATATAAATGGATCATGAGAAAATTTCAAGGATTGAAGTGGTTTAATCATGATTTGGGCTAAGTCCATTAAGAAGGACTTAAAGGACATAGGAAAATTTTGGGATTTGGAGTTTGAACTTTTGAATTTATATATATATATATTTCATTTATATATATGAATATAAATGATGATATAAATGAATTATGAGAAAATCCCATGACTTTGAGATGGTTTGATCAAGATTTGGGTTAAATCCAATAAAGGGAATTTAATGGATATAAGAAAATTTTAAATTGTAATTTAATTCTTAGATTTTATTTGATTGATTTATATTTATATTTCATTTATATATGTGAACATAAGTGATAATATAAATGAGTTTTGAGAAAATCGATTGAATTGATTTGATCATGTTGAGGCTAAGTCCATTAATAGAAAATTAAGGACTTGAGGAAATTTTAAATTAGGAATTTAATTTGAGGATTTGATTTGATTCATTTATATTTATATTTCATTTATATATGTGAATATAAATATAAATATAAATATAAATGAGTTTTGAGAAAATCCCAAGGATTTGAATTTATTTGATCATGTTTAGGCTAAGTCCATTAATTGAAAATTAAGGGACTCAAGAAAAATTTCATGAACTTAGTTGGAAATTTGAATTTAGTTTGATTGATTTGAATTTATATTTCATTTACATATGTGAATATAAATGATAATATAAATGGATCATGAGAAAATCTCAAAGATTTGAATTGGCTTTAGGTCATGATTTTGGTTAAGTCCTTAAGGGAAGATTAAAGACTTAGGCAAAATTTGAACTTGGAATTTTCATGGATTTTGATCAAGGGTTTCAATCATAGATTTCAATCATGGATTCCAATCATGTAGAGTTGATTTGAGTTTGAAGGAAATCAAATAGAATTGATTTGGAGTTTGACTTGAAAGAAGGAAAGTGAGGAATGGTTTAAGCTAAGGGTAGGAAGTTATCCTAACACCCCTAAAGCATAACCTATTCCTATAGTTAACTCTTCTAAGTCTCTAAGCCTAGGTTTGAGTGTCCACCTAATCACTATATGTGTCTAAAGACTAAGGAACTCTTAAAGTCTAAGATAAGTCCTATGTCTAAGATGGAGGGGTTGAGAGCTCACTCTAAAAATGAGGTCAACAAGGGCATAGTGGGTGCAAAGAGATAGTTGTGGTGTTGTAAGACACCACTCGATACGCTCAATAGGGCTTACCGATTAAGCCAAAATTGTTAGATGTGACACCACTATGCCGAAATACTGCTGAAATTTAGACTAAATTTTGTACTTAAACAAAAAAGGGGGCTTGAATGTGTAAATATTTCATTGTATTGATTTCTTTTTGCAGGTTTGAAGATCTCGTCATGCTCATCAGGGCATAGCGAGATGATAATTTGATTGAGGTGCTTTAAAACACTAACCATCATGCTCATCAGGGCATGACGGATAGGCCAAAATAGTTCTGATGTAGCCCCCTACGCAGGGATGATGCCAGAATACTACCGAAATGTTGCCAAAATTTCATCAAATTTTTTGGACTTGGAAAATAAAAAAGAAAAGAAAAAAGAAATAATCAAAGTGCTTAAATAGAATTAAATAAAAAACTTAAATCAAAGCTTTGGTTATAACAAGCTAAAATGTGAAGTTATAAATACATAAAATAAATACAATTGCACATATTAAATTTGGAAAGAGGACCTATAAGAATAAAATCAAATGGACATTTGAACAATCCCATTTAATGTTAAGTAAAACCAAAAGATTTCAATTGAATATTGTGTGAAATAACAAATGATTGGTGATGAATTTAAAAGTCTGCTTTTTAGTGAAAGAAAATATGAATAAAATCTTCTGAGCACTCAGGTATATTATATTTTGTGCTAAGAGAATTAAATATCATTCAGATTGAGAATAAGTGCTTATAGGGAGTCTGATAGTTATAAACACAACCATACAACTTACCACTGAACATAAATATAACCTTTAGTGATCGCCTGAATATAATTATTCATCTCATTAATTAAATTGAATGGCTTAGAAATCTCAAGCCAAGCTTGAAATGATTTTAGAAATTCACCAAATGCCTACGAGACCTTTCAATGAACATTCAAGCATTGAAATAATTTGATAATCCACTTGCAAGCACGAATTAAAAGGCTCACATGATAAACACTGAAGTTATTATAACTTATTTCAAGCGAATTAAAAATGATTTCAATTGAACACAATTAAATATGGAGAACTTATACGAAGCTCAATAGCTTACTTTTGAGCTAGTTGGAAAGTGTTTAGAAAGTTTAAGTGAGATACACAAAGAATTTGATACATAGTTAATTATCATGAATATAATTCTTACAATGTGTCACTTTAAATGATCCAAAAAAAATATAGTTTGATTTATAATTAAATCATAAGAGACTTATAGTAAGCTTGAAAGCTAGCATTCAAATGCAAATGCAATTCAAGCATGATTCAAATAACATGGCTCACATCCAATAAGCTAAGTTGAAAGAGGTATAATAGCTCGTCTATGGGTGGGAACAAAAGTTGAATATGATGATTAGCAAGGATGTAAAATCCTATCAATACGCATAAGCTAAATAGCCATTTTATTTTGCTATCAAATTAAATACAAGTAAGGTTGAAATATTTTGAATTACAACCTAAATCAAATGCCAAATATGCCACCGGATTTACAACACATCATACAAGCGAACAGAAGGCGATAATTAAGGCTTCAATTGAAGTCTTGCACATATTATAAAGTATGACTAAAGCTCAAATTCAATACGTTAAAATTATGCAAGCATTCTTAAAAACACCAGATGGGCCCTAACACTAATCGAATGCTTAAATTTAGTTGAGATGCTACGCGGTTGCTTCTGCTTTGGTCTTGTGGACCGTCCAAATAACAAAACCTAAAAAACTAATTCTTATAAGAATTTCAACTTATTGAAATATCTAAGAAGCTAATTCTATTATATGACAATAGATCTGATCCTTTATCATTAAACTAATAGAGCTGATAGGATCTGAAATAATAAATTAAATGATTAAACAATATAATTATCCCGATGATGGCTGTATTGATTGAAGATTTCAACCAGAGGGTATATTTTCATCAAAATGTGATTTTAATTTCAGATTAAATTAACTTAAATTGAATATCAATCCAAATGCAAAATCTAATATATCACTAAGCTATTAATGGTTAAATGAAATTCAATCCTTAAATACTTAAAGCAAACTCCACTCAATCCATCTTCCACAATAGTTTGTTGGAAGTGACAAATTAAGAAAACTCTAGCTCATAAAGGAGCCAAAATCAAATCAAGTGTTCTACTATATTCACTATCAATCAATCTCATATTAGTAAGGACGGCCGTGTCCTCTATTGGTTTGGCAAGTAGTCCACATATGATGCAACTGCAGAGTCCTCGATGGATGGTTGCCGCTAAATAACACCATTATATTATGATCATGCGGCTGTAATGCTCCCAATCGCTCTGTGCCTTAAGATGTGAATTATAGGGTACACTTGATAGGGGAAAAAGCCATTTGTCAATTAAGGTAGACTTAAGCTTGTCTCCTTAGACAAACACCACCCCAGGTCTACAAAGATTTCTTGGATGACATAACCCATGTGTTGCTAAGAAGGATCCTTCGATTAGGTTGAGTCAACTACCTCCTCAAACTAAGTAGACTAGGGACCACGACAACCCGGGATGACGGAACCATGGGATCGAGATCGGGCACGTCATCATTTCCCCAACCATTCGCTTTAAGCTAATAATGATGAATTTCATAAATTCTAAATTTCAAAACTCCACATGCTGCTACTATAAGTTATGGATTTAGTGAGCTAATGACTAGCCTTAATTGAAAGCTGTCTCTCATCATTGGGAGGGGTCTTGAGCCTATAAGAAACTTGGAACCATATCCAAAGTCCTCACAAATGAGGGTGAGATCTCTGGGTAGTGTCATATCTACTATCTCTTCTACCTTCTGAAAATTTTACCGACGCTTAAATTATACTCTCTTCAATGTGAGAGTTCGATGGCGAATTTTCGGAGCCCACAATGCTTGATCAAAGAAATGGGACAGATTATATTATATGTGTAGAAAAGAGAGCTGTGAATTGGTGCACACCCAATGTTTGATACACTCTAAAGATAACAACATCTCCACATCTCCCTCCTAGGCTATTTCAATCTTATTGCTTTTATTTTTATTTGCTTAATTATATTAAATTAATTTCTTAATTTAATATTATCAATTTATTTTAATAGTTCTAACAATCTTTGAGTAGATCCATAATATTTTTCTTTGCTTAAATCATTTTCCTCATATTAAAAAAATGTCTACACAAATATCATTTTATTATGATGATGTCAAACTCAAAAAATATATATGAACACATTTTAAAAGATGAGAAAAGAAAACTATATATTCGCTGATATGTTTAGGATTAATTTTTGCAATATATAATCTTCCTTCATTCCAATCTAATTCGAAAAAAATAATAATTCTTCTTCTAATGAGGATTAGGTAAAGAAAAAACTCCACAAGAGATTAATTTTCTTTATTTTAGATTCATTCTTAGTGTTCTTTTTAATATTTTTTGACATATTTTATGCATCAATATCTTCTTTTAAGCTTTGAAAAGTACTTGAATCAAAATATGAAAATGAAGTTGTGGATCTAGATAAATTTTCGATTGAATCATTCAATGAATATATATAAAATGAGTGATTCTGGCACCGTATTAGGTCAAGTAATAAATTTCAAAATATTATTCATATTTTAAAAGAACATAGTATAAGCATGACAAAAGCATTTATAGTTGTATCGATAATAAAAAAATTAAGACTATCAAGAGTCAATTTGTAAAAACACTTAGGCATAATAGAAATAAGATGTCTCTTGACGATCTTAGAATATCAAAAACATGTCAATCTGACAAAAAAGAGTAATTTTAAATGGAAAATGTTTAAGTTATTTAATAAAAGTTTAAGAAATAAATTTCACATAAGTCTAATAATAAAAATAAAAAATATAAACAGATTTCATATTGAGTATGGAGAAGAACCAACCATCTTGCAAATGCTTATTATTATTGGAAAGATAAGACATCCGAAGAAAATAAGAAGACCTTTGAGCAAAATCGATCTCAACCACAAATTAATATGATTACTTTCAATGTCAATGATTCTCTTCCTTTGATGTATGATAACTCATCATTTGAAATTAATTTTTCATATTATTCTATAGAATGGTGGATAAATACTATAGCAACTATACATGTGAATTTTGTTAAATCTTATATTTCTTTCTTTAGATAAACTAAGAGGAAGTGTAAGTATGGGCAATTGAGCACTAGTTAGTGTGGTGGGAGAAATATATTGATCCAAAATTGACATAAAAAAAATTAAAATTATATTTAATTTTGCATGTGCTAAACATTAAGGAGAAACTTAATTAGTAGTCCACTATTTGTTCAATATAGTTATCATCTTATTTTTTATTCAAATAAGATTATTTTAACCAAAAGTGGATCATTTATTGGAACAAGATATTTATATAATGGTTTATTTAAATTAAACTTGTTATCATATAGTAATAAAAATTCTTTCTTAACTTCTTCTATTAATTTTTTTTAATATTTGGCATGCAAAATTAGGACATGCAAACTATAAAATAATTAGAAGAATGATGTTTATGAATATAATATCTAAAAAAGATATAAATAAAGAAGTGAAGTGTGAAATTTACTCTCAAGAAAAATAAATTAAAAAGTTATTTAATTCTATTTCTCTTGAGCGAAATAATTTATTAGATCTTATTCATAGTGATATTTGTAATTTTAATGATAATTTGACTCGAATTAGTAAAAGATATTTTATTACTTTTATTGATGTTTTTTAAAATTTTTGATTTGTTTATTTAACTAAAACTAAAAATAAAGTTTTTGATATGTTTAAGAAATATAAATTAGAAGTAGAAAATCAATTAAATAAAAAATTAATATTTTAAAATTGGATAGAAGTGGAGAATATATTTCATTTATATTTAATAACTTTTGTGAATAAAATGATATTATACATCAAGTTATTCTTCCATATTCACCTCAATCTAATGGAGTAGTATAACCAAAAAATAGATTATTAATTAATATGATAAATGCAATGTTAGTCTTCCCAAATTTATTGAATAACTTACGAGGAGAAGCATTATTAATAGCTTACTTTAATTTAAATCAGATTCCTTATAAGGATTCTAATAAAATACCTTATGAAGTTTGAAAAATTAGAAAATTCAATTTGAAGTATTTAAAACTTTGGAAAAGATTAGCTAAAATATGTACTCAAAAATATAACAAGAGAAAATTATGATCTAAAACTATAGATGGTGTATTCATTTGATATTCTCTTAATAGTTTTACTTATAGATTTTTTATTATTAACTTCAACATTAGTGATATTCTAAATAATATAATTATGAAATCTAGAGATGCTACATTTTTTGAAGATATATTTTCTATGAAACATATGATTATAAAATCTATTGATAAAAGAAATTTCAATAGAAAAATCTATAAAAATAATGATAACTAATAAAATGAGAACAATATTGGGAAAACTAAAAGAATTAGAAAAGAGAAAATTTTAGGTGATGATTTTTATTCTTTTTAACTAAAATATTTACTTTTAGAAAATGATCCTACCACTTTTAATGAAGCTATGATTGTGATAGATGCACCATTTTAAAAAGAATATATTAATAATGAAATAGATTCTACCTTTTCAAATAAGACTTAGATATTTTGTAATTTATCTCTTGGTGATGAAACTATTGGATGTACATAAGTATTAAAAAAATTAAAATCAGATGATTAGTGAGTCTAATAAATGATTTTATATTTATATTAAAATTATTGATCATCATTATATTATTTTATGCCTTTATGTTGGTGGAATTTTAATTTTTTGTATAAATCTAAATATTATAAATAATATTTAAAGGTTTCTATCAACTCAATTTAATATGAAAGATTTAGATGAAGTTAATATAATAATGGGTATACAGATTTGTACAAATGCAAATAATATTTTTATCACTCAATCACATTATATTAAAAAACTTTTTAAGAAATTTAATTATCAAGATATAAATCTTATATGCACTCCATGCAACTCTAACCTACATCTTTCAAATAATTTAAGTGATAATGTATCATAATTAAATTATTCTCAAATAATTGGTTGTAGGAAAATTTAGATATGTTTGTAACCAAAGGGAAATTTATTGAAAAATATTAGAAAAAATATTTAAATATTTAAAAAGTACAATAAACTATTCCATTCATTATAGGGTTTTTTTTTTACAATACTAGAAGGATATTATGATAATAGTTGGATTGCTAACATTTATGAAACAAAAGCCACTAGTGGTTGTCTTCACATTTTGTGGTAATGCAATATTATGAAAATCTATTAAACAAACATTAATCTCTATATCTATCATAGAAGTAGAATTTATAGCACTTGATCTTGCTACTTCTAAAATAGAGTGACTTAAAACTTTATTAATTTATTTTTCTTATATTGAAAATTATGTATATGCTATTTTAATAAATTATGATAATTAAGGAGCTATAGTAAAAGAAAAAGTGTAAAAGCATCATATGAGAATAAGAGATGATTCTTTTTATGAATTCTATAAAAGAGATATTGTCACCTATTATTTTATTTGTTTTGAGAAAGATATTGCAGATCCATTGATGAAAGGGCTTACAAAGGCATCTATATTGAGAACATTAGAAGGGATAGGGTTAAAATAATCATCACAATGAAAACCAAACTTTTAGATTGGAAATTCCATGGTAGAAAGTTAAATGTCATAAAAATGAAGCTGATCAAATGACTAATAAAAGCACAATTTTAAATATTTTAAATGTCATCCCTATATATACATATAATTATGCTAAATTGTAATAAAAATGATGCTGAGCTATAGTTCTTAATGTAATCAAAAGTAAAATTTTACGAGATATTAAAATTATAGTGTATCCTAGAGAACTCACTTATATAAGTATTGTAATAATAAGTTGCTACAATGGGATCTTATCAAGATTCTAAAACACTTATGAATTGGGATGAAAAAGAATAGCTTTTAAAATGCATAATTGAGTAGAACTTAAACCGTCTCATATTATATGTGTACCAAATGATACAATAGTGTATATACTTAGTTCAAAATTGTGATAACTATTGAATTGTTTATTCTTAGATTTTGATTATACTAAGAGAAAGTTTAAATCCGGAAAGTACTTTCACTAAATGCATGATAAAAGTTATCCAAAAATGAGAAATTTAATTTCGATCTCTTTCTTATTCACCTTTAATTATTTTATTTATAAATATTATTTTTTTAATTAAGGAGGAAATTGTTATGTATAATAATAATAATAATAATGTTATAACATTAAAAATGGAAACATCATTAGAATTATAATTAAATGCTAATATTATAATATATAACATAAACTAATTAAATATTAATAAATTTATAACTTAAAATAACATTCATTACAACTATAAATCATAAATTATGATTTAACATTTTGCCCTCATCTTTTAGTTATGAATACTTGAGAAAATGAGCTTGAATAAGATGAGAAAATTCTAAATACTACATTCTCTCTTATTCTTCCCCCATTCACTTTCCTTCTTGTTATTTTATTTATTTCAATTTTTAAGTAACAAAAGACATAAGGTTAGTAGAAAAGAGAGTTACAAATTAGTACACTCAAGACTTGATCTACTATAAGAATAGTGTCATCGTACATCTCTCTCTCAAGCTATTTTAATTCCATTACTTTATTTTAATTTATTTAATTGTGCTAAATTCATTTCTTAATTTTATATTATCAATTTATTTTTATAGTTCTAACTATAGAAGCAATAGAGTCGCAAATGCAGAAATATATTTAGAAAATTTAAAATTTTTTATATATTTAAAATAATGAGAATAGCATATGAGGCGCAATATTTAATTTTACATGATTCTTACAACTGTTTTTTTTTTTTTTTTTGGAATTTTAACGAGAGTTATTGCTCCAAAATGAAAATAGTAGTCAAACAGACTCGACCAACCCATCAAAATTCTTCTCAGAAAAGAAAGAAGTGTCTGAGGAGTTAACATCTGAATTTTGTCTAATGACTCAATAAAAAGATAATAGTTCAGATGAAGATTTATGTTTTTCAGTCAGAGAAGACCCAAACTCGTCAACAACATTAAATATGAAATGTATGCAGTTGAAAAGTAAGTTTAACTTTTTTGGTCAATCCTCTGGAATAAAAAATTGAATTTGAAGAAACTACTTCTTCAGAGGAATCTGAGCAAGACAAGGTGATTCAAGTTTAGTTTAGAAGTGGTAAAGTCTTACCACCATCATCAAAGAAGGAGAATTCAAATAAAGACAAAGGCAAACAAATTGAAGTCAACGAAAAGATAGACTATAATATTCTTTTACATCTGAGAAAGATCCCAGCACAATTAAGTATGTATGAGGCTCTCTTATTGTCAAAAGATCTCCGAGAAACTTTGATACAGGTTCTCAAAGATCCAGAGTTATGAAGCTTACTTAAAAAATGTACCTGAATCATTGCAAACTCAAGATCTCACAGTAAAAAAAAATGTGTGATACAATAGTTTATATACTTAGTTCAAAATTTTGGTTATTATTGTATTTATTATTGTTATATTTTGATTATACTAAGAGAAAGTTCAAATCTGGAAAGTACTTTTCTTGAATACACAATAAAAATTATCTAAAATGAGAAATTTAATTTTGATCTCTTTTTATTCACCTTTAATTATTTTATTAATAAATATTATTTGTTTTAATTGGGGAGGAAATTGTTATATAGTAATAATAATAATAATAATAATAATAATAATAATAATAATGTTATAACATTAAAAATGATAACATTAGTACAATTATAATTAAATATTGATATTATAATATATAACAAAAATTAATTCAATATAAATAAAATAATACATTTATAACTTGAAATAACATCTATTAATAATTATAAATTATAAATTATGATTTAATATTTTGCGCTAATCTTTTACCCATAAATACATGAGAATATGAGCTTGGATGAGCTGAGAAAATTCTGAATACTCTCTTATTCTTTCTTCATTCAGTTCCCTTGTTGTTATTCTAATTTTAAGTAAGAAGAGACACACGATTAGTTTGAAGTTTTATAGATTAGCCGTGATGTACACACGATTAAGACGAATGAATGGTAAGTATTGCATGAGTAGAAAAGAGAGTTGTAAATTGGTGCACTTAAAATTTGATCTACTGTAAGAATAATATCATCAACACGTCTCATCAACATGTCTCTATACTATTTCAATTTCATTACTTTTTATTATATTATGTTAAATTTATTTCTTAATTTTATATTATCAATTTATTTTTATAGTTCTAACAATAGAAATAATAGAGCCATTAATGCAGAAATATATTTAGAAATTTTAAAATATTTTAGATATTTTAAATAATGAGAATAGAATATTAAGCATAGTATTTAATTTTACATGATTCTTGCAACAGTTTTTTGGAGTTTTAACCTCTAGAAGACACCTCATGAGTCATGTAGGCGAAGACTGTTGCTGTGTAGTTAAAATGCTAGCTTTACACCAGTCGTCAATGCAGCTAGAACTGTTGTATTTATAAATTATGATGCTATGTGGATTATAATAACTCTTTTATGTTCATTAAACTAATATGATTAATCCAACAATCCAACACATCACTATTTTAATTAGAACAACATAAACAATTTTCTAAATTACTTATGTCTTGGATACTCCAAGTCTCTTTTATGCAAATCTTTCTCTATAAGCTCTCTCATAATGGAGATTTCAACTTGAAAAATGTTTGGCTTCACATTAAAGAAGCCCATGATTTTTCTAAAGTGTATGCTAAACTTTGGCATAATAATATTCCTATTTCTTACTCTATTCTAATTTGCGTATATTGAAAAATTTTATTCCTGTTGACTCCTTGATGTGGGGCAAAGGTTTTCAATTACCTTCAAAATGTCATTGTTGCTTTCATATTGAAAATGTAAATCATCTTTTTGTTAATGGGGCCATTGCATCTAAGCTTTGGCTTTGGTATGATCTCTTTAACAATGCCAATTTCAATGGTTCTCTAACAATATATCACCTTGAAATTTATTTTGAAAATAATAGTAAAGGTCACATTAAAGTCATCGCTATTATTATTATTTGGTTTATATGGATGGCCAGAAACGATGCTAAACACAACGGTATTGTTATGAATCACATGAAGATAATTGCTAGAACTAAATACAAAATTCGTGATCTGTTTAATGCTAATCTTATTAAATATAAACATTTCAAAGGGTGTAATTTTGTGGCTATTAAATTAGGTTTTCAATTGCCGGCCCAAGCAAGTTGTAAACATGACAAGATCGTTTATTGGGCCAAACCTCAAAATAATGTTATTAAAATCAATACTGATGGCTCTGTATCTCATAATGCCTCCGTTGGTGGCATCTTGAAACTCCACGGAAAAGCCCTCATGCATTTGCTTGCCCTCTTAATACCCGCCTGCTCCATTTGTCAACTAATGGGTGTATAATGCTCTTGAGATTTGCCTACAAAGGTTGGCTCAATATCCGGATTGAGGTGGATGCTCTTCTATTAATTGATCTCTTGACCTCCACTAAATCTGGAAATTCAGACTTATACTATTTACTCAAGCAAACTAGACTTCTTCTTTCACAATTCTGCTATAAAATCACTCATGTATGGTGGAAAGGTAATGCATGTGCTGACTACCTTGCTAACTTAGGTGCTAGATTAAATGAAATAACAATTTTTGATCACCTTATTTTCCCTAAACATTTGCAAGGTTTGGTTAACCTTGACAAGACTGGGCTCCCTTATATTAGAATTTAGCCGGCATGAGTTTAATACATTTTATTTTTGTTATTTCTTTGGTCTTATGGTTGCATCTCGACGATGATTCTGATTTGTTGCTGATGTAGGTACCTTATTTTAGATGAAAGGCCTATAGTTCTGCTACATATGCTGGTGGCTGTTTTACTTAATATCTACCACAAGTTTTTCTGTAACTACTGTTACCATGCTCATGAAACAAACTCCATGGCTTTAGTTTTTCATTTAAAGATCTGGATTTCTTTACCCCCTGATATTCTTATGGGGAATTTGGTGTATTTAAGCTTTAAATATTTTTTCTGAATGGGAATGCTTCCTTAGTACTGGTCCGCTATCCTGCGCATTATGGGGTGTTTATTGTTTTGTGTTCGCTCTGATCTCAATCAGGTTTCGCTTATCATAATGTGGTTTGTACTATCTTTTGATGTGTTTATTCCTAGTTTGGATTATTCGCCCTTCCCTTCTGTTTATTGTTTGTCGTCTGACTAATGGCCTGCTCGATAGCCCTTATGGGTTTCACCAGCCTGCTCCTATTATCATTTATCTACCTTGCTGTTGGTGGTTGGCTGATCTGGATCATTTGGTCCATGGCTCTACAGAATTTCATCATATGGTGCTTTCCAGGTTTATTAGGTATGATGGCTAGGATAGTTCTCTCCACTTTGGCCGGTAGTAGTTTTTATGTTGTATCCCTTCTCTGAAGCTGGATGCTCATAATTGCATCTGCCCCTCATGGTTTGACTACGCCTGAGCCTGCTCTATCTCATTATCTTCTAACATTTTCCATCTTATGCTGCTCTCATCAAATATGTATGTTTAGCTTAAACTTCCTTTAATTCTGCAGGTGGTCACCTTTTTCTCTCTTGCAGTTTCATCTGGGCCATGCTCCCTCTACCATTGCTTTGATTGGATCCTACCTAATTTTGGCTGATTTCATAATTCAACTGGTATCATTAACTTTCAGTTCTTTTTTCATTTACTTTTGTTCCTACATGTAACTAGATAGGGGATTTACTCTATAGGTACATTGTAGCTCAATGAGCGTAGTTTTGAATTTTATCCCCTTTAAGGATCTTGTAACCATTTTTTTTGTAGCAATAAAATTACCCCATATATGGGGTTTCCTTAAAAAAAAAAAATCTATTCACATTCAATAAATCTTTTCGGAAAAATTATACATGCACACAATGTTAAGTTACACAATAGATTCAATGAATAGTTATAACTTTTGCTATATAAATTACAAAACATAAAGAAACATCTAAGTATGATTCATAAATAAAAGATAATAATAGCCCTTCATTTAAATTGAAAAAATTTATGACAACGATATTAATTATCATTTAATAATAGTCATCATATGAATGCTATCAATTGCAAAATATATTAATTATCATTTAAATTAAAAAATTATGATAAAATACAATATTAATTATCATTTTAAAATAGTTATCATAAATGCTATTAAATTTATAATATATTTCAATAAATTTTTTGCCATTCGAGCACCATTTAACTTTGCACTATATAAATATTTTTATTTCTAGTTCCTTTTCATTTCATTTTTGTTTATAAATATATGTAATATGAAACACATAGCATATCATTTCCATAATAAAATAAATAAATAAATAAATAAAGCTGCAATATCTATAACTAGAACTGGAATTCCATATCTCAACTTTAATGCTTGCCATTAAGTAAGTTCATAGGCTCTAATTCTTTTGATTTGCCATCTACAAATATACAACCAAACTAGTTAGGTTATTTATACCTTTTTTTTAAATTGTTCCTATTAAGTATTAATAGTCTTATTTTAACCAATTATATAATTATATTGCACCAACGATTTCAGTTCTCATTGTCTAGATTTCTTTAATCTTAAATATCTTCATTTATTAAGACTTAGATTGATGTTCAATTAAATTTTTAATTTAATGAATATATTATTAATTTTCAGCATAGAATTTTAAGTTTAATTAGCTTAACTTAATTAAATATTTTCTATAAATCTTCATTATTTTCTCCTCTTAATTTATTCTTTTTTGTTCCTCTTAAATTCCAACGAAGTTTTTTTTTTAATTAAAAAATATCCCTAAGAATTACTAAGTAAAATAATAAATTTAAATTATATTTATCTAATTTTCTTCGATTAGTTTTATCTAATTTTCCTTTTGAAGCTTAAAATGTTTATTATATTAATTTATTTCTTCCATAATAATTTTCCTATAATATTTCTTTGAAACTGAACTAAAATTTTTTTGTCCATAATTCTAAAGAAAACAAAATATTTTCTTATCTAAAATTTATCATTTGTATATGACATATCTCTTAAATTTAATAGCTCGTCCTCCACTTTTCTCCATTGATCTTGTAAAATTAATTTATTGATTTGTTTTTGTTCATGTACGATTTTGTTTATTTAACACTCTTTTTCCCATCTCTCGTAACCTATCCAACTGCTCTCTCCTCTCTCTCTCTCTCTCTTCTTTTCTCTTAGATTAGCCCTCCATCTCTTGCCTTGGCTCGGTGAGCAGTGAGAGTATACACATGCATGCTTCCCCTTTCCTTCATGATCCCAACTCTTTATAAGATGCCTGAATTCACATCAAAGAAAACAGTTGAACACAACAATCAGCAATCAAGGAATAAAGAAGTGATCACAATATCAAGCAACAATCAATAAAAAGCTGGAAAAATCACAAATCGAATACATTCTTTACAACAAGATTACCTTTTTTTCTCACATGCTTTTAGTGTAGCATCATATATAGCGTCCAAATTTTGCTGGCACTTAACACACAACAAGGCATTAAAGCAAAGCAAAGGACTTGTACCCCCATCATACTGCCGAAAAAAAAAAGCATATAGTGAAACTAATATATTCATAATTTCATACAATATCAAACTTGATTGAATAAGGTTACATGCGAAGAACATCAATGTATTCCAACTATAAAAGCAAAAACAATTTACGAAGTGAACAACTTAGCCTATGTGGGAAATTTTATCAAGTTTATAGGCAGGATTGGGCTCGATCTGTCACAAGTACACACCCCTACTTCACTAGCTGACAAAATCCAAATCAAAGTGGCTTCCTCTTTCACTTGCTTTCAATGCAGCTTCATGTATAATTTTACTCTTTTGTTAAATAAAGGCATATTGCAAACATGGTGTGGGCTCTTTTGATTTTTGATTTTGCTTTATTACTTTGTTATGGAAAAGCTTGCTTGATAAGCAACCTATTATACTTCAGAGCCTTTACCCACTTATTTCCATCACAGTATAAATCCATCATCAGTTGCTGGCATGCAAACCATGCAGGTATGGATCTAACAAAACAGGAAGGAGGCAACTTTAACAGCGAGGACCATTTCAAGAAAGCCATGGCTGGCGATTGGTTTTCTTTGATTGAAATCTACAAAAGGAATCCATTAACACGAAGAGGCAAAGTTACTCGGGCAAAACACACAATCTTGCACCTTGCAGTGTCAGAGGAGGATGACAGTGTGGTGAAGCAGCTCGTCGACGCCATACAGGATGATGAAGCACGGGATATCCTAAGCCTCCAGAACGAGTATGGCGACACACCACTTCATGTGGCAGCTGCACTAGGGTTATCCAGAATCTGCAATCTTCTGGCAGAGAAATGCCGACGGTTATTCACAATGCAGTAGACTCCCCTTTACATTGCGCCCACCATGGACATAAAGAAACATTCTTTCTGCTTCAGGACTATGTTCCAGAGACATTGAAGAGCGAAGAGAATTACAACATATCCTTTTGCCGGAGAGGAGATGGCAATACTATCCTCCATCTTTGTTGTCCATGGCGAATACTTGATGTACAAACTAGCTAGAAGCGACCTTTTGTTTCCATTTATGTGTTGGTATCCACAAATCTTTCGAGCTACAATTTTGATTCATATGTCACAATACTATTTAACTGAACTTTGATGCTCCTCCAACTATTAGTATATCTGATGTTCTTTGAAACTTTTGGTAGAATTGGCTATGGAGATAATCAAATCATATCCAAGCTTGGTGAACTTCAACAATGAGATGGGATCACCACTTCATCTTCTTGCTAATAAACCATTGGTTTTCAAAAGTGGCGGCGACTACAAATCGATAAGCTCCTCTATGCATGTAATCCTCATCCCTTCTTCTACGTTCTCAAACCAGAACTTCTTCAACATATCATTAAAAAAAGAGTTCATGGTTCATGTGAAGAGATAAATTTTACAGGCATAATAGTGGATCGAATTGAACTAAAATATAGACCCCAAATCCACAGGAGTCAAATTGGTAGATGGAAGAAAAAAGAGGCAATGAAGATACCACAAAACTACACGACATGCATGAATTTGTTCCGGGTGCTACGTCATTTTTACCATCTAATTGGTCTGCACCAGAAAACCTAACTCATTAAGCAAATATTTGCATTTACCTTCAAATTGTTGGCTTACTAATTTTATTCCAAAGACTGATCAATTTTTTAATCTATTTTTCTAGTATCTTGTTTTGGTGAAAGATCCATAAAGAATTGCTATACTCCAAATCATGGACTAAGCTTAAAGGATGTTGACAAAAGAGGTAGTGCACAATTAAATTTTCATATCTTGTAAAAAGTATTAAAATTAATTCTTATTTGCATATTTTTTTTCAATTTATATCATCATAATATATTTCAAAGTGTGTAGATATATAAAATTAAAATTATGAATAGGGATCAAATACATTGCTTTATGCTTTCATTTCTTAAAAACATTGATTAAATTAAACTAAATATATTCCTCAAAATTATAATTAATAAATGATCACACACACATAAGCTTGCTTATCTAGAAAAAAACACGTCTTATATATTAACCCAAAGTTTTAGATCAATTTCTTTGACATTATCATTTATGATTAAAAAAATGAACTTCACAGTTTTTCTTCTCTCTTGATGACAAACAGATGAGGAATCTGGGAATCTTATGCAGCCAAAGAAACCACGATTTTCAAAGAATTATATCACCGCATCAAATTTTTTTATGATCGTGATCAAAGTTCTATTGGTTCTTCTCGGAATTGGTTAGTTTGAGTTAAAATTCTCTTAACTCGAACTAATTTGCGCCTATCCTTTTTATACGGAAAGATTATTATGTGTGGAGTTCAAAATATAACTCTACATCCAGATTTCAGTAATATAGCATCATTTAACGCTCCATCAATATATAGCTATTATGTATTGGCTGTAAAGTGTTGTGTATTACTGTGCATTAATGTATTATTAATTACATGATAATACATAATATCTATATGCAGAGCAATACACGATATTTTACAACTAATACATAATACTTTATAGTCAATACATAACAATTATGTATTGACTGAGGGTCACATGACGCTATGTTATTAGAGTTCTAATGTCAAAGCTGCATCCGAACTCCATGCATAATAATTTTTCTTTCATAGAGATCCATTTCCCATTATTTTTTTTTTAATGTAAAATGTCATATCGTGCTATGAACTCTCAATATTTAAGCAACAGGATAATTGTTCATTAGCAAATGAAATAAATTTCAAGATAGTTTCTTGAATACTTACATGTGGTCAAATTAGTCTCAAATAAGCATAATATTTTTCTAATTTAGTCTCTTCTTAACTCTTCAAATTAATCTAAAATAATTTCTCATATAAAAGTAAAAATATAAAATTAATTAATCACAATTTTATTCTCGATTTTACAATTTAGTTCAATTTTGTATAGTAATATGACTACATTAAAAAATATGAGACTAAATTGGTTACTGATGAATAATTGGTAGCGGATTAGAAAATAAATAAGTATATTTCTAAGCTTTTTGAATCACTCTGAATCTTCAGGTGGTGTTGCATATGACAAAAGAAGCATATAATTAATCAAGAATATTTAACTATGATTATTATCAAAGGATCAATCATGTGTAAGGAAACATAAACAAGATTTATTTTAGTGTCAAGCAAACAAAACAACATTAATACATGCCTCTTCTATCCAGAACTCTAATTGAGGCTAAAGTTTTTTTATTAGAATTGTTTGCAAATGCTAAGAATCATTGGCCTTTCTA
Source organism: Cymbidium sinense (assembly GCA_021442155.1). Lineage (NCBI taxonomy): Eukaryota > Viridiplantae > Streptophyta > Magnoliopsida > Asparagales > Orchidaceae > Cymbidium > Cymbidium sinense. The sequence goes on from CM038224.1 coordinate 134,829,588, forward strand.
AAATAAAATTAGCAATTAAAAATATTTAACTTCTATTTTAAACAAAAGTATTTATCGTCTAAGTTAAAACAATGTCGATATAGTTTTAGCAAATTACCTAAAGATATTCTAATTTATTTATTTTTAAGTATATATTATCAACTTTGCAAAAAAATATCATATTAAATTGCCATCAGTGTGTTATTTTATATTAATTGTATAGTATGTAAAAGGAAGTTATTTTATTAGTAGTGTCATTTACTAATCCTAATATTATTTCCAATTTATATCTTATTGTTTAGGGGTATGAGTTCAAAGGAAAAAAATTAAGGAGTTAGGTAATAATTTATTTATTTAAAATTATATTTTTGTAGCTTGAAGTAAAAAAAAAAAAAAAATAATGACAATTTTATCGTAATATCATTTTATTCACATGAGCTCAATTTTATTGAACACATATAAACAATTATTGAGGAATAGAGATGATAAAGAGGAAGAAGAAGAAGCATGAGCGCAATTCAAGTCATGAAAGAACTCATCATCAAGTCTTCTAAGTGGGAGTATGATCAGATGGCAAGATGCCACACAAGACCAAAAACAAGATGAAATCTCAATCGATCTGAGTAAACCTCAGAATGAGGAGAGTTTTTTTTTTTTTTTTTTTAGGGAAACCCCATTATATGGGGGTATTTTATTACCACAAAAATAAGGTTACAAGATCCTTAAAAGGGGTTACACTCCAGAACTATTGCTCAAAGAGCTACAATCAACCTAAGGAGAAAAACCCCAATCTAAATACATCCAAAATCCAAAGAAAGCATTAAAACAATTAAAAGAAAATACTAGCTGGAGCAAACGCAAAAATAAGAGAACAGCAAAAAGATAAAGCAGTTAAGGTTATGCCGACAATAAGTGGAGGGAAACACAATAAAGTGAGAATGATATTAAGGAATTGTGTTAAAATAGGCTCAGGCTCAATCACATCCTTTTGGGGCAGATGCAAGTATGAGCATCCGGACTTCAGAAGGGTTACATCACAGAGCAACTACCAACCAATAGGAAGTGAGATCGACACCCATCATCACAAACGAGAGAATGCAACATCCAGTTGTTGATAGATAAGTGAGCTTTATAACCTGCAAACCTAATCAAGCTCATCTCGAGATTAAGACCATCCCAATAGCGTATATCGGTGCACAATAAGCCCCAGGAAACCCTCCCTTTATAAATAACCTTGGGGTAATAGTGGAAAAGTAAAGCATTGTATTTCAGCCCAGGGTATGTAATACAAACAACTAAAAACCGCATCCAGTGATTGCTTTTAGAACAGTAAAACCAATAAGAGCATTCATGGGTGCCATATAGGTAATTCAGATTATGAATCGCACCAGATAGGAGAACAGTTAGTAAGCCAGTTAGAATATCATCATCCATTGATGATATCGACAACCTAGCGATAAGCAGGGAATATTTATTCACGGCCAGGACGGCATTTTCCAACCGAAAAATGAAAAGGCAGAAATACCAACGTATTAAAGAAATGCAAGCCCATTTTAACCCAGCACTCATGCAGCAGCAGGGAAATATATGCAGCATATATGAATATTCCATTAAGAGCATGATTCTGAGAAAAATTTTTTATCAATACCAAGCCGATTCTGACCATAAGCAGAATCATGAACGCCCAACTTAACCCAGCTATCATGCGAGATGACAAATTGCGGCAAGGTATTATGTGAATCAGCCAAATGTAACAAATAACCAACGTATACACCCAGCCAAAGCACATAAAGCTGCAATTCCCATATGAACTAGTAGGAACAATGGTTCGAAAATGTATAATTCAGCGGTTCCAGCTACAAATTCAGATAAGCGAATAATTATCCGAGAATTCATATCAAAATCGATCCACTAAAAGGACAATATAAGCACTATAAGCACCAAAGAAGAGTTGCATCCACAAGCGATGAGTAAAACAATTACTCGACCAAAGGAAACTTTTCCAAATTAGAAAAGCAAAATAATGCATGATGAAAGTATGGGCCATAAACAATCCGAAATCTTTAGCATAGGAAAAAAATCCTAACGGAGTGCCTCCATTTGTAACAAAAAATTATCGAATATCGGGTAGAAATAGGTTCAAATAGCTACCATACAGGTAATCCAGATCAAAATTAACCCAGGGAGCATTACAGATATTCCCCTGTCAGCATACGATAACATCAAGCAGAAAAAGTTTCCATAAATCGAGATATTCACAGCCAGGGCCAACAGCCCAGCAGCTCTTCTGAATGAAAAGAGGCAACAATGCTTAATGGGAGACTGAATCCAGTAAATCAACAATACCATAAAGCAGATAGGGTGTTTCAGCATTCAGAAAAATATGAAGACAAGATGCAAATTCTGCCGAAAATGTCATGCTCTAATGTAAGGCAAACCCGTCTTGTCCAGGTTGACCAATCCTTTTAAGTATTTAGGAATAGAATGGTTATCAAAATTAGTGGGCTCATTCAATCTAGATCCTAATTTAGCAAGATAATCAGCACAAGCATTTCCTTCCCTCCATATATGAGTGATTTTGTAACAAAATTGATTGAGCAGAAGTTTAGTTTGCTTGATTAAGTAATATAATTCCACATTGCCATTTTTTGATTGCAGGAGATCAATTAGTAATAAGGCATCCACTTCCCGGATATTAAGCCAACCTTTACGTATTGCAATGTTAAGAGCATTATACATTAGTTGACAAAGGCGAGTTAGTAATAATAGGATTAGCAAAGGCCATGAGAACATCACCCTTGAAATTTCTAAAGATGCCACCACAACCCGAACCATTAGGGGATCTGACTCCATCGGTGTTAATTTTGATAACGTTATCATGTGGTTTGGCCCAATAAAGTATTTTGGCTTGATTAGAGGTGTTTGTATCGGGCAAATGCAAACCCAATTTAGAGGCAACAAATTTACACCCTTTTTTAAGTGTTTATATTTAATAAGGTTGGCTTTAAATAGATCACGGATTTTGAACTTAGTTTTGGCAATTATTTTGGAATGATTCATAGAAATATCGTTATGCTTAGCATCATTTCTAGCCATCCAAATGAACCAGAGAATAATGATCAGAATAATTTTAATATGACCTTTATATTGTTTTCAAAATATATCTCGAGTTGATAAATAGAAAGCGAGTTATATTTGTCAATGGAGAAAAGATTATCGTACCAAATCCAAAGTTTAGATGCAATCGCACCATTCCACATTGGTGATTTACATTTTCAATATAGAAACAATGACATTTTGATGGGAGTAAAACCTTTACTCCACATCAAGGAATCGATAGGACAAAGCTTTTAAGATGCCAAGTGAGAATGGAATATGAGATGGGAATATTCTTGTGCCAAAGTAGAGCATACACTTTGGAATAATCTCGAGGTTCTTTGATTATAAGCCAAACATTTTAAAACTAAATTAGCCATTTTGAGAGAGTTTAAAAGAATCGGTCTTTTTTTATTGGATGTAATGTTTATGTTATTGAGTTTGTCTAAAGGATGTAGGGATATACTCAATGAGCAGGAAAAGTTCCATTTATTATTATTCCGAGAAAGATTTGACTTTGATGGTATCAATAGAACATGAGGAAATTAATTCATCAAAAGAGTTATTTCCAAGCTTATCTTGCCGGAAGAAAGAGTTGCGAGTTAATGCCCCAAAAAATTAAAGATTCCTTCCATTTGATTTCTGAGTCTTTTCCAAATCGGAGAAGCGTTAGTTTTATAAGAGCGGTTCAATGGATGCTTAGATAGACAATATTTGTTTGTCATGAAGTTAGCCAAAGGCTATTGTTGCTTCTAAAATTCCACCGAGTTTATAAGAGAATGCGTTGATGGTGTCTTTGATAGATTTTGTACCACCTTCCTCGAGATGCCACATATTTTGTGCCACGAGGACCTGTATTTTGAGGAAGAGGTATTAGACCCCAAAAAAAATTTGTTAATGAGCCTCTCAATTCTATTAATCTAAATTGGTTGGAGCGATAGTTTGAATGAGATAAAGAGGCATCGAATTAAGGGTACTCTTAATCAGTTAACCTCCCTCCAAAGGATAGAAAATGATATTCCCAAGAGGAGATACGGTTGGATATTTTGTGGATTAAATCGTCAAAAAAGGTAAGATCTTTTATGTCCTTTGAGCAGAGGAATACCTAGATGATGAAGATGATCGATGGAAATTAGTGATCCTCTTTATCTGATTAATTCTATTATTGTTGATTTTATTAGCGGTTATGAAGCAACATTTATTTTGTTAAGGAGGAGACCGCTTTTTGCCAAATTTTTAAAGAATTTCATAATATTTTGGCGTGTGATATAGAAGCATTGCGAAACGATAAAATCGTCAAAAAACAAAGATGAGTAATGGAAATCCACCTAGAGTTTTGTAAATCATACTTGGTTTATTATAGAAAAGATCGTTGCTCTGATAAATAATCTACTATAATAAAAGTAATGGCGATAAGGGATCTCCTTGGCGTAAGCGTGTGTAGAAGTGAAGAAACCATATTCTCCATTTATGATAAGAACCAAACATTAGTGATACAATTTTTAATGATACAAATAAATTGTTTGAGAATGAAGAGATGGAGTATAAACGAGGAATTCCCAAGAGAGTTTGTCAAAGGCTTTAGAAATGTCTAGTTTGAAAGCAATGTTACCACCTCTAATAGGAACGTCAATATCATGAATCATTTCTTGTGCTAAAGGATATTATCACTATGGTTCTCCCTTTAATGAAACCAGTTTGATTGGGAGATAATGTTAAAACGAGAGGGTTGATTCGGTTGGTGATTATTTTGGATATTAGCTTGTTAAAAAAGGTGCATAAATTCTCTAAAGTCATTCCATGTTTGATGGTTGTTTTAGGGATAAGTATTATGGAGGTGCTAGAGAAATATCTAGGAAGGGGTGCCATTGAAAAGTCAATAACGGCTTGATTAAATCGAGATTTAATAATGGGCCCGTTGGAAGAATATAGTAGTGTAACCATCACTAATCACAATTCATGCTTTGGAGAATATTACTTTCCGTGAGATCTACAAAGAGAGATGTTTTGATCGAGTAATTTTGAGGGAATCGAGATGAGGGTTAGCAATAGGTTCCATGTTAGTGTTGTTGTTTAACAAATTTTGGAAATGATGTATAGAATCTTTAATATCATTTTTTATCCGATATCCAATTATCATTATTGTTTTTAATTTTCTTAATCGAGTTTATAACTTTTCTTTTGTTGAAAAGAGCGTGGAAATATTTTGTGTTTTACGTGCCATCGGCAATATGTTTAGTAGCGACTTTTGCCGCCAATAAGTTTCCTCCATGTTTTGATATTTAATCAAGTTATCTCTAGCTTCGTTGAGATCATCATTTTTATTTGGATCTGAAACGACAGCTTCTTCAAGCGAGCACACAAGATCTTCCATTTTTTTAAGATTTGCAAAATGTTTTTAAAATGATGTTTATTCCACCGATTGTTTGTTTTAATCTTTTAAGTTTAAGCCAAAAAGCGGATCATGCCTTTAATGGAGTTATCGTGAATAGGTTAAACAGTTAGTGACAGACATAAAGTCATTATGTTGCAACCACATATTTTGGAAACGAATGGTGCGGGTGTTGCGGTAGGGGTGTTTTCACTGATGAGGAAGAGCGTGATCGAGCTGTTCTACTTAAGTGTTCAACTAAGGTATGAGGCCATTGATCAATCCAAAGGTGGTTAACCAGATCGATCGGCGTTGCCAAAGTCTAGAATTGTTCCGCGTGTAGTTGGAACCAGAATCTATATCGGTAAGGTTACTCACAGAATCATATTAGCGAAATCTTCCATAGAATTAATATTAGAGGCGACCCTCCCCTTCTTTAAGTAGAGAGGATGGTGTTGAAATCTCCAACCATCCGTGGATGAGAAAGCAGGAGGCTAAAGATCTTAAATTATTCCATAGAATGTTCCTCTCTATTACAAGATGCATAAATAAAAGAGCACAACAGTGAAAACACCCACGATTCAATTGTTGTTGGTTGTCAAGGATATTGATGCTGATAGAATTATTCCAAAACAACCAAATTTTGTTGTTAATGTTGTGAGAAAAATTAGGGAAACCTAGTGTTCTAGCGGTAGCCGCAATCTTAGAAGAGTGGATAAGTGGTTCAGTGATAGTAAGGAGAGATATGTTATGAATGCGACAGAGGCTTCTAACGCGGTTGCGTACTAGGGTAGTCCCAATACCACGAATGTTCCAAATGATGAAATTAATCATAATTGTTTGAAAGGAAAAATTGATTGGATGAGAATGAGGAGAAAGGTAATTATAGTTGATGTAAGATTGATGAAGATCCTTTCGTTACATTTTTAGAGTTATTTTTTGGATTTGAATGCTTTTTTTTTGTTTATAAGTTTGAAAGGTTCTATCTGTCCAATGTGTCTCGTCGAAAAAGTAGTTTGTGTTATCCAAAGTTTCATTATTACATAGGAATCGTGATGGTAATTTCCTTCTTCCATATCGAATGGTGATTATTTATGCTATCATTTTGTCCATTCAAAATGTTAGGGGATGTAGGAGTAGTTTCATCTTCTTTTTCTAGAGTAATGGTTTGTTTTATTTTATTTTGTTACTGATCCAAACTAAGATTTACAGTCGAGGTGATGTTCCCAACCCTAAGTTCATCAGAAGTTCTTTGTTTTGGATCATTAGTTGTAAGGGCCTGCATGTTACCAATGGCCATAGTAGTAGGCATAATTTCTAAGTTCCCAAGACCAATCAATGTCATTGTTCAAAACACAGAATAGCCTCCTTTTTATCGGCTCTAGGTAAAGAGTGAATTTGTGGAGGATGATTATTTTGGTTAGCTTTAGGCACATATGCCATTTTAGTTGGTTGTTCCATAGTCATAGTAGGAATGGGAAGATTGTTTTTTTGAGATGTGGATGTAGGATAAAGCAATCTATGTTTTCATGCCCATGAATTTTGCAATGTGTAGAAGAGGGAAAGTTTTCAAATTCAACCTTTTGATTATAACCCATTTTTGGATCCAATCCATTTCTTTAGGATGTTTTTTGTTATATCAACTTCAACAAGTATCCGAACTCTTCGGGATCTCGGCCGTAGATCAATCTGAAGAGGCGTCAAAGATAGCCCCACAAAAAAACCGGTGCGTAACAAAGTGTATGCATATTCAAAGCGAGCCAAATAGGAACAATTGGTGATTCCTCTTTAATATCAAAACTAGGTGTCCACTTAAGAAGTCGCATTTGGCAGTTAAAAACAAAATAAGAACGACGTGCAAAAACTCTTGAATAATCCAAATCATTTGATAATTGAATTAAAACATGCCTCGGATCAATCAAACCCACGGAAAAAGTGCCCGTGAGCTTCAGACTATGAAAAAAAGAGCGTATATTTTCTAAGTTCGGGCGTTTCAAGTTGAATTTACCCACCAACGAGAATTCAAATGGCTTAGCAAGAATTTCCACATCTGAATCCGAACACATTATTGCAGGCATACCACGGAAATCAGTAGACATTAGATTAACCGAAGTATTAGAGGGAACGGATTTACCCGAGAGAGCATCCTTGAAAGATTTTCGGCCGTAGGTAAGGATCTTTGGATTCTGAGGCGTTTTGTCCGAGCAAGCTGAAAAAAAGCCATTTCGCCATCCAGAAGAGAGGCGGATTACATTACCAACAAAAACAGGGGAGAGATCGGTACCAAATCGCGGAAGAACAACGGCTGATTGCAATCGAAAGCAAGGAAAGCACGGGAGCCGCCAGGAATGCGCTAGGGTTAGGAGCGCGTGAGTCTGTGAAGCCAATAACTAATACGATCCTTCTCACCGAATGAGGAGAGTTCAGCAAGTAGTACTTGCGAGAGTTCAAAAGAAATAATCATGACAATGAAGTGTCTCAAAAGATAAAGATAGAGCGGTAGATGAACCAATGGAGGTACATCAACGCGTTATTAGATGGCGTATTTAAATCCTATCATTATATCACAAGTTTCCTAATGCCCTATATTTACTATTTCCTATCTAAAAAACCTAGACCAATTCTAGTAGCAACAAAGAGCGGAATCGTGGAGATGGTGAAGAACATCCTTGACACCTTTCTGCGTCAGACTTGAATCCAATCACAAGAACATTATTCTTTTTTGTCGATTGAGCAGACGACAGGTTTACAAGCATATGTTGGAAAGGAAGTCGTTACGTGAGAGTGTGTTTAGTATGGTGGACAAGGATGGCAGTGCTCTTCATCTTGCGGCACAAAATGCGAGAAAGATCCGTCCATGGATCATCCAGAACGACTCTTGAGATCATGGGAGATCAAATGGTATAAGGTATTGATTACATTAATGCTTTTGAATTCATATTTCTTAAGTCGTGTTATTAATATCTTGGCTTTGAAATAAAGTATGAAACCTAATTGATCCGGTTTGTGAAGAATTCCATGGAGCCAAGCATCTTCAAACATTACAACAATAAGGGGAAGACGAAAGGAGATCTTCTCGAAGAACATGAAAGCTTAGTTAAGGATGGAGAAAAATGGTTCGTCAACATGTCACAATCTTGTTCCGTCTGGGCTTATTGCGGCGGTCGCGTGCCTCTTGACTCTGTTCACGGTGGTGTAAATCGGACCAGTGGTTCCAATCCTAGAAGGAAACCGACCTTTCTTGTGTTTTATATCTGCACTAGTGGCTTTGAGCTTCTCTGTCACCTCGATTATGTTCCTCTCTATACTTACATCGCTACCAAGAGATGGACTTTGAAAGAGACTTGCCGGTGAAGCTCATCCTCGGACTCACCACCTTGTTCATGTCGATGCGGATGATCTTTGGTTTCCTTCTATGCGGCCATTTCTTTGTCTTGGAAGATCGGCTCAAGCATGCGACCTTTCCCATATATGCGACTACGTGTTTGCGGTAACCTTCTTTTTCATTTCACAGTTCCCCCTCTATCCTGATCTGGTGAGGGCTATTATTGCAGATGACCCAGAATGCACATATTAGAGCCTTACTTTGTAGCCTCAAGAACTTTTCCTCTGATGTTACATGCTTTTTTTAGAGGTGTTTTTTTAATGATTCGAGTGTGTATGAGTGATATTTTTAAAATGTCATGTAGGCTAATAATCCCGAAACAAATCAACCTATACATAGTTATGTTCTTTTTTTTTTTAGGAAACATTGTGGATTTACAGTGAGTTTTAAGATCTAGTGTGAATGATATCTGTGGTCTTGGTTTAACAAAGAACATTCCTTGATATCTAGAAACTAGATTGGTCACTGATTCCATCCTTTAAAGTAAGCTCAAGAACATGATTTGTAATGCCAAAAAGCTAAAATTGTTCCGTCTGAATCTCCTTCTCTAGGTTTGTCTTCCTTCGAGCTGCGAGCAGCCCTCCTCTAGTTGCTAACTAACTCAAATCGTAAGCCCTATACATTTCGTCGGCTTTCCCTTTTCACAAAAGAGGCGGTGAGAGGCAATTCAAGTGGGTTCCTCTCGCATATTCTTCTGTTTCCTCCCCAATCATTCTCTTTACGCGTAGAGACTCCGTCATTAGACGAGTTTCTATAGGTTTTCAGCATTTCTCTCTTTTCCCCTTTCTCGTTTACATTTGTTGTCTAATTCAGCGTGATTCCTTCCTAGTAAGCGATGTCGGCATCTCCCTACATCACTTTCAAGTCACTAATTAGTCATATTGGCTTGCAAATTTATTATTGTGGCTAGTTGTAGATATCTAAAAAAACATGTGCATGGAAATCATTTGTATATATGCTTGTATTTCTTTTTGTAAGTTTCAAGACCCCGCTAATGCCCAATAGGGTTGTGGTGAAACTTTCCTATAGAGAAGTTGCCTTCAAATCTATGGGGAGAAAAGAAAGGCAAGAAGACAATAGAAATTCATCTTTTTAGGATGCCACGTAGATCCGCAGATGTGCTTATTCAGGTGATCGAGTGCGTCATCAAGGAATAGTGTACTATCTTGAAAGACAAAAGTCACTTCCCTTTAATGGACCTAATCACCTTAATAATGACTCCTAAGGATGATGGGTCTGCATATGTACCAGAGATTCTTCCCCTACTTTACATGGAAAAGTAAAGCAGGGTTTATTTTTAAACGGGTTTGTTAAGTTCCCTACAGGAGCAAGCTCCCAGAGCTAATTACATCCTAAGAAATGGGGATTCCATAGGAAAACTCTCGATTAAGGTAAATGATCGTCGTCTTTGAGGATTTCAATAGGAAAGGACTATCAATTGATTGGTTTGCTTTTGAAGATCAAATGGGATTGATCAAAAGAGGGAGTTATTATCGAAGCTAAAAATGGAAGATAAGTAGGAGATGCTCATGATGCTAGGAAACATAGCGAGCATCTCAAACTATCCTATAGTTAGGCTTTACATTTTTGAAATTGATTTAATTTATTTGAGTTGTATTTTTCATTAGAAATTTAGGACTTAAGATTTCTTAATACAAGATTAAGAAAAAGCCTAAGAGGTGGGGAATTATACTTATGACCTGCAAAGGGGAGAAGCAATCTCAGAACCTAAATCTAGGGAGCTTTGGCGAGGGCCGAAAGCACAACCTAAATTTATGGTGAAAATGGGTATTTAGTTTGCCTCCACAAGAGAGGACAAATCACCCGACAGCTTTAACTTACTACCACCTGGGGGTGGCCGCCAACTAACTCCTCTTATGATTTTAAATTCATGTAGGCAAGTTTTTATGCTGATGCAAGATAGCTAGGCTATTATTTATTTTAGATAGAGACTAAGTCTTTAAACTCACTCCCTAAAGAGACTAGATCATGTAAAGGGACATGCTTCAAATGACCTAAATCTAATGCATTTCAATATTCATTTTTATTTTCATTTTGGACAATTATTTTGACTCAGGCTAATAGGTTTCATATGACTAATGCATGAGAAAGAAGGTTATTGGCCAAAATCAGCGAGAAGGGAGGAGGTGAGTTTCCACCATGGCTCTCACAGGTCAAGCCAAGGTTCTCTGGCAAAGGTGGAAGCCCTCCAATCAAGAGTGAAATAAGATGCATTTGTGCATGATACTACAAAAGAATTGCTAATCCAGCTAAGCGGTTGCTAATTCTTTTATCTTGATTTTAAACCTAAAACTTTAGGTGAAGTTATGAGTTGTTAATTTTAATTTGAGTTGTTAAGTTGGGTAAAAAATTTATATTTTCCTAAAGAGCCTAATCCACATCCAGGCCATACATAAAGCAAGGAAGAAACTAGAAAAAACATGCTACTTAATGCAAAAGCTAAACAAATCATCAATCAATTTATAAAGCTAATCGCAAAAAGAAAAAAAAGGACATTGTGGTCGGGCACCATCACACAAACCCGAAAATATCAAATGTGGGTAGCTGAGCTCTACCCTTATACAACCTGAATTACAAATGAATTAAATTACAATTAAGCTAGGAATTCATTGTTATGGGTATCTTCAAGCTTTATTTCTTCTTTCTTTTTTTTCTTGTTTCTTCTTTCTCTCTTCTTTCTTTCTTCTTTTTTCCTTTTGGATGGTTGGAAGGTGGATGCTCCAAGGCTTCACATGGTGCATAAGATAGGATCTTATGACTAATGCTTATCCTAATCCCCATAACAAATCATTCTAAAATCATAATTGCACAAATTTATATGAAAAGCAAAAGTGAAAATCTAACTAACACCTGCAAAATAAAGGTTAGCTAAAATACATCACATAAATCCCAAGCATGTATATTGGACTTATCATCCCACACATGGGTGACTAAGTCCACCTGGCCTATGGATTATGCTTAGGGGTATAAAGCACCTACAAGAAAAAGCATTTATATTTTATTTATAATAGCGCCCTTTAAGCATAATCCCTGCAGAAAAGAATAGTTAGACTAAGAACATCCTACCATTCATTCTACGAGCATACACCAACATCCAGTCTAAAACATACATCACAAAACAAAACAAACATCAAACCATGCACCGACTTAACCTAAGGCTAGAAGTGGTGACTTAGGCTAATGTGTGTGCTTTGGAGGCTTGTGTGGTATGCTTAGTTATGGCTTTAGGTTCAAATTTTCTAAGTGTGAAGGACATGTTCAACTTAGAAGAGGGTTTCATTTAAGTTGTTTAGTTATTTTGGGTTGATTTTATTTCATATTTTGATTTGATTTAAGTGGATCCTACACTTAATTACTAAGTTTTCAAAGAGGGATAGAGAAGAGAACTTCTCTTTCCTTCCCTAACCTAAGTAATTTCTAAAGTAGGTTCACATTTTAGTTTTGTTTAGGTGAATGTTTTGATTAAATCTTTTAGTTAATTCTAAGTTTAGTTGAACTCTAAACAAACCTATTCAACAAGAAAGACATTTTAAGATTAAATAAAATGAATCAAAGTTCACATAACACACATTACTTCATTCCTAAGTAAGGTACAAGACCTACTTAGGGCTACTTAAAGCCTTGCAACCTCGGGTTTGTCCAGACTAATATACCACTTTCTTTATGTACAAACATGTGTATAAAAGAAATGAAATGGAAAAAGAAGATGCAAAAGTTGTTTAATATATTTGTTTTGTTTATGTAATTTATGTTTGCAAGTGTAGGTAACCTTTCTTAGATGGTAGCATAGGGATAAATAGGATATGAAATTAGGTGAGCATTAGGTCATTTTCAAATGAACCATATACCTCACCAAATTCCTATTCAAAACTATACCAACATAAGAAAGAAAGGAAACCTATGCTAAGCATACCTTTATAATCTTTCACATGCAAGCTTATAATTAAAGTATAAGTAGAATACTTTCATATTTGGTATTTCATTTATGAGTTTTGAAAATAATTTGGATTTAGTAGTGATAATATCCACTCATATTTCTACTTTAGCCAACACATGCAAATTTGACATAAAGTAAACAACTTCATTTTAAAATTTGAAAAAAATAAAATTATGAATGCATAAAATCACATGTCATACAACTTAACATGTTGGGGAAAGATCCAAAGCAATGAAAGCATGTAAACAAACTCACTTCACTTAAATCCTAAAAACATTCTTATAGAATACGAAAATTTAGAATAAATCAAAGTGAATTCAAATTGATTTTTGTTTAGTTTGAAGTTTGATTTAATTTTGGAAAGGTGAGATGAGTTTATTGTTCCTAACCCATTCCCACATGTGTTTGATATTTTTATTTAGTTTTTAGATAATTAGATCCATTTTTATGAGTTGATTAGGTTAAGGTATGCATTAGGTAACTTAATTAACCCTTACCTTCACCACCTTAGAAGAATTAACTAAATAATTATGAGCCAATGAGATGACATAAAACCCACAAAGAATTTAAATTTGTAATGCACCTAATAAGAAAGATGCCTAATGCAATTTGGCTCACAATTAAAAGTTAATTAAGCTAAGAGGTTTAACATAAGTAATTTCTAAACACCCTTTCACACATGTGAATTAGGTTTTGATTTCCTTAATTAAACTTAGGCTATTAAACACCTAAGCATCTACCCAAAGTAGATTAATTAAGTTATGGAACTTTTTAGAATTTTTAGAAATTGATTAAGGGGATAATTAATGAATTAACCCTTAATTAAGAGGAGATTAAGTAGAGAAGAGGGGGTTTAGGAAATAGATTAGGAGAAATGACCCCAAAATATTTCATAAACCTCCTACTTACTGGATCTAACCTTAATCAACCCTAATCATAGGTTAGAATCACTAATCATATCATAATTATGCTTAATTACATAAGAAGGGTAATTAAGGAAACCATATGCTATTATTCTAATCAAGCCTTCAATAAATCCCAAAAAAATTAGGGGAGGCAGAAGTCATCACTTAAAACTTATCCATTAAATTTAGGATTAATCAGGGGCCTAATTAAAAACTAATTAGCAAAATACACTTTCCAATAAAACCAAAATTTAGAGAAAAGCATAATTCAAAACTCATCAAAATTAACTTTAAAATGTTCTAGGTATAATTATCTATCCATAGAATTTTATTTCATATTTTTCTAAATTTTCTAGGAAGAGTTATGCATTTTAGAAGATCTTTAGATTAATCAAAAAATAATTAAGCATTTTTAACTAATCTAATTTAATTCCACGCATGGCGGCGGCAATCAGCGCGCTTTACACACGTCGCACCATGAGGGGGTCACTTAAGTTGTCACCTCATGGGTGGCGGTGGTAGCACACACACTTTAATCTTCTATCGTCCGATCAAAGATTAGACGGTTAAGGATCTCCCCGCATTTTAAAAAGGTATAATAAGATTTCTAAACATGTTGAATTATCTCAGCCATTCATCTAAATTGCGTGGATGGACAGCTGAGATCATCCAAGTTCTTCCCCTTGATCAATAGAGACCGTCCATGATCAAGGGGAAGATCTAAGCTCGATCTAGCATGGAATCAAACCAAATTCAACCCACACCATTTGAAGATAGAGAGCGGCAAATCCAACAGTCAAAAATTGATGTGGTAAAAATTTCTTTCACAAAGCTCCACACCACTTTGAGTTTAATGGTTGAAAAATCCCATACCTCGTCAGAGGTGATCACCAGTGCTCGATTCCCTTAAAGAAGCTTCGTCTGGTTGAGACGAAGCCTTGCTGAGAGTATGAGCACTTGAGATTGAGTAGATCAATGTATGGACCAACTCCTCTTTACTTGAGCTTCGGCTTTGATCCAATTCAATCCTCCTTTTCCTTTTGAACTTGGGAATCAACTTAGGTGAGCTTGACTTGGTCAAATAAGTGTGCTTGTCAAAGGAATTGGAAGGAAATGCAGGGTGGAAGAAGTTGACAATTCACACTACCTCCTCTATTTTTTACTATTCAAAAGCCGAGAAAAGGAAAATGGGAAGAGCTCTAGGAGGCTTAGGATCAATCTCCAATGGCTCCTCTGGCTTCCTATCCTTCAATCGACCTTGAGTGAATGAAAACATAAGTGAATTAGGGGGAGTATATCTCCCCCTTGAAAGATTGGAGGGCAATGGACATGCCATTTTGATCCAATTGATCATAGGCTGAGGGTTGTTTGATCAATTAGGGGTGTGCACATGGTCGGTTTAAGCCAAGGAGTGGATGGACAACCTCCCATGTGCTTGAATTTGAGCTTGAGAGGGAGTTTGAAATTTTAATTTTGAGCTTGGGGGTCGGGTTTGGTCTAGGGACCAAATGGACTGACCCAAACCCATTGGGTTGGGTGCATCACTCATCACTAAGTCCCCTTGAGCTTTTAGGAAAGCCTCAAGTGAATGTGAAGAGGGTATAACCAAATTATCTATGTGTTAGGCCAAAATTTGTTCTATGGCCTAGGGGTATGATGGTCATTTTGCTATTTTTCCACTTTGGACATGTTGGGTATGTGGAGAGACTAGGTTTGGCCAAGTTTCATTGGATTTGGAATTCATTTGATAGGGTTTGGCTCATGTTGAACTAGTTAGGTCAAAATCGTCAACTTGGGTCAAGTTGACCAATAGGTCAAATTGGGTCAAACAAAGGGTTGGGTCAAGTTCATTTGACCATTTGAAATATTTTGGTGGCTTTGGTTTGATTCAATTTGGTATATATTTGGTTTTGGCTCATATGACTTCACTTAGGTCAAATGGGTCAAGTTGAGCTATTTGACCCATTTGACCTATTTGAGGTAGGTCAATGGTAGGTTAGGTTAGTCATATAGAGTGGATTGGTATCTTTATTCCCAATCAACTTGGGTTAAGTTCAATTTTGGCTCAACATGACCCCTTTAGGTCATGTTGGGTCTAAGGTCAATTGGGCTAGGTTTGGTCAATTGAGGCTTTGATCAAGTTCCATAAGTGATTTGGAATGGACTTGACCCATTGGTTCCAATCAATTTGGCTTAGATCAAGTTTTGACACATTTTGACCCTTTAGGTCAAAATGGGTCAACTTGGGTCAAGTGAGCCAATTGGGCTAGGTTAGGCTCAAATGTTGGCTTGGTCAAGTCTAAACATAAGTCATGAATGAACTTAGATCAATAGTTTCAATCAATTTGTCGTATGGTGAAATTTGGCTATGTTAGGTTTCATTTTAGGTTAAGTTTTGACTTGGTCAACCCTTAGGTTCGACTTGGTTTGACCCAATTTGATTGATTAATCATCCCATGATGATTTTAATCATGATGAGATGGGTATATGAGTTTGGTTCAATCCAATTTGGTTAGGATAAAAATTTGGCTCATGAGGGTACTTTAGGTTACTTTGTGTCAAGTGAGCTTAAGTGGGTCAAATGGCTTGGTCAAAGCTTGATTTGAACTTGGTTGATCTTGTATATGAACTCATGATTGAAATATAAATCCATTTACAAGTGGTTTGAAGTCAAATGGGTTTTGATCCATTTGAAAATTTCATATTCAAAGGAAGAATATGAATGGCTTTGGGTTTGATTTTTGACTTAGGTTTTGATTGAGTGATTGAAGTTTGGATTTATATATGGGCTCATGATTATTGGGTTGATTGAATCATGAGAGAAAATCAAGAGTTTGGCTTGATTTGAAATTGATTTGGCTAAGTTCAAGATTTTGGCTTGAAAAGCTTAGATTAGATTTTGAGTGGATTTAAGTTTGATTTTTGGAATTGGTTTTGATTGTTTGAATTTATATTTCATTAATATATGTGAATATAAATGGATCATGACAAAATTTCAAGGATTGAAGTGGTTTAATCATGATTTGGGCTAAGTCCATTAAGAAGGACTTAAAGGACATAGGAAAATTTTGGGATTTGGAGTTTGAACTTTTGAATTTATATATATATATATATTTCATTTATATATATGAATATAAATGATGATATAAATGAATTATGAGAAAATCCCATGACTTTGAGATGGTTTGATCAAGATTTGGGTTAAATCTAATAAAGGGAATTTAATGGATATAAGAAAATTTTAAATTGTAATTTAATTCTTAGATTTTATTTGATTGATTTATATTTATATTTCATTTATATATGTGAACATAAGTGATAATATAAATGAGTTTTGAGAAAATCCCAAGGATTCGAATTGATTTTTGATCATGTTGAGGCTAAGTCCATTAATAGAAAATTAAGGACTTGAGGAAATTTTAAATTAGGAATTTAATTTGAGGATTTGATTTGATTCATTTATATTTATATTTCATTTATATATGTGAATATAAATATAAATATAAATGAGTTTTGAGAAAATCCCAAGGATTTGAATTTATTTGATCATGTTTAGGCTAAGTCCATTAATTGAAAATTAAGGGACTCAAGAAAAATTTCATGAACTTAGTTGGAATTTTGAATTTAGTTTGATTGATTTGAATTTATATTTCATTTACATATGTGAATATAAATGATAATATAAATGGATCATGAGAAAATCTCAAAGATTTGAATTGGCTTTAGGTCATGATTTTGGTTAAGTCCTTAAGGGAAGATTAAGGACTTAGGCAAAATTTGGACTTAGGAATTTTTGATGGATTTTGATCATGGGTTTCAATCATAGATTTCAATCATGGATTTCAATCATGTAGAGTTGATTTGAGTTTGAAGGAAATCAAATAGAATTGATTTGGAGTTTGACTTGAAAGAAGGAAAGTGAGGAATGGTTTAAGC
Source organism: Cymbidium sinense (assembly GCA_021442155.1). Classification (NCBI taxonomy): domain Eukaryota; kingdom Viridiplantae; phylum Streptophyta; class Magnoliopsida; order Asparagales; family Orchidaceae; genus Cymbidium; species Cymbidium sinense. Next base: position 134,847,218 of record CM038224.1, read on the forward strand.
TAAGGGTAGGAAGTTATCCTAACACCCCTAAAGCATAACCTATTCCTATAGCTAACTCTTCTAAGTCTCTAAGCCTAGGTTTGAGTGTCCACCTAATCACTATATGTGTCTTAAGACTAAAGAACTCTTAAAGTCTAAGAGAAGTCCTATGTCTAAGATGGAGGGGTTGAGAGCTCACTCTAAAAATGAGGTCAACAAGGGCGTAGTGGGTGCAAAGAGATGGTTGTGGTGTTGTAAGACACCACTCGCTACGCTCAATAGGGCTTACCGATTAAGCCAAAATTGTTAGATGTGACACCACTATGCCGAAATACTGCTAAAATTTAGACTAAATTTTGTACTTAAACAAAAAAGGGGGCTTGAATGTGTAAATATTTCATTGTATTGATTTCTTTTTGCAGGTTTGAAGACCTCGTCATGCTCATCAGGGCATAGCGAGATGATAATTTGATTGAGGTGCTTTAAAACACTAACCGTCACGCTCATCATGGCAGGACGGATAGGCCAAAATAGTTCTGATGTAGCCCCCTACGCAGGGATGATGCCAGAATACTACCGAAATGTTGCCAAAATTTCATCAAATTTTTTGGACTTGGAAAATAAAAAAGAAAAGAAAAAAGAAATAATCAAAGTGCTTAAATTAAATAAAAAACTTAAATCAAAGCTTTGGTTATAACAAGCTAAAATGTGAAGTTATAAATACATAAAATAAATACAATTGCACATATTAAATTTGGAAAGAGGACCTATAAGAATAAAATCAAATGGACATTTGAACAATCCCATTTAATGTTAAGTGAAACCAAAAGATTTCAATTGAATATTGTTTGAAATAACAAATGATTGGTGATGAATTTAAAAGTCTGCTTTTTAGTGAAAGAAAATATGAATAAAATCTTCTGAGCACTCAGGTATATTATATTTTGTGCTAAGAGAATTAAATATCATTCAGATTGAGAATAAGTGCTTATAGGGAGTCTGATAGTTATAAACACAACCATACAACTTACCACTGAACATAAATATAACCTTTAGTGATCGCCTGAATATAATTATTCATCTCATTAATTAAATTGAATGGCTTAGAAATCTCAAGCCAAGCTTAAAATGATTTTAGAAATTCACCAAATGCCTACGAGACCTTTCAATGAACATTCAAGCATTGAAATAATTTGATAATCCACTTGCAAGCACGAATTAAAAGGCTCACATGATAAACACTGAAGTTATTATAACTTATTTCAAGTGAATTAAAAAGGATTTCAACTGAACACAATTAAATATGGAGAACTTATACGAAGCTCAATAGCTTACTTTTGAGCTAGTTGAAAAGTGTTTAGAAAGTTTAAGTGAGATACATAAAGAATTTGATACATAGTTAATTATCATGAATATAATTTTTACAATGTGTCACTTTAAATGATCCAAAAAAAATATAGTTTGATTTATAATTAAATCATAAGAGACTTATAGTAAGCTTGAAAGCTAGCATTCAAATGCAAACGCAATTCAAGCATGATTCAAATAACATGGCTCACATCCAATAAGCTAAGTTGAAAGAGGTATAATAGCTCGTCTATGGGTGGGAACAAAAGTTGAATATGATGATTAGCAAGGATGTAAAATCCTATCAATACGCATAAGCTAAATAGCCATTTTATTTTGCTATCAAATTAAATACAAGTAAGGTTGAAATATTTTGAATTACAACCTAAATCAAATGCCAAATACCAATTTACACATCGTCTGTGAGCGAGAAGCGATAATTAAGGCTTCAATTGAAGTCTTGCACATATTATAAAGTATGACTAAAGCTCAAATTCAATACCTTAAAATTATGCAAGCATTCTTAAAAACACCTGCATGGGCCCTAACACTTGAATGCTTAAATTTAGTGTCTGAGGATGCTACGCGGGTTGCTTCTCGGTTTGGTCTTAGGACCGGGTCCAGGCTAACAAAACCTAAAAAACTAATTCTTATAAGAATTTCAACTTATTGAAATATCTAAGAAGCTAATTTTATTATATGACAATAGATCTGATCCTTTATCATTAAACTAATAGAGCTGATAGGATCTGAAATAATAAATTAAATGATTAAACAATATAATTATCCCGATGATGGCTGTATTGATTGAAGATTTCAACCAGAGGGTATATTTTCATCAAAATGTGATTTTAATTTCAGATTAAATTAACTTAAATTGAATATCAATCCAAATGCAAAATCTAATATATCACTAAACTATTAATGGTTAAATGAAATTCAATCCTTAAATACTTAAAGCAAACTCCACTCAATCCATCTTCCGCAATAGTTTGTTGGAAGTGACAAATTAAGAAAACTCTAGCTCATAAAGGAGCCAAAATCAAATCAAGTGTTCTACTATGTTCACTATCAATCAATCTCATGTTAGTAAGGACGTGGCCCGTGTCCTCTATCTGCGTGGTTTGGCTAGTTAGTCCACATATGATGCAGTTACGACCAGAGTCCTCTGATCGGATGGTTGCCGCTAAATAACACCATTATATTATGATCACGACTGTAGCCCGTATGCTCCCCAATCGCTCTGTGCCTTAAGATGTGAATTATAGGGTCACTTGATAGGGGAAAAAGCCATTTGTCAGTTAAGGTAGACTTAAGCTTGTCTCCTTAGACAAACATCACCCCAGGTCTACAAAGATTTCTTGGATGACGTAACCCATGTGTTGCTAAGAAGGATCCTTCGGTTAGGTTGAGTCAACTACCTCCTCAAACTAAGTAGACTAGGGACCACGACAACCCGGGATGATGGAACCATGGGATTGAGATCGGGCACGTCATCATTTCCCGAACCATTCGCTTTGAGCTAATAATGATGAATTTCATAAATTCTAAATTTCAAAACTCCACATGCTGCTACTATAAGTTATGGATTTAGTGAGCTAATGAAGTGAAAAGTCTCTCATCATTGGGAGGGGTCTTGAGCCTATAAGAAACTTGGAACCATATCCAAAGTCCTCACAAATGAGGGTGAGATCTCTGGGTAGTGTCTTATCTATTATCTCATCTGCCTTCTGAAAATTTCACTGACGCTTAAATTATACTCTCTTCAATGTGAGAGTTCGATGGTGAATTTTCGGAGCCCACAATGCTTGATCAAAGAAATGGGATAGATTATATTATATGTGTAGAAAAGAGAGCTGTGAATTGGTGCACACCCAATGTTTGATACACTCTGAAGATAACAACATCTCCACATCTCCCTCCTAGGCTATTTCAATCTTATTGCTTTTATTTTTATTTGCTTAATTATATTAAATTAATTTCTTAATTTAATATTATCAATTTATTTTAATAGTTCTAACAATCTTTGAGTAGATCCATAATATTTTTCTTTGCTTAAATCATTTTCCTCATATTAAAAAAAATGTCTACACAAATATCATTTTATTATGATGATGTCAAACTCAAAAAATATATATGAACACATTTTAAAAGATGAGAAAAGAAAACTATATATTCGCTGATATGTTTAGGATTAATTTTTGCAATATATAATCTTCCTTCATTCAAATCTAATTCGAAAAAAATAATAATTCTTCTTCTAATGAGGAATAGGTAAAGAAAAAACTCCACAAGAGATTAATTTTCTTTATTTTAGATTCATTCTTAGTGTTCTTTTTAATATTTTTTGACATATTTTATGCATCAATATCTTCTTTTAAGCTTTGAAAAGTACTTGAATCAAAATATGAAAATGAAGTTGTGGATCTAGATAAATATTCGATTGAATCATTCAATGAATATATATAAAATGAGTGATTCTGGCACCGTATTAGGTCAAGTAATAAATTTCAAAATATTATTCATATTTTAAAAGAACATAGTATAAGCATGACAAAAGCATTTATAGTTGTATCGATAATAAAAAAATTAAGACTATCAAGAGTCAATTTGTAAAAACACTTAGGCATAATAGAAATAAGATGTCTCTTGTGATCTTAGAATATCAAAAACATGTCAATCTGACAAAAAAGAGTAATTTTAAATGGAAAATGTTTAAGTTATTTAATAAAAGTTTAAGAAATAAATTTCATAAATCTAATAATAAAAATAAAAAAATAGATTTCATATTGAGTATGAAGAACCATATCTTGCAAATGCTTATTATTATTGGAAAGATAAGATATCCGAAGAAAATAAGAAGACCTTTGAGCAAAATCGATCTCAACCACAAATTAATATGATTACTTTCAATGTCAATGATTCTCTTCCTTTGATGTATGATAACTCATCATTTGAAATTAATTTTTCATATTATTCTATAGAATGGTGGATAAATACTATAGCAACTATACATGTGAATTTTGTTAAATCTTATATTTCTTTCTGCTAGGATAAACTAAGAGGAAGTGTAAGTATGGGCAATTGAGCACTAGTTAGTGTGGTGGGAGAAAGCGATATTGATCCAAAATTGACATAAAAAAAATTAAAATTATATTTAATTTTGCATGTGCTAAACATTAGGAGAAACTTAATTAGTAGTCCACTATTTGTTCAATATAGTTATCATCTTATTTTTTATTCAAATAAGATTATTTTAACCAAAAGTGGATCATTTATTGGAACAAGATATTTATATAATGGTTTATTTAAATTAAACTTGTTATCATATAGTAATAAAAATTCTTTCTTAACTTCTTCTATTAATTTTTTTTAATATTTGGCATGCAAAATTAGGACATGCAAACTATAAAATAATTAGAAGAATGATGTTTATGAATATAATATCTAAAAAAGATATAAATAAAGAAGTGAAGTGTGAAATTTACTCTCAAGAAAAATAAATTAAAAAGTTATTTAATTCTATTTCTCTTGAGCGAAATAATTTATTAGATCTTATTCATAGTGATATTTGTAATTTTAATGATAATTTGACTCGAATTAGTAAAAGATATTTTATTACTTTTATTGATGTTTTTTAAAATTTTTGATTTGTTTATTTAACTAAAACTAAAAATAAAGTTTTTGATATGTTTAAGAAATATAAATTAGAAGTAGAAAATTAATATTTTAAAATTGGATAGAAGTGGAGAATATATTTCATTTATATTTAATAACTTTTGTGAATAAAATGATATTATACATCAAGTTATTCTTCCATATTCACCTCAATCTAATGGAGTAGTATAACCAAAAAATAGATTATTAATTAATATGATAAATGCAATGTTAGTCTTCCCAAATTTATTGAATAACTTACGAGGAGAAGCATTATTAATAGCTTACTTTAATTTAAATCAGATTCCTTATAAGGATTCTAATAAAATACCTTATGAAGTTTGAAAAATTAGAAAATTCAATTTGAAGTATTTAAAACTTTGGAAAAGATTAGCTAAAATATGTACTCTAAAATATAACAAGAGAAAATTATGATCTAAAACTATAGATGGTGTATTCATTTGATATTCTCTTAATAGTTTTACTTATAGATTTTTTATTATTAACTTCAACATTAGTGATATTCTAAATAATATAATTATGAAATCTAGAGATGCTACATTTTTTGAAGATATATTTTCTATGAAACATATGATTATAAAATCTATTGATAAAAAAGAAATTTCAATAGAAAAATCTATAAAAAATAATGATAACTAATAAAAATGAGAACAATATTGGGAAAACTAAAAGAATTAGAAAAGAGAAAATTTTAGGTGATGATTTTTATTCTTTTTTAACTAAAATATTTACTTTAGAAAATGATCCTACCACTTTTAATGAAGCTATGATTGTGATAGATGCACCATTTTAAAAAGAATATATTAATAATGAAATAGATTCTACCTTTTCAAATAAGACTTAGATATTTTGTAATTTATCTCTTGGTGATGAAACTATTGGATGTACATAAATATTAAAAAAAATTAAAATCAGATGATTAGTGAGTCTAATAAATGATTTTATATTTATATTAAAATTATTGATCATCATTATATTATTTTATGCCTTTATGTTGGTGGAATTTTAATTTTTTGTATAAATCTAAATATTATAAATAATATTTAAAGGTTTCTATCAACTCAATTTAATATGAAAGATTTAGATGAAGTTAATATAATAATGGGTATACAGATTTGTACAAATGCAAATAATATTTTTATCACTCAATCACATTATATTAAAAACTTTTTAAGAAATTTAATTATCAAGATATAAATCTTATATGCACTCCATGCAACTCTAACCTACATCTTTCAAATAATTTAAGTGATAATGTATCATAATTAAATTATTCTCAAATAATTGGTTGTAGGAAAATTTAGATATGTTTGTAACCAAAGGGAAATTTATTGAAAAATATTAGAAAAAATATTTAAATATTTAAAAAGTACAATAAACTATTCCATTCATTATAGGGTTTTTTTTTTTACAATACTAGAAGGATATTATGATAATAGTTGGATTGCTAACATTTATGAAACAAAAGCCACTAGCGGTTGTCTTCACATTTTGTGGTAATGCAATATTATGAAAATCTATTAAACAAACATTAATCTCTATATCTATCATAAGTAGAATTTATAGCACTTGATCTTGCTACTTCTAAAATAGAGTGACTTAAAACTTTATTAATTTATTTTTCTTATATTGAAAATTATGTATATGCTATTTTAATAAATTATGATAATTAAGGAGCTATAGTAAAAGAAAAAGTGTAAAAGCATCATATGAGAATAAGAGATGATTCTTTTTATGAACTCTATAAAAGAGATATTGTCACCTATTATTTTATTTGTTTTGAGAAAGATATTGCAGATCCATTGATGAAAGGGCTTACAAAGGCATCTATATTGAGAACATTAGAAGGGATAGGGTTAAAATAATCATCACAATGAAAACCAAACTTTTAGATTGGAAATTCCATGGTAGAAAGTTAAATGTCATAAAAATGAAGCTGATCAAATGACTAATAAAAGCACAATTTTAAATATTTTAAATGTCATCCCTATATATACATATAATTATGCTAAATTGTAATAAAAATGATCTTTGAGCTATAGTTCTTAATGTAATCAAAAGTAAAATTTTACGAGATATTAAAATTATAGTGTATCTAGAACTCACTTATATAAGTATTGTAATAATAAGTTGCTACAATGGGATCTTATCAAGATTCTAAAACACTTATGAATTGGGATGAAAAAGAATAGCTTTTAAAATGCATAATTGAGTAGAACTTAAACCGTCTCATATTATATGTGTACCAAATGATACAATAGTGTATATACTTAGTTCAAAATTGTGATAACTATTGAATTGTTTATTCTTAGATTTTGATTATACTAAGAGAAAGTTTAAATCCGGAAAGTACTTTCACTAAATGCATGATAAAAGTTATCCAAAAATGAGAAATTTAATTTCGATCTCTTTCTTATTCACCTTTAATTATTTTATTTATAAATATTATTTTTTTAATTAAGGAGGAAATTGTTATGTATAATAATAATAATAATAATGTTATAACATTAAAAATGGAAACATCATTAGAATTATAATTAAATGCTAATATTATAATATATAACATAAACTAATTAAATATTAATAAATTTATAACTTAAAATAACATTCATTACAACTATAAATCATAAATTATGATTTAACATTTTGCCCTCATCTTTTAGTTATGAATACTTGAGAAAATGAGCTTGAATAAGATGAGAAAATTCTAAATACTACATTCTCTCTTATTCTTCCCCCATTCACTTTCCTTCTTGTTATTTTATTTATTTCAATTTTTAAGTAACAAAAGACATACGATTAGTAGAAAAGAGAGTTACAAATTAGTATCAAGAGATCTACTATAAGAATAGTGTCATTAAATCTCTCTCAAGCTATTTTAATTCCATTACTTTTAATTTATTTAATTGTGCTAAATTCATTTCTTAATTTTATATTATCAATTTATTTTTATAGTTCTAACTATAGAAGCAATAGAGTCGCTAATGCAGAAATATATTTAGAAAATTTAAAATTTTTTATATATTTAAAATAATGAGAATAGCATATGAGGAGCAATATTTAATTTTACATGATTCTTACAACTGTTTTTTTTTTTTTTGGAATTTTAACGAGAGTTATTGCTCCAAAATGAAAATAGTAGTCAAACAGACTCGACCAACCCATCAAAATTCTTCTCAGAAAAGAAAGAAGTGTCTGAGGAGTTAACATCTGAATTTTGTCTAATGACTCAATAAAAAGATAATAGTTCAGATGAAGATTTATGTTTTTCAGTCAGAGAAGACCCAAACTCGTCAACAACATTAAATATGAAATGTATGCAGTTGAAAAGTAAGTTTAACTTTTTTGGTCAATCCTCTGGAATAAAAAATTGAATTTGAAGAAACTACTTCTTCAGAGGAATCTGAGCAAGACAAGGTGATTCAAGTTTAGTTTAGAAGTGGTAAAGTCTTACCACCATCATCAAAGAAGGAGAATTCAAATAAAGACAAAGGCAAACAAATTGAAGTCAACGAAGATATCATTATCAAAAATCTTAAAATAATGTCTAAATCAAGCGAAAAGATAGATTATAATATTCTATCACATCTGAGAAAGATCCCAGCACAATTAAGTATGTATGAGGCTCTCTTATTGTCAAAAGATCTCCGAGAAACTTTGATACAGGTTCTCAAAGATCCAGAGAGTTATGAAGCTTACTTTGCTAAAAAATGTATGACTGAATCATTGCAAACTCAAGATCTCCGAGTAATCACATTGCCGAAAAATGTGTGATACAATAGTTTATATACTTAGTTCAAAATTTTGGTTATTATTGTATTTATTATTGTTATATTTTGATTATACTAAGAGAAAGTTCAAATCTGGAAAGTACTTTTGCTGAATACACAATAAAAATTATCTAAAAATGAGAAATTTAATTTTGATCTCTTTTTTATTCACCTTTAATTATTTTATTAATAAATATTATTTGTTTTAATTGGGGAGGAAATTGTTATAGATAGTAATAATAATAATAATAATAATAATAATAATAATAATAATAATGTTATAACATTAAAAATGATAACATTATTACAATTATAATTAAATATTGATATTATAATATATAACATAAATTAATTCAATATAAATAAAATAATACATTTATAACTTAAAATAACATCTATTAATAATTATAAATTATAAATTATGATTTAATATTTTGCACTAATCTTTTACCCATAAATACATGAGAATATGAGCTTGAATGAGGTGAGAAAATTCTGAATACTCTCTTATTCTTTCTTCATTCAGTTCCCTTGTTGTTATTCTATTTATTTCAATTTTTAAGTAACAAGAGACACACGATTAGTTTGAAGTTTTACAGATTAGCCGTGATGTACACGCGATTAAGACGAATGAATGGTAAGTATCATGAGTAGAAAAGAGAGTTGTAAATTGGTGCACTTAAAATTTGATCTACTGTAAGAATAATATCATCAACACGTCTCATCAACATGTCTCTATACTATTTCAATTTCATTACTTTTATTTTTATTATATTATGTTAAATTTATTTCTTAATTTTATATTATCAATTTATTTTTATAGTTCTAACAATAGAAATAATAGAGCCGTTAATGCAGAAATATATTTAGAAATTTTAAAATATTTTAGATATTTTAAATAATGAGAATAGAATATTAAGCGCTGTATTTAATTTTACATGATTCTTGCAACAATTTTTTGGAGTTTTAACCTCTAGAAGACACATCATGAGTCGTGTAGGAGAAGACTGTTGCTGTGTAGTTAAAATGCTAGCTTTACACCAGTCGTCAATGTAGCTAGAACTATTGTATTTATAAATTATGATGCTATGTGGATTATAATAACTCTTTTATGTTCATTAAACTAATATGATTAATCCAACAATCCAACACATCGCTATTTTAATTAGAACAACATAAACAATTTTCTAAATTACTTATGTCTTGGATACTCCAATTCTCTTTTATGCAAATCTTTCTCTATAAGCTCTCTCATAATGGAGATTTCAACTTGAAAAATGTTTGGCTTCACATTAAAGAAGCCCATGATTTTTCTAAAGTGTATGCTAATCTTTGGCATAATAATATTCCTATTTCTTACTCTATTCTAATTTGGCGTATATTGAAAAATTTTATTCCTGTTGACTCCTTGATGTGGGGCAAAGGTTTTCAATTACCTTCAAAATGTCATTGTTGCTTTCATATTGAAAATGTAAATCATCTTTTTGTTAATGGGGCCATTGCATCTAAGCTTTGGCTTTGGTATGATGATCTCTTTAACAATGCCAATTTCAATGGTTCTCTAACAATATATCAGCTCCTTGAAATTTATTTTGAAAATAATAGTAAAGGTCACATTAAAGTCATTATTGCTATTATTATTATTTGGTTTATATGGATGGCGAACGATGCTAAACACGGTGTTATGAATTACATGAAGATAGAACTAAATACAAAATTCGTGATCTGTTTAATGCTAATCTTATTAAATATAAACATTTCAAAGGGTGTAATTTTGTGGCTATTAAATTAGGTTTTCAATTGCCGGCCCAAGCAAGTTGTAAACATGACAAGATCGTTTATTGGGCCAAACCTCAAAATAATGTTATTAAAATCAATACTAATGGCTCTGTATCTCATAATGCCTTTGTGGTGGCATCTTGAAACTCCACTGGAAAAGCCCTCTATGCATTTGCTTGCCCTCTTAATACCCGCTCTGTTCCATTTGCTGAACTAATGGCAGTGTATAATGCTCTTGAGATTTGCCTACAGAAAGGTTGGCTCAATATCTGGATTGAGGTGGATGCTCTTCTATTAATTGATCTCTTGACCTCCACTAAATCTGGAAATTCAGACTTATACTATTTACTCAAGCAAACTAGACTTCTTCTTTCACAATTCTGCTATAAAATCACTCATGTATGGTGGAAGGTAATGCATGTGCTGACTACCTTGCTAACTTAGGTGCTAGATTAAATGAAATAACAATTTTTGATCACCTTATTTTCCCTAAACATTTGCAAGGTTTGGTTAACCTTGACAAGGGGCTCCCTTATATTAGAATTTAGCACATGAGTTTAATACATTTTATTTTTGTTATTTCTTTGGTCTTATGGTTGCATCTCGATGATGATTCTGATTTGTTGCTGATGTAGGTACCTTATTTTAGATGAAAGGCCTATAGTTCTGCTACATATGTTGGTGGTTGTTTTACTTAATATACCACAAGTTTTTACGTAACTCATTTACCATGCTCATGAAACAAACTCCATGGCTTTAGTTTTCATTTAAAGATCTGGATTTCTTTACGATATTCTTATGGGGAATTTGGTGGTATTTAAGCTTTAAATATTTTTTCTTTGAATGGGAATGCTTCCTTATTATGCATGCTATCTGCAGATTATGGGTGTTTATTGTTTTGTGTTGACTCTGTTGATCTCAATCAGTTTCGCTTATCATAATGTGGTTTGTACTATCTTTTGATGTGTTTATTCCTAGTTTGGATTATTCCTTACCTTCCCTTTCGTTTATTGTTTCTTTTGTGGACTAATGGCCCTGTTCGGATAGCCCTTATGGGTTTCACCAGTCTGCTCCTATTATCATTTATCTACCTTGCTGTTGGTGGTTGGCTGATCTGGATCATTTGGTCCATGGCTCTACAGAATTTCATCATATGGTGCTTTCCAGGTTTGTTAGCTATGATGGCTAGGATAGTTCTCTCCACTTTGGCCGGTAGTAGTTTTTATGTTGTATCCCTTCTCTGAAGCTGGATGCTCATAATTGCATCTGCCCCTCATGGTTTGACTGCGCCTGAGCCTGCTCTATCTCATTATCTTCTAACATTTTCCATCTTATCTTTCTCATCAAATATGTATGTTTAGCTTAAACTTCCTTTAATTCGGTGGTCACCTTTTTTCTCTCTCTTGCGGTTTCATGGGCCATGCTCCCTCTACCATTGCTTTGATTGGATCCTACCTAATTTTTTTTCATAATTCAACGGTATCATTAACTTTCGGTTCTTTTTTTTTTACTTTTGTTCCTACATGTAACTAGATAGGGGATTTACTCTATAGGTACATTGTAGCTCAATGAGCGGTAGTTTTGAATTTTATCCCCTTTAAGGATCTTGTAACCACCTTTTTTTGTAGCAATAAAATTACCCCATATATGGGGTTTCCTTAAAAAAAAAAAATCTATTCACATTCAATAAATCTTTTCGGAAAAATTATACATGCACACAATGTTAAGTTACACAATAGATTCAATGAATAGTTATAACTTTTTGCTATATAAATTACAAAACATAAAGAAACATCTAAGTATGATTCATAAATAAAAGATAATAATAGCCCTTCATTTAAATTGAAAAAATTTATGACAATGATATTAATTATCATTTAATAATAGTCATCATATGAATGCTATCAATTGCAAAATATATTAATTATCATTTAAATTAAAAAAATTATGATAAAATACAATATTAATTATCATTTTAAAATAGTTATCATAAATTCTATTAAATTTATAATATATTTCAATAAATTTTTTGCCATACGAGCACCATTTAACTTTGCACTATATAAATATTTTTATTTCTAGTTCCTTTTCATTTCATTTTTGTTTATAAATATATGTAATATGAAACACATAGCATATCATTTCCATAATAAAATAAATAAATAAATAAATAAAGCTGCAATATCTATAACTAGAACTGGAATTCCATATCTCAACTTTAATGCTTGCCATTAAGTAAGTTCATAGGCTCTAATTCTTTTGATTTGCCATCTACACATATACAACCAAACTAGTTAGGTTATTTATACCTCTTTTTTTAAATTGTTCCTATTAAGTATTAATAGTCTTATTTTAACCAATTATATAATTATATTGCACCAACGATTTCAGTTCTCATTGTCTAGATTTCTTTAATCTTAAATATCTTCATTTATTAAGACTTAGATTGATGTTCAATTAAATTTTTAATTTAATGAATATATTATTAATTTTCAGCATTGAATTTTAAGTTTAATTAGCTTAATTAAATATTTTCTATAAATCTTCATTATTTTCTCCTCTTAATTTATTCTTTTTGTTCCTCTTAAATTCCAACGAAGTTTTTTTTTTAATTAAAAAATATCCCTAAGAATTACTAAGTAAAATAATAAATTTAAATTATATTTATCTAATTTTCTTCGATTAGTTTTATCTAATTTTCCTTTTGAAGCTTAAAATGTTTATTATATTAATTTATTTCTTCCATAATAATTTTCCTATAATATTTCTTTGAAACTGAACTAAAATTTTTTTGTCCATAATTCTAAAGAAAACAAAGTATTTTCTTATCTAAAATTTATCATTTGTATATGACATATCTCTTAAATTTAATAGCTCGTCCTCCACTTTTCTCCATTGATCTTGTAAAATTGATTTATTGATTTGTTTTTGTTCATGTACGATTTTGTTTATTTAACACTCTTTTTCCCATCTCTCACGTAACCCTATCCAACTCGCTCTCTCTCTCTCTCTCTCTCTCTCTCTCTCTCTCTCTCTCTCTTCTTTTCTCTTAGATTAGCCCTCCATCTCTTGCCTTGGCTCGGTGAGCAGTGAGAGTAATTATACACATGCATGCTTCCCCTTTCCTTCATGATCCCAACTCTTTATAAGATGCCTGAATTCACATCAAAGAAAACAGTTGAACACAACAATCAGCAATCAAGGAATAAAGAAGTGATCACAATATCAAGCAACAATCAATAAAAAGCTGGAAAAATCACAAATCGAATACATTCTTTACAACAAGATTACCTTTTTTTTTCTCACATGCTTTTAGTGTAGCATCATATATAGCGTCCAAATTTTGCTGGCACTTAACACACAACAAGGCATTAAAGCAAAGCAAAGGACTTGTACCCCCATCATACTGCCGAAAAAAAAAAGCATATAGTGAAACTAATATATTCATAATTTCATACAATATCAAACTTGATTGAATAAGGTTACATTGAAGAACGTCAATGTATTCCAACTATAAAAGCAAAACAATTTACGTGAACAACTTAGGGAAAATTTATCAAGTTTATAGGCAGGATTGGGCTCGATCTGTCACAAGTACACACCCCTACTTCTGTGGCTGACAAAATCCAAATCAAAGTGGCTTCCTCTTTCACTTGCTTTCAATGCAGCTTCATGTATAATTTTACTCTTTTGTTAAATAAAGGCATATTGCAAACATGGTGTGGGCTCTTTTGATTTTTGAATTTGCTTTTATTACTTTGTTATGGAAAAGCTTGCTTGATAAGCAACCTATTATACTTCAGAGCCTTTACCCACTTATTTCCATCACAGTATAAATCCATCATCGATTCGGCATGCAAACCATGCGGTATGGATCTAACAAAAGCGAGGCAACTTTAAGAGGACCATTTCAAGAAAGCCATGGTGTTTTCTTTGATTGAAATCTACAAAAGGAATCCATTATGAAGAGGCAAAGTTACTCGGGCAAAACACACAATCTTGCACCTTGCAGTGTCAGAGGAGGATGACAGTGTGGTGAAGCAGCTCGTCGACGCCATACAGGATGATGAAGCACGGGATATCCTAAGCCTCCAGAACGAGTATGGCGACACACCACTTCATGTGGCGGTACCTAGGGTTATCAGAATCACAATCTTTCGGAGAGAAATGCGAGTTTGGTTGGCCCAACAATGCGAAGTAGACTCCCCTTTACATTGCAGCCCACCATGGACATAAAGAAACATTCTTTCGCTTGGGACTATGTTCGAGACATTGAAGAGCGAGAATTACAACATATCCTTTTGGAGAGGAGATGGCAATACTATCCTCCATCTTTATTGTCCATGGCGAATACGGTAATGTACAAACTAGCTAGAAGCAGCCTTTCGTTTCCATTTATGTGTTGGTATCCACAAATCTTTTGAGCTACAATTTTGATTCATATGTCACAATACTATTTAACTGAACTTTGATGCTCCTCCAACTATTAGTATATCTGATGTTCTTTGAAACTTTTTGGATGTAGAATTGGCTATGGAGATAATCAAATCATATCCAAGCTTGGTGAACTTCAACAATGAGATGGGGTGATCACCACTTCATCTTCTTGCTAATAAACCATTGGTTTTCAAAAGTGGCAGCCGACTATGACAAATCGATAAGCTCCTCTATGCATGTAATCCTCATCCCTTCTTCAACGTTCTCAAACCAGAACTTCTTCAACATATCATTAAAAAAAGAGTTCATGGTTCATGTGAAGACATAAATTTTACAGGCATAATAGTGGATCGAATTGAACTAAAATATAGACCCCAAATCCACAGGAGTCAAATTGGTAGATGGAAGAAAAAAGAGGCAATGAAGATACCACAAAACTACACGACATGCATGAATTTGTTCCGGGTGCTACGTCATTTTTACCATCTAATTGGTCTGCACCAGAAAACCTAACTCATTAAGCAAATATTTGCATTTACCTTCAAATTGTTGGCTTACTAATTTTATTCCAAAGACTGATCAATTTTTTAATCTATTTTTCTAGTATCTTGTTTTGGTGAAAGATCCATAAAGAATTGCTATACTCCAAATCATGGACTAAGCTTAAAGGATGTTGACAAAGAGGTAGTGCACAATTAAATTTTCATATCTTGTAAAAAGTATTAAAATTAATTCTTATTTGCATATTTTTTTTCAATTTATATCATCATAATATATTTCAAAGTGTGTAGATATATAAAATTAAAATTATGAATAGGGATTAAATACATTGCTTTATGCTTTCATTTCTTAAAAACATTGATTAAATTAAACTAAATATATTCCTCAAAATTATAATTAATAAATGATCACACACACATAAGCTTGCTTATCTAGAAAAAAACACGTCTTATATATTAACCCAAAGTTTTAGATCAATTTCTTTGACATTATCATTTATGATTAAAAAAATGAACTTCAGTTTTCTTCTCTCTTGATGACAAACAGATGAGGAATCTGGGAATCTTATGCAGCCAAAGAAACCACGATTTTCAAAGAATTATATCACCGCATCAAATTTTTTTATGATCGTGATCAAAGTTCTATTGGTTCTTCTCGAAATTGGTTAGTTTGAGTTAAAATTCTCTTAACTCGAACTAATTTGCGCCTATCCTTTTATACGGAAAGATTATTGTGTGTGGAGTTCAAAATATAACTCTACATCCAGATTTCAGTAATATAGCATCATTTAACGCTCCATCAATATATAGCTATTATGTATTGGCTGTAAAGTGTTGTGTATTACTGTGCATTAATGTATTATTAATTACGATAATACATAATATCTATATCGAGCAATACATATTTTACAACTAATACATAATACTTTATAGTCAATACATAACAATTATGTATTGACTGAGGGTCACATGACGCTATATTAATAGAGTTCTAATGTCAAAGCTGCATCCGAACTCCATGCATAATAATTTTTCTTTCATAGAGATCCATTTCCCATTATTTTTTTTTAATGTAAAATGTCATATCGTGCTATGAACTCTCAATATTTAAGCAACAGGATAATTGTTCATTAGCAAATGAAATAAATTTCAAGATAGTTTCTTGAATACTTACATGTGGTCAAATTAGTCTCAAATAAGCATAATATTTTTCTAATTTAGTCTCTTCTTAACTCTTCAAATTAATCTAAAATAATTTCTCATATAAAAGTAAAAATATAAAATTAATTAATCATAATTTTATTCTCGATTTTACAATTTAGTTCAATTTTGTATAGTAATATGACTACATGAAAAAATACGAGACTAAATTGGTTACTGATGAATAATTGGTAGCAGATTAGAAAATAAATAAGTATATTTCTAAGCTTTTTGAATCACTCTGAATCTTCAGGTGGTGTTGCATATGACAAAAGAAGCATATAATTAATCAAGAATATTTAACTATGATTATTATCAAAGGATCAATCATGTGTAAGGAAACATAAACAAGATTTATTTTAGTGTCAAGCAAACAAAACAACATTAATACATGCCTCTTCTATCCAGAACTCTAATTGAGGCTAAAGTTTTTTTAGAATTGTTTGCAAATGCTAAGAATCATTGGCCTTTCTAAAATAAAATTAGCAATTAAAAATATTTAACTTCTATTTTAAACAAAAGTATTTATCGTCTAAGTTAAAACAATGTCGATATAGTTTTAGCAAATTACCTAAAGATATTCTAATTTATTATTTTTTAAGTATATATTATCAACTTTGCAAAAAAATATCATATTAAATTGCCATCAGTGTGTTATTTTATATTAATTGTATAGCATGTAAAAGGAAGTTATTTTATTAGTAGTGTCATTTACTAATCCTAATATTATTTCCAATTTATATCTTATAGTTTAGGGGTTTGAGTTCGAAGGAAAAAAAATTAAGGAGTTAGGTAATTATTTATTTATTTAAAATTATATTTTTGTAGCTTGAAGTAAAAAAAAAAAATAATGACAATTTTATCGTAATATCATTTTATTCACATGAGCTCAATTTTATTGAACACATATAAACAGGTATTCGAGGAATAGAGACGATAAAGAGGAAGAAGAAGAAGCATGAGCACGCAATTCAAGTCATGAAAGAACTCGTCATCAAGTCTTCTAAGTGGGAGTATGATGCAGATGGCAAGATGCCACACAAAGACCAAAAACAAGATGAAATCTCAATCGATACGAGTAAACCTCCGAATGAGGAGAGTTCAGCAAGTAGCACTTGCGAGAGTTCAAAAGAAATAATCATGACAATGAAGTGTCTCAAAAAAGACAGATAGAACGGTAGATGAACCAATCGGAGGTACATCAACGTTGTCGATGGCGTATTTAAATCCTATCATTATATCACAAGTTTCCTAATGCCCTATATTTACTATTTCCTATCTAAGAAAAACCTAGACACGCCAATTCTAGTAGCAACAAAGAGCGGAATCGTGGAGATGGTGAAGAACATCCTTGACACCTTTCCTGTAGCAGTCCTAGACATCGACTCCAATCACAAGAACAATATTCTTCTGTCGATCGAGCACAGACAGACACAGGTTTACAAGCATATGTTGGAAAGGAAGTCGTTACGTGAGAGTGTGTTTAGTATGGTGGACAAGGATGGCAACAGTGCTCTTCATCTTGCAGCACAAAATGCAGGAAAGATCCGTCCATGGATCATCCCGGGAACAGCTCTTCAGATGCAGTGGGAGATCAAATGGTATAAGGTATTGATTCTGTTAATGCTTTTGAATTCATATTTCTTAAGTCAGTGTTATTAATATCTTGGCTTTGAAATAAAGTATGAAACCTAATTGATCCAGTTTGTGAAGAATTCCATGGAGCCAAGCATCTTCAAACATTACAACAATAAGGGGAAGACAGCAAAGGAGATCTTCTCTGAATAACATGAAAGCTTAGTTAAGGATGGAGAAAAATGGTTCATCAACATGTCACAATCTTGTTCCGCCGTCGCTGGGCTTATTGCGACGGTCGCATTTGCCTCTGCAGCTACTGTTCCTGGTGGTGTAATTCAGACCAGCGGATTTCCAATCCTAGAAGGGAAACCAGCCTTTGTGTTTGCTATATCTGCACTAGTGGCTTTGAGCTTCTCTGTCACCTCGCTGATTATGTTCCTCTCTATACTTACATCTCGCCAGAGATGGACTTGAAAGAGACTTGCCAGTGAAGCTCATCCTCGGACTCACCACCTTGTTCATGTCGATAGCAGTGATCTTTGGTTTCCTTAGGCCATTTCTTTGTCTTGGAAGATCGCTCAAGCATGCAGCCTTTCCCATATATGCAGCTACGTGTTTGCCAGTAACCTTCTTTTTCATTTCACAGTTCCCCCTCTATGCTTTTTTTGAGGTGTTTTTTTTAATGATTCGAGTGTGTATGAGTGATATATTTAAAATGTCATGTAGGCTAATAATCCCGAAACAAATCAACCTATACATAGTTATGTTCTTTTTTTTTTTTAGGAAACATTGTGGATTTACAGTGAGTTTTAAGATCTAGTGTGAATGATATCTGTGGTCTTGGTTTAACAAACAGAACGTTCCTTGATATCTAGAAACTAGATTGGTCACTGATTCCATCCTTTAAAGTAAGCTCAAGAACCTGATTTGTAATGCCAAAAAGCTAAAATTGTTCAGTCTGAATCTCCTTCTCTAGGTTTGTCTTCCTTCAAGCTGCGAGCAGCCCTCCTCTAGTTGCTAAGTAACTCAAATCGTAAGCCCTATACATTTCGTCGGCTTTCCCTTTTCACAAAAGAGGGCAGCTGAGAGGCAATTCCTTCATCAGGCGGGTTCCTCTCTGCATATTCTTTCTGTTTCCTCCCCCAATCATTCTCTTTACCGCAGCCGAGAGGAAACTCCGTCATTAGACGAGTTTCTATAGGTTTTCTGCATTTCTCTCTTTTCCCCTTTCTCCGTTTCTATTGTCGAATTCACAGCAGCCACCGATTCCTTCCTAGCCTAGTAAACAGTAATCAGCATCTCCCTACATCACTTTCAAGTCACTAATTAGTCATATTGGCTTGCAAATTTATTATTGTGGCTAGTTGTAGATATCTAAAAAAACATGTGCATGGAAATCATTTGTATATATGCTTGTATTTCTTTTTGTAAGTTTCAAGACCTCGCTAATGCCCAATAGCAGAAAAGAATAGTTAGACTAAGAACATCCTACCATTCATTCTACGAGCATACACCAACATCCAATCTTAGACATACATCTAAAACATCAAACCATCAGACAACCTAAGGCTAGAAGTGGTGCTTAGGCTAATATTGTGCTTTCTTGTGTGGTATGCTTAGTTATGGCTTTAGGTTCAAATTTTTTTTAAAGTGAAGGACATGTTCTACTTAGAAAGGGTTTCATTTAAGTTGTTTAGTTATTTTGGGTTGATTTTATTTCATTTTGATTTGGATTTAAGTGGATTATTATCTAGTTATGAAAGAGGGATAGGGAGAGAACTCTCTTTCCTTAAACCTAAATATCTAAAGTAGGTTACATTTTAGTTTTGTTTTTGAATGTTTTGATTAATCTTTTTTAATTCTAAGTTTAGGAACTCTAAACAAACCTATTCAACAAGAAAGACATTTTAAGATTAAATAAAATGAATCAAAGTTCACACAACACATTACTTCATTCTAAGTGACAAGACCTACCAGGGCTACTTAAAACACTTTTGCAACCTGGTTTGTAGACTAATATACCACTTTCTTTTTAACAAAATGTGTATAAAAGAAATGAAATGGAAAAAGAAGATGAAAAGTTGTTTAATATTTGTTTTTTTATATATTTATTTTGCAAGTGTAGGTAACCTTTCTTATGATGGTAGCATAGATAAATGATGATGGGTGAGCATTAGGTTTCAAATGAACCATATACTCACCAAATTCCTTCAAAACTATATAACATAAGAAAGAAAGGAAACTACTAAGCATACCTATAATTCTTTCACATGATTATAATTAAAATATAAGTGAAGTACTTATTTTATTTCATTTATGAGTTTTTGAAAATAATTTGGATTTAGTAGTGATAAATCCACTCATATTTAGCCAACACATCCAATTTGACATAAAAAAAAACATTTTAAAATTTGAAAAAATAAAATTAAACATAATCATGTCATACAACTTAACATGTTAAGATCCAAAGAATGAAAAATGTAAACAAACTCACCCAAAATCAAAAGATTCTTATATAATGAATTTAGAATAAATTCAAAAGTGAATTCAAATTGATTTTTGTTTAGTTTGAAGTTTATTTCTTTTTTCTTGTTTTTCTCTTGTTTGATATTTTTTATTTTTTTTTTTCCTTTTTATGAGTTGATTGGGTTAGGTGCTGCATTAGGTAACTTATGACTAACCTTACCTCCCCTTAGAAAATTAACTAAATAATTAAGCCAATGAGATGACATAAAACACAAAATTTAAATTTGTAATGCTAATAAGAAAGGATGAATTTGGCTATTAAAATTATAAATTTAAGGGTTTAACTAATTTCTAAACACCCTTTATTGAATTAGGTTTTGATTTCCTATAACTTAGGCTACACCTAGCATCTACCCAAAGTAGAGCATAAGTTATGGAACTTTTTAATTTTTAGAAATTGATTAAATTATTAACAACTTAATTAGAGGAGATTAAGTAAGGGGTTTAGGAAATTAGAAATGACAAAATCCTCACTTCACTGATCTAACCTTAATCAACCTAAATAGGTTAGAATCACTAATCATAATTAATTATTACATAGAAGGGTAATTGAAACCATATGCTTTATTATTCTAATAGCCTTCAATAAATCCCAAAATTAGAGGCAGAAGTCATTACAAAAACTTTCATTAAATTTAGATTAATCTAATTAAAAAATAATTAACAAATACACTTTCCAATAAAACCAAAATTTGAAAGCATAATTCAAAAATCAAAATTAACTTTAAAATTTAGGTATAATTATCTATCCATAGAATTTTGTTTTATATTTTTCTAAATTTTCTAGGAAGAGTTATGCATTTTAGAAGATCTTTAGATTAATCAAAAAATAATTAAGCATTTTTAATAATCAATTTAATTCATGACAATCACACTTTACACTTTTATGAAACCTTAGTTAAACCTCATGGGTGTGGTACACCACTTTAATCTTCTATGTATCAAAATTAGAGTTAAGGATCTCTGATTTTAAGGTATAATAAGATTTCTAAACATCTTTGAATAATTAGATTCATCTAAATTGCGTGGATGGAGTAGATCATCAAGTTCTTCTTGATCAGAGACATAAGATAAGGGAAGATCACTTCGATCTAGCATGGAATCAAACCAAATTCAAATTTGAGATGAAGCGGCAAATCCAATCAAAATTATGTGGTAAAATTTCTTTCACAAAGCTCCACACCACTTTGAGTTTAATGGTTGAAAAATATATTTAGGTGATCATCTTTCGATTATAAAGAAGCTTTGAATTTGACGAAATTTTTGAATGAGCACTTGAGATTGAAAGATAATGTATGGACCAACTCCTCTTTACTTGAGCTTAGTTTGATAATTCAATCCTTTTCCTTTTGAACTTGGGAATCAACTTGGTGAGCTTGACTTTCAAATAAGTGTGCTTAAAAAAATTAAGGAAATGCATGGAAGAAGTTGACAATTCACTCCTCTATTTTACTATTCAAAACAAAGGAAAATGGGAAAATCACAGGCTTAATGTCTCAAATCTCCTATCCTAATCACCTTATGAATGAAAACATAAGTAATTAGAGTATATCTCCCTTAATTCAATGGACATGCATTTGATCCAAATCATAATGATTGTTTGATCAATTAGTGTGAATGGTTTTAAGCCAAGAGTGGATCAACCTCCCATGTGCTTGAATTTCTTGAGAGTTTGAAATTTTTTAATTTTGAGATGGGTTTGGTCTAGGGACCAAATGGGTGAAAACCCATTGGGTTGGGCATCACTCATCCTTTAAGTCCCTTGAGCTTTTAGGAAAACTCAAGTGAATGTGAAAAGGGTATAACCAAATTATCTATGTGTTAGCAAAATTTGTAATGGCCTAGGGGATGATGTCATTTTGCTTTTTCCACTTTAACATGTTGGGTATGTGGAGAGCTAGGTTTGGCCAAGTTTCATTTTAATTCATTTGATAGGTTTGGCTCATGTTGAACCTAAATTAAAAAATCAAACAACTTTATTGACCAATCAAAATAAAACAAAGGGTTTAAGTTCATTTATTTTTGAAATATTTTGGTAGCTTTGGTTTGATTCAATTTGGTATATATTTGGTTTTGGCTCATATGACTTCACTTAGGTCAAATGGGTCAAGTTGAGCTATTTAACCCATTTGACCTATTTGAGGAGGTAAATCAATTAGGTTAGTCATATAGAGTGGATTGGTATCTTTATTCCCAATCAACTTGGGTTAAGTTCAATTTTGGCTCAACATGACCCCTTTTATGTTATTCTAATCAACTGGGTTTGGTCATTGAGGCTTTGATCAAGTTCCATAAGTGATTTGGAATGGACTTGACCCATTGGTTCCAATCAATTTGACTTAGATCAAGTTTGACACATTTTGACCCTTTAGGTCAAAATGGGTCAACAAATCAAATTCAATTGGGCTAATTAAGCTCAAATGTTGGCTTAATCTAAACATAAATCATGAATGAACTTAGATCAATAGTTTCAATCAATTTGTCTATGGTAAATTTGGCTATGTTAGGTTTCATTTTAGGTTAAGTTTTGACTTGGTCAACCCAGTTGACTTGGTTTGACCCAATTTGATTGATTAATCATCCCATGATGATTTTAATCATGATGAGATGGGTATATGAGTTTGGTTCAATCCAATTTGGTTGATAAAAATTTGGCTCATGAGGTGGTACTTTTTACTTTGTGTCAAGTGAGCTTAAGTGGGTCAAATGGCTTGGTCAAGCTTGATTTGAAGGTTGATCTTATATGAACTCATGATTGAAATATAAATCCATTTTACAAGTGGTTTGAAGTCAAATGGGTTTTGATCCATTTGAAAATTTCATATTCAAAGGAAGATATGAATGGCTTTGGGTTTGATTTTTTTGGGTTTGATTGAGTGATTGAAGTTTGGATATATAACCTCATGATTGGGTTGATTGAATCATGAGAAAATCAAGAGTTTGGCTTGATTTGAAATTGATTTAGCTAAGTTCAAGATTTTGGCTTGAAAAGCTTGATTAGATTTTGGGTGATTTAAGTTTGATTTTTGGAATTGGTTTTGAGCTTTCATTAATATATGTGAATATAAATGGATCATTTCAAGGATTGAATGGTTTAATCATGATTTGGGCTAAGTCATTAAGAAGGACTTAAAGGACATAGGAAAATTTTGGGATTTGGAGTTTGAACTTTTGAATTTATATATATATATATATATATATATATGAATATAAATGATATAAATGAATTATAGAAAATCCCATGACTTTGAGATGGTTTGATCAAGATTTGGGTTAAATCTAATAAAGGGAATTTAATGGATATAAGAAAATTTTAAATTGTAATTTAATTCTTAGATTTTATTTGATTGATTTATATTTATATTTCATTTATATATGTGAACATAAGTGATAATATAAATGAGTTTGAAAATCCCAAGGATTGAATTGATTTTGATCATGTTGAGGCTAAGTCCATTTAGAAATAAGGACTTGAGAAATTTTAAATTTAATTTTGAGGTTGATTCATTTATATTTTTCATTTATATATGTGAATATAATATAAATATAAATGAGTTCTGAAAATCCCAAGGATTTGAATTTATTTGATCATGTTTAGGCTAAGTCCATTGGTTGGACTCAAACATGAACTTGGTTGGAATTTTGAATTTAGTTTGGGATTTGAATTTATATTTCATTTACATATAATATAAATGATAATCAATGGATCATGAAAATCTCAATTTGAATTGGCTTTAGGTCATGATTTTGGTTAAGTCCAAAGATTAAGGACTTAGGCAAAATTGGACTTGAATTTTGGTGATTTTGATCATGGGTTTTCAATCATAGATTTTATCATGGTTTTCAATCATGTAAGTTGATTTGAGTTTGAAGGAAATCAAATAGGTGATTTGAGTTTGACTTGAAAGAAGGAAAGTGAGGAATGGTTTAAGCTAAGGTGGAAGTTATCCTAACATCCCTTGCATAACTATTCTATAGCTAACTCTTCTAAAGTCTAAGCCTAGGTTTGAGTGTCCACTAATCACTATATGTCTTAAGACTAGAACTCTTAAAGTCTAAGAAGTCCATGTCTAAGATGGAGGTTTGAGCTCACTCTAAAATGAGTCAACAAAGGCGTGAGTGGGTGCAAAGATGGTTTGTGGTGTAAGACACCACTGCTCACTCAATAGAACTTCCTAAAATTGTTAGATGTGACACCACTATGCGAAATCTTTTAAAATTTAGACTAAATTTTTAAACAAAAAGGGGGGTGTAAATATTTCATTGTATTGATTTCTTTTTGCAGGTTTGAAGACCTCGTCATGCTCATCAGGGCATAGCGAGATGATAATTTGATTGAGGTGCTTTAAAACACTAACCGTCACGCTGATCAGGGCATGACAGATAGGCCAAAATAGTTCTAATGTAGCCTCCTATGCAGGGATGATGCCAGAATACTACCGAAATGTTGCCAAAATTTCATCAAATTTTTTGGACTTGGAAAATAAAAAAGAAAAGAAAAAAGAAATAATCAAAGTGCTTAGATTAAATAAAAACTTAAATCAAAGCTTTGGTTATACAAGCTAAAATGTGAAGTTATAAATACATAAAATAAATACAATTGCACATATTAAATTTGGAAGAGGACCTATAAGAATAAAATCAAATGGACATTTGAACAATCCCATTTAATGTTAAGTGAAACCAAAGATTTCAATTGAATATTGTTTGAAATAACAAATGATTGGTGATGAATTTAAAGTTTTTAGTGAAAGAAAATATGAATAAAATCTTGAGATATTATATTTTGTGCTAAGAGAATTAAATATCATTGATTGAGAATAAGTGCTTATAGAATTCGATAGTTATAAACACAACCATACAACTTACCACTGAACATAAATATAACCTTTAGTGATCGCCTGAATATAATTATTCATCTCATTAATTAAATTGAATGGCTTAGAAATCTCAAGCCAAGCTTAAAATGATTTTAGAAATTCACCAAATGCCTACGAGACCTTTCAATGAACATTCAAGCATTGAAATAATTTGATAATCCACTTGCAAGCACGAATTAAAAGGCTCACATGATAAACACTGAAGTTATTATAACTTATTTCAAATTAAATTAAAATTTCAAGGAACACAATTAAATATGGAGAACTCTGAGCTCAATAGCTTACTTTTGAGCTAGTTGAAAGTGTTTAGAAAGTTTAAGTGAGATACATAAAGAATTTGATACATAGTTAATTATCATGAATATAATTTTTTTACAATGTGTCACTTTAAATGATCCAAAAAAAAATATAGTTTGATTTATAATTAAATCATAGAGACTTATAGTAAGCTTGAAAACTAGCATTCAAGCAAATGCAATTCAAGCATGATTCAAATAACATGGCTCACATCCAATAAGCTAAGTTGAAAGAGGTATAATAGCTCGCCTATGGGGAACAAAGTTGAATATGATGATTAGCAAGGATGTAAAATCCTATCAATACGCATAAGCTAAATAGCCATTTTATTTTGCTATCAAATTAAATACAAGTAAGGTTGAAATATTTTGAATTACAACCTAAATCAAATGCCAAATACGCCACCGGATTTACAACACATCGTACAAGCGAACAGAAGGCGATAATTAAGGCTTCAATTGAAGTCTTGCACATATTATAAAGTATGACTAAAGCTCAAATTCAATACCTTAAAATTATGCAAGCATTCTTAAAAACACCTGCATGGGCCCTAACACTACACTGAATGCTTAAATTTAGTGTCTGAGGATGCTACGCGGGTTGCTTCTCGGTTTGGTCTTAGGACCGGGTCCAGGCTAACAAAACCTAAAAAACTAATTCTTATAAGAATTTCAACTTATTGAAATATCTAAGAAGCTAATTCTATTATATGACAATAGATCTGATCCTTTATTATTAAACTAATAGAGATGATAGGATCTGAAATAATAAATTAAATGATTAAACAATATAGTTATCCGATGATTGACAAGATTTCAACCAGAGGGTATATTTTCATCAAAATGTGATTTTAATTTCAGATTAAATTAACTTAAATTGAATATCAATCCAAATGCAAAATCTAATATATCACTAAGCTATTAATGGTTAAATGAAATTCAATCCTTAAATACTTAAAGCAAACTCCACTCAATCCATCTTCCGCAATAGTTTGTTGGAAGTGATTAAAAAAACTCTAGCTCATAAAGGAGCCAGAATCAAATCAAGTGTTCTACTATGTTCACTATTAATCAATCTCATGTTAGTAAGGACGTGGCCCGTGTCCTCTATCTGCGTGGTTTGGCTAGTAGGTCCACATATGATGCAGTTACGACCAGAGTCCTCTGATCGGATGGTTGCCGCTAAATAACACCATTATATTATGATCATGACTGTAGCCCGTATGCTCCCCAATTGCTCTGTGCCTTAAGATGTGAATTATAGGGTACACTTGATAGGGAAAAAGCCATTTGTCAGTTAAGGTAGACTTAAGCTTGTCTCCTTAGACAAACACCACCCCAGGTCTACAAAGATTTCTTGGATGACGTAACCCATGTGTTGCTAAGAAGGATCCTTTGGTTAGGTTGAGTCAACTACCTCCTCAAACTAAGTAGACTAGGGACCACGACAAGGGATGAGGAACCATGATCGCACGTCATCATTTCTCCAACCATTCGCTTTAAGCTAATAATGATGAATTTCATAAATTCTAAATTTCAAAACTCCACATGCTGCTACTATAAGTTATGGATTTAGTGAGCTAATGACTAGCCTTAATCGAAAGCTGTCTCTCATCATTGGGAGGGGTCTTGCGCCTATAAGAAACTTGGAACCATATCCAAAGTCCTCACAAATGAGGGTGAGATCTCTGGGTAGTGTCTTATCTACTATCTCATCTGCCTTCTGAAAATTTCACCGACGCTTAAATTATACTCTCTTCAATGTGAGAGTTCGATGGCGAATTTTCGGAGCCCACAATGCATGATCAAAGAAATGGGACAGATTATATTATATGTGTAGAAAAGAGAGCTGTGAATTGGTGCACACCCAATGTTTGATACACTTTGAAGATGACAACATCTCCACATCTCCCTCCTAGGCTATTTCAATCTTATTGCTTTTATTTTTATTTGCTTAATTATATTAAATTAATTTCTTAATTTAATATTATCAATTTATTTTAATAGTTCTAACAATCTTTGAGTAGATCCATAATATTTTTCTTTGCTTAAATCATTTTCCTCATATTAAAAAAAATGTCTACACAAATATCATTTTATTATGATGATGTCAAACTCAAAAAATATATATGAACACATTTTAAAAGATGAGAAAAGGAAACTATATATTGGCTGATATGTTTAGGATTAATTTTTGCAATATATAATCTTCCTTCATTCAAATCTAATAATAATTCTTCTTCTAATGAGGATTAGGTAAAGAAAAAACTCCACAAGAGATTAATTTTCTTTATTTTAGATTCATTCTTAGTGTTCTTTTTAATATTTTTTGACATATTTTATGCATCAATATCTTCTTTTAAGCTTTGAAAAGTACTTGAATCAAAATATGAAAATGAAGTTGTGGATCTAGATAAATATTTGATTGAATCATTCAATGAATATATATAAAATGAGTGATTCAGATTAGGTCAAGTAATAAATTTCAAAATATTATTCATATTTTAAAAGAACATAGTATAAGCATGACAAAAGCATTTATAGTTGTATCGATAATAAAAAAATTAAGACTATCAAGAGTCAATTTGTAAAAACACTTAGGCATAATAGAAATAAGATGTCTCTTGACGATCTTAGAATATCAAAAACATGTCAATCTGACAAAAAAGAGTAATTTTAAATGGAAAATGTTTAAGTTATTTAATAAAAGTTTAAGAAATAAATTTCACATAAGTCTAATAATAAAAATAAAGTCTAATAATAAAAATAAAAAATATAAACAGATTTCATATTGAGTATGGAGAAGAACCAACCATCTTGCAAATGCTTATTATTATTGGAAAGATAAGATATCCGAAGAAAATAAGAAGACCTTTGAGCAAAATCGATCTCAACCACAAATTAATATGATTACTTTCAATGTCAATGATTCTCTTCCTTTGATGTATGATAACTCATCATTTGAAATTATTTTTTCATATTATTCTATAGAATGGTGGATAAATACTATAGCAACTATACATGTGAATTTTGTTAAATCTTATATTTCTTTCTGCTAGGATAAACTAAGAGGAAGTGTAAGCATGGGCAATTGAGCACTAGTTAGTGTGGTGGGAGAAAGAGATATTGATCCAAAATTGACATAAAAAAATTAAAATTATATTTAATTTTGCATGTGCTAAACATTAGGAGAAACTTAATTAGTAGTCCATTATTTGTTCAATATAGTTATCATCTTATTTTTTATTCGAATAAGATTATTTTAACCAAAAGTGGATCATTTATTGGAATGAGATATTTATATAATGGTTTATTTAAATTAAACTTGTTATCATATAGTAATAAAAATTCTTTCTTAACTTCTTCTATTAATTTTTTTTAATATTTGGCATGCAAAATTAGGACATGCAAACTATAAAATAATTAGAAGAATGATGTTTATGAATATAATATCTAAAAATAATATAAATAAACAAGTGAAGTGTGAAATTTACTCTCAAGAAAAATAAATCAAAAAGTTTTTTAATTCTAT
Source organism: Cymbidium sinense (assembly GCA_021442155.1). Lineage (NCBI taxonomy): Eukaryota > Viridiplantae > Streptophyta > Magnoliopsida > Asparagales > Orchidaceae > Cymbidium > Cymbidium sinense. The sequence goes on from CM038224.1 coordinate 134,876,720, forward strand.
TTCTCTTGAGCGAAATAATTTATTAGATCTTATTCATAGTGATATTTGTAATTTAAATGATAATTTGACTCGAATTAGTAAAAGATATTTTATTACTTTTATTGATGTTTTTTAAAATTTTTGATTTGTTTATTTAACTAAAACTAAAAATAAAGTTTTTGATATGTTTAAGAAATATAAATTAGAAGTAGAAAATTAATTAAATAAAAAATTAATATTTTAAAATTGGATAGAAGTGGAGAATATATTTCATTTATATTTAATAACTTTTGTGAATAAAATGATATTATACATCAAGTTATTCTTCCATATTCACCTCAATCTAATGGAGTAGTATAACCAAAAATAGATTATTAATTAATATGATAAATGCAATGTTAGTCTTCCCAAATTTATTGAATAATTTACGAGAGAAGCATTATTAATAGCTTACTTTAATTTAAATCAGATTCCTTATAAGGATTCTAATAAAATACCTTATGAAGTTTGAAAAATTAGAAAATTCAATTTGAAGTATTTAAAACTTTGGAAAAGATTAGCTAAAATATGTACTCTAAAATATAACAAGAGAAAATTATGATCTAAAACTATAGATGGTGTATTCATTTGATATTCTCTTAATAGTTTTACTTATAGATTTTTTAAACATTAGTGCAACTAAATATGATACATTGATTAAGATAAATCTATTGATAAAAAAGAAATTTCAATAGAAAAATCTATAAAAAATAATGATAACTAATAAAAATGAGAACAATATTGGGAAAACTAAAAGAATTAGAAAAGAGAAAATTTTAGGTGATGATTTTTATTCTTTTTTAACTAAAATATTTATTTTAAAAAATGATCCTACCACTTTTAATGAAGCTATGATTGTGATAGATGCACCATTTTAAAAAGAATATATTAATAATGAAATAGATTCTACCTTTTCAAATAAGACTTAGATATTTTGTAATTTATCTCTTGGTGATGAAACTATTGGATGTACATAAATATTAAAAAAAATTAAAATCAAATGATTAGTGAGTCTAATAAATGATTTTATATTTATATTAAAATTATTGATCATCATTATATTATTTTATGCCTTTATGTTGGTGAAATTTTAATTTTTTGTATAAATCTAAATATTATAAATAATATTTAAAGGTTTCTATCAACTCAATTTAATATGAAAGATTTAGAAGTTAATATAATAATGGGTATACAGATTTGTACAAATGCAAATAATATTTTTATCACTCAATCACATTATATTAAAAAACTTTTAAGAAATTTAATTATCAAGATATAAATCTTATATGCACTCCATGCAACTCTAACCTACATCTTTCAAATAATTTAAGTGATAATGTATCATAATTAAATTATTCTCAAATAATTGGTTGTAGGAAAATTTAGATATATTTGTAACCAAAGGGAAATTTATTGAAAAATATTAGAAAAAATATTTAAATATTTAAAAAGTACAATAAACTATTCCATTCATTATAGGGGTTTTTTTTACAATACTAGAAGGATATTATGATAATAGTTGGATTGCTAACATTTATGAAACAAAAGCCACTAGTGGTTGTCTTCACATTTTGTGGTAATGCAATATTATGAAAATCTATTAAACAAACATTAATCTCTATATCTATCATAGAAGTAGAATTTATAACACTTGATCTTGCTACTTCTAAAATAGAGTGACTTAAAACTTTATTAATTTATTTTTCTTATATTGAAAATTATGTATATGCTATTTTAATAAATTATGATAATTAAGGAGCTATAGTAAAAGAAAAAGTGTAAAAGCATCATATGAGAATAAGAGATGATTCTTTTTATGAATTCTATAAAAGAGATATTGTCACCTATTATTTTATTTGTTTTGAGAAAGATATTGCAGATCCATTGATGAAAGGGCTTACAAAGGCATCTATATTGAGAACATTAGAAGGGATAGGGTTAAAATAATCATCACAATGAAAACCAAACTTTTAGATTTGAAATTCCATGGTAGAAAGTTAAATGTCATAAAAATGAAGCTGATCAAATGACTAATAAAAGCACAATTTTAAATATTTTAAATGTCATCCCTATATATACATATAATTGTGCTAAATTGTAATAAAAATGATGCTGAGCTATAGTTCTTAATGTAATCAAAAGTAAAATTTTACGAGATATTAAAATTATAGTGTATCTTAGAGAACTCACTTATATAAGTATTGTAATAATAAGTTGCTACAATGGGATCTTATCAAGATTCTAAAACACTTATGAATTGGGATGAAAAAGAATAGCTTTTAAAATGCATAATTGAGTAGAACTTAAACCGTCTCATATTATATGTGTACCAAATGATACAATAGTGTATATACTTAGTTCAAAATGTGATAACTATTGAATTGTTTATTATTAGATTTTGATTATACTAAGAGAAAGTTTAAATCCGGAAAGTACTTTCACTAAATGCATGATAAAAGTTATCCAAAAATGAGAAATTTAATTTCGATCTCTTTCTTATTCACCTTTAATTATTTTATTTATAAATATTATTTTTTTAATTAAGGAGGAAATTGTTATGTATAATAATAATAATAATAATAATAATAATGTTATAACATTAAAAATGGAAACATCATTAGAATTATAATTAAATGCTAATATTATAATATATAACATAAACTAATTAAATATTAATAAATTTATAACTTAAAATAACATTCATTACAACTATAAATCATAAATTATGATTTAACATTTTGCCCTCATCTTTTAGTTATGAATACTTGAGAAAATGAGCTTGAATAAGATGAGAAAATTCTAAATACTACATACTCTCTTATTCTTCCCCCATTCACTTTCCTTCTTGTTATTTTATTTATTTCAATTTTTAAGTAACAAAAGACATACGATTAGTAGAAAAGAGAGTTACAAATTAGTACACTCAAGACTTGATCTACTATAAGAATAGTGTCATCGTACATCTCTCTCTCAAGCTATTTTAATTCCATTACTTTATTTTAATTTATTTAATTGTGCAAAATTCATTTCTTAATTTTATATTATCAATTTATTTTTATAGTTCTAACTATAGAAGCAACAGAGTCGCTAATGCAGAAATATATTTAGAAAATTTAAAATTTTTTATATATTTAAAATAATGAGAATAACATATGAGGCGCAATATTTAATTTTACATGATTCTTACAACTGTTTTTTTTTTTTTTTTTGGAGTTTTAACGAGAGTTATTGCTCCAAAATGAAAATAGTAGTCAAACAGACTCGACCAACCCATCAAAATTCTTCTCAGAAAAGAAAGAAGTGTCTGAGGAGTTAACATCTGAATTTTGTCTAATGACTCAATAAAAAGATAATAGTTCAGATGAAGATTTATATTTTTCAGTCAGAGAAGACCCAGACTCGTCAACAACATTACATATGAAATGTATGCAGTTGAAAAGTAAGTTTAACTTTTTGGTCAATCCTCCGGAATAAAAAAATGAATTTGAAGAAACTACTTCTTCAGAGGAATCTGAGCAAGACAAGGTGATTCAAGTTTAGTTTAGAAGTGGTAAAGTCTTACCACTATCATCAAAGAAGGAGAATTCAAATAAAGACAAAGGCAAATAAATTGAAGTCAAGATATCATTATCAAAATCTTAAAATAATGTCTAAATCGAAAAGATAGATTATAATATTCTATCACATCCGAGAAAGATCCCAAAGACATTAAGTATGTATGAGGCTCTCTTATTGTCAAAAGATCTCCGAGAAACTTTGATACAGGTTCTCAAAGATCCAGAGAGTTATGAAGCTTACTTTGCTAAAAAATGTATGACTGAATCATTGCAAACTCAAGATCTCCGAGTAATCACATTGCCAAAAAATGTGTTATACAATAGTTTATATACTTAGTTCAAAATTTTGGTTATTATTGTATTTATTATTGTTATATTTTGATTATACTAAGAGAAAGTTCAAATCTGGAAAGTACTTTTACTGAATACACAATAAAAATTATCTAAAAATGAGAAATTTAATTTTGATCTCTTTTTTATTCACCTTTAATTATTTTATTTAAAAATATTATTTGTTTTAATTGGGGAGGAAATTGTTATAGATAGTAATAATAATAATAATAATAATAATAATAATAATAATAATAATAATAATAATAATGTTATAACATTAAAAATGATAACATTATTACAATTATAATTAAATATTGATATTATAATATATAACATAAATTAATTCAATATAAATAAAATAATACATTTATAACTTAAAATAACATCTATTAATAATTATAAATTATAAATTATGATTTAATATTTTGCGCTAATCTTTTACCCATAAATACATGAGAATATGAGCTTGAATGAGGTGAGAAAATTCTGATTACTCTCTTATTCTTTCTTCATTCAGTTCCCTTGTTGTTATTCTATTTATTTCAATTTTTAAGTAACAAGAGACACATGATTAGTTTGAAGTTTTACAGATTAGCCGTGATGTACACGCGATTAAGACGAATGAATGGTAAGTATCGCATGAGTAGAAAAGAGAGTTGTAAATTGATGCACTTAAAATTTGATCTACTGTAAGCATAATGTCATCAACACGTCTCATCAACATGTCTCTATACTATTTCAATTTCATTACTTTTATTTTTATTATATTATGTTAAATTTATTTCTTAATTTTATATTATCAATTTATTTTTATAGTTCTAACAATAGAAATAATAGAGTCGTTAATGCAGAAATATATTTAGAAATTTTAAAATATTTTAGATATTTTAAATAATGAGAATAGAATATTAAGCACAGTATTTAATTTTACATGATTCTTACAACTTTTTTGGAGTTTTAACTTCTAAGACACCTCATGAGTCGTAGGAGAAGGCTGTGTAGTTAAAATGCTAGCTTTACACGCCAATGCAGCTAGAACTGTTGTATTTATAAATTATGATGCTATGTGGATAATAATAAGTCTTTTATGTTCATTAAACTAATATGATTAATCCAACAATCCAACACATCGCTATTTTAATTAGAACAACATAAACAATTTTCTAAATTACTTATGTCTTGGATACTCCAAGTCTCTTTTATGCAAATCTTTCTCTATAAGCTCTCTCATAATGGAGATTTCAACTTGAAAAATGTTTGGCTTCACATTAAAGAAGCCCATGATTTTTGTAAAGTGTATGCTAAACTTTGGCATAATAATATTCCTATTTCTTACTCTATTCTAATTTGGCGTATATTGAAAAATTTTATTCTGGCTCCTTTGATGTGGGGCAAAGGTTTTCAATTACCTTCAAAATGTCATTGTTGCTTTCATATTGAAAATGTAAATCATCTTTTTGTTAATGGGGCCATTGCATCCAAGCTTTGGCTTTGGTATGATGATCTCTTTAACAATGCCAATTTCAATGGTTCTCTAACAATATATCAGCTCCTTGAAATTTATTTTGAAAACAATAGTAAAGGTCACATTAAAGTCATTACTGCTATTATTATTTGGTTTATATGGATGGCCAGAAATGATGCTAAACACAGCGGTATTGTTATGAATCACATGAAGATAATTGCTAGAACTAAATACAAAATTCGTGATCTGTTTAATGCTAATCTTATTAAATATAAAATTTCAAAGGGTGTAATTTTGTGGCTATTAAATTAGGTTTTCAATTGCCGGCCCAAGCAAGTTGTAAACATGACAAGATCATTTATTAGGCCAAACCTCAAAATAATGTTATTAAAATCAATACTGATGGCTCTGTATCTCATAATGCCTCTGGCTGTGGTGGCATCTTCAGAAACTCCACTGGAAAAGCCCTCTATGCATTTGCTTGCCCTCTTAATACCCGCTCTGTTCCATTTGCTGAACTAATGGCAGTGTATAATGCTCTTGAGATTTGACTACGGAAAGGTTGGCTCAATATCTGGATTGAGGTGGATGCTCTTCTGTTAATTGATCTCTTGACCTCCACTAAATCTGGAAATTCAGACTTGTACTATTTACTCAAGCAAACTAGACTTCTTCTTTCACAATTATGCTATAAAATCACTCATGTATGGCGGGAAGGTAATGCATGTGCTGATTACCTTGCTAACTTAGGTGCTAGATTAAATGAAATAACAATTTTTTATCACCTTACTTTCCCTAAACATTTGCAAGGTTTGGTTAACCTTGACAAGACTGGGCTCCCTTATATTAGAATTTAGCCGGCATGAGTTTAATACATTTTATATTTGTTGTTTCTTTGGTCTTATGGTTGCATCTCGATGATCATTCTGATTTGCTGCTGATGTAGGTACCTTATTTTAGATGAAAGTCCTATAGTTCTGCTACATATGCTGGTGGCTGTTTTACTTAATATCTACGACAAGTTTTTCTGTTACTACTGTTATCATGCTCATGAAACAAACTCCATGGCTTTAGTTTTTCATTTAAGATATTTCATCTATTGGGGAATTTGGTGGTATTTAAGCTTTAAATATTTTTTTCCTGCTGAATGGGAATGCTTCCTTAGTCGCTGCATTATGCAGGTGTTTATGGTTTATTGTTTTGTGTTGCTCTGATCTTATCATAATGTGTACTATCTTTTGATGTGTTTAGGAGTTGATTATTTTGTCAGTTTCATATTGCTGCTGTTCCATCTGCTTATTTCATTTGTTGGTGGTTGGCTGATCTGGATCATTTGGTCCATGGCTCATAGATTTCATCATATGGTTTTCCGTGTATGATGATGGCTAGGATAGTTCTCTCCACTTTGGCTCGTAGTAGTTTTTATGTTGTATCCCTTCTCTGAACCTGGATGCTCATAATTAAATCTGCCCCTCATGGTTTCACTGCGCCTGAGCCTGCTCTATCTCATTATCTTCTAACATTTTCCATCTTATGCTGCTCTCATCAAATATGTATGTTTAGCTTGAACTTCCTTTAATTCTGCAGGTGGTCACCTTTTGCTCTCTTGCAGTTTCATCTGGGCCATGCTCCCTCTACCATTGCTTTGATTGGATCCTACCTAATTTTGGCTGATTTCATAATTCAACTGGTATCATTAACTTTCAGTTCTTTTTTCATTTACTTTTGTTCCTACATGTAACTAGATAGGGGATTTACTCTATAGGTACATTGTAGCTCAATGAGCGGTAGTTTTGAATTTTATCCCCTTTAAGGATCTTGTAACCACCTTTTTTTGTAGCAATAAAATTACCCCATATATGGGGTTTCCTAAAAAAAAAAATCTATTCACATTCAATAAATCTTTTCGGAAAAATTATACATGCACACAATGTTAAGTTACACAATAGATTCAATGAATAGTTATAACTTTTTGCTATATAAATTACAAAACATAAAGAAACATGTAAGTATGATTCATAAATAAAAGATAATAATAGCCCTTCATTTAAATTGAAAAAATTTATGACAACGATATTAATTATCATTTAATAATAGTCATCATATTAATGCTATCAATTGCAAAATATATTAATTATCATTTAAATTTAAAAAATTATGATAAAATACAATATTAATTATCATTTTAAAATAGTTATCATAAATGCTATTAAATTTATAATATATTTCAATAAATTTTTTGCCATACGAGCACCATTTAACTTTGCACTATATAAATATTTTTATTTCTAGTTCATTTTCATTTCATTTTTGTTTATAAATATATGTAATATGAAACACATAGCATATCGTTTCCATATAGATTTGAAAAAACTACCGCTTGTTATTTTCAGTCTCCCCTCCCGACGCGCGACCTCTCTGCTAGGGTTTTTTTCTTCTTTCAACTCTTGCGGCCGTTTAAGCGTGCATCGCCGCGACTCAGAATCCCTGCGGCTTCAAATGTTCAAATGTTCATCCCACATCTGGCTTGATGGCGGAAAACCACCTTTCCGCTAACCTAAACACCACACCAGGGATGGATCCGACGAAGGTTGATGCCCCTCTCGGTAAGTTCGTTCCTTCATCCAATGCTCCAGCCCCCGCTGTGAAATCCTTCAAGGACGCTTTATCTGGTAATAATCTTTCCCCTTCAATCGGGTTAACTTAATTGCTACCGCTTTTGAGGAATGACCGTGATGTGTTGGACATGGATGTAGAAAAATTAGCTAAACCTTCGAATATTCGCGATTGGGAAATTCAATTCTGAGACCTACCTTGTTGATAAGATTTGGGCTTTCTTTCATAGTCTAAACTTTCGGGTTCTTTTTCGATAGGGCTGATTGACCCTCGGCATGTGCTTATCCAACTAACTAATGATCTGGACTATTCGCGAGTGTTTGCCGTTCTTACCTTGTTTATAATTGTCAAATCGTCTCCTTAAGTGGTCGCCTAGTTTCGATGTTAAGGAAGAGTCCCCGATTGTCCCAATTTGGCTATCTTTCCCTAACATGCGTATACATTTTGTTACACATCAAGTGCTATTTGTAGTGGGGGCTATATTTAGTCGGCCATTACAAATAGATCAGGCCACGGCAGTGAAATCCCGCCCTTCTGTTGCTCGGGTTTTAGTTGAAATAGATATTACCAAAAAGTACCCAAAAGAAGTTTGGATAGGTTCAAAAAAGCTAGGCTATAACCAAAAAGTTGAATATGAAAATTTTCGGTTTTACTCCCATTGCAAAATTCATGGGCATGAAAACTCGATTGTTTTATTCTCCACCCTCGCCTAAAAAAAGAATAAGTTAACAGACTCTAACTCCTCCTTATCAAAAGATCAACCTACTAAAATGGCCTATGTACCCAAAATCAACCACAAGGACACAAATCCGAATAAACTCATCATTTCTCCACCTACCGATTCGCAAAAAGGGCTTCACAATGAATTAGTGGAATATCATGATGATACGTCTTGTGATGGGGAAAGGGTTAACCCAGCTGAAATTGTACCTAAAGACAACTTATTGCCCCTACCCAATCTTGCCACTTACCCTACTGACCTAGCTCAAAGGAACAATGGTGATGACCTTGTTGGGCAGAAAACAAGAGATACTCATGGCTCTTTGACACCTAAACAAAGCAAACGGATTGAGGAACCCTTAATTTTAGAAAAACATCCAACTCATAATCCTGAAATGGAGATTGGAAAAATCACCACCTCCACTATCGCTCATATAGATACTCAGGCTAACCTATCCTCTCAACAAATTTCAGACACCGAAGAAGGGGAAATCACTATCACTATTCCATTAATTGACAGGCTAACATGAATTTTTAAATTATTCTCTTTCAGATGGAAATACACGAGAGACTGAAAGACCATTCCAAACAGCTTTCCTACAAAAGAAGTCAACAAATACTAGAAGCTCCACTAGATCCACCAGATCCGCCTCCACATCACTTAAATAATGCAATTAGGTTTTCTGAGACTTTCCTTATCCATATTCTTTATTATGCTCTTCAAAATTTCTTTCGCATCATCGTTATGATTAGGTCTATTATTTGGAATATTAGGTGGTATTGGGACTCTAATGTCAAATCGGGTTAGAAGCCTATGTCGCACTCACAATGTCTCACTCCTTATTATTATAGAACCTCTTATTCATTCTTCTAAGATTGCTAATGTTGCTCGAAAAATCGGTTTCCAAAATTTTTTTCATAACATTAGCAATAAAATTTGGTGCTTCTGGAAACCATCAATCACTATCACCATCCTAGAAGATCATACTCAATTGATTAATGTTCACATCTCTTTAGGGGATTTCTCTGCTCTGGGCTCTTTTATTTATGCCGCTTGCAACAGAGGGGGGAACATCCTCTGGAATAGCTTAAGATCCTTTGCCTCATCTCGTCACTTTACCTTGGCTTGTTGGAGGTGATTTCAACACTATTCTTACGTCCAGAAGAAGGGGCTCTCCCCTAATACCCACTCCATGGAAGATTTCGCTAATATGATCCTTGATTGTAACTTAACCGACATCGGTTTTTCAGGTTCTAACTTCACTTGGAACAACTCCAGACTTTGGCAATGCCTCGATCGTACCCTATTTAACTCACTCTGGATTGATCAATGGCCAAACACCACAGTTGATCATTTGAGTAGAACACTTTCGGATCACGCTCCCCTCCTTATTTCTGTTATGAACCCCCCCCCCCCCCACTCTTAGTCTCCTTCCCCTTTAGATTTCAAAACATGTGGACGCAACATAATGACTTCTTGAATGTTGTCTATGAACTGGATGGCTCCCATTCACCACGACAACTCTTAAAAGGTATGATCCGTTTTGGCTCAAACTTAAACGACTCAAACAAATTCTAAATTGGTGGAACAAACATCATTTTAAAACATTTTGCTAATTTAAAAGTATGGAGAATTTGGTTTGCTCTCTTGAAGAAGGTCATCAGGACTCGAGCAAACATGACCAACTTAAGGAAGCTAGGGATAATGAAATTTCAAAATATGGAAGAAACTTATTGGCGTCAAAAAGATACTAGTAAACAAATAACTGACGGCGACAGAAATACAAAATATTTTCACGCTCTTTTCAAAAAAAGAAAAGTTCTAAACTCTATTAAAAAAATTAAAATGACAATGGCGTTGGATCATGACAAGAAAGATTTACAAGACTCGGTCGGTAACCATTTTAAAAATTTACTTAATACCAACCCCGAACTAATTGATATCTCCAATCCTCAATTGATTCCATCTTTGATCACCTCTGATCAAAACAATTTACTCACATTGCGCCCCACGGAATCTGAGATTGGTGATACCCTTAATAGCATGAACTCGGACTCTATCGCTAGCCCTGATGGGTTTACTACCCATTTCTTCCAACATTGTTGGTCCACTATTAAAACTAATTTGATTGATGTGGTTATTGATTTTTTTGAGGGAAACCCCCTTCCTAGAGCCTTCTCTAGTACCTCCATCATTCTTATCCTATTCAAACCCTAATCCGGGTGATTTTAGACCTATCGTCTTTGCACCTTTTCAATAAATTAATTGCTAAACTAATCTCTAACCGAATTAGGCCCTTGCTTCCCAATATTATCTCTCCTAATCAATCCGAATTTATGAAAGGTAGAGCTATTTCTGATAACATCCTCCTTGCCCAAGAATTAATTCATGATATCGACGTTCCCACCAGAGGTGAAACATTATCTTCAAACTTGATATATCTAAAGCTTTTGACAATCTATCTTGGGACTTTTTATTTAAGATTCTCACTATTTGGGTTCTCAAGCTATTATTCATCTTATTAAAAATTGTGCCACGAATGCTTGGTTTTCTGTGATCATCAATAGTGAGTCGACCGGTTTTTCACATCTATCCATGGCTTGAGACAAGGAGACCCTCTTTCTCCTACTCTTTTTATCATTGATGTTGACTACCTATCCAGGTGTTTGAATGATATTTTCTTTTATAAACCTAACTTGCTTTATAAAACTCATGGTGGTATTCCCGTTTCTCATCTTAGTTTTGCGATAACTTTATCATCTTACGCAATGCTTCTATCCCACATATAAAACAATCTTGAACTTACTTAAGAATTTTGGAAGGGAAAGTGGATTATTTCTTAACAAGACAAAATGTTGCTTCATTCCTTCATCCAAAATTGCCATCAATAGGATTAACCATATTCGAGAATCACTAATTTTAAGCAACATCGGTTGCCTCTTAAATACCTTGGTGCTCCTCTTTTCAAAGGACATAAAAGGTCACATCATTTCGATGATATAATCCAAAAGATCTCTAATCGTATTTCTTCTTGGGAATATAACTTTCTCTCTTTTGATTAGGCTTACCACGATTAAGAGCACCCTAAATTCTTTACCTCTTTATCTCATTCAATCTATTGTGCTACTAATTCTATCATCAGATTGAGAGGCTTATAAATAAATTTTTTGGGGCTCTGGTTCTACCAAAAAAATGCATTGGTCCAATTGGCACAAATGCTGTGGCTCCTTCGAGGAAGGCGGTCTTGGCTGTAAGACTATTAAAGATACAATCACTGCATTTTCATACAAACTTTGGTGAAACTTTAGATGCAATAATAACCTTTGGGCTAACTTCATGAATGTTAAATATTGCCAAGGGAAGCACCCTATTACTTGTTCCTACAATTCTAGAGACTCTCACTTTGAGAAGATTATGTAGTATTAAATGGAAGGCCAGTCCCAAATTACTTGGGGCATCAAGCAACTCTTATTTTGGCAAGATAACCTGGATTGGTACTAGGTCCATTGAATTACTTTCTTCTCATTCTACCAAACCATTAGAGTTAATTCATTCGGCATAATAATAAGTGGAATATGCCTAAACTCCTTGATTACATCCCTCCTCTATAATAGATAAGCTTTCATGATCTCCTCACCCAACAAGGATCGATCCTCTTTAAACTCTCAGAATGGTGATTTCAACTTAAAAAATGTTTGGATGCATAATAAAAGAACTTTTGAAGTTTCTAATGTCTATGACAAAATATGGCATAACAATATTCCTACTACTTACTCCATTCTTGTTTGTATTCTTAAGAACTTTATCCTGGTTGATTCCTTAATGTGGAACAAAGGCTTCCACTTACCCTCTAAATGTTATTGTTGTTTTCACATCGAAGAGGTTAATCATCTTTTTGTTAATGGGGCCATTGCGTCGAAGCTGTGGTTGTGGTATGATGATCTTTTTAACAATGACCTTTTCAATGGTTCCTTATCCATATACCAACTCCTTGATATTTATTTTAAAAACAACCCTAAAGGTCACATTAAAATTACAACTGCTATTATTATTATTTGGTTTATATGGATGGCGAAACCCAAACACAACGGTATAGCTATGAATCACGTAAAAATTATGGCTAGAATCAAATACAAAATTAGTGAGCTATTTAATGCCAACATAATTAAGCACTTCAAAGGTTGTATTATTGTGGCTTCCAAATTAGGTTTTCATCTACCTATTCAACTATATGTCATTAAAAAAGGTCGGTTTATTGGGTTAAACTCAAAAACAATCTAATTAAAATTAATACGGATGGCTCGTACAACGTAATGGTTACGGTTGTGGTGGTATTTTTAGAAACTACACTGGTAAAGCTCTTTATGCTTTTGCTTTTCCTCTACAAACTTTTCTGTTCCATATGTTGAACTAATGGTCGTACTATGCCCTAGAGATTTGCCTTCAACAAGGTGGTTTAACATCCGGATTGAAGTGGATGCTTTCGATTATTGACCTCTTAACTTCTACGAAATCTGGTAATGCTAATTTGTTTTACGTGCTCAAGCATATCCGAACCCTCCTTTCTAAATTCAGTTATAAGATCTCCCATGTTTGGAGGGAAGGCAATGCATGCGCCGACTACCTAGCAAACTTAGGTGCTAGAACAATAGAGCTATCTTTGATAACTTAACTCTACCTCATCATTTGAAAGGCCTAATTAACCTCGATGGGCTACCCTATTTGAGTATAAACCGCATACTCGGCTGGATTGCGGTTGTTTGGGAACCATGGAGCCTCTTGTTAGACCTTATCGGAATTTTAAATGGGTTGTTGGTGTTTGGGATTCTCCAGTATATGCATGCAACCTATGGTACAAAGATAAGTTTTTTTTGTGTTGGTTGGTCCGATTATAATGTATGTATATGTTAACTTGGTTTTGTTGGGACTCGGTCTCACCCCATCTAGTTCATTACGGGTTGATGCTCTCGTCTTAAACGATCCGGTTATTTTCTTTTGATTCTGTGTCTTTTTTATTTGGAATGTTGGTTTTTTCTTGACTACTAGGCTTGGGGTTGCGGTTTGTTTGAATTTTGTTTGGCTCGGTGGCTTTCTGGCACCGTTAATCCCATTCTGTTAGTAGTATTTGGATTGTGTTGGAATTGGATAACTTTCATTTTCGATGCTCTCTTATCTTTACTGTTGGGGGCATTGTCTCCTGTCTTGATGTCTCTTGTTCCTCGTGGAAGCGCTATATGCATTATTCTATACACTAACATTGATTCAGGGCCGGATACCTTCATTGATGATTATTGTCCTTCTGGACAGCATATATTATGTCTCAAATGAAAATCACCAATAGCTCTATCTGTTTGTTGGCTAGGATGGCTGTGAGGAATTCACTTCATTTTGGTTGGTAGTAGCATTTCTGATGTAACCCTTCGACTAAAGTTTGGATGCTCATATTTGCATCTGCCCCAACTTGCTGTGAATGAGCCGGAGCCTTCTTTATCCCTCTTCTTCATTATCAATTTCAGATTATCCTGCATTCAGTTTACATTTTGTCTGCACTATCTAATTGGCTCAAACTTCTCTTTTGATTTAAAACTTGCAGGTGTTTAGCTCTATTTTTGTAGGTTGCTTCGCAGTGTCATGGACTCTCTCTCTTCGCCATGACCTTAATTTCATTCATTGGCTTCAAATGGTTTGCTCGAGTTACTATTTTACTTTTAATTGTTTTAATGCTTTCTTTGGATTTTGGATGTATTTAGATTGGGGTTTTTCTCCTTAGGTTGATTGTAGCTCTTTGAGCAGTAGTTCTGGAGTGTAACCCCTTTTAAGGATCTTGTAACCTTATTTTTGTGACAATAAAATACCCCCGTATAATGGGGTTTCCCTAAAAAAAAAAAAAAAAAAAAAAAAAAAGCATATCGTTTCCATAATAAAATAAATAAATAAATAAATAAAGCTGCAATATCTATAACTAGAACAGGAATTCCATATCTCAACTTTAATGCTTGCCATTAAGTAAGTTCATAGGCTCTAATTCTTTTGATTTGCCATCTACAAATATACAACCAAAATATTTAGGTTATTTATACCTCTTTTTTTAAATTGTTCATATTAAGTATTAATAGTCTTATTTTAACCAATTATATAATTATATTGCACCAACGATTTCAGTTCTCATTGTCTAGATTTCTTTAATCTTAAATATCTTCATTTATTAAGACTTAGATTGATGTTCAATTAAATTTTTAATTTAATGAATATATTATTAATTTTCAGCATAGAATTTTAAGTTTAATTAGCTTAACTTAATTAAATATTTTCTATAAATCTTCATTATTTTCTCCTCTTAATTTATTCTTTTTTTGTTCCTCTTAAATTCCAACGAAGTTTTTTTTAATTAAAAAACATCCCTAAGAATTACTAAGTAAAATAATAAATTTAAATTATATTTATCTAATTTTCTTCGATTAGTTTTATCTAATTTTCCTTTTGAAGCTTAAAATGTTTATTATATTAATTTATTTCTTCCATAATAATTATCCTATAATATTTCTTTGAAACTGAACTAAAATTTTTTTGTCCATAATTCTAAAGAAAACAAAATATTTTCTTATCTAAAATTTATCATTTGTATATGACATATCTCTTAAATTTAATAGCTCGTCCTCCACTTTTCTCCATTGATCTTGTAAAATTAATTTATTGATTTGTTTTTGTTCATGTACGATTTTGTTTATTTAACACTCTCTCTCTCTCTCTCTCTCTCTCTCTTAGTAACCCCATCCATCTCTTGCCTTGAGCAGTGAGAGTAATTATACACATGCATGCCCCTTTCCTTCATGATCCCAACTCTTTATAAGATGCCTGAATTCACATCAAAGAAAACAGTTGAACACAACAATCAGCAATCAAGGAATAAAGAAGTGATCACAATATCAAGCAACAATCAATAAAAAGCTGGAAAAATCACAAATCGAATACATTCTTTACAACAAGATTACCTTTTTTTTTCTCACATGCTTTTAGTGTAGCATCATATATAGCGTCCAAATTTTGCTGGCACTTAACACACAACAAGGCATTAAAGCAAAGCAAAGGACTTGTACCCCCATCATACTGCCGAAAAAAAAAAGCATATAGTGAAACTAATATATTCATAATTTCATACAATATCAAACTTGATTGAATAAGGTTACATGCGAAGAACATCAATGTATTCCAACTATAAAAGCAAAAACAATTTACGAAGTGAACAACTTAGCCTATGTGGGAAATTTTATCAAGTTTATAGGCAGGATTGGGCTCGATCTGTCACAAGTACACACCACTACACTTCACTGACAAAATCCAAATCAAAGTGGCTTCCTCTTTCACTTGCTTTCAATGCTTCATGTATAATTTTACTCTTTTGTTAAATAAAGGCATATTGCAAACATGGTGTGGGCTCTTTTGATTTTTGATTTTGCTTTTATTACTTTGTTATGGAAAAGCTTGCTTGATAAGCAATCTATTATACTTCAGAGCCTTTACCCACTTATTTCCATCACAGTATAAATCCATCATCAGTTGCTGGCATGCAAACCATGCATGTATGGATCTAACAAAACAGGAAGGAGGCAACTTTAACAGCGAGGACCATTACAAGAAAGCCATGGCTGGCGATTGGTTTTCTTTGATTGAAATCTACAAAAGGAATTCATTAACACGAGGCAAAGTTACTCGGGCAAAACACACAACCTTGCGTGTCGGAGGAGGATGACGGGTGGTGAAGCGCCGTCGACGCCATACAGGATGATGAAGCACGGGATATCCTAAGCCTCCAGAACGAGTATGGCGACACACCACTTCATGTGGCAGCTGCACTAGGGTTATCCGACCGCTATCTTCGCAGAAAATGCCGTGAGTCGGTTATTTGCCCGCAACAATGCGGGAGACTCCCTTTACATTGGCCACCATGGACATAAAGATTTTTCAGATGGACATTTTCAACATATCCGCCTGATGGTATATTCGGTAATGTACAAACTAGCTAGAAGCAGCCTTACGTTTCCATTTATGTGTTGGTATCCACAAATCTTTCGAGCTACAATTTTGATTCATATGTCACAATACTATTTAACTGAACTTTGATGCTCCTCCAACTATTAGTATATCTGATGTTCTTTGAAACTTTTTGGACGTAGAATTGGCTATGGAGATAATCAAATCATATCCAAGCTTGGTGAACTTCAACAATGAGATGGGGCGATCACCACTTCATCTTCTTGCTAATAAACCATTGGTTTTCAAAAGTGGCAGCCGACTACGACAAATCGATAAGCTCCTCTATGCATGTAATCCTCATCCCTTCTTCTACGTTCTCAAACCAGAACTTCTTCAACATATCATTAAAAAAAGAGTTCATGGTTCATGTGAAGAGATAAATTTTACATAAATAGTGGATCAATTGAACTAAAATATAGACCCCAAATCCACAGGAGTCAAATTGGTAGATGGAAGAAAAAGAGGCAATGAAGATACCACAAAACTACACATGCATGAATTTGTTCCGGTGCTACGTCATTTTACCATCTAATAGCACTTAAAACCTAACTCATTAAGCAAATATTTGCATTTACCTTCAAATTGTTGGCTTACTAATTTTATTCCAAAGACTAATCAATTTTTTAATCTATTTTTCTAGTATCTTGTTTTGGTGAAAGATCCATAAAGAATTGCTATACTCCAAATCATGGACTAAGCTTAAAGGATGTTGACAAAAGAGGCAGTGCACAATTAAATTTTCATATCTTGTAAAAGTATTAAAATTAATTCTTATTAATTTATATCATCATAATATATTTCAAAGTGTGTAGATATATAAAATTAAAATTATGAATAGGGATCAAATACATTGCTTTATGCTTTCATTTCTTAAAACATTGATTAAATTAAACTAAATATATTCCTCAAAATTATAATTAATAAATGATCACACACACATAAGCTTGCTTATCTAGAAAAAAACACGTCTTATATATTAACCCAAAGTTTTAGATCAATTTCTTTGACATTATCATTTATGATTAAAAAAATGAACTTCACAGTTTTTCTTCTCTCTTGATGACAAA
This sequence comes from Cymbidium sinense, assembly GCA_021442155.1. Lineage (NCBI taxonomy): Eukaryota > Viridiplantae > Streptophyta > Magnoliopsida > Asparagales > Orchidaceae > Cymbidium > Cymbidium sinense. Next base: position 134,894,531 of record CM038224.1, read on the forward strand.
CAGATGAGGAATCTGGGAATCTTATGCAGCCAAAGAAACCACAATTTTCAGAGAATTATATCACCGCATCAAATTTTTTTATGATCGTGATCAAAGTTCTATTAGTTCTTCTCGGAATTGGTTAGTTTGAGTTAAAATTTTCTTAACTCGAACTAATTTGCGCCTATCCTTTTTATAGGGAAAGATTATTATGTGTGGAGTTCAAAATATAACTCTACATCCAGATTTCAGTAATATAGCATCATTTAACGCTCCATCAATATATAGCTATTATGTATTGGCTGTAAAGTGTTGTGTATTACTGTGCATTAATGTATTATTAATTACACGATAATACATAATATCTATATGCAGAGCAATACACGATATTTTACAACTAATACATAATACTTTATAGTCAATACATAACAATTATGTATTGACTGAGGGTCACATGACGCTATGTTATTAGAGTTCTAATGTCAAAGCTGCATCCGAACTCCATGCATAATAATTTTTCTTTCATAGAGATCCATTTCCCATTATTTTTTTTTAATGTAAAATGTCATATCGTGCTATGAACTCTGAATATTTAAGCAACAGGATAATTGTTCATTAGCAAATGAAATAAATTTCAAGATAGTTTCTTGAATACTTACATGTGGTCAAATTAGTCTCAAATAAGCATAATATTTTTCTAATTTAGTCTCTTCTTAACTCTTCAAATTAATCTAAAATAATTTCTCATATAAAATTAAAAATATAAAATTAATTAATCAGAATTTTATTCTCGATTTTACAATTTAGTTCAATTTTGTATAGTAATATGACTACATTAAAAAATATCAGACTAAATTGGTTACTGATGAATAATTGGTAGCGGATTAGAAAATAATTAAGTATATTTCTAAGCTTTTTGAATCACTCTGAATCTTCAGGTGGTGTTGCATATGACAAAAGAAGCATAAAATTAATCAAGAATATTTAACTATGGTTATTATCAAAGGATCAATCATGTGTAAGGAAACATAAACAAGATTTATTTTAGTGTCAAGCAAACAAAACAACATTAATACATGCCTCTTCTATCCAGAACTCTAATTGAGGCTTAAGTTTTTTTATTAGAATTGTTTGCAAATGCTAAGAATCATTGGCCTTTCTAAAATAAAATTAGCAATTAAAAATATTTAACTTCTATTTTAAACAAAAGTATTTATCGTCAAGTTAAAACAATGTCGATATAGTTTTAGCAAATTACCTAAAGATATTCTAATTTATTTTTTTTAAGTATATGTTATCAACTTTGCAAAAAAATATCATATTAAATTGCCATCAGTGTGTTATTTTATATTAATTGTATAGTATGTAAAAGGAAGTTATTTTATTAGTAGTGTCATTTACTAATCCTAATATTATTTCCAATTTATATCTTATAGTTTAGGGGTATGAGTTCGAAGGAGAAAAAATTTAGGAGTTAGGTAATAATTTATTTATTTAAACTTATATTTTTGTAGCTTGAAGTAAAAAAAAATAATAATGGCAATTTTATCGTAATATCATTTTATTCACATGAGCTCAATTTTATTGAACACATATAAACAGGTATTCGAAGAATAGAGACGATAAAGTGGAAGAAGAAGAAGCATGAGCACGCAACTCAAGTCATGAAAGAACTCGTCATCAAGTCTTCTAAGTGGGAGTATGATGCAGATGGCAAGATGCCACACAAAGACCAAAAACAAGATGAAATCTCAATCGATACTAGTAAACCTCCGAATGAGGAGAGTTAAGCAAGTAGCACTTGAGAGAGTTCAAAAGAAATAATCATGACAATGAAGTGTCTCAAAAAAGACAAAGATAGAACGGTAGATGAACCAATCGGAGGTACATCAACGTTGTCGATGGCGTATTTAAATCCTATCATTATATCACAAGTTTCCTAATGCCCTATATTTACTATTTCCTATCTAAAAAAACCTAGACACGCCAATTCTAGTAGCAACAAAGAGCGGAATCGTGGAGATGGTGAAGAACATCCTCGACACCTTTCCTCAGAGTCTAGACTTCGACTCCAATCACAAGAACATTATTCTTCTGTCGATCGAGCGCATGCCACAGGTTTACAAGCATATGTTGGAAAGGAAGTCGTTCCGTGAGAGTGTGTTTAGTATGGTGGACAAGGATGGCAACACTGCTCTTCATCTTGCAGCACAAAATGCAGGAAAGATCCGACCATGGGTCATCCCGGGAACAGCTCTTCAGATGCAGTGGGAGATCAAATGGTATAAGGTATTCATTCTGTTAATGCTTTTGAATTCATATTTCTTAAGTCAGTGTTATTAATATCTTGGTTTTGAAATAAAGTATGAAACCTAATTGATCCAGTTTGTGAAGAATTCCATGGAGCCAAGCATCTTCAAACATTACAACAATAAGGGGAAGACAGCAAAGTAGATCTTCTCTGAAGAACATGAAAGCTTAGTTAAGGATGGAGAAAAATGGCTCATCAACATGTCACAATGTTGTTCCGCCGTCGCTGGGCTTATTGTGGCGGTCGCATTTGCCTCTACAGCTACTGTTCCTGGTGGTGTAAATCAGACCAGCGGATTTCCAATCCTAGAAGAGAAACCAGCCTTTGCTGTGTTTGCTATATCTGCACTAGTGGCTTGAGCTTTTCTGTCACCTCGCTGGTTTCACAAACATGTCATCCTTGTTTTTAACTTATTAAAAAAAACGAGATGGTGTTAACTACTATATATATTTTTATTTAATATATTTTTTAGTATTTTTATTTTTATTTTTTCTAAAATAAATAACATTAATATTAAAAATATTCAAATAAACTTTTAGATGTTTTGAATGTTTTTTTAAACATAACAATCACTACAAAACATGTTTCATTTTTAATCAAAATAAAAATTAAATTAAATAAAAAAATAGAAATAAAATAGTGATCTCACTCAAACAACCCCTTTCTCAGTAAATGTTATGAAGTGATCCTTTGAGATCACTTTTGTATTCACTAAATTTTTAAAATAAGCATATTTTTAAACATAATTAGTGGATTAGGCACTAAAAAAAATTTAAAACTAGGCCGTCCGTTTAGCAGGCGGCCGCAACATACCCGAGTCGGCGTCGTTTCGTTAACGGTGGGCCTAAAAGAATTTTTTTATAAAAAAACATGAACCGAGATCGAGACCCGATCTCATTTCTTTTCCCGATCCTGCTTCCGGAGACGTCACCCGTTCGCCGCTTGCCATTTCCACCGCCAACCTCTGCCGACAACCCGTCGTTCAGTGAAACCAACCAACCATTCCGTTTGGATTTGTGTTTTTAGGTATTTTTTGAATTTTTTGATTTTTTTTTTTGTAAAATGAAAAATATGCAAATATGATGTTGATTTTTTATGTTTTATCATGTTATTAGTTAGTGTATTATGTGATTAGTTAGTATTATGATTTATGTTAAGTTTGGAGTGAATTTAAGTTTTTTTGAAAGAATTTTTTTAGGTATTTTTTGGAACTCCTTTTATTTAATTTTGATTTTATGTGGATTTTATGTGATGTTGATTTTAGGCAAATGTAATGTTGATTTCAGGTGTTCTAACATTTGATTATTTAGTTTATCATGTGATTAGCTAGTTTTAGGATTTACACATTTGTTGGTGGATTTGATATTTTAGGGAAACTGTAATTTTTGCTAAAAAAATGAGGAACACGTGACTGATACTCGCTTTAGTATGAGCGAGTTGATTGTGGGATCTCTTGATATGTGGTTGGCGGTCTTACCTTTATGACTGAAACACGAAAATCTGTTAGAGCGAGTTGATTGTGTTCTATGCAATTCATTTTACAAAGCCAAACACTGTGTATTACTTATTTATTTTCGTTTAGGATGCCTCATGTGAGCTTTGTTTTGTAAAAAATGGGATGTGTATTAAGTGGAGATTGATGCACACATGTATTATGTGAATTTTATTATAGACTTTAGGAATGTATTTTATGTTGTGAATGAATTGATTAGATGTCAAAAATGAAAAATAAGATTTGGGGTTTGGAATTTTAGGTGGTATTTATTTTGGTTGTCTTTACTTTAACAGAAATTGAGTCTCAGTGTGATCCATATAGTTTTTATAAATCTGAATGTTTTAACATGTGTGCTATTCAGCATTCCTGTCTCCAATAGATATTTTTAGATTCAAATATGAGTTCAGACACAGTATGTTTAATATTATATTACTTCGGTGTTAATGGCGATTTCTTCCCCTACCGGTGGAAAAAATCGTCCTATACAAGTTTCATGATGGGCTGATTTTACAAGCATACATAATCGAATCATGAGGTCACTGAAAGTTGATTCGACACGGTTTAGGATTAATCTCATATGTAGATTTCCTATTGGTGTCAGTTTCATTGCTATTCTATTAAATGATGATGAAGTATGTGAGTCAGTCATTAATGCAGCAAGTATACAACCTGTAATTGTATACGTCGAAATTGAGTTGAAACAAGCAGATGATAGCGAAGTTCATAATTTCACTGGAGCTGAATTTCATCCAAGTGAAGATGTCCACAACACTATACTATCACAGGAACCATATCAGACCTACCTCAATGAAGGTTTTCGTAGGTACGTTCCTCGAAGTCATTACCTAATTAATATTTTTCATTTTAATCTTATACACTGCATTAAAATGTGCAGCACTGATGATAGAGATGTATCTGCATCTCCTATTCATGTTCATCATATTGCCTCGACTTCTGCTAGTATGGGTGAATATCATGGCGGTCATGTAGCACCTTTACCAACTAAAGATGAGGGCTACGAAAGAATGTCTAGTGCAACGAGTTTTGACACAAATGACAATGAAGAGGACATCGGAGAAGAACAATGTTGAAACTATGAGAACGATCATTTGCTAAGAGATTACTCTAACAAAACAATCAGTGCTGAGAAACACATGTTGAGTAGCAATGATTACATTCAGGCTTGCCAAATAGCACAAGAATGGGATGAACAACTAAACTTTGATGGCCTCTCAGCAGATTCTATTTTTCTAGAAGAGAATTTCATTCCAACAAGCTTAAATGTGGGGATGTGTTTCCATGACAAAAGGCACATTAAATTTACTATTCAGGGTGGTCCATAACAAATAACGTGGAATATGTAACATGCGACTCTAGCAAGACAAGGTTCACTATACTTTGCATACATAATAGTCATTCTTGTAGGCCATACTTGTGGCTTCTACATGCTCGGGCGAGCAAGAGGCTTGGTGGTGCTTGGAGGATTTCTAGTATGACAGCCCCACACACATGTTCTCATTCGATATTGAGCACCGGACACATGCAGTGCACCTCACAGTTTACTAGTTACTACATCCAACCTGTCATTAGATACTAGTTGAATTTGAAACCCAAGGAAATTATTAATCGTATGGAATCAAAATTTAACATTAGGGTGTCCTATATGAAAGCTTGGGATGGAGATGGTACGAAAAACCTTCTGTATAAGGTTCGAAATGGTGAATTGAGGGATGCACGCAGAAAGGCTATACAGGCTATTTTTGGCAGTTGGGAAGACTCATACCATTCACTGAATCACTTCATGGCTATTGTATGTACAATTATGCCTGGTATAGTGTACCGCATTCAGTCAAGTGAAGCTAGCCATTATGAGCGCATATTCTGGTCATTTGGGCCATCCATAGTAGGTTGGCAATTTTGCAGACCAGTCCTAAGTCTTGAAAGTACATTTTTCTTGGGAAAGTACATAGGCACTCTTCTTACTACAGTTGGTATTGATGCAAATAATGACTTGTATCCTCTGGCATTTGCACTAGTTGAAGCAGAGTGCAATGAGTCCTAGAGTTGATTTATTAAGACATTATAGGACTTGATTCCGCTTATATGTACTCGGCTTGATTTATGCATTATCTCTGACTGGCATTCAGGCTTAGTACATGGATGCCACAAATTTTTTCCTTGGGCTAAACACCGCCACTGCTTACGCCATCTCAGAGAGAATTTCAAGAAGGCATGCAGAACTATGGGAATTTCTGATGTTGAGTTTGTGTGTCAGAAGATGTACGTGGCAGGTAAAACAACTGACATCCACACCTTCACACGTTACATTACAGACATAAGAAATATCAAAGCAGAGGTTGTTGAGTGGCTACTTGCAAGAGATGTGGCGAAGTGGTCATTGAGTAATGATGGCGGATATCGATATGGAACAATGACCACTAACGCATCAAAGTGTTTCAATAGTGTGCTCAAGAGGGCATGTGAGTTATCGATACAAACTCTAATTACATCAATTTATTATAATCTTGTATCAATTTTTACCAAATTCCTAGAGACAGCTTCTGATCTGATCAGACAGAATAATTTGATATTTGCACTATGTGTCAAGGCTCAGCTGCAACAAAATGAGCATGAAGCTAGGAGATGCCCAGATTCCGCAAGAATCAATTTAAATGAATTTCAGGTGTTTGCTATGTCCTCAATGTCATATTAGGTTGAATTGTAAGAACAAGATAGTTGTAGTTTTACATGCAGGCAACCCCAGTTACTTCATATTCCATGTTCGCATGTCATTGATGTCTTAGGGCAACGTCATTTGAGTCATTCACAGTATGTCTATCACTACTACACTCGCAACTAGCGCACTGCTCAATTCCATGTCATTCGATCACATTGGACCATCATATTTGTATTGGTCATCATCCGATTGAACTAGCGAATATCGGAAGGTGGGCTGGCGAACTAGACGGAGATATACCAACACAATGGATGAGAATGTGCCGCGAAGTAATAAAATATGTGGACTATGCAAAAATGTTGGGCATAACAAAGCTACTTGTCCATGAAATCTCTACATAGGACTTAGTGTGGTTTCAATAGACTGTTATTTTTTCATATTGATGTTGTGATGAAGATGTCTATTTTTATTACTGTGTGTGTCTGCACTTTAGTTTTCTTAGTACTATTGTAACTCGTGTATGTTAATTTTTGATGTATTTTAGTCTACGTTGTTGCTAGTGTAGGGATTGTTTCAGCTGGTCGCTAATGCGTTGTTAAATGCATAGACTATTTTTTTCTTGTGACTGTTTCTTTATGCACTTAGTTTTCTTGGATTTGATCATAAATTAATGACTATTATGTTGTCCTATTCATGTTGTGATGAAGATGTTTGTTCTTCTTACTGTGTGTATCTGCACTTTAGTTTTTTCAGTACTGTTGTTACTCATGCATGTTAATTGCTGATCCTAGACTATTTTTCTCTTGTGAATGTTTCTTTCTGCACTTAGTTTTCTTGTGACTGTTTCTTCCAGTCGTATGCCTAGACTATTTTGTCCTTGTGGTTGTTCTTCATTGCGTAATGGTAGTAGTAGCTGTACATTATTAGCGGGCTATTTTGTTTTAAGATGTACGTAGGATCTCGTTACAGTGTGCATGAGTAGTTTACTTATGAGCTTACCTAGACTATGTTTACTCTTATTGTTTTATGTTATTGTCCCCACTGTTATATTGTACTTCTGATGGCTTATGTTTTTCGTGTTTAAATGCACTTTCAAAAGGTGTTTGCTAGACAGGTGAAATGGCATCCGAGGAAGGAGGAGCATGCACGGCGATGTGTAGATCGCCAGGAGCCTCGGTAGACTCTGACCCCAGTGTACACCCAGATTGCATCGTTGCAGCAAACCAGTCGGTAAGTTTTATTATTTGTCAAAGCTATCATACTCTAAATGCCATTTTTATGAAATCATCAATGTATACTGTGCAGGCGGTAGTTCATGAAGCGTCACTCGATGTTGGAGTGGCCGAGCCCCGATTTATGGATGGACTACTGCGATCTTGGCAAACTGCGTTTACAAGCTATATCGCTTGATCACCACACGCTACGCCTTAGTTGAGCGATCACCAGATAAACACATTTCATTTCACAATTGGTGAGATGACAGTTACGCTGCAGGACATGGCTATGATTCTAGGAATATGGATTGACGGGCCTCCTATTATAGGGCCTACAGTGAATGGGGAGGGGAGACAATGGCTATCTTGGCCTGATTGTTGCGATGAGCTGATCGGGAGACATCCAGAGTCCGATGTGGTCTACCATGATCCAGTACAGCCACATGCTACATCCACATTTCGCATGAGACAGGCGCATGCAAGGACCAGCTTACCTTTACGTTGGCTGCGGTGGACATTTTATAAGGATTCATACTTGGATCTATCAGATGTTGACTTTCTGATGCACCTTAGAGCGTACATATTGTTCACTATTGGATGGTTCCTTCTTCCAGATATGTCCGGGTCTGAGGTACATTTGCAGTATTTACCGTTATTGAATGATTTGAGCTTGTTCAGCAGGTACTCCATTGGAGTAGCTGTGTTAGCACACTTATACAGGGAGTTGAATGAGGCAACAAGGTCAAAGCGGACCAACATGGCTGGATGTCTGCACCTACTTCAGGTTTGGTCGTGAGAGCATGTACATGTTGGCCGATCCACATTGTAGGTACCCTTTCCGGCAGAGTTGGATGGGTTGAGCGTTGGTTGCAGGTGGAATGAGGGTTACCTGTAAGAGATGACACCCGCCCATGTTAGAGTGTACAGAAATGAGCTTGATGGGCTGTTATAGAGTCAGGTATGAGTAAGACCATATTTGGTTCATATTATTACCTCCACAATCCTATGTATGACATTTAATTTTTTTGTCATGTTGTAGGTGATATGGGAGCCGTACGGACAATAGGAACGCGCAGTGGCAAATGCCTTTTTGGCGGGAGCTATTTGGCTTGATCGGAAAAGAATTGAGAGGTACCTCCCAGATCGTGTGCTCAAATAGTTTGGTCTGTCACCTAGAGTGGACATGGCGCTTATAGATCCATCATTTCAGCAAGTCGATGGTCGCGGGAAAGCTGATGTTTACTGGGTTGATTATCACTAGGTTTACGTATCACAGTGAGAGGCCAGACATGATTCAATTGTTGGCATGGATGATGTTACACCTCCTGTTGACCCGGCTATCAATCGGTACATGAGGTGGTATCGATCCTAGGCTTCCTTGTACATGCTCAGGGCTCCGACCATTCCGCCTACCACCTACTATCCATGAGCTCCTGGAGAGAGACTAATGGTAAGCACTGAAAAACTGTATGCTACTCAAATATTTATACGCTATGAGAACTTAATTACATACTTGCCTGTGCAGCGAGAACATATCTTGGACTCACAAGATATTTTCTAGCTTATTTTGGGAGAGACCATGACACTGATTTTCAGCATTCAATTAACACTTATGAGGAGTTATGCAAGGAACTATGCAAGAATATACACATATCAGATAGCAGGTACAGTAATACAAATGAAACCAGTAGTTCTTTTGCAACACCTTCATCTTCTCAGCCACATACTGTAGGATTTGACGCAAGTCCATCATCTATACCAGATGTCAGTCCATACAGTTACCCATTTGGCACACCAGCTTCGTACTCTTATCAGGAAGCCATGTTCAGTCCATTCCATTCATGGCAGGCAGCAGACCCTCCTACGTATCCTCACCCACCGGTCTACATGCCGCATATGCACGGAGTGTACCCCACTATCCCCTTCCAGCCAGGACTATCACAAGAGATACCCGATCTTACACCCCTCGATGATCCGAGCGGACCACTCGACCAAAGGCGATTGTCAGAAACACCATTTGTGAGACCGTCCTCGGCGACCACTGCCGTATACTCAGAGTGATGCCGCGCCACCACACCGCGTGCCGTTAGATGTCCTCAGTTGTTGTCTGTAGTTGTAGCTCATCTGATAGCTTAATGTACACTTTTTTTTCAATGTTTTATATTTCCTATGTACACTGCATATCAAGACATCATTTATCTATGTTATATATTTTCTTTTTAAGTAATCTGCATTTTTTCCTGTGGAATATCAGAGCTATCTTGTTGGTATTGAACTGTCAGATTTATAAATTTTGGAGAAGTAGATAAAAGCTATGAATTTGTCATGCTGAGTAGCTATTTCAGCTTGCAAACTTTGTAATGAGATTGCCACATCTATTATTTTCTTGCAAACTTCGCAATGATCCATCCACTGTTACTATTTTAAATCCATACATTTCTACAAAAATTTCTGCGCAACGGTCCAAAATCGCATCTCTGTGTCAACATGAAAGTCGTGGGGAATTTTGTGCCAATTCCAACGATACCAAGCTCGCTAAATTCCAACAACGGAGGACTCTAGTAAGGCCAAAATACCGCGCCTGGTCACAATTTTCAAAACAGCACCGCTGATTTTTTGCGCATTTGTGAAATCTGCTATGCAAGGAGCTACAATCGCCTTTTTTGGTTAACATGAAAGTCATGGAAATTTTTGTGCCGATTCCAACGATACCAAGCTCGCTAAATTCCAACAATGGACGACTCTGGTATGGCCAAAATACCGCGGCTGGTCGCACAATTCAAAACAGCGCTACTGATTTTTCGCGCATTGGTGAAATCTGCTATGCAAGGAGCCACAATCGCCTTTTTTGGTCAACATGAAAGTCGTGGAGAATTTTGTGCCGATTCCAACAATACCAAGCCCCCTAAATTCTGACAATGGACGACTCTGGTATGCCAAAATACCGCGGCTGATCGCAATATTCAAAACCGTGCCGCAGATTTTTCGCGCATTTGTGAAATCTTCTATGCAAGGAGACACAATCGCCTTTTTCGGTCAACATAAAAGTCGAGGAAAATTTCATGCCGATTCTAGCGATACCAAGCTCGCTAAATTTCGACAACGGACGATCCGATACGGCCAAAATACTGCGGCTGGTTCAAAATTTTTTTAAAACATGCTTATTTTAAAATTTTAGCCCTTTTAGCGTACCTGCACAGTCAGCGCCAGTCCCCCATTAAACGGGCGACTGTGCCTAATTTTAAATTTTCTTTTAGTGCCTAATCCGCTAATTATGTTTTAAAACATGCTTATTTTAAAATTTTAGCCCTTTTGTTTTTTGCTTTTTATTTTATGTCTTTATTTTATTTTACTTATGTTTTAATGCAAAATAAAATATGTTTGATCTTGACTTTTGTTCTTTAAAAAATACTCAAAATATCTAAAACTTATTTAAAGGGTTTCTAAAAATAATGTTATTTATTTTTAAAAATAAAATAAAATTACTTAAGAATACAATAAACAAACATATTTTTAAAACTAAATAAAAATTAAAAAAACACATAATAAATTGGTCCCAAATAAGCCCTAAATGTGTTGGCACTTGACAATTCATTAGCAGATTGATAGCAATTTGTTAGTTTGTTAATAATTTTTGAGGAGCCAGTTGGGAACACTTTGTTATTTGTATTTTGTTGTATTTATATTTTAATTTGAAATAAAACATATTTGACAATGATAATTATTTTCAAAATACTCAAGACATCCCAAAATTATTTTGAATATTTTTAAAAATAATATGATTTACATTCAAAAAAATTAAATATAAAAAGCACTTAAAAATATACAAACATACATGCTTTTAAAAGGAATTTAAAAATAAAAATATAAAATATAAACAAAATTTATCCCAAATAAACCCTTAATGTATTAATTTTTTATTAGTTTGTTAGCATTTTATTTACTTATTCAATAGTAATTTTTAATTTTTTTCATATACAAAAAATAGAATTATGAGCCATGTAAGCTAATGTATGCCATAAATAAAAGTCTTATAAGTAATGATTCTTTCTCCTCTTCTTTTATTTATGAATTGGATACTTGATCAAGTGTGAAACATAAGACCCATTTGGGGCAGTATTTTCACTGCGGCACGTTACACCGTGATATAGGATAATTTGCTTCGCAACGGCGCACTCGTAACTCACAAATTTCACACGAAGTAACCAACTTCTTGCAAGCTAACCTTGTGGTTGTGTTTCGTTGTTCTAGCTTGGACTTCCCTAAATGAACCTACTTGATTCACGGGCCACAACATTCACTTCCAACCAATTTTAGCCCCTTCGAAACCATCAACTTTGACCATATGGGAAGCCGTCGCATCATCGTGATTCTCTATGGATTGTGGGAAGCCGTTCGTCCTCCATGTCCTCACTTTTCCACAAGTATATTTCCCATTTGAGCTCTACCTTGAAGCTTTATGGCAAGCTCCCTTCCCCTCTACCATATGTGCATTGTCGTTGATCAATCTCACATGCCTCCAAGCCCATATCTCCATCTTGTCTCCTAGAACCCTACCTCCCTCTGCTATAGCTGAGCAACTACAGAGCTATAGTTAGTTGTTTTGAATACTTTCTCACAATGTATCTCATGTACACACTTGTGCACACACACTATATAATATGAAAATAATAGAAACTCGATATGGGAAACCCAAGAAAAAGTGGAGAAAGTGCTACTTGGAAGAGAGATGAAAATAATGTTTTTTAATCTTTATTTGAAGGAGATAGATCGATAATCGACTCACAACTTACTCTTCTTTCATGAGAATTTCTGTTAACTTTATATTGCTCTGAAAGTTTTTTTTTGTCATAAAAATTAGAAGTTATGATTTTATTCCATGATGTTTAAAGTTATTGGAAAATGATGATATAGAACAATGTAATAATATTATTGTTAATGTTGTATGCTTAATTAATGAGTACTATGAGTCATATATTTGTAAAACTCAAGGTATGACTTCTAAATATGTTGGAGAAAAATGGGAATGTAAGTTACAAGATATACTGGGAGATTCCATAATATGTTTCGTATGTCATAATTAATTTTTACAAATCTCTTACAAAGAGTTAAAAAATCATCGTGAACTTTATGGTTCTTTGAGAACAACATCTAGAGAAGTGTTGGCCTTTACATTATATATTATATCATATAATGAATCAATTAGGGCAACAAGGAAGCGATTTCAACACTCATCTAAAATAAGTAACATATATTTTTTCTATTAGTGTTGATGCTTTGATGAGTTTATTCTCTAAAATAATAAAGCCAATAGATGCAACTTTTATAAATACACTAATGGAGATTTCTCAAGATTGTTGATATATATCATATTTCAAGGTAAATTTTAATGTTTGGTTACTTTTATTATATTAACAAATGTCATCCAGTTATGTGTAATTATTTGATATAGGATTGCATTGGAGTGATTGATAGAACATATGTGGTTGCTCATGTCCCTACAAGTGATAAGGTGGCATATATTGATCGTTATTGCTCACATATCCAAAACGTAATGATAGAATGTGACTTTAATATGCATTTTACTTTCATATGATTGGATGGGAAAGAAGTGTATGCGATAGTCACATCTTCTAGTATATTATATGCTAAAGACAATATATTTTTTCTATGCCTCCTCCAAGTTTATTCCCACTCAAATATTCATTATTTTCATCATACAAATGTTTAAGCTCATTATTATAAATTTAAATAGAAATTTATTTTATAGTTGATGTTGGTTATCCAATATAACAATTGTTTTTAAAGTCATTTCCTGATACAAAATATCAAATTCTTGATTTCGAAAGGAACAATCAAGTGGTCAGAGAAAAGATATAATTGTTTAATAAGTATAACTTATTATTGTGTGGTGTAATTGAGTGAGTTTTTAGAGTTTTGAAGAAGAAGCTGATTATTTTATTAGATACACTAGCATACTCCAAAAAAAAAAGTTAAAATAGTAATGACTACAATGGCTTTACATAATTACTTGTGTTATCACCCTTTGCATCATAAAATTGAATTTAACATTATATATAAAGATCAATCATATGTGTCACATGAAACTTTTGAGCTGTGTTTAAAATGTAAAAAGAATTTAGATTGACTTAATCTCTTTTTCTCTAACTTTTTAGAGGTGTTTAAAATGAGAGAGACCTAGTGTTCCTAAGAAATTATATCATGCCTTAATATTAACAATAATTGATATTTAAGAAATGAACCCTCTCGACAATTTGAAGAGAGTACTGATTTTAAATGTAATTTTCAGAGAGTATTGATACCTTATAATTACCTTTTTTATAATGACAATATCGATGCATGATCATCTAAGTTAATTATAAGGTATAAGGGAAATTTCAAATATTGATTGTGCCAAAATGCTAAGATGATTGCATTAGCTATTTTAATATTTCGCATGCATGATTAATATGTATTCTATTGAATCTAGGATTTGTGTAGCACTATGTGATAAAATGAGAAAGGTAAATGCCATGATTAAAACATTGTTGTCTATGATCTCTATAAGTAGGCGACTCTTTACCAATTAGAGATGACATAATCTTGCTCATTAGAAATATATTTCTTTGCATGCTTTAATTATTGATAATAGATTATAGAATATATTTAATTTATTCGTAATATTTGACATAATCATTTTGATATGATGTGATGCTTTGCCATATTACTTATTGAACAAATTTCAATAAAATTTATGTATATTAATTTGATTGTTAAGAAATAATTATGGCCTATATAAATCATGAATTATATTAATAAATGATAGATTTTGATCATAATAATTATAAATCTCTCATTAAGAAACCTTTATTATAATATGAAATATATATAATATATATTTGATTACATGTGAAAAATGCCGTTTAGATAAGCAAGCTAGGCCAAAAAATCCAATGATACTTTTAAAAAATATTTAAATTTTTATGTGTTGGCGAAAATCTCCTCATTTAAAGGTATTTTAATGAGCTATAGATAAGAAATACATATAAATAAATAATATTAAAATAATAACTTAAAGAGTCATTTATGAATACGTATAATATACATGCAAACAAGATTTGTTAACCCTTGAACACAATGATCATCAATTTGCAAATAATTTTTTAAAACGCTGTCACATAATAAACAATATTAAATGATAACGGTATTTAAAAATCTAATCTATTACTTCTACATCTTTCCTTAATCATTGTTATGCTCTGTGCCTTACTATTTAAATTTCAACTCATATTTTTTTTTAACATTTTTATAAACTTATTTCTATTATTTTATAAATTTTAAATTAAAAATAAATTTTTTAGAAAAAAATTTTAAACTCATGTTTCAAATATATCATCAAAAAATTAATATTATAACTTATATAATTGATTCAACAATCATTTATTATCTATTGATCTTCATATATACCACATGAGTCAAATCGAGCTTATGAGATGAATTCGATCGACTTTGGATGCTTCAGAGCACAAATCAGAGCTGAGATGCACCAAACATCGCCGAAATCAGCCCTAATGACCTCCGATCGACGAACGGACTTCGTCATTGTGTTCAGAACATCGAAATTGATCAAGATATAAATATTACATAATCTAAAGATCAACCGAACAGCGATCGATATGCTAACGCATATCGAGTCGAAGTTGAGACAATGTCCAAAGCTGAATAAAATTGATTACGTTGTTAGCTTCAAAATGTCGAAAACTACCAAATCAGATTGTTCACGCTCAATTCGGACGAGTTTGTGTAAATATCGAATGATCGGAAGTGACAACACGCAAATTGAAGCTCAAATACACTGGACGTCGCTAAAATCAGTCCAAATGACCTACGATCAAAGAACGGACTTCACCATTGCGTTCAGAATGTCAAAACTAGTTAGAAAATAAATAGTGCATAACCTAATGATCAACCAATCAAGCGATCGAGTCGTCAACGCGCCTACACGCATATCAAGATCAAGAGGCGCTGACTTAAACCAAACAACCTCCGTTCACAAAATTGATTGTGTCGTTAGTTTTGAAACGTCAAAATCTATCAAGTAAAACTATTCGCACTCAATTTGGACAAGTCTGCGCGAAAATCGAGCGGTTGGAAGTGACAATGCCCATTTCGAGCTAAAATTGATCCAATTCGATGTCGATTTGAACCAAACAACCTCCGATCACGAAACAGACTGTGTCATTGCATTCAGAATATTGGAGTAACCTTGAATCAACATATATATCAACCCTATATTTAGGTTGGCGTAAAGTTCATATTAAAGTCGATTAAGCAATAAAAATATATTATTAAAAGCCCTATTTAATCCTAACTAACCTAAATCCCTAAAACCGACCTCTTCACGCATGACACGAGCCCGATTCACCCTCCCTCTCACTCGTCCAAGCCTCCCCTTTCACACGATCTCGCTCAAGCTCCAAGCGCTCGGTTTTGAACCCACGGAAGCTTCCTCCCTCCGGCTCTTCCGATCGAACGGCTAAACCGCACACACCCCTCCTCTTCAACCATTCCCCCCTTCTTTCACGGCTACTTCTTCCCTCAACCAAAAAGTGGGTGGGGGTTCTTCTTCTATTTCTCTTGTCCAAGCCGCAAAGCCCTATTTTCCTTCTCTCATCTAAACCTCACGCAAGCAAGGGTAAGACAATCCCTTTTCTCTCCTTTCTCTTTGCTCTCCTTCTTCTCTTCTTCATCTTCTCCATTTCTCTCATTTTCCTCCCAAAATCAAAAATCTCATTTCTCTCATTTCCTCCCAAAATCAAAAATCTCTATTTCTCTCATTTCCTCCCAAATCGAAAATCTTCCCTTCTCTGCCCTAGCCAAAAAATCTTCTCTTCCATTTCCTTCCCTCATTTTCTCCAACCAAAATTTGAAATCTGAAATTCAGAATATGAAGTTTGGCAAAGGGGAATTTGCTTTTACTTTGCTGAAATTTACAATCTCCCCTAGCCGGACCTCTGTAGCTGAACTCTGCTTGCCGATCATTGCAAGTGCGCAGAAAAATAAGCTTGAACTGTGTGATGTGAATGTGGAAATATATGCACTGGTTTCTTTTTGTAGGTTTCAAGACCCCGCTAATACCCAATAGAGTGGCGGGTGCAAAAGGCTGTGGTGTCAAGACCACTTCACAGCTAATAGCGTCTTGAGCAAACCAAAAAATTTTGTTGGATGTCGCCTCCCTAGCCAAAATTTTGTCAAATCTTTGGACTTAGAAAAAAAGTGGAGGAATAAAAAATGGCTTAAAAGCACCAAATAAATATATCTAAAGCTAAATTCAAATTAAAAGAATCAAATAAAAAAATATGATGAAAAATAATGTGAATATGAGCGCTAAACAAATACAAAAAAGAAGAGGCTTATAAGAGAAATTGAGCAAATTGGAAGCTTACCCAAATTTTGAGCCCTCCTCCTCTTTAAAGTACTTCGAAATCAAGCATATGAAAGGAAATCCCTAAGCACTTCAATAAGCATCATGTGATGACCTACTCATAAATATAAGAATGATTCTTAATTGAATAATCAAATCTTATTACAACTTGTATTGGGGATTGAGTTAAGTAATTGATCATTAATATTGAAATTGAAAATTTACTCTTAAGCAAGAGAAATATAAATAGGATATTGTAAACTTTCAAAGTATTACAATTATATTGAGAGGGTCAAAGTGATTGGAATGGAATCTGTAGTGGGATTAAATGCTTGCCAAAGCACATAAATCATTATGCAACATAATGAATGGATAGAAATAATAAAATTGAAAGCTTCAAATTAAAACTTATGCTATATTCGAAGGTTCATTAGAAAGCATAGATGAAGACTTTTGGTGATCCCAAATAGTATGGTAATCAATGTAATTAAGGAATTTTAATGAACAAACGTCTCATACTTATCTCCAATTACATGAGTTGAGAAGAGTTAAAGAGATTTGAGTGAAATTTACAAAGAATTGATGGTTCGCTAATGGATTTGAATATAATCCTTGCAATATTTCATGTCGAGTAATCTAAGAGTAAATTCAATTGAACAAATGATCAAATCACATGAATCTTGCAACAAACTTAGAATCTAGCTTTGAACACAAATACAATTCAAGTATGATTCAAGAAACAAGGCTCACATCCAATAATCTAAGTTAAAAGGGGTATAATAGCTTGCCTATGGGTGAGAATGAAAGTTGAATATGAGAATTAGAAAAGATGTAAAATCCTAGTAATATGCATAAGCTAAATAGCCATTTTATTTTTGCTATCAAGTTAAGTACAAGCAAAGTTATACTACTTTGAATCAAAAATATAAAGTTGAAATCTATGCCACCGGATTCACAACATATCGTACAAGCGAGTAGAAGGGGTAAATTAAGGTTCAATTGAATTCTTGCACATATTATGAAGGCATGATTGAAACTCAAATTCAATCCCTTAAAATTATGCAAGCATTCTTAAAATACACCTGCCTGTGCCCCGACACTATGTTGAATGCTTAAATTAAAGTGTCTGAGGATGATGCACAGGTTGCTTCTCGATTTAGTCTTAGGACTGGGTTCAGGTTAACAAAACCTAAAAATCTATTATAAAATTTTCAACTTAGTAAAATATGCTAATTACGTCATGTATGAGATCTCGATCCTCTATTAGAAGCTAACTAGAGTTGACAGGATCTAAAGTTCTCAAATATATTCGATTCAATCAATTAACTATCTCGATGATGGCTATGTTGAATGGTGATTTCAATCAGAGGGGATACTTCCATCAAAATGTGATTCTAATTTTAAATCAGATTAACTCAAATTAAGTATCAATCTAAAAATGCTTAAATGAAATTTAATCATTAAAAGCATAAAGCAAAACTCAATTTATTCACTTTCCACAATTGTTTGTTGGATGTGATAAATTAAGAAAACTCTAGCTCACAAAGGAGCTAATGTCAAATCAAGTGTTCTACTATATTTACTATCAATCAATCTCACTCTAGTAAGGAAGTGGCCCGTGTCCTCTGATTGTATGGCTTGGCTGGTAGGCTCCACATATGATGCAGTTACAACCAGAGTCCTCTTATCAGATGATTTGGCCAGTAAGACTCCATTATATTACGATCACGATCGTAGCCCGTATGCTCCCCAATGACTCTGCCTTTTGAGTTGTGAATCATAGGGTATATTTGATAGGACAAAAAACCCTCTCTCAGCTAAGGTAGACTTAAGATTGTCTCCTTAGACAAACATCACCCCAGGTCTACAAGAATTTCTTGGACGACGTATCCCATGTGTTTTTAATAAGGATCCTTCGGTCTAGTTGGGTTGACTACCTCCTTTGACCAAGTAAACTAGGGACCGCGACAACCCGGGATGACAAAATTATGAGATCTAGATCAGGCCCGTCATCATTCCCCCAACCATCCGCTTTAAGCTAAAATGGTGAATTTCATAAATTTTAAATTTTAAACTCCACATGCTGCTATTATATGCTACGCATTAAGCGATCTAATGACTAGCCTTAATCAAAAGTTCTCTCTCACTTATTGGGAGGGGTAATTAACTATAGGGGCTTGTGCCTATAGGAAACCTGGAACCAAATCTAAAGTCCTCATCAAATGAGGATGAAATCTCTGGGTAGTGTCTTATCTACTATTCCATCTACCTTCTGAAAATTACACCGACATTTTAAAATCAAGCTCTCTTCATTTAATGTTGAGAGGTCGGTGGTGATTTTGGAACCTACAGATTTCTGGCGACTCCGTTGGTGATATGATTCTCTTTTCTATCTTCGGCTAGTCATACACATGCTATAGTAACAACAAAATATTTGAAAATTCAAAATAAAAAATGGTGATTTAAATGTGTAATAAATGTAAATTACTAATGTATGAGGCTCGATGTTGAATGAATTATTCTATAGAGTATATCTTTATTACACTATTATTTTGTTTTGTAGTACCTCTGCATTTTGAAAGTATGAGGTGAAATAATAATTATTAATTACTAATCCCCATCTTTCACTTTTGCAGAATGGATCTACAGAGCACTCCTTTCATTATCCAGCTAGGGCGTGGTGCGAATATCTGCTTAGCCAACACCATCATCAACATAGGAGATGTTGGAGCTATCATTCAATTTGGTAGCTTGAATTTCCTAGCTATTATAGCTATAACTCCTGAAGTACCCACCCGTGGTACACTCATTCGAGGTCATGTCGGGAGGCCTCAAGTTACTGAACTTCCTACTAGTCATGCTTGCCAACCAGTTCAGCAACCAATCGATGTTAAAGAGTTCTTCCGATAGAGAACTTTAGTTTTTGAAAGACTAGGTCAATCTGAAGCCCCCGCGATGAAAAGAATCATCAGTGGACAAACTGTATCTTTAATACCTCATGGTACAACTGCTTCGCCTATTGAACATTTTGTACTTTTAAAACATGATCATGAAGCTTCCTTATCAGGAAGTAAATTAACCAGAAGATAAAGAAGAAGAAGAAATACTGAGCTGAGGGCTCAGTAAATCCCATTCAAATGACCTAGAGAACAAGCAATATTACTGCTAGAAGTTAGTATTCCTACCCATAACAACTTTGATAATCTAAGAGGGGTAAAAAGGAATAGCTCTGTTGGTGAGGTGAAGCGGTCTTTCTAGACTCAACAACATCAAGCTCCACTACCTCAGAGGAGACAACCTGAAACACTGTCCGCTATAATACACAACGTCCTTAAAGTAGCCATGGATAGAGGCCTGATGAACAAAAAATTTCAATGGCCTGTGATGATTGAAAATACTGAAGCCATGCCAAGAAGGTTACCATCTCTTATGGTAACTAGTCATCGAGCCAAATATACTTCACATGGTGAGCATTGGAGCGTGACACTTAGATCATGTGTCCAAGAATCCGCTGTTGAAAGGTCCCTGTGAAAAGGTAAGCAGATATGGAGGCCAAGGCCCCATAATGAAATTCTGAAGAAAGAAAGAGGTATCATATCTGATGCACGCATTCAGAAATTCACCTCAAAAATAACTTAGTAGAAGTGGATACCTAAAATAACGGATATCACTGGTAAAAGATATGATGGTCGACACCCTGGAAAATTCTCTAGGGGATCCCATCATCGATCAAATTCACCCCCATAAGAGAAGGATGACTTTGATCACAGTCCTTTAATGGAAGAAGTGTTTATTCTGTACACTAAGCTAGAGATCCACTGGAATTGTCGATCAAAAATTCATATGCAAAAAGAATGCGATGAAGAGGACACTTTGGAAGTGAAAGTCGTCTATATGGTCAGGACTATAGATGAACTTTTCGCTCAGCACCATCAGCAACAACATGGATCCAGGGAACCTGAATTCGATGTTTATGAAGAAGAGTCTTCATAGAAGCAAGTAGAAGATGGATCTTCAATCTCTGCTAAAGAGGAAGAAGAAGATAATCAAAATGAAAAAGAGATCATGGGTGTTGAAGCTGTTTATATGGTTGAACCAGGAAATGATCAACTTTTTTTATAATCGCATCATCGTTACCACATATACGCCTACAAATGCATAAGGAGAAGGATAGTCAAGTTCTTCCCCTGAAGATGAGCAAGGAGCAGACAACAATAAGAAATAGAGGAAGAAGAAGAGCTTGTACTTGTTGACACCGTGGCACTAGCTAGAGAGCAAAGATAAATGCATTGTCAAATGAAAGTCAAAGATAAGAAAATTGCATAGCTTGGTATAAAGATGAATGACATGATGGTACAAATGAATATCATGATGGATATGTTGCAAGAAAATATCACATCAAATGTAGTACATATCTTGTCTGCTAATCAACAGGTAGCTAATAATACAACTTATATACCACCGGTCGCTCTAGTACCTCAAGTTCCTACAGTACATGCTACACTTGAATTGAGGAATAAAGTTAACCAACTACCTCTTAAGCTGATAATTCAAAATATGGCTAGCACACCTAGAACAGTAACAGCTGCTCAGCTAGAAATAATAATCAATGAAATAATAAAGGCAATTATAGCTTCAGAGCAGGCTAAAAAGTTGGTTAGTAAGGTTCACCCTTACCCAACCGAATATGATTAAGTGTCATACCCAAAAGGTTACTCAATGCCAAAATTTAATACTTTCAGTGGGTTTGGTAACCCGAAGCAACATTTATCCTAATTTAAGGCTACTTATGGTAACACAGGAGAGAATGATGCGCTGCTTTTCTATCAATTCGTTAGTAGCCTGACCTCAGCTACTTTCAAGTGGTATGCAGAATTCTCGAATGATTCAGTTAAAACTTTTGTTGAGTTAGCAACAATATTCGTGAAGAGGTTTGTCAGTACAACCGAAAAAATAACAATTGCTGACCTTGCCTTGCTGAAAGGAGAAAAGATGAGTCAGTGATAAAATGGTACTATTTTTATGTATGGCGTCAATTACAACATTCTAAGACTTACTTGATAGGGTGGCCAAATTTGGAAAGCTGAATCTCCCTAAGTCTCAAATCTATACAGATAAACCAACCGAAGAGAAACAAACCTTCAGACTCAAGAAGAAATAAAACTCATGCGACTTTCTATACTCAAGTGGTAAAAAGCTGGTAATCTATAATGTGGATAAAGGAAAATAGCTAATGTACAATGATGATAAGGGAAATAAGCTTGTACATTCTAATCCACAACCAAAATCGATATTGAGAGGCAATGATAGACCTTGAACTTTTTCAAGTGGTAGAGAGCGTCCAAAATAAGTAATAGGAGATGATGAGCGAATGCGGCAATCTCTTAAGAAAAAGATGAACAAAGAATATTCCTTTAGAAAAGACAGTGTGGTCAAATTATTTCGACAAGCAGTCAAAGCTGATCTACAATTATCATAAATTAAAAGGCCTGAAGAAGCTAATCAAGTTAGTAATCCAAATTATTGTCCCTATCATCGGATGATTAGTCATCCTATTGAAGATTGTTATGTCTTCAAAGATTGGCTGGAAATAAAATATCAATGATGTGAATTTACATTATCTGATAGTGTTCTAGTCAACCTAAAAAAGAGAGTCTACAATGATGATTATGTTCTCTTTCATATCATCCATCAAAGACAAAAGGAAGGAGAAATCAATTCAGATTGAAGAATGAGAAACATTAGTCTCTAAGAAGATCGTGAAAATGCTGAAGCAGCTAAAAGGCGTCCCTAGTGTTAAGTGAAAATCACCACTTGAACCTATATTGGACTTAAAAGAGATGCCCAAACCATGTATTTGGGCTTCTCAGTAGCATTTTAATAAGGGTACTTCATCATAGCACGAGGAGCAATCTATTAAATGTAGGCCTCATAAATTAAAGAAGCTGCCTAAGAAAAAGAGGATCAAGAAGAGAACTACAACTCAAAAGATTATTAAAAATTTAGAGGAGTATCACCAACCAACAAGATAACCCTTTAGGCTTACAGACTTTATGCCTAAATTTCGTATTGTTGAATCGGATGAAGAAGATAATGGTGAATACTGTCCAGTAGAGACATGTCAAATCATTTATGTGATATCAAATGTTCTTCAGCATCAATTACTCCGAAATGACAAGGGTGGTTAGACAGACTCGACCAACCCATCAAAATTCTTATCAGGAAAGTAAGAAGAGCCTCAGGAGTTAACATTTGAATTTTGTTTAATGACTCAACAAAAAGATAATAGTTCAGATGAAGATCTATGTTTTTCCGACATAGAAGAGTCGGACTCATCAACAACATCACATATAAAATATTTGAAGTTAAAAAGTGAGTTTAACTCTTTTGTTCAATCCTCTAGAATAAGAAGTGAATTTGAAGAACCTACCTCTTTAGAAGAATCTGAGCAAGATAAGGTGATTCAAGTTCAATTGAGAAGTGGTAAAGTCCTAGCACCTTTATCAAAAAAGGGAAATGCAAATAAAGATAAAGGAAAATAAATTGAAGTCAACGAAGATATCATTCCCAAAAATTCTAGAATAAAGCCTAAACCAAGCAAAAAGATAGATTATAATATTCTATCACATCTGAGAAAGATCCCTGCACAATTAAGTGTGTATGAGGCTCTATTGATGTCAAAAGACCTCCGAGAAACTTTGATATAAGCTCTCAAAGATATGGAGAGTTATGAAGCTTACTTTGTTGAAAAATGCATGACTAAATCATTACAAACTCAAGAACTCCCAGAAATCACATTTTTTGAAGAAGATCTTATGTTGGGAATAGTAGATCGCAACCGTTCTCTATATGTTACTGCAGAGAGTGATGGCATCTCGATCAGCCTAATAATGATAGATCCAGGTTCTTCTATCAATCTTATGAGTCTGAAGGTATTAAGAGGATTACCACTTGATATCGTACATCTTGGGAGAGATAAGTTAATGGTTCATGGTTTCAAAGAAAAAGAGCGGAAAACCCTGGGTTCTTTTATTCTCTATCTCAAGATTCAGGATTTATATACATAAGCCAAATTTAATGTAATCGATGCCGATACATTATTTAGAGCTCTCTTGGGTCGGCCATGGCTACATGAGTATGGCATGGTCCCATCAACTATGCATCAGTGTATGAAGTACCTAAAATATGGAGAAGAGTTCAAAATTTCTAGTAACCTACAACTATTCTCCATCTATGAAGCAAGATCTATGAAGATGCAAAATATTTCATCCCTAAAGAGCCTAAGCCAACAGAGCCTCTTGAAGCGGTAGCTTCCACTTCAAGAACTAAAAAGCAATTTCACAAAGTGAAAGAGAAAAAGCAAAGAGGAAGAAAGAAGACCATGCCGACTTTCCCTAAAGCACTTGACTTTGCACCTAAATCAAGAAGATTAGTTCCTCATTTGGGAAGTGACACACAAGATGAAGAAGATATTTCTGTCAAACCTAAGAGAACTTATAAACTTTCAAGAAAGGTAAAGTATGAATTAAGTGATTCTTATTTAGAGTATGACTTTGAAACTACCTATGAAAATAGAGTTCAGATGGTCGCATCAAGAAGGATAGCTCATTTGGTAGTGTCAGAGGACTCCTTCAAAATTATACCCATCCTCAGCATTTCAAAGAAATCACCTCCACTGGTGTTTAGGAGCAATACGTAACTGAAACGAATCTATGTGCCATCATTGAGCGAGAGTGGTAGAACAGGAACTCTATTTACAAATCGAAAGAGTCTCAGCCTCACAATTTTGATTGGCCTACTCAACATGAAAAACCTGATAAAATAGTGCAAATAAGAATACCAATATACTATCCATAAAATTTTCAAAGAATGATGCATAAGCTTGGAATTCATATTAGAACTACTGAATATAGAACTCAAATCTTTAACAGGATGTGAAGCCAAAGAAGTCCTCAAGCAACACGAAGAAGTAATAATTTTATCATGAAAGGTCTTGGGTTCATCCACAAACCTCGTCAAGATAAAGTTTGTTATAATATAATAGAAGCTGAGATCGAAACTAATAGTGATGAAGAAGATGATCTCCATGAAATTCTTCTTACAAATGATGAAGATGTAGAAGCCAAGCCTGCTCTTGAAGAACTCAAAGATGGTGGACAAACAACTACTATGGATGAACTAAAAGAAAACAACCTGGGAGCTCAGGATGATCCCCGTCCAACTTTCATCAGTGCTCTTCTACCTAATGAGAAAGTTGAAGAGCTAAAAATGCTACTTTGTGAATTCAGGGATTGCTTTGCCTGGACATATTCTGAAATGCCAGGCTTATCCCCTGATGAAGTAGTTCATAACTTGCTATTAAACCAGATGTGATGCCTTTTAAGAAAGCTCCTAGGCGAATGAGATTGGAGATTGAAGAACAGGTAATTACAGAAATTAAGAAGTTGATCGAAGCAAGCTTCATCCAGGAGGAAAAGTATGCAGATTGGATAGTCAATAATATCCTAGTTAGAAATAGGAACGATCAAATTGGTGTCTGCATTGACTTTCGGGACCTAAATAAGGTGTGCCCAAAAAATGACTTTCTGCTTCCAATATCAGAACTTCTAGCAGACAATACTTCCAACTACGACATGTTCTCATTTATGGATAAATCATCGGGATACATTCAAATCAAGATGGCTCATGAAGATGAGAAGAACACATCATTTAGGATACCAATTGGTATATACTGTTGCACAGTCCTGCTCTTTGGATTGAAGAATGTTGGAGCTACATATCAAAGAGCCATGACGCGTATTTTTGATGAGTTGATTCACCATAAGGTGAAATGTTATGTTGACAATTTGATGGTGAAGAGCTTAAATCGTGAAAATCACTTTGAATATTTGAGAATTATATTAGAGAGAATCAAAAAATATGATTTCAAGATGAATCCTCTCAAATGTGCTTCCGAGATATCCTCCGAAAAAATTTTTGTGTACATTGTACGTCACAGAGGAATTGAAATTGATCTTGCTAAAATCAAGGCAATTGTGGAGATGCCTCCTCCAAAGAGTTTGCGTCAGCTCCGTTCTTTACAAGGACATCTTACATTCATCCATTGATTTATATCAAACATATCAGGACGCTGTTAACAATTTGTAAAGTTTATGAAGAAGGATGCTCCATTCAAATGGGACAAGGAGTGCTAAGAAGCCTTCAATATCATTAAAAGTTACATGTTAAATCGACCAATCTTTGTAGCGCCTACTCCTAGGAAGCCCCTCATTCTATACAAAGCTGCATTAGAAGAGTTCCTTGGAGTATTATTGGCACAACACAATGATGAAAACAAAGAGAATGCTCTTTATTATATCAGTCGAAGGCTGATAGGAGCAAAAATGAGATACTCTCCAATAGAGAAGCATTGTTTGGCTTTGATCTTTGCAGTCCAAAAACTGTATCATTATATATTATCTCACAAGATTACCTTCATCTTAAGGATCTATCTGTTGAAATACTTGAATACAAGACCAGCGTTGATATGTCACTTGGCAAGATGGGTAATATTACTTTTACAATTTGATATCACATATGTTCCACAGAAAGCAGTAAAGGGACAAGTCTTAGCAAATTTTTTTGCTGCACATCCCATCCTGTGGACTCTTCTCTTAATGATAATTTGCCTGATGAGCAAATTATGCTCATTCATGAAAGAGAAAAATTATAAATTTGGGAAATGTACTTTAATGGAGCTTCATCGATTAAACAAATTTAACCTCCAAATCTCCAAGGGCAAGAGCAGGAATCGACATCATCTTCATAACACCAGAAAGAGAGATAATGAGACGATAATATAGGTTGACCAAGCCAAGAACTAATAATGAAGCTAAGTATGAAGCATTAGTGACAGGTCTTGAAGAAGCTATTTTCATAGGCATTCAAAACATGCATATTTTTGGTGATTCTCAGCTTATTATAAATCAAGCACTTGACATCTATAAAATTAACAAGCTTGAGTTAGCTTTCTATCACAAGTGAGTTCTCGATCTTTTGAAGCAAATACCAAATATCACATTAACTCGAGTCTCTTGATCCAAGAATAGCAAAGCAGATTGCTTAGCAAAATTAGCTAAGGAAATGGCAAGTATGAATGGTGATTATGTCATGATCAGGATATTTACTCGACGAGTTCTAGAGCCAACAAAGTACCAATCCTCGCAAGTAGAGGGGTTACTAAACTTGACACAATAGGATGTGACTCAAGTTGCTCCTCACACTCCCCAAAATCAACAAGAGTTATAACAAGAATAGCTAAGCATGATATTGCCTCAGAAAAGCAGTCTTAAGCCTTTTTTGTAGAAGAGTCACATGATTGGAGGCAACCCTTTATTGACTGCTTTAAAGAAGAAAATTACCAAATAATAAATCACTAACAACTCAAATAGAGAAGATAATATTATGTTATGCATTTGTCAACAACTGTTTATATCGTAGATCCTTTGAACAAATGTGGCTACGATGCCTAAATGCAGATGAAGCTAGCAAAGTGATGGTTGAAGTTCATGAAAGAGTTTGTAGTGCACATCAGTTAGGTCCCAAGATGGTAATAAAGATCAAAAGGATGGGCTATTATTGGCCATCTATGGTGAGAGACTATATCAATCATACTAAGAGGTGTCATGAATGTCAAGTACATGGAAATATAATCCACCAATCTCAAAATCCATTACATCCAAAAATAGCATCCTGGCCATTTGAATGTTGGGGTACATATGTAACTGGACCAATTGACTCGCCATCATTAGTTGGACACTGCTTCATCCTACAGCGACAAATTATTTCTCTAAGTGGGCTGAAGCTATCCCATTTAAAGAAGTTACTGCTGATAGAGTGATTAACTTCTTTACACATAATGTGGTTTATAGATTTGGAGTGTCACACCGAATAATCTTCAATAATGGCCCAGCTTTTAAAAGTGTAAAGATTTATAGATTTGTTGATCGACATAAAATTGATTGGTGATATTCTTCAATATATAATTCGAAGGCAAATGGTTTGGTAGAATCTTTCAACAAGACATTAGTCAAACTGCTCAAGAAGATCCTCACTAAAAATAAGAGAGAATGACATGCTAAACTAATATAGGCACTATGGGCGTATTGAACTACCTACAAGACACAGACTAAAGGCACTCCCTATTCATTGGTATTTGGAACTGAAGCAGTTCTTCTGCTTGAAGTTGAGTTGTCATCACTTCAAATAGTGATCCAATACAACCTCACTGAAGATCTAAATGCTCGTTTGAGAATAGAGGAACTCGATGCACTTGATGAAGTTAGATTACAAGCACATCAAAATTTAGAGGTTTATCGAGCAAAGATGCCCATGGCTTTTGACCATAGGGAGCGATCTTGAACATTCCAAAGAGGGGAATTGGTCTTAGTGCTGAGAAGATCAATTATTCCTAATCAAAAATTTGGTGGTAAATTTGAGCCTAATTGGGAAGGCCCTTTTGTCATTGAGAAAGTGTACCATGGAGGGACATACCAACTCATTGACTTAAAGGGTGAAAGACCAATGCCACTAATTAATGGTCGTTACCTGAAAAAGTATTATACATGATAAATATATTTCCAAAGTATAATAGAAATCCTCTTGCAAGACAGGAGGATTTTTTTAGTATATCTATTTAAGTCGACATTGTGTTTCATGCCGAGATCCTTAAATAAATATACTCACTCAAAATGAAAAAAAAAACTTTTTCATGAAAATTCCCCTATTACATGGGGCATTTATAGATATATATATATATATATATATATATATATATATGAAACCAATGCTACATGTTAAAACCCTCTTAAGAGCATATCAATTCAAATATTGATATATTTGCTTAATTACATCTTAAAAGTTATTCTAAATGTGCTTTAGAATTTCCCCTACAATACAGGAGGAATTTTTATTTTATGGTAAGTTTATTTGAGTTGATGTCGTGCTATAAGATGAGATCCTTGAATATATTCTGATTCAGGTTGACATCGAGCTTTATGCCAAAATCCCTAAATTTAATTATAACTATTATTGCTAAAGTTGTAGGCTCTTACAAGGAACAAAAATAATATATTCCTATGCATGAAAAGACAACCCTAAATATCAAAAAAATTTCTCCAAGATTCGTCAAATGTCAGAGATCAAGTCAAAAGAACTCTCAATCTTGGAAGCTTCAATCAATTGAGTTAGAAAAAAATATCAACCTCTATATCCTGAAGTCTAAGACATAGATAGGTTTTAAGGGTCGAACTCAACAAGCCTACAAATGGGCGAGTTGTTGAAGCTCTCCTCACTCAACAAGCCATAAGAAAAGGCCGTAGTGAAAGAGCCCCTATTTATTAGTCTAATGACAAGAACGCCAACTCATCACAACCTAAGTCAAAGATACGAGTAGGTTCTAAAGGTCGAACTCAACAAGCCTAAATATGGCCGAGTTGTTGACGCTCTCCTCACTTAATAAGTCATAAGAAAAGGCCGTAGTGAAAGAGCCCTTGCTTGTTAGTCTAATGATGAAAGTTGTTCAATCTCAAACCAGATCTAGCTTAGTGATTACAAGCAACCAAAATCCAAGAGATCTTTCTACTTGATTGATAGACCGAGACAATCTGAGGAAACCCTCAATTCAGAGCTACCTCAAATTAATCTATATATTGCATGTAGGGTGATATTTCAATATATTTTCAAATGATCTAATCAAGCAAAAGCACAAAAGAAATAGAGAAATGATGAGGTCCATTAATATAATAAGACAATACATGATTGATGGAAAGAGGAACAAAAAAGAAAAAAGTACATCATGGGAGCCTAAACTGTAGCTCCTGAAGTTATGCTGAATAAACTGCTAAAGAATGATGCTCACTCTCAGCCAACTGTAAAGCATCAGTAGCTCTGGTCAAAGTAGCCTCAGTACCTACCATAGCCCGATGATGTATATGGTAATGGTGTTGCTCCTCCTCTATAGCCCGAACTCTCCTATCCTGCTCAGCCTACAATTGTCTGATCTTGGCAGCCAATCTGTCTAATTCAGAAGCAGCATCTATCGAGCTTTGACAGTTGTGTCGTAGAGCCTCGACACTCTCCTCAAACTCATCATCTGCTAGGTCAGCCACCTCCCTACGAAGTCTGGCCTGCTCCTGAAGCTCTGCTAGTAAAGTGTCAGATCGAACAATATTGAGCGATCTCATCTGGTGGATCAAAAACTCTACCTATCTATAGAGAGCCTCCAAATACCTGAGAACCTACTCCTCCAAGTGCGCGAAAGATTTAGAGTGGTGTTCACGTATGATGTGAAACTGTCTAGTGACTCTAGTGAGTCTGGAGTAAGCCTAGAAATCACATCCCTCAAAAACACGAAGCCATAATCCTGCATGCCTCTATCGTGTGGATCTACTGCACATGGATATCGATGGTAGATCTCGGACTCATAATCTACACCAGGCACTGCAAGAAATGAATGAAAATAATCAGTGTGAGATAAAGCAGTGCAACTAAAGAACAAAGAAAGGAAGTAATATACCTGAACATGGAGAATCTGATTGAATTGGTGTATGGTAAGCAATGTAATCCTCGAGGACCCTCACTATCTAAGCAGGCTATGTGTCGTGAAGCCCCACTAGGTACGAAGTCTTTCAGCTCAGAAGTCTCCCTAGGACAATGGACAAAGTAAGGCTTAGTAAGAAAGAGTGGCTCTGTAGAAGGAGTAGCACAATCTGAAGCAGTAGTATCAAAGTTAAGCACGCTCAATAGCCCAACTCAAGAGTCCTCAATAGTATCCCCAGTGCTACTCGACACCTATGGCACCTCATCAAAAGTCACAAACTACTGTAGAAGTGAACTCATGGAACAATCAAGCGAAGCCGATTTTATAGGGCTATGCCTACATCTATGAGCTGGTGAAGGTGCCTCAATATAACCGGGAACGAATTCCTTAGCTCTAACCTTGCTATGAGGAGTGGTGTCCTTAGTTCTGATCTGTTCATCAATGATTGTATCTGTCATGAATTAAATTAAAATATCAAATGCATTGAATGTATTTTAATGATACAATAAAGAAGATGACAGAAGTATTGAAATGGAGAAAAATAGTAAGTATACCTATGATGTTGTTGTATAGGTGGTGACATCAAGCCTTTGACCCCGAGGAACTCCCAAAAGCCTCACCCTACGCTCATATATCCGGGCACCTCACTCCAAGAAAGGACTAAAGGACAATCGTACCCAGGTGAGGTGGGTATAACTAACCCATGTGTGACTCTGTGGAGGAGCTTTCCAAAAGTGAGCACAAGTACCAAGCCTCAATAAATGTAGCCAAACAACTGAAGTAGTCAAGTAACGTGTCTCAAGGGGAATCATCCCGATCTTCCTAATGTCCACTACACCAGGGAATAGCCTACCATCATGAGTAGTCAACTGAAAGAAGCCAAACTATCGTGCAACTCGATTGGCCTGGTAGCCCTCTATAATAAATGACTATCCAAATCGATAACATAACCATCCTAGAAGTATACTGAAAAAGTACTCATATACTCTCAATGTTCGTCGGCCATGGAGTAATGAATATCTGTCATTCTCATCAATACTATCAATAAAGTTGGCCTCTATCAATTCAGATGGTAAACCAAATATGTCTGGTTGGTAGACAAACAAAAATTGATCTCTGACTAAATGAGAAGCAAAGAAGAACATTCTAATATGCTCCATCTCCAAAGTGGATGATGCTCAGTATAACTACAAGACTGTAGGATATCCTTGCCACAAAAAATGTTGGATACTCGAGCAAACAAATGCACCATGTATGTGGAGGTGAACCCAAGCATACAAGTACTGCTATGGCAGAGTCATATCTTGTAACTCTAGAGAACCAGTCTCAGAAATCACCCCCAATATCTTGTAAATCCTAGCTAACACTACTTGGGCTAGAGAAATTTGCTCACCTCGAGAAATCATGTTGGTCTAACAAGCATTCCAAAAAACTACCGTTAGTTTTCAAGAGCTATCACTTCTTCATCTTCTCCATTACTCTCATTTTCCTCCCAAAACCAAAAATCTCCATTTCTCTCATTTCTTCCCAAAACCGAAAATCTCCATTTCTTTCATTTCCTCCCAAACCGAAAATCTTCTCTTCTCTGCCCTAGCCAAAAATTCTTCTCTTCCATTTCCTTCCCTCTTTTTCTCTAACCGAAATCTACCACCCCCCCTACAAATCATTTTCTCCAACCAAAATCTGGAATCTAAAATACAATCTGAAGTTCGACAAAGGGGAATTTACTTTTACTTTGCTGAAATTTGCAATCTCCTCTAGCCGAACCTCCCTAGCTAAACTCTCCTTGCTAATCATTGCAAGTGCGCAGGAAAATAAGCTTAAAATGTGTTATGTAAATGTGGAATATATGTGATGGTTTCTTTTTGAAGATTTAAAGACCCTGTTAATGCCCAATAGGGCGTAGCGGGTGCGAAGATGGTTGTGGTGTCACAAGACACCACTCGCTACATTCAATAGGGTGTACCGATCAAGCCAAAGATTTTTTGTTTGTTGTCGTCTCCCTAGTCGAAATGCTCCAAAATTTCATCAAATCTTTGGACTTAAAAAATAATGGAGGAATCAAAAAATTGGCTTAAAAGAACTAAATAAAGAACTCTAAAGCTAAATTCAAATTAAAAGAATCAAATTAAAAATATGATGAAAAATAATATGAATATGAGCATTAAACAAATACAAAAAAAAAAAAAGAGAAAGGCTTATAAAAGAAATTGAGCAAATTGGAAGCTTACCCAAATTTTGAGCCCTCGTCCTCTTTAAAGTACTTCAAAATCAAGCATATAAAAGGAAATCCCTAAGCACTTCAATAAGCATCATGTGATGACCTACTCATAAATATAAAAATGATTCTTAATTGAATAATCAAATCTTATTACAACTTATATTGGAGATTGAGTTAAGTAACTGATCCTTAATATTGAAACTGAAAATTTACTCTTAAGCAAGAGAAATATAATTAGGATATTATAAACTTTCAAAGTATTATAATTAGATTGAGAGGGTCATAGTGATTGGAATGGAATCTATAGTGGAATTAAATGCTTGCCAAAGCACATAAATCATTATGCAACCTAATGAATGGATAGAAATAATAAAATTGAAAGCTTCAAATTAAAATTTACATTATATTCAAACTTCATTAGTGAGCATAGATGAAGACTTTCAATGATCCCAAATAGTATGGTAATCAATGTAATGAAGGAATCTTAATGAACAAATGTTTCATACTTAACTCCAATTACATGAGTTGAGACGAAGTTAAAGAGATTTGAGTAAAATTTACAAAGAATTGATGGCTCGCTAATGGATTTGAATATAATCCTTGCAATATTTCATCTCGAGTAATCTAAGAGTAAATTTAGTTGAATAAATGATCAAATCACATGAATCTTACAACCAACTTGGAATCTAGCTTTGAAATGCAAATACAATTCAAGTATGATTCAAGCAACAAGGCTCACATCCAATAAACTAAGTTAAAAGCAGTATAATAACTTGTCTATGGGTGAGAATGAAAGTTGAATATGAGGATTAACAAAGATGTAAAATCCTAGCAATATGCATAAGCCAAATAGTCATTTTACTTTTTCTATCAAGTTAAGTATAAGCAAAGTTACACTACTTGGAATAAAAAAATATAAAGTTGAAGTCTACGCCACTGGATTCACAACACATCGTACAAGCGAACAGAAAGCGTTAATTAAGGCTTCAATTGAATTCTTGGACATATTGTGAAGGCATGATTAAAACTCAAATTCAATGCCTTAAAATTATGTAAGCATTCTTAAAATACACCCGCATGGGCCCTGACACTACGGTGAATGCTTAAATTCAAGTGTCTGAAGATGTTGTGCGGGCTGCTTCCCGGTTTAGTCTTAGGATTGGGTACGGCTTAACAAAACCTAAAAATCTATTATAAAAATTTCAACTTAGTAAAATATCTGATAAGCTAATTCTATCAAGTGATAGTAGATCTGATCCTCTGTTAGAAACTAAACAAAGTTGACAGGATCTAAGGTTCTCAAATATATTCAATTCAATCAATTAACTACTCCGATGATGGCTGTGTTGAATGGTGATTTCAACCGGAGGGGTTACTTCCATCAAAATGTGATTGTAATTTCAAATCAAATTAACTCAAATTAAGTATCAATCTGAAAATGCTTAAATAAAATTCAATCATTAAAAGCTTAAAGTAAAACTCAATCTATCCACCTTTCAATTATTTATAGAAGGTGACAAATTAAGAAAACTCACAAAGGAGCCAATGTCAAATCAAGTGTTTTACTATATTCACTCTCAATCAATCTCATGGGGCTGACTGTGTCCTCATTTGCGTGCTTGGCTAGCTTCACATATGATCGATTCTAGAGTCCTCCGACCGGGGGTAGTTTGTAAGGCTCCATTATATTATGATCACAACCATAGACCGTATGCTCCCCAATGGCTCTGCCCTTTGAGTTGTGAATCATAGGGTATAGTTGATAGGGCAAAAAGCCCTCTGTCAGCTAAGGTAAGATTGTCTCCTTGACAAACACCACCCTGTCTATAAGGATTTCTTGACGGCAACCCATGTGTTGCTGATAAGAATCTTTCAGTCAAGTTGGGTTGACTATCTCCTCTGACTAAGTAGACTAGGGACAGCGACAGCCCGGGATGACGCAACCATGGGATCTAGATCGGGCGCATCATCATTCCCCAACCATTCACTTTAATTTAAATGGTAAATTTCATAAATTTTAAATTTTAAACTCCACTTACTGCTACTATACGCTATGCATTAAGCGATCTAATGACTAGCCTTAATCAAAAGTTCTCTCTCACTTATTGTGAGGGATAATTAACTATAGGGGCTTGCGCCTATAGGAAACCTGGAACCAGATCTAAATTCCTCACCAAATGAGGACGAAATTTCTGGGCAGTGTCTTATCTACTATTTCATCTACCTTCTGAAAATTACACCAATATTTTAAAATCAAACTCTCTTCATTTAATGTTGAGAGGTCGGTGGCGGATTTTCGGAGCCCAGATTATCTACATGACTAATTGCAAGACTTAAATTTTTTTATATATTTGATTGAATTTAAATGCTCTAATGACTTTATTAGTGCATAAATATCATAAAAATGATGTTTTTTTTATTGCTTAGAAATATTTTAAATTTTCAAACCATCCTACCCAGTCAGTTTTCTATGATTTGCCTCTCGGCCCAATGGGCTACAAAGTGCATAAACCCAGATTCTGAGTAAGGAAATTTCACCTCATTAATTATCAAATCCTTTAGCTAGAGAGGAGCTGAAAGCATGACTATTAAAAAGCCTTCAGCAAAGGTAAGTGTCGCTTCTGTTGCCTGAAGGAGGAAATGCTTGCCGCCACCGAGATTGCTGCCCTCTCTCCCTTTGCTCGCCATCACCACCGACCGACGGAATACCCTTCTTCGCACCTCTGGAAGCTGGAAGAACTCCATCAACCATGTCGTCGTTATCATCTTTGCCTCCTATTTCTTCGCTGAATTTCATAGTCTTTCTCGCGGTCGCGTAGTCGAACGACAAAAATGGAGAGAATTCCGAAGGCCGATCATTCTCTTGCAAGCTATTCGTTTCGCGGACGAATTGGGAGCGCTGTTGGAATCCGGAGGAAAGATCTGTATGAGATGCATGTGTTCCTGTCGTGTCGATGGCTTCTGGTTTAGATATCTCAGCATCATCGTTAAGGCCGTTGATGGTTTTAGCGTTTTCGGGCGGCGACTGAGAACCATCTGTACTGTTTTCCAATGGTATTACTTCTTCCATTGTGGCAGTTTTCGACGGTTGCTCGGGGTTTTGCACGGTTTGCAGAGACAAAGAATTCTTCTCTGTGGGGATTGATGTTTCAGGAATGTTCTTCCGCCAAAGGAGTGGAATGGGAGGATCGCAGAGGCTTTGATCTGCTCCACCCTGTTCTCATTCTTCTCCCGAAAGAAAATGAGGTATGATGGATTTTTAGAATATGCAAAGATGAGATCATTGCAATAATCAAACTAAATGGCCGTTTGATCACTTTTAAGTTGAATTTCAGAAATTTTTATAATAAAAAAGTTTTTATATAACTAGAATTAATAGAATGTGATGTATATAAGAAAGTTATCCAATATTTTCAGAAAGAAAAATATAATACTCACAGCGACTTTCAAAAAAAAAAAATCTTATATATAATTATCTTCACAAAAGCTATAGCAAATCTAATATAATTAAATACATAATCAAATTAGATCTAATCCATTCTATTTGAATAGGGTAAAATGATTAATTATCAAATACATAAGTTTAATAATAATGTTAAAACATAAACTATCGATTATGGTCACTAACTAAACTTTAATTAGCATGACAAATGAATCATGCTAAATGAAATAAATAAAAAAATTGATAATGGGTTAATCATTAATAAAATCAAAATTTTATCAATCATTTGATTAAGTTAAATATAAAATTTTAGCTAATTTATTAATTAAATTTAAATAACTTCACCATTTGAATTGGCTAATATATAATTGACCTCAGTCAACTTGATTAACCAACAGCCAACATTTAATTAAATCATTGAATTGTTATTTAAACTTAGTTTTTATTTTAATCAAACATATCTAATTGAACTTCAAGTAAATCAATTAATTATTTAACTAAATTAATCAAGACACATCTTTAATCAAACTATTAATCAAATCAACCATGCGATTAACTCAAGCTAATAATGTAAACAAGACATACCAAAATAATCTTGAAATAGATCATTAAGTAAATCATTCAATAACACCTTAAATTCAATTAATTTGATTTTATGAGGTTTGATTTATCTTTAAATAGAATTGAAATGATCAAACACAAATTTAATTAAGACACTTAAATATGACAAATCAAATACACTTTAAACAAATTAAACATAATTAATTGAATCAAATCAAATCATAATTGATTCAATTATGTAATCAAATTAAATAGAACTCAATTAAGGTAACTTAATCAAAATAAAATAATTCAATCAAATGCTTAACCAAGTGAAACCCAAGTTACAATGAATCAACTTAGATAAAAATAATTACCAGTTAGACTTTAACTAGCTAATCAAATAAATTATGAACATTCAATAATATTAAATCAATAACCAGCACAAATATTTAATTTAGTTAATCAATAATTTAGGGAGCCATAACATGAACATATAACTAACATAAAAATGTATGATGGCCTAGTTTAGGTTTAAGACCTTAAGCACTCCATTTCCTTAGATTTCTTAAGTTAAGATCAATAGCCAAACAAATAAAAATTAAAAAAAAAATGAAATGAATAAAACTTCACCATAAAAAGCTTACTTGGGTAATAAACTCTTAATCACAAAAATATCCCTTAATCAATATAAATATATGAATTGAACAATTAAATTAAATAAACTTAATGAAGACTTAAAATCATGAAATCTAAATAACATATCAAAGCCAAAGAAATAAGAATAGACCATTTGAATAATGAAATCAAAAGATCTTTAAATAAGGTTTAATAAAAAAAAAAGTTTAACCAAATGAACCCTAAATTGAAACCAATTTTTGAACCTTAACTTAGTCAAATAAACTAAATCAATCAACTGAAAATTTAAATTTAGAAAATACTTAAATTAAATTCATTGAAAATAATAAATTGTAAATTGAACTTTAAAAAATAAATGAAATTAATCAAACTAATAATCAATCTAAAAATATATAAAACATAATCCTTAATCAAATTAAATAGACATAAAGGTAAATATAAATTCCAAGTTATTAAACCTTATTTAACTATTATCAATTCCAAATAACACTAGAATAAATTAATCAACACAACATATAAACAAATCAAATTAATTAAATTAAATAAAAAAGGATCAAATTAAACCAAATAATCATCAAACTAAAATCAATATATAAATCAAATAACTAAATTTAATAAACTAAATGATCAAGCTCTTAAGCGGAATTTAAATAAAAGATCAATTTAAAACTTTAATCAAGTCATGCATTAATTAAATTAAAACTCATTAACCGATTTAAATCAAACATGAATGAAGACATGAAATCATTAAAATGCGAACAACATTTAAAATTAGTTAATCAACAAAAACCACATAAAATCCAATAAAGTGAAATCCAGAAAAGAAATTAAAAATTAATTCAAAGGAAAGAACTAAACAATAATTGAAATATTAAATTAAATTAAACTTAAATATAATAAATCCAAAATTCATAATGATAATCAAATATATGAATTTAGATAAATTCAAACTAAATTAAGAAAATATTAATCCAATCAAATCTAGTTCAATTAAATCATTTTAATAAATTTAAAATGCATTAATTAAGATACATAATTTTTTTTTACTTTGATTGGATTTTCACCTCAAGTTGGAGATACCCTTTACTAGATCAAAATGTATGGGAATTTTATTTGGA
Source organism: Cymbidium sinense (assembly GCA_021442155.1). NCBI lineage: Eukaryota > Viridiplantae > Streptophyta > Magnoliopsida > Asparagales > Orchidaceae > Cymbidium > Cymbidium sinense. The sequence goes on from CM038224.1 coordinate 134,933,170, forward strand.
ATACCATGCAGATCTTGGGGGTACTTATTTAGATAATCAAATATGTTATTAAGGGATAATTATATTATCTCAAAAGATAAATATATTACCCTACAATAGATTTGATTACTTAATAAGGATTCCTAAGGCTGATAGGTCTTCAATATACTAGATTCATTCCCCAACTATATGGAGAGGTAGAATTTGATTTATTTAATTATAGGGTTCATGGTTCTCTATAAGGGCAAGCCCTACAGTTAATTACATCTTATAAGAAAAATAATTCACTCTAAGAATACTCTTGATTAAAGAAATTAACTTTCATCTTTATGGATTTCAAAGTGTGCATTAAAAGGATGGTTAATTTAGAAATTCAAGTGGGAATGCTTCAAGGGGAAGATTTTGTTTAAGCCAAATGTGATTGAGTATGAAATGTTTTGATATTAAGAAGCCCAATAAGCATTTCAACTATCATATTATTGAGCTTTATATTTTTTGAGATTGAGATTATTGAAATTTTGAGTTGGCATTTTATTAGAAATCTAGGACTTAGATTTTGACAACACAATGCTATGGAAATACCTAAGAGTTGAGACTTATTCCAATAGGATGCTTTAGGACCTAAGTCTAAAAATGCTTCTGACATAAGTTAGAAACCTGACCTAGTCTAATTTTATGAATTTGAGAATTATTATTTCTTTTTCTCATTTAAGAAAATAAACATATCCCAAATCTTCTAGACTTACTTCCCACCTCGAAGGAGTTGCCAGCTAACACCACCTAAGTGATTTAAAATCATGTAGGCCAATCTTATAAAAGTGCAAGATGGTTGGGTTGTTATATTTAGGAAAAAAGCCAAGAGCTTAAACTCACCCCTAAGAAATTAGATCATCAGTATGAATTCCATGACTTAGATTAATGTAATAAAATATACAAATTTTATTATATTTTGACTCATCAATTTTTTTTGAACTCAGGCTTGGAAGGATTTATGCCCAAATGCATGATGAAAATTGGTTATGGGACAAATCAGAGAGAAGAGGTGTTCTTCACTACAAGAGACTACTCTCATAGGTCAAGGCTATCTCTTATCATGCAAGAATGAATACTTTTATTTATAAGAGTGAAATAATATGTATGCATTCTGTTGAAATTTACAACAATTCAGCTAAGGAGTTACTAAATCTTTTATTTCTTGATTAAGATCATACACTTTAAAGTGAGGTTATCAGTTGATTAAAATTTAATTAAAATTATTAATTGGAATAGAAATTTTAGTTTTCCTAAGAGCCTAATGCATCTAGACTTTATCACAAAACACAGTAATCACTAAGATAAACCTATAAAAAGCATGCAGTTCTATTGTGCACTCCAAAATAAATCATGACAAATTTAAATAAATAAAATAGTCAGTGCCACCGAATATCGCTATACACCCCGAAAAAAGAAAAGAAAGTGGGTAGCCGAGCTTGCCCTTATACAGCCTGGCTTATAACTAAAAGTTTGTTCTATGGGTTCTTTATGAACTTCAGGGTTGTCGCCTTCTTCAGGGACATCCTTAGGCTCCACTAAAACCACCAGAGGAGTACAATCAGCTCCTGCTAACCCTAAACCTTATAGATCCTGGCCTAATTCCAAGCTCAAATTATATTTTAAAATTCTAAAATAAAATCCAAAACCCTATAAATATATGTTATGAAAAACATACAATACACCAGTAATTTATATTTCAAACATACGAGCTTAGCATCAGTGATCACTAAGCTCACCTATTCTATTGGGCTATGCTTAAGGACTTAAGTGGCACTTGCAAGCAAATAATATTTATTTTATATTTATTATAGCGGTCCCATTCAAGCACAACCCCTTGTAGAAATTAGTGTTAGTCTAAAAAGAATGCCCTAACATAAAAACTAGCAAGCAAATAATCCTAGCCATCTAGTCTAAAATAGTACACTACAAAATAAGAAAAAGTATCACAACCCAATCAATACATCAGCCTAACCTAATTCTAGGGCCAGTGACATAATATTCTAGTGTGTGAAAAGAAGGCTTATGTGGTAAGTCTGTTCTTGGCTTTGTTTCATTTTAAGTTTGATTAGAATTCAAAATTTATTTAATTTTACCATTGGTTAGTTTCGAGTTAAATAATTTAATTAATTTAAGCTTTTATTCTAAATTTTAGGCTTATTTTTGGGTTGAAGTTAAATTTAGATTTTAAAGAATGATGAATATAACAAGTACTATTATGAACATAACCAAATCTATTCAACATCCTGATCTTAATATAATGAAATTTTCACCGTGGGATAAAAATTTATTCTAAAGATTTGATCTAAGAACCTATATATCTTAATTAATCCATTTACTTGAATGATTTAGTTGAATTGATTTGATTTTAGTAATTTTTATTTGAATTGAATTGGATTTCAAAATTTGAGTTTATTTAACTTCATGTGTTTTGATTTATTAATTTTGGATTCATTAAATTTTAGTTTGATTTGATTAAATTTTGATAATTCAATATCCTTTGAATTAATATCTAATTCCTTTCTTTGGGTTTCAATTTGAGGTTTTAACTTTATATGATTAATGTTGATTATATTATTTCAATATTATTTAGATATATTATTTTTATCATTTCAATTAAACTTGATTTAGATTGGTGAATATATTCCAATTAATTTATGATTTAATTGAAGTTTAATATACACTTTTATGTAAATTCTAATTAAGAGTTTAATTCTTTAAATTTAGCCATTTAGTTTTTATATTGATCATTTTTGGTTTGATGATCAAATTAATTTAGTTTAATTAATTCTTTATCACAGTTTAATAGGATTGTTTGTTTTGTTTGAGTTTTATGTTGATTGTTTTATTTTTGATATTGTTTAAAATTGAGAGTAATTGGATGTGATTTAATGACTTAGAGTTTATATTTAATTTTATGTTTATTTAATTTGATTAAGGTTTAAGAAGATTTATTTTGATTATTTTAATTTCACTTATTTTATAGATTGATTAATTTTATTTATTTATTTAAGGTTCAAGTTATAATTTATTCATTTTATTGAATTTAATTTGACTATTTGTCAAATTTAAATGTTTTTAGTCCCTTTCGATTCGGTTTATTGATTATTTAGTTTAGCCTATTTATGTTTGATTTTGTTTAATGATTATTTAGTTTAGCTTAGTTATGTTTGGTTTAGTTTGGATAATTTAATTAGAATTTATTTGATTCAATAAAACTTCTAATTTAGTTTATAATTTTAATTTCAAAATCGATTGATTAAACTTGTTCCTTTTATTAATAAGTTAATGATTGGTTAACTTTATTGTGTTTTATTAATATGTTGGTTATAGTTTAATGATTATTTGGTTCAATTTAATCCTTTGATTTAATTTAATTAATTTGATTTGTTAAATTTTATTTATTTATTGACTTGCTTAGATTAGGTGAATTAAATGCTTACTTTGATTTCAATTAAACTTGATTGTTTGTAATTAGAGTTTCACTTACTTTGATTTGACGATTATGTTAAATGTCTTTAGTTAATAATTCAGGTTGAACTTGATCATTTAAACTTATATATTTAATGGTTAATTAGTTCACCTTTATTCAAATAGATTGAAAAATCTAATTTGGGTTTTACTTGTTAACCTTTTAAGTAACTTAGTTTATCTAGATTAAGTTGCTTTACTTTGATTAGATTATGTTTAAATTTCAATTCTTACTAGGTCAGTGATTGTTTAAACCTTTAACTTACTAAATGTTTAATTTAATTAAGAATTTAATGATCAATTGATTCAACCCTAGTTAGTAATTGTGTAGTTACATTATCATTAACTTATGAGTGATTATCTTGGCCAAATAGTTAATTAAATTTCAGGTTAATTGATGATTTATTGATTTGATTAACCAATATTCTAAGTTATTCATTTAAATGAGATTTGATTAACAATCAATCAAGTTTGATTTCCAATTAAATGATTAAATTTAGTTGGATAATGAATATTAAACTTATTTGAAGATTACCTGAGTGTTTTGATTAAAGATTAATTATTTCATTATGATTTGCTTAATTAAGGTTTAATCATGGGTTAGTCATGGCTTTCTTATCAAATTAATTAGAGTTTTATTTGATTTAGATTATTTGGTTGCCAAAGCTTTTAATTTAATTTCATGAATTTAAATTAATAATTTTTATAATAATTTGGTGAATTAAGTTTGTTTAGCTGAGTTTAATTTTGAATTTTATTAATATTTAATTGAATTTCATTAATTTAATTATGTTTAAGTTTATGTTTATTTAGGTTTATATTTAGTTTAAGTTCGTTTAAAGATTATGTGATATTCACTTGATTTAAGGTTTGATTAACAATGGTTAAGTATTATTTTATTTTTTTCATTTTGATTTAACATTTAAATTGTTAGGAATTTAGCTTTAATTCATTTACTTAATATTAATTTTAATTTATTAAATCCTAACTTGAAGTCTTTCTTTTAGGTTTGTCAAGTTTAAGAAGATCATAATATTTTATAAAGGGTGTTTGATGTTAATTAGAGTGGTTTAAACTATTTTGATGATTTTTATAATTTTTTATAATTTTAAATTAATTATTTCATGAAATTAGGCATTTGAACTTTGAAATTCAATACCTCTAAATTCATTCGTCATTTTGATTTGAAATTTTATGATAGGTATATTTTAACCTCAATTTTAATTCCTAAAAGTTTAGATCAATTTGATTAATATTTTTGATTTAATTAAGATTTGATTATTTTAATTAAACTCAAATTAACTCAAAAATACCTAATATAATTTGAGGATTTTGAGTTTAATGGATTCCTCTCACTGTAATGAATCCATAGAGCCATCATGTATTTTTTTTTGGTTGATTATTTTATTTTTTATTAATTTTTGATATTTTGGACATTTTTAGCATTTTTTAAATACAAAAAAAATATGATTTTTCTGTTTAAACCAGTCAGCGCCATGTGGTGCTAATGTGGCAGGCCCTTTCCCCATTGCATCCCACTAGTGGTCCATGATGGATCCACCACAGATGTCGGCGGAAAATGTGGCTTCGAGTAGGATCGTTCGATCACAGATAGGACGGTCCAAATTAAATCTGTGACTCCTATAGGCATTAAATCGTGTAGTTCAACTAGATTATATCCGTCCATTCCAAATAAAAGGAACGGATAGCTACGATTATTTCCCTAACCTCCCGCCGAAGAACCGAGAGGGCTCGATCACCAGCGATCAGAGCGGTGTGAGAGTGGGATTTTCTTGCAAATAGATCAAGGGTCGATTTTTAATAAATCCTTATGTCTTGATCTCAATGGAGATCAAATTTTCTTCACAAAAGACTAACTTAGGCTAAAGGGGTAGTGGTTTGGAGTGATACCTCGCTAGCTTTGATCATCGTCGAGACCGCTCGCGGTCAATCTGCTCTAGAATGAATTTCAGGCCTCACCCCCTAGCCAATCCCCGTGGAGACCAAGCTCCGCCCAGTCCTCTGGCTTGCCGGTGGCAACCTTCATGAGAGAGGGTTCGGTCGAGTTCACCTTCGAGCCTAGCACGTGTAGGGAAAGCTAATTGGGGAGAAGGGATGCTCCAACCCCAATTCCATATTTTGGACACCTTCATTGCTGTTGGTTGTGGTTGGATTTTGGCTTGTCGGTGGCGAGGAGCTCGGGTAATGGTTCGACTCCTCCTCTATTTCCCTCCTGAGGGTGATGGTAAAGTTAGATTAGAGGAGGAGCTCTCTCTTCCTCTCCCCTCATTTTCCGAAATTCGACTGATGGTGGGTTCGACTCATATCCTCCCTCTCTCTGGAATGTGTTGGAGTGAATGTCCTCTCCCTCGCCTCTCTCCTTCCTTTTCTTCTTAAGTATCGAGAGCACTCATCATTCTTTATTTTTTTCCTTCTTTTTTTGTGTGCCAAAGTCAAGGATGGCTACCATGGATGATTGGGAAGCTCAGAGTGTAGCTAAGGGGGGCCTTCTATTGATTGGATAAAATCTCCTTTCATTGAATGAGGAATTGCGGAATGATATGGAGGAAAGAGAAGGGTTTGACTTCATGTGCATAGGTTTGTCTTTTCTTTTCTCCACACATGGCTTCTATTTCATCCCTTATGGCCACCTCATCTTTTTATGATGCTGATTGGCTGCCCAAGTCAAGCCCTAAGTGAGCTATGAGTTGAACTCAAGTTCAGTTGAGTTAAGTTTATACTTAAATGTTTTGTTTGATTTATTTAAGTTTATTTTAATTTAGATTAAGTTATGTTAATTTCATTTAATCAATTGACATTAGATGATGATTGAAATTATTATCTTTTGATTTAAAGCTTAATTGACCCAAATTTTATTTAGGTTTCATGTGATTTTAGACAATCTATTTGACCTAAGTCAAAATGATTTTCTTAATGTATTTGATCACCTTTTAAGTTTGGATTTATGTTTAATTATATTTGAATAACATTTCTTATTATTATTATTGTTATTTTACTATTTATTTTTATTTGATTTGAATTATATTTTGATTTTCACCTAAATTGACCCATTTTGAGTTGGATGAGATGAGTTGGATTTAATTAAGTCAAATGGTCGATTTGACCTAATCAAGAAGTGTTTAGATCAAATCATATTTGATTGAATATTCTAAGATGATTTAGAATAATTGGTTTTACTTGATTGTTGACCTCCATATATGTGTCATAAGTCGAGTCAAGCCCACAAGTCGAATTCGATGGACTTCGAAAGTGACAGTGCGCAAATCGGGGCTCAAAATGTACTAGACGTCACCGAAAATGGTCGAAATGACCTCCGATCGATGAACGAACTTTGCCATCATGTTCAGAACATCGAAATTGGTCAAAATATAAATATTGCATAATCTAAAGTGTCAAGCGTCAGCTATCGATGTATCAACATGCATATCGGAGGAAGCTACGACAATGTCCAAACAATCTCCGTTCATAAAATTGATTATGATGTTAGCTTTGAAACGTCAAAAACTATCAAGTGAGACTATCCACACTCAATTCAGATGAGTCTGTGCAAATGTCGAATGATCAGAAGTGATAGTACGTAAATCGAGGTTGAAATGCACTGGACGTCGCCAAAATTAACCCAAATGACCTCTGATCAATGAACGGACTTTGCCATTGCGTTCAGAATGTTGAAAGTAGTCAGAATATAAATATTGCATAACTTGATGATCAACTGATCAAGAGAACGAGTCGTCGCGCTTATATATCGAGGTTAAGAGGCGCCGACACAAGCCAAATGACCTCCGTTTGTAAAATTAATTATGTTGTTAGCCTCAAAACATCAAAATCTATCAAGTAAGACTGTTCGCACTCAATTCGGACAAGTCTGCACAAAAATTGAGCGGTCGAAAATGAAAACGCACATTTTGAGCCGAAAGGGAATCAATTTGACGCTGACTTGAACCAAACGGTCTCAGATTGCAAAACGGACTGTATCATTGCATTCAGAACATCGAAATAAGCTAAGATTGATATATATATATATATATATATATATATATATATATATATATATATATATATATATATATATATATATATATATATATATATATATATATATATTGACTATGTGATTTTATCGGCATAAAATTTATTTTAATTATGATTAAGTGTTTAAAGAAATTAAATAAATCTTAATCTTAACCTAAAACCCAAATCCCTAAATCCTACTCTAATAAACCCGGTCAGATCCCCTTTCGCTCGCCACTGGTTCTTCCTCCCTTCACTGACGCGGCGCCTTCTCCTCGTCCGACCTGTCTCCTCCGACCTATCTCCTCCGAGCGTTCATCCCCCTCATTCGTTCGAGGTCCAACCGCACACGAGCCCTCCTATACGATTGCTCGGCTCGCTCTTTCGCTCGACCACACGCAAGCTTCCATCTCTTCTTCTTCTTCTCGTAATACGATCCTTTGTTCCCCCACCGAAACCATAAAACAAAAGGGTTTTCTTCTATTTTTTTCTTCCTCTCGATTTTTCTGCCTCCTCTCTCCAAACCACATGCAAACACCTCTCCAGATTCTCCCTCATCCAAAACCAAAAAAGACAAGTGGGTCTTCTCACTTCTTCTTTCTTTTTTTCTTTTTCAGTTTTCCTCTTTGCTCTTTCTGATTCCTCACATTTTTTTTCTGCCTCCTCTCTCCAAAACCGCAAGACAGTATAGGAGATTCACTTGTACCACTTTAGATCTGGCGAAATCATATGGTGAAATCTGTATAGCTAGCTGAAATAATCCTGTCCACTTTGACTATATATTCCCACAGATCTACAAACTTTGGCTAATCTACTTAGCCATCCCCATTCTCGTATTCTTCCCTTTACATGATAAAGAGAAAATCAACTTCTATTATTGTTAATATTGTTGCTAGATCAGCCTCACTATCACGGAAACTTATGAAGGTCACCGATTGTGAATGCGAAGGAATCTATATATGAACATATATATATATATATATATATATATATATATATATATATATATATATATATATATATATATATATATATATCTGTGTGTGTGTGTTTGTATCTCTTTTTGCAGGTTTCAAGATCCCGCTAATGTCCCATAGTGCGTAGCAGGTGTAAAGACGATTGTGGTGTCGTAAGACACCACTCGCTATCCCCAATAGGGTATACCGAGCAAGCCAAATAAATTATTAGATGTCACTCCGCTAGCCAAAATACTGTCGAAATTTCATCAGACTTTATTTTTTTTCTAATCCCTATGTTTGGACAACATTGCAGGTTTCAAGACCCCGCTAATATCCCATAGAGTGTAGCGGGTGTGATGATGACTGTGGTGTCGCAAGACATCACCGCTACGCTCATTAAGGCGTAGCGAGTAAGCCAAAACACTCACGATGTAACCCCTATACGGGGATGACGCCGGGAGCCTACCGAAATTATATTAAATTTTTGGGACTTAAAAAAAAGATTTAATATTAAGCTAAATATAAAATATAAAGTCCTAAAGAAATAAGTTGGAAATTAAATGTAAATGAGCTTGAAATCAAATAAATACAAAATTGAACGGCTATGCTCTAAATAAAATTTGAATTCAAAATAAATCGATTTAATTATAACTTATGAGCTCAAAATTGAAAATTAATGATGACATCAAATTAAATTTTGGACTGTAAGGCTTGGAGGCAAATAAAATTTATAGGATTCAAATCTAAGCTTAAAAGATTGACTGAGTGAACATGAACGATACTTTACAGTCTTTCATTTCAACATGATACAAAGATAAATTCAATTGAATGCATAATTGGATTATCGGAAGCTTGTAATATGGTTAAAGTATATCTTTCAAATGTAAAATTCAAAAAAGATTGGTAGGACAATTGAATCTCAAAACTCAATGTCAAGCAAGGATTAAATGGAAATAACTTGCAAATAAATTTGCATTAAGTTCTACAAATTGGTTTGCAAATGAGTGCTTGATTATATGGCTTATTAGCAAATGTGAATAATCAAATAAGTTTGTAATTTATTGAACGAATTGAGAAAATAAAAAAGAAAAATTTGTAATATATTTGGAGATATATCCATGAATACAAATAAAATACTTCATTAAATTTGTAGTGACTTGATAAATGAAGAATCAAATGAAAGTGATTTTTTGCATTAGCTTAAATGCAAAAAATCAAATACAAAAAATAAAATGCCTTCAACGCCACCAGATTCGCAACACTTTGTACAAGCGAATAGAAGACATTAATTAAGCATTCTTAAATACACCTGCATGAGCCCCGACACTATGCTGAATGTTTAAATTCAAGTGTCTGAGGATGCTGCATATGTTGCTTCCCGGTTTAGTCTTAGGACTGAGTCCGGGTTAACAAAATCTAAAAATCTATTATAAAAATTTCAACTTATTGAAATATCTTAGAAGCTAATTCTGTCATGTGATAGTAGATCTGATCCTCTATTAGGACCTCAACAGAGTTGAGAAGATTTAAAGTTCTCAAATATATTTGAGTCAATTAATTAACTATCCCTATGATGGATGTGTTGAATGGTGATTTCAACCAGAGGGGATACTTACTATCAAAATGTGCTTGTAAGCCTAAAGTGAATTAATCAAATTGAGTGTCAATCTAAAAATGCTTAAATGAAATTCTATCATTAAAAGCTTAAAGCAAAACTCAATCTATCCACCTTCCACAATTGTTTATCGAAGGTAACAAATTAAGAAAACTCTAGCTCACAAAGAAGCCAATGTCAAATCAAGTATTCTACTATATTCACTCTCAATCAATCTCTTGCTAGTAAGGATGTGGCCCGTGTCCTTTAACTGCGTGGCTTGGCCAGTAAGCTCCACAAATGATGTAGTTACAACTAGAGTCCTCTGATCGGGTGGTTTCGCCAGTAAGGCTCCATTATAATATGATCACGATCATAGCTCTTATGCTCCCCAATGACTCTGCCCTTTGAGTTGTGAATAATGGGGTATAGTTGATAGGGAAAATAGTCATATGTCAGCTAAGGTAGACTTAAGCCTTTCTCCTTAAACAAACACCACCCCAGGTCTACAAGGATTTCTTGGACGACGTAACCCATGTGTTGCTGATAAGGATCCTTCAGTCAGGTTGGGTCGACTACCTCCTCTGACTAAGTAGACTAGGGACCACGACTACCCGGGATGATGAAACCATAGGATCTAGATCGGGCACGTCATCATTTCCCCATCCATCCGGTTTAAGCTGAAATGATGAATTTCATAATATAAATTTTAAACTCCATATGCTGCTATTATAAGCTATGCATTAAGCGACCTAACAACTAGCCTGAATCGAAAGTTCTCTCTCAATAACTTATTGAGAGGGGTAATTAACCACAGGGACTTGCGCCTATAGAAAACCTGGAACCAGATCTAAATTCCTCACCAAATGTGGATAAAATCTCTCGGTAGCATCTTATCTACTATTCCATCTACCTTCTAAAAATTACACCGACACTTAAACCATACTCTCTTATATTCAATTTGTCGAGAGGTCAATGATGAATTTTTGGAGCCCACACATTTCTGGCAACTCCACTGGGGACATGATTCTCTTTCCATATTTAGCTAATCATATACATGATATAGTAGCAATAAAATATTTGAAAATTTAAAATAAAAAATGATTATTTTAAATGTGTAATAAATTCAAATTACTATTATATGAGACTCTATGTCAAATAAATTATTTTGTAGAGCATATCTTTATTACACTTTTATTTTGTTCTATAGTACCTCTACATTTTGAAAGTATGCGATGAAATAATAATTATTAATTATTAATCCCCATCTTTCACTTTTGTAGAATGGATCTACAGAGCACTCCTTTTACTGTTCAGCTAGGGCGTGGCGTGAACATCTGCCTTGCCAATGTCATCATCAACACAGAAGATGTTGGAGCTACAATTCAATTTGGTAGCTTGAGTTTCCCAGCTATCGTAGCTGAAACTCTTGAAGTACCCACCCATGGTACAATCGACTGAGGCCATACTGGAAGGCCTCAAGTTACTGAAGCTCTAATTAGCCACATTCGCCAGTCAGTTCAACAGCCAACCGCTGTTGAGGAGTTCTCTCGACATAGAACTTTAATTTTTAAAAGGCTAGGTCAATCTAAAGCCCCCGTGATGAAAAGAATCGTCAGTGGATAAACTGTGTCTTTAATGCCTCACGATATAATTGCTTCTTCGATTGAACTTTTTGTACCTGGAAAGCATGATCATGAAGCTTCCTCGTCATGAAGTAAATTAATCATAAGGAAGAGAAGAAGAAGAAATACTAAGCTGAGGGCTCAGCAAATACTAGTTAAATGACCTAGTGAACAAGCAATACTACTGCCAGAAGCGAGTATTCCTACCCATAATAACTTTGACAATCTAAAGTGGGTAACAATGAATAACTCTACTGGTGAGGTAAAGCAATCCTTTGGGACTCAATCATGTCAAGCTCCACCACCACAGAGGAGACAACCTGAAATACTATCTGCTAGAATACACAAAGTTCTCAAAGTAGCCAAGAACAAAGGCTTGATGAAAAGAAAATTTCAGAGGCTTGTGGTGATTGAAAATACTGAAGCTCCACCAAAGAGGTTGCCACCTCTTCTGGTAACCAGTCATCGAGCCAAGTATGCTTTGCATCGGATCGTGACACTCAGACTGCATGCCCAAGAATCCGTTGCTGAAAGGTCCCAATAAAAGGGTAAATAGATATGGAGGCCAAGGTCCCGTGATGAAACCCCGAAGAATAGAAGAGGTGTGACATCTGACACACATATTCAGAAATCCACCTCAAAAATAACTCATTAGAAATGGATACCCAAAAGAAAGGATATCACTAATGAAATACATAATGGTCAACACCCTGGAGAATCCTCTAGGGGATCCCATCATAGATCAGATTCACCCCCAGAAGAGAAGGTTGACTTTGATCACAGCCCTTTAATGGAAGAAGTGTTTGTTCCATACACTGAACAAGAGATCCACTAGAAACATTGATCAAAAATTCATGTGCCAAAATAAGGTGATGAAGAGGGCACTATGGAGGTAGAAGTCATCTATATGGTCAGGGAAATAGATGAACGTTTCACTCAGCATCATCATCAGCAACATGGATCCAAGGAACCTGAATTCGACATTTATGAAGAAGAGTCTTCTTTGAAGCAAGTAGAAGATGGATCTTCAATCTCTGCTGAAGAGAAAGAAGAAGAAGATCAAAATGAAAAAGAGATTATGGGTGTTGAAGCTGTTTATATGATTGAACTAGAAAATGATCAGCCTGGTACCTGCATTTATAATTATCGTCGTCGGTCAGCCCAAGCAACAACTATCCCTGAGACTATACAAGGAGAAGGATAGTCAAGCTCTTCCCATGAAGATGAGTAAGGAGAAAAATAATAACAAGGAATAGAGGAAGAGGAAGAGTTTGTATTGATTGATGTTACCTAGAGAGAAAGGAGAAATATAGCATCAAATGAAATTCAAAGATAAGAAAATTACACAGCTTTGTACCAAAATGAATGATATGATGGTAAAAATGAACATCATGATGGAGATGTTGCTATTATTTGCTAATCAACAGACAGTTAATAATATAATTTCTATACCACTAGTCACTTTGGTACCTCAAGCTCTTATAGTACATGCTACACATGAAGCGAGGAATGAAGTTAACCAACTACCTCTTCAGTCGATAATTCAAAATCTGGCTAGCACACTTGAAATGGTAAGAGCTGCTTAGCTAGAAATAATAATCAATGAAAAGATAAAGGTAGTCATAGCTTCAAAGTAGACTGAAAAGTTGGTGAGTAAGAGTCGCCCTTACCCAGCTGAATATGATCAAGTGCCGTACCTAAAAGGTTACTCGGTGCTAAAATTTAATACTTTCAGTAGCCTTGGTAACCCAAAGCAACATCTAGCCCAATTTAAGGCTACTTGTGGTAACACAGGAGAGAATGATGTGCTGCTTTTCCATCAACTCATCAGTAGCCTGTCCTCATCTGCTTTCAAGTGGTATGTAGAATTGCCGAATGATTCGATTAAAACCTTTGCTGAGTTAGAGATGATAACAATCTTAGCGAGAGCGTCAGCTCGAGTATTCTTCTCTTGCAGTATGTGAATGATTTGGTGTGTCTTGAAATGGTCAAGAAGAGACTTTACCAAGTGGAGGTATTGCGCCAGCTGAGGATTATGAGTATTAAAGTTTCCCTCAACTTGGGAGGCGACAAGCTGAGAGTCAGTGTGGATCACTAAGTCTTGAGCTTCACAATCAATGGCGAGTCTTAACCCTGCGATGAGAGCCTCATATTCAGCCATATTATTAGTTGCAAAAAATTTTAGGTGAAGTCCATACTCTAAGGTATTCTGCTAGGGGGAAATAAGTAAGATTCCTGCACCAGCACCGGTATTTCCTGAAGCTCCATCAACATAGAGGGTCCATTGAGGTTTGCCAATGCAATTAAGAAAATAACAATCGCAGACCTTGCCTTGTTAAAAAGGAGAAAAGATAAGTCAATGACAAAATTTACAAGTCGTTGGCGTAACCTAAGCATGAAATGTGAGCAACAAATGAAAAAGGAACATGCGATCCAATTGCTAATGGAAATATGGATGATAAAATGGCACCAGTTTTATGTATGGCGTCAATTACAACGTTCTAGGATTTGCTCGATAGGGTGGCCAAATTTGAAAAGCTGAATTGCCCTAAGTCTAAAATCTATTCAGATAAAGCAAAGAGGAACAAACCTTCAGACTCAAGAAGAAATGAAACACATGCCACTTCATATAGCTCAAATGGTGAAAAGCGGGTGATATATAATATGGATAAAGGAAAACAGCTGATGTACAGTAATGATAAGGGAAAGAAACCTATCTACTCTAATCCACACCCAAAATAGGTATTGGGAGGCAATGATAAATCTTGGACTTTTCCAAGTGGTAGGGAGCATCCGAAATAAACAATAAGAGATGATGAGCAAATGCGGACATCTCTTAAAGAAAAGGTGAACAAAGATTATTCCTTTAGAAGAGACAATGTGGCCAAATTATTTTGGCAAGCAATCAAAGCTGGTTTACAATTACCAAAAATTAAAAGGCCTGAAGAAGCTGATTAAGTCAGTAATCTAAATGACTATCCCTATCATTAAGGCCATCCTATTGAAGATTATTATGTCTTCAAAGATTGGCTAGAAAGGAAGTATCGATGAGGTGAATTTATATTATATGATAGTGTTCTAGTCAACCCAAAAAGAGAGTCTACAAGGATGATTACGTCCTCTTCCGTATCATCCATCAAAGATAAAAAGAAGGAGAAATCAGTTCAAATTAAAGAATGGGAAACAGTAGTCTCCAAGAAGACCATGAAAATGCTAAAGCAACTAAAAGACGTCCCTAGTGTTAAGTGGAAATCACCACTTAAACTTATATTGGACTTAAGAGAGATGCTTAAACCAAATATTTGGGCTTCTCAGTGACATTCTAATAAGGCTACTTCATCACAGCATGAGGAGCTGTCTGCTAAACACATGCCTCATAAATCAAAGAAGCTGGCTAAAAAAAAAAAGAAGACCAAGAAGAGAACTACAACTGAAAAGATTATTAACAATTTAGAGGAGTATTACCAGCAGGTAAGACATTCATTTAGGCTTGGAAACTTTATGCCTAAACTTCATATTGTTGAGTCAGATGAAGAAGAAAACGGTGAATCTTATCCAGTAGAGACATGCCGAATCATTTATGTGATATCAGATGTTTTTCTGTATCAGTTATCCCAAAATGATAAGGGTAGTCAGACAAACTCAACCAACAAGTCAAAATTCTTATCAGGAAAGCAAGAAGAGCCTCAGGAGTTAACATCTGAATTTTGTTTAATTACTCAATAAGACAATAATAGTTCAGATGAAGATCTATGTTTTCCCGATGGAGAAGAGTCAGACTCATCGACATCATTGCGTATGAAATATATGAAGTTGAAAAGTGGGTTTAACCCTTGTGGTCAATCCTCCATAATAAGAAAGGAATTTGAAGAAACTACTTCTTCAAAAGAATTTGAGCAAGATAAGGTGATTCAAGTTTAGTTGAGAAGTGGTAAAGTTTTACCACCATTAACAAAGAGGGGAAATGTAAATAAAGACAAAGGCAAACAAATTGAAGTTAATGAAGATATCATTCTCAAAAATCCTAAACTAAAGCCTAAATCATTCAAAAAGATAGATTATAATATTCTATCACATCTAAGAAAGATCCCTGCACAACTAAGTGTGTGTGAGGCTCTCTTAATGTCAAAAGACTTCCGAGAAATTTTGATACAAGCTCTCAAAGATCCAGAGAGTTATGAAGCTTACTTTGCTGAAAAATGCATGATTGAAGTATTGCAAACTTAGGATTTCCCAGTAATCACATTTTCTGAAGAAGATCTTATATTGGGAACAACGGATCACAACCATCCTCTATATATTACTCAGAGAGTGATGGCATCTCGATCCGTCGAATATTGATTGATCCAGGTTCTTCTATTAATCTTATGAGTCTAAAAGTATTAAGAGGATTTTCACTTGACATCCAACATCTTGGGAGAGATAAGTTGATGGTTTATGGTTTCAATGAGAAAGGATAGAAAACTCTGGATTCTTTTATTCTCTCACTCAAGTTTTGATTTATATACGTAAGCCAAGTTTCATGTAATTGATCGATACATCATTTAGAGCTCTCTTGGGTCAACCATGGCTGCATGAGTATGGCATGGTCCCATCAAATATACATTAATGTATGAAGTACCTAAGATGGAGAAGAGTTTAGAATTCCTGGCAACATACAACTATTATCCGTCCATGAAGCAAATATTTATGAAGATACAAAAAACTTCATCCCTAAAGAGCCTAAGCTAATAGAGCCTCTTGAAGCGGTAGCATCCACTTCAGGAACTAAAAAGAAATTTCACAAGGTGAAAGAGCATAAGCAAAGAGGAAGAAAGAAGTTAATGTCGACTCTCCCTAAAGCATTTGATTCTACATCTAAATCAAGAAGAATAGTTCCTCACTTGGAAAGTGACACACAAGAAGAAGAAGATATTCTTGTCAAACCCAAGAGAACTTATAAACTTCAAGAAAGATAAAGTATGAAATAAGTGATTCTGATTTAGACTATGACTTTGAATCAACTTATAGAAATGGAGTTCATATGGTCACATCAAGAAGGATAGCTCACTTGACAGAGACAAATGACTCACTCAAAATTATACCCATCCTCAATGATGCTTAAAGAAATTACTCCACTAGAGGTTCATAATATTGAAGAATTGATAACATTCTATGTACCACCGTTGAGCAAGAGTGGCAGTATAGAAATTCTATTTTACAAATCTGAAGAGTCTCAGCCTCACAATTTTGATTAGCCTACTCAACATAAAAATTTTGATGAGATAGTGCCAACAAGAATACCAATATGCTGTCCACAAAAATTGCAAAGAATGATGCATAAACTTGAAATTCATATTGGAACTACTAAACATAGAACTCAAATCTTTAACAGGATGTAGAGCCAAAGAAGTCATCAAACATCATGAAGAAGTGATAAGTTTATAACTAAAGGTCTTAGGTTCATCCACAAATTTCATCAAAATAAAACCTATTATAATATAATAGAAGCTGAGATCGAAACTAATAGTAACGAAGAAGATGATCTCCATGAAATTCTTCTTACAAATGATGAAGTAGTAAAAACCAAGCCTGCACCTAAAGAACTCGAAGATGGTGGACAAATAGCTACAATGAATGAACTCAAAGAAATCAACCTAGTAGCTGAAGATGGTCCCCATCCAACTTTCATCGGTGCCCTTCTGCCTGATGAGAAAGTTGAAGAGCTAAAAATGCTACATTGTGAATTTAGGGATTGCTTTGCCTGGACATATTCTGAAATGCCAAGCTTATCCCCTGATGTACCAGTTCATAAACTTGATATAAAACCTGATGCAAAGCCTATTAAACAAGCTCCTAGGCAAATGAGATTTGGAGATTGAAGAACAGGTAATTGCAGAAACTAAGAAGTTGATCAAAGCAGGCTTCATTCGAGATGAGAACTATGAAGATTGGATAGCCAACATTGTCCTAGTTAGGAAGAAGAATGACCAAATATGTCTCTGTATTGACTTCCGGGACCTAAATAAGGCATGCCAAAAGATGACTTTCCGCTTCTAATATCAAAACTACTAGTGGACAACACTTCCAACTATGATATGTTCTCATTCATGAACTGATCATCAAGATATAATCAAATCAAAATGGCACCTAAAGATGAAAGACATACATCATTCAGAACACCTATTGGCATCTATTGCTACACAGTCATGCCTTTTGGTTTAAAAAATACTGGAGCTACATATCAAAGAGCCATGACACGTATTTTTGATGAGTTGGTTCACCAGAAAGTGGAGTGTTATGTTGACAATTGGTGGTGAAGAGCTTGAATCATGAAAATCACCTTGAAGACTTAAGAATTGTATTAGAGAGAATCAAAAAATATGATCTCTAGATGAATCCTCTAAAATGTGCATTCAGGGTATTCTCCAAAAAATTCCTTGGGCATATTGTACATCACAGAGGAATTAAAATAGATCATGCTAAAATCAAGGTAATTGTGGAGATGTGTCCACCAAAGAGTTTATGTCAGCTTCATTCTTTACAAGGACAGCTTACATTCATCCGTCGATTTATGTCAAACATATCAGGACACTGTCATCCGTTTGCAAAGTTGATGAAGAAGGATACTCCATTCAAATGGGACAAGGAGTGCCAAGAAGCCTTCAATAGCATTAAAAGCTATATATTAAGCTCACCAATCCTCACAGTGTCTACTCCTAAGAAGCCCCACATTCTATATACAATTGCATTAGAAGAGTCCCTTGGAGCATTATTGGCACAACACAATGAAGAAAGCAAAGAGAATGCTCTTTATTATATCAGTCGAAGATTAATAGGAGCAAAAATGAGATACTCTCCAATAGAGAAGCACTGCTTGGCATTGATCTTTGTAGTCCAAAAGCTCAGTCATTATATGTTATTTCACAAGATTACCCTCATCTCAAGGATCAATCCACTGAAGTACTTGATGATAACACCACCATTAACAGGTCACTTAGCAAGATGGGCAATACTACTTTTATAATTTGATATCACATACATTCTGCAGAAAACAGTGAAGGGACAAGTCTTAGTAGATTTTCTTGCTGCACATCCCATCCCAGCGAACCCTTCTCTTAATGAAGATTTGCCTAATGAGTAAATTATGCTCATTCATGAAAGAGAAAAATTACAAATTTGGGAAATATACTTTGATGGAGCCCTCAAGCAAGTCAAACCTCTAAATTTCTCAAGGGCAAGAGCGAGGAATTGACATCATCTTCATAACACCGAAGAGGGATAATTAGACGATCATATGAGTTGACTAAGCCTAGTACTAATAATGAAATCAAGTATAAAGCATTAGTGGCAGGTCTTGAAGAGACTATTTTCATAAGCATTCAAAACTTGCATATTTTTGGTGATTCTCAGCTTATTATAAATCAAGTACTTGACATCTATAAAATCAACAAGCTTGAGTTAGCTTTCTATCATAAGCGAGTTCTCGAACTTATGACGTAAATACCAAATATCACACTAACTCGAATCTCTTGACCCGAGAATAATAAAGCTGATTACTTAGCAAAGTTGGCTAAGGAAATGGCAAGTATGAATGGTGCTTATGTCATGATCGGCATATTTACTCGATGAGTCCTATAGCCAGCAAAGTATCAATCCCTGTAGGTAGAGGGGTTACTAAATTCAATACAACAGGATGTGACTCAGGTTGCTCCTCATTCTCTCCAAATTTAACAAGAAGTTGTACCAAGAAGAGTTAAGAATGATATTGCCTCAGAAAAGCAGTGTGAAGCTTTTATTGTAGAAGAGCCACATGATTCGAGGCAAGCCTTCATCGACTACTTTAAAGATGTAAAATTACCAAATAATTAATCACTGGCATCTCAAATCGAGAAGAGAATGTTGCGCTATACTTTCGTCAATAATACTCTATATCGTAGATCCTTTAAACAAATGCGGATACAATGTCTAAATACAGATGAAGGCACCAAAGTGATGGTTGAAGTTCATGAAGGATTTCGTGGTGCACATCAGTCAGGTCTCAAGATGGCAATAAAAATCAAAAGGATTGGCTATTATTGGCCATCTATGGTGAGAGATTGTATCAATCATGTTAAGAGGTGCCACGAATGTCAAGTATATGAGAATATAATCCATCAACCTCCAAATCCACTACACCCAACGATAGCATGGCCGTTCGAATGTTGGAGTGCTGATGTAATTAGACTAATTGATCCGTTATCGTCGGTGGACGACTTCATCTTAGATGGCCGATTATTTCTCCAGTGGTTTACTACCCCATTTAAAATTCTACGATCAGTGATCAACTTCTTTGCACATAATGTGGCCTATAGATTTGGAGTGCTGCATCGAATAATTTCTGATAATGGCACAACTTTCAAAAATGTAAAGATTTATAGATTCATCGATCGACATAAAATTGATTGATGATACTGTTCAATATACAATCCAAGAGCAAATGGTTTAGCAGAGGCCTTCAACAAGACATTAGTCAAGCAGCTCAAGAAGATTTTTACTAAAAATAAGAGAGAATGGCATACCAAACTGATAGAGGCATTATGGGGGTATCGAACCACTTACAAGACACCGACTAAAGCCACTCCTTATTCATTGGTATTTTTGAACTGAAACAGTTCTTCCGCTCGAAGTTGAGTGATCAGAAGTGATAGTGTGCAAATCAAGGTTGAAATGCATTGGACGTCACCAAAATCAACCCAACTGACCTTCGATCGATGATCAGACTTTGCCATTGCATTCAGAACATTAAAATTTGGCAGAATATAAATATTTCATAACTTGATGATCATCCGATCAAGCAATTGAGTCATTATTACGCATGCACGTATATCGAGATTAGAGGCACCGATATATATATATATATATATATATATATATATATATATATATATATATATTATTTATGTGATTTTATCAGTGTAAAATTTATTTTAAGTGCTTAATAAAATTAAATAAACCTTAATCTTAACCTAAACTCCAAATCCCTAAATCCTACTCTAATAAACCCGCTCGGATCCCCCTTTCACTCAACCCGACCAGGTTCTTCCTCCCTTCACGCGACTCCTTCCTGTCAGGCCTCTCCTTGACGCTCATCCCCCTGTTCAGCTCCAACCATGAGCCTTCCTACATGATCATGCTCCTCCTTCGCCTGTGCAAGCTTCCCTCTCTTCTTCTTCTTCTCAACCGCAAGCCACGATAAATGTTCCCTCCAAGAAAATCACAAACCATAAATTGCAAAACAAAAGGGTTTTTCTTCCATTTTTTTCTTCCTCTCAGTTTTTCTGCCTCCTCTCTCCAAACCGCACGCAAACACATCTCCAATTTCTCCCTCATTCAAAATCGAAAAAGGCAAGTTGGTCTTCTTCATTCTCCTTCTTCTTTCTTTTTTTCTTTTTTTCTTTTTTCAGTTTTCCTCTTTGCTCTCTATGATTCCTCCCATTTTTTTTCTGCCTCCTCTCTCCAAAATCACAAGCAAATATAGGAGATTCACTTGTACCACTTTAGATTTGCAAAATCATATGGAAAAATATGTATAGCTAGCTGAAATAATCTTGTCCACTTTGACTATATATTCCCACAGATCTATAAACTTTGGCTAATCTACTTAGCCCTCCCCATTCTCCTATTCTTCCCTACTTGATAAAGAGAAAATCAAATTCTATTATTGCTAATATTGTTGCTAGATTAGCCGCACTATCACGTAAACTTATGAAGGTCATTGATTGTGAATGTATGAAAGAATCTGTATGAAAATGCGAATATGTGGAGATATATATGTGCTTGTGTCTATTTTTGCAGGTTTCAAGACCCCACTAATACCCCATAGGGCATAGCAGGTGCGAATACAGCTGTGGTGTCGCAAGAAACCAGTCGCTATGCCCAATAGAGCATACCGAGCAAGCCAAACAAATTGTTAGATGTTGCTCCGCTAGCCGAAATGCTACCAAAATTTTGTCAGACTTTAGTTTTTTTTCTAATCCCTATGTTTGGACACCAATGCAGGTTTCAAGACCCTACTAATTCCTCATAGGGTGTAGCGGGTGTGAAGACTGCTGTGGTGTCGCAAGACACCGCTCACTACGCTCATTAGGGCATACCGAGTAAGCCAAAATACTTCCGATGTAGCCCCTACGTTGGGATGATGCGGAGAGGTTGCCAAAATTGCATTAAATTTTTGGGACTTAACAAAAAAAAAATTTAACATTAAGCTAAATATAAAATATAATGTCCTTAATAAATGAATTGGAAATTAAATGTAAATGAGCTTGAAATGAAATAAATACAAAATTGAAAGGCTATGCTCTAAATAAAATTCAAATTCAAAATAAATCGATTTAATTATAACTTCTGAGCTCAAAATTGAAAATTAATGATGACATCAAATTAAATTTTCGATTGTAAGGCTTGGAGGAAATTAAAATTTATAGGATACAAATCTAAGCTTAAAAGATTGACTGAGTGAACATGAATGATACTTTACAGTCTTTCGTTCTAACATGATATAAAGATAAATTCAATTGAACGCATAATTAGATTATCGGAAGCTTGTAATATGGTTGAAGTATAGATTTCAAATGTAAAATTCAAAAGAGATTGGTTGGTGATTTCAATATAAATCAACTGAATCTAAAAACTCAATTTCAAGCAAGGATTAAATGGAAATAACTTTAAATAAATTTGCATTAAGTTCTACAAATTGGTTTGCAAATAAGTGCTTGATTATATGGCTTATTAGGAAATGTGAATAATCAAATCAGTTTGTAATTCATTGACAAATTGAGAAAATAAAAAAGGAAAATTTGTAATATATTTGGAGATATATCCATGAATACAAATAAAATTCTTCATTAAAATTGTAGTGACTTGATAAATGAAGAATCAAATGAAAGTGACTTTTGCATTAGCTTAAATGCAAAAATCAAATATAAAAAATAAAATGCCTTCAACGCCACCAGATTCGTAACACTTTGTACAAGCGACCAGGAGGTGTTAAATAAGACATTCTTAAATATACTTGCATGGGCCCCAAAACTATGCTGAATGTTTAAATTCATGTGGGATCTTTGCTTCCGGTTTAGTCTTAAGACTATGTGCGGGTTAACAAAACCTAAAAATCTATTGTAAAAGTTTCAACTTAGTGAAATATTTGAAAACTAATTACGTCATGTGATAGTAGATCGATCCTCTTCGATCTAATCGAGTTGATCTAAAGTTCTCAAATATATTGAGTCAATCAATTAACTACCTTGATGATGGGCGTGTTGAATGGTGATTTCAATCGAGGGGATACTTACCATCAAAATGTGCTTGCAAGCTCAAAGTGAATTAATTAAATTGAGTCTCTATCTAAATATGCTTAAATAAATTTTTATCATTAAAAGCATAAAGCAAAACTCAATCTATCCACCTTCCTCAATTATTTATGGTGGGTGATAAATTAAGAAAACTATAGCTCACAAAGGAGCCAAAGTCAAATTAAGTGTTCTATTATGTTCACTCTCAATCAATCTCTTGCTAGTAAGGACCTGGCCCATGTCCTATGATTGTGTGGCTTGGCCAGTAGGCTCCACAGATGTAGTTAAGTCTTCATGGTTTTGTTGAAGGCTTTATATTGATGATATTAATATGCTCCCATGACTTTGTCCTTTGAGTTGTATCATGGGGTATACATGATAAAGTCCATTTCTAATAGACTTAAGCATGTCTCCTTAGACAAACACCACCCAGGTCTACAAGAATTTCTTGGATGCTAACCCATGTATCGATAAGGATCTTTTAGTCGGGTTGAATTTACCTCCACTTAAGTACTAGGGACCACGACATCCGGGATCAAACCATGGGATTTAGATCATGCACGTCTTCCCCCAACCATCTGGTTTAAGTTGAAATGATGAATTTTATAATCTAAATTTTAAACTTCATATATTGCTACTATATGCTACTTATTGACTAATTTTTAATCGAAAGTTCTCTCTACTTATTGAGAGGGGTAATTAACTAGAGGCTTATAGAAACAAAACCAGATCTAAAGTCCTCACCAAATGAGGACTGAAATCTCGGTAATGTCTTATCTACTATTCCATCTACCTTTTGAAAATTACACCATAAACCTCACTCTCTTGATTCAATTTGTCGAGAGATTTTAAATTTTGCCACATTTATTTTATGTTAACTTTGATTTTGATCCATTATAACCTAAATTGAGCTTAATATGTCTTAGGTTCCCTCAAATCAAATGATCAAATTGATCAAATTAAAGTCAAATAATTTTTAAATTGTATTCATTTATGGTTTTTAATTGATTTTAGATATTTGATTTGAATTAATTTCATTTCACTTTGGATTTTAGTTGATAAGGTCCATTTGGGTTTATTTGGATTAAATAACCCAATTAACCTAATTGAATCTAATTAAATTTATATTGTTTAGTTTATACTTAAATATGTTCATTTGATGATATTGAGCTTTAGGGTGATTCAATTTAGCCAAATTTTGATTGGTTGACTTTTGACTTAGTAGGCTCATATGGGTTAACTCTAGGTCAAATGACCTATTTGTCACTTTATACCCCATTTGAGTTTATTTTAAGGTTTATTTATTATTGGTGCATTGATTATATTCTCTTTTTTTATTTGATTTAATTTTATCTAATTTAAATTTTATTAGATTTTATTTAGATTTAGGTGAGGTTAGGCTTAGCTAGGTTAATTAACATTATCTCAATCTAAGTTTAATTGATTTGATTTCAATTGGGATGTATTTGACTTAGATCCGTTGAGCTCTATGATCTAGATTTGATTTGAGTTCATCTAATCCAATTATGTTAGGTTAATCTAAGGGTCACTGATGACTAGGTTTTGTGAAATTATTTAGTTTGATTTGATTTCAAATTTGATTTTAGTTTCAAGTTTAATGTTTAATTTGATTTGTTATTTTATTTTGGTTTGTTCTTAGTCAGTGTAGTGTCCTAAATGTCTAATTAAGAAACTCTTAATCTAAGATCACGGATCCTATTAGGATTAGGGATGATGTTAACCTCATCCAAAAAATGAGGAATAAGATGTTAAATAAAATGGATTCTATCTCAGATATATTTAATTCTTCATTATTTAAAACCTAAATTCAATCTAAACACAAAAGAAACCTAAAATTAAAATAAAATTCAAGATCATCTAATGATAAAATTGAACAAACTCAATTCAAATTAAAACTTAAACATATGAAAAGCTTAAAACCATACCACACAAGCCCTCTTTTCACACACACCGATCCTAGATATAGGTTAGAATAATGGTCTGTGATGATTGGAAGTGATGTCATACTTTTTCTTATTTTGTGGTATATTATTTTAGATTGGATGATTAGGATTGTTTGCTCTCTAGTCTAGATGTTTGGACATTCTTTAAGTTGACCCAATAAAATAAATGTTGTTTGCATGTAAAGCTACTTAGTCTCTAAACATAGCCTAATATGATGGGTGGGCTTGGCAATCACTAATGCTAAGCTTGTATGTTTGAAATATAAACCAAGTGTCTTACTTTCCAATGTTTATTTTGTAGGGTTTAGATTTTATTTTAGATTTTTTTAAAAAAATATATAATTTGATCTAGAATTAGGTTAGAATCTATTGAATTTGGGATTACTATGAGCTAACTATACTTATTTGATAATCCCTAGTGGAGCCTAAGGAGTCTCAAGAAGGTGATGATTACAGTTAATGAAGACCCTATAGATCAAACTTTTAGTTTTACTGGCTATATAATGGCAGCCTACCTTTAATTTTCTAGGGGTACAATGCTCACATACTTAATTTAATTTGAATTTGACTTGATTTATTTTTCTTAAGAGAACTAAATATTTTTCATAGGTTTCATTCAATGATTGTTTTGTTCTGTGATGAAGCTTGTATGCGATAAGCTCTTAAGAATCTAAATTTTCTACCCCAATTATTCATTTTAATTAAATTATAATCAACTCATAACCTCACTTTAAAGCCTATGATTTTAGTGAAGAAGCAAAAGATTTAGTAATCTCTTAGCTGAATGGTTACATGTTTCAACATCCTGCATACATATTATTTCACTATTGTAAATATGGGGTTACAGGATAAAGGATAGGCTTAACCTGTGAGAGTAGTCCTTTGTAATGGAGAACACCCATTCTTTATGATTTGGCTCAGAACTAATTTTCTTTATGCATTTAGGCATAAATTCTCTCAAGCCCAATCCAAAATTGATGAGTCAAAATGAAATAAAGAGTTATAAATTTTATTACATTAATCTACTACACATGATCTAGTTTTTTAGGGAGTGAGTTTAAGATCCTTGAATCTTTCCTAACTAAAAAAAGCCTAGTCATCTTACATACTTAAGATTGTAATCATGGTTTTGAATTACTTAGGTGTTGTTAGTTGGAAACCGAACCATGCAAGAAATAAGTCTAGAAGAGTTAGGAATAGTTTCATTTTTTAGGTAAGAAAATAAATCGATAATTCTCAAAACATAGATTAAGTCGAGCCTCTGACTTATGTCTGAAGTACTTTAAACTTAGGTTTTGAAGCATCCTATTAGAATAAGTATTCAACCACTAAGCCTTTCTATAATCTTGTGCTATTATAATCTAAGTCCTAGATTTCTAATAAATTGTCAAACTCACAACTCTGATAAATTTAATCTCAAAAATCTAAAGCCCAATAGTATGACAGTTAAAATACTTACTAGGCATCTTAATATTTAAAAGTATTATTTATTTAATTCATTTTAGCTTTCTAAAAGAACTCTCCCTCCTTGGAGCATTCCTTTTTGAATTTTTAGATTAACCATCCTTTAAGACAAGCTTTGAAATCCATAGAGATAAAGTTAGTTTCTTTTAGTATTCTTAGGAAAAATTCTTTTTCTCCTAAGATGTAATTAACTATATGGGCTTGCCCTTATAGTGAACTGCAAACCCTGCATTAAAATAAGCCTTGTTCTAGTTCTCCATATAGTTTAGAAAAATCTTTACAGTCAGACCCATCACCTTAGGAGTCTTTATTAATAATTGAATCCATTATAGGGTAATATTTTTATCTTTCAAGATAATATATTTATTCTTTAATGACATATTTATTTACCTAAATAAGAACCCATAAGATCTGCGTGATGTTCCAAATAAAATTTTCATAATATGCTCGATAAGCCTAAGCTGAACTAAGCTCACGAACAAACTTGAGCCGAGCTCGAACAATATTTTTTGAAATGAGCTCGAGCTTGAACACCATCCTAAAAACTCAAATCGACCTCAGCTTGAGCTCGAGCTCAATAATGATAAACGAGCTTGAGTCGAACAACCATATACTCGGCTCAACTCAGTTCGTTTGCAGCCCTAGATCCAACTAGTCAATATAATGAACTATGTGTTGCTTTTTGAGGTACAAATATCTTGTCATGATGTTAAATGCAGCCATATAGTGTGTTATGGCATTAATTTGGTGTTGTTGTTGACTAGCATTTTATTTGTTAGTTTCTTCAAACTATTCTATAATGACTTATTTATTTGGTAGGATAATGTGGTATGATTAATAATTTGAATTATGAATGGCATTTTCAACTTATGACATAGGCCCTTTGTTTGAAATTGTCCTTATTTGTCTACTTACATGATGCAAATGCAACCATTTAATGGTTATTGTCATATTTTTCTATGCCTCGTTTAACTACCATGTTGAACTAGGAGTTAAGATGGACATTTGTGCGCAAAAATATTTTTTTTTTCATCTCATCTTATTATCCTTCCACATTTATCTCCATCTCCAGTCTTATGGACTTACTGTCATTTAAGTAAAGTCACTATGTGCAACCTGCCCTCTTATGTGCCACTAGTGATTCTCTTACCATTAGTTTATGGCAATAGATAGACTCATTTTATATCCTGTATAAAAAAAGATTTATTTTATCTACATCTTTCAATGACTATCGAACCTTAGATCTATTTTATGCATATAGTATTTATGGAAATGAGGCATCATTTAGGGGGTGTTTGGGAGGTCGATATAGATGTGGCGCTATATGAACCGCACAATAGTAATCATTTAGCAAACTGTAGTCTAGTTACATTTTGAAGAAGCTAAGGTGAAAAAGTTGTATTTTTTTAACTTCACTTGGCAGAGTGTGGTGGCTGCTAGAAAGTTACAGTATATTTTTTTCTAAAATAAAAGAAATTTATAATCATAACGCAACTTCTTAGTCATCTCATTTTTTTTGCATTAACTCTACCACTACTTTTTCAAATAGCTCTTGCCATTGATAAGATGCTACATAGCTATGAGTGTTGTGGCTTAAGTAGGCATTGGCCTAGTTTATATCGAGAATTATAGCTGCCATATTAATTCATGAAATATAAATTAGATTCCTTCAATTTAATTTATTTAGCTTACTTTAGTATTTTGGGTTTATTTTATTATAACTTGGAACAATTTATCTTTAGGATAATCTTAGGTTTACATTTTACTTATTTTTTCCAAAGGTAGATTTGATTTCAAATCGTTTGTATTATCTGCTATTTTTTTTTGGTAAATGGGTTGTTGAGATTTTATTGATGATTAAATGAATTAAAATTACACGATTTCTTGTATATTCTATTCTTTTTTTCTCATTTTAGTCCCACCCTCTATACCTAAATTTGTTCATTTCTTTTATCCTGGCTCTTCATTATTTAACATCTAAGCTAGGTTACTATCTTGGGAATTTTAGGAATTGAAAATATTATCTCTTTTTATTCTCTCCTTGCACATGATTATCTTTAACCATACAATATTCTCTCTCCTGCCTCCTTGGAAGTTGAATCATTTGTTATAATATGGTCCCACTATAATCTTTGTTATAATAGTCTCATTATAATATTGTCTCGATATTGTGTGGTGTTGTAGTAACTAGCTCTCTTGAGGTGCAATTTGATTCCAAAGCCAAATTCTTATAGTGAAGAGGAAGAACCCGCTTGATAAGTTTGTTGCTTTCCTTATAGTTACTATGTCTACCATTGATAGAATTTAGTGTTTTTTGGTAGCAAAAAATCATTCCTTCAATTGTAAAGTTGCAGAGTGACAATAATATGATCATTGTTGCAATATGACATACCTATTATATTTTAATCCTTTTAAAAATAATGAAGTAGATTGTCACCTTATTAGAGGTATCTATCAAACAAAACCATCACTCTTTATTGCTCCTACGAAGAACAATTGTTAGACATTTTTTCTAAAGCCTATGTCAACTCAGCTTCTCCAATCTTTGTAATAAGTTAGATATCCCTAGTATGTATCTATATTATATGTAATGTATGTATGCATGCAAACAACTTTAATCCACCAAATTTACCTACATCCATATTTAATTTTTATTTATTTGGATTTATGATAGGCACCCCGAGGGCTTATCGAGGAAGGAGGGGTCGACTCCAGCAGAAAAAAAGAAGAAAAGCTAGGGTAAGTGGCTCTTGGCCAAACTCCGGAGGAAAGGGAAAGCAAGAAATAGGAGAGGAAGAAGACAAGTGCAGTCCAGGAAAGTTCATATCTTTTCCTGTTCTCTATTGTTTATTTATATAATATTCCTATACATCTTCTTGGTTTTCTTGAATACTCTAACTAAATCTGTTATTCTTAACATATTGGTTACATTTCTTGATCTATCTACAAGATATATTTCTGATCTCTTCTGTTATTGGTTTATTTGATGCAGAGCTCGTGCCTATTATTCAAAGTCTTTTAGCCATTCTGGTTTTCACCTTTCTTTTTTTTTGTTATTTTGGGGTGTGTTGTCTGGGCACACATCATTATCCCCTTCTCTAAAAATGACCGATGATGTATATGGTAATGGTGTTGCTCCTCCTCTATAGCCCGAACTCTCCTATCCTCGCCTACAATTGTCCGATCTGCCAACTGCTCCCGTAAGCAAAGATCTATCGAGCTTTGGCAGGGTCAGAGCCTCGACACTCTCCTCAAACTCATCATTCTAGGTCACCCACCTCCCCACGGTCCGGCTCGCCTCAAGCTCACTAGTAAAGTGTCAGATCGAACAATATTGAGCGATCTCATCTGGTGGATCAAAAACTCTACCTATCTATAGAGAGCCTCCAAATACCTGAGAACCTACCTCCAAGCCGCAGTGAAAGATTTAGAGTGGTGTTCACGTATGATGTGAAACTGTCTAGTGACTCTAGTGAGTCCGAGTAAGCCTAGAAATCACATCCTCAAAAACAGCCATAATCCCGCATGCCTCTATCGTGTGGATCTACTGCACATGGATATCGATGGTAGATCTGACTCATAATCTACACGTAATCGCAAGAAATGAATGAAAATAATCAGTGTGAGATAAAGCAGTGCAACTAAAGAACAAAGAAAGGAAGTAATATACCTGAACATGGAGAATCTGATTGAATTGGTGTATGGTAAGCAATGTAATCCTCGAGGACCCTCACTATCTAATAAGCACTATGGCTCGCTCAGAAGCCCCACTAGGTAAGTCTTCTAAGTCTCCAGGACAATGGACAAAGTAAGGCTTAGTAAGAAAGAGTGGCTCAGAAGGAGTAGACAATCAAAGTAGTATCAAAGTTAAGCACGCCAATAGCCCAACTCAAGAGTCCTCAATAGTATCCCCTGCTACACACCTATGGCACCTCATCAAAAGTCACAAACTACTGTAGAAGTGAACTCATGGAACAATCAACTGAAGCCCGCACAGATTTTATAGGCTGACTATGCCTACATCTATGAGCTGGTGAAGGTGCCTCAATATAACCGGGAACGAATTCCTTAGCTCTAACCTTGCAATGAGGAGTGGTGTCCTTAGTGACTTTCATCAATGATTGTATCATGAATTAAATTAAAATATCAAATGCATTGAATGTATTTTAATGATACAATAAAGAAGATGACAGAAGTATTGAAATGGAGAAAAATAGTAAGTATACCTATGATGTTGTTGTATCCTATAGGTGGTGACTGACATCGAAGCCTTTGACCCCGAGGAACTCCCAAAAGCCTCACCCTACGCTCATATATCCGGGCACCTCACTCCAAGAAAGGACTAAAGGACAATCGACTGTGTGAGGTGGGTATAACTAACCCATGTGTGACTCTGTGGAGGAGCTTTCCAAAAGTGAGCACAAGTACCAAGCCTCAATAAATGTAGCCAAACAACTGAAGTAGTCAAGTAACGTGTCTCAAGGGGAATCATCCCGATCTTCCTAATGTCCACTACACCAGGGAATAGCCTACCATCATGAGTAGTCAACTGAAAGAAGCCAAACTATCGGTAACTCGACTGTAGCCCTCTATAATAATTGACTATCCAAATCGATAAAATAACCATCATGGACGTATACTGAAAAAGTACTCAGATACTCTCAATGTTCATCGGCCTTGGAGTAACGAATATCTCGTATTCTCATCAATACTATCAATAAAGTTGGCCTCTATCAATTCAGATGGTAAACCAAATATGTCTGTTGGTAGACAAACAAAAATTGATCTCTGACTAAATGAGAAGCAAAGAAGAACATTCTAATATGCTCCATCTCCAAAGTGGATGATGCTCAGTATAACTACAAGACTGTAGGATATCCTTGCCCTGAAAAAATGTTGGATACTCGAAACAAGCAAATGCACCATGTATGTGGAGGTGAACCCAAGCATACAAGTACTGCTATGGCAGAGTCATATCTTGTAACTCTAGAGAACCAGCCTCAGAAATCACCCCCAATATCCTGTAAATCCTAGCTAACACTACTGGGGCTAGAGAAATTTGCTCACCTCGAGAAATCATGTTGGCTGCTAACAAAGCATTCCAAAAAACTACCGTTAGTTTTCAAGAGCTATCACTTCTTCATCTTCTCCATTACTCTCATTTTCCTCCCAAAACCAAAAATCTCCATTTCTCTCATTTCTTCCCAAAACCGAAAATCTCCATTTCTTTCATTTCCTCCCAAATCGAAAATCTTCTCTTCTCTGCCCTAGCCAAAAATTCTTCTCTTCCATTTCCTTCCTCTTTTCTCTAACCAAATCTACCACCCCCCCTACAAATCATTTTCTCCAACCAAAATCTGGAATCTAAAATACAAAATCTGAAGTTCGACAAAGGGGAATTTACTTTTACTTTGCTGAAATTTGCAATCTCCTCTAGCCGAACCTCCCTAGCTAAACTCTCCTTGCTAATCATTGCAAGTGCGCAGGAAAATAAGCTTAAAATGTGTGATGTAAATGTGGAATATATGTGATGGTTTCTTTTTGAAGATTTAAAGACCCTGTTAATGCCCAATAGAAGGGAGGAGATTGTGTCACAAGACACCACTACATTCAATAGAAAGCCAAAGATTTTTGTTTGTTGTCGCCTCCCTAATAAATGCTCCAAAATTTCATCAAATCTTTGGACTTAAAAAATAATGGAGGAATCAAAAAATTGGCTTAAAAGAACTAAATAAAGAACTCTAAAGCTAAATTCAAATTAAAAGAATCAAATTAAAAATATGATGAAAAATAATATGAATATGAGCATTAAACAAATACAAAAAAAAAAAAGAGAAAAGGCTTATAAAAGAAATTGAGCAAATTGGAAGCTTACCCAAATTTTGAGCCCTCGTCCTCTTTAAAGTACTTCAAAATCAAGCATATAAAAGGAAATCCCTAAGCACTTCAATAAGCATCATGTGATGACCTACTCATAAATATAAAAATGATTCTTAATTGAATAATCAAATCTATTACAACTTATATTGGAGATTGAAGTTAAGTTAAATCCTTAATATTGAAACTAAAATTTACTCTTAAGCAAGATAATTAGGATATTATAAACTTTCAAAGTATTATAATTAGATTGAGAGGGTCATAGTGATTGGAATGGAATCTATAGTGGAATTAAATGCTTGCCAAAGCACATAAATCATTATGCAACCTAATGAATGGATAGAAATAATAAAATTGAAAGCTTCAAATTAAAATTTACATTATATTCGAAACTTCATTAGTGAGCATAGATGAAGACTTTCAATGATCCCAAATAGTATGGTAATCAATGTAATGAAGGAATCTTAATGAACAAATGTTTCATACTTAACTCCAATTACATGAGTTGAGACGAGTTAAAGAGATTTGAGTAAAATTTACAAAGAATTGATGGCTAATGGATTTGAATATAATCCTTGCAATATTTCATCTCGAGTAATCTAAGAGTAAATTTAGTTGAATAAATGATCAAATCACATGAATCTTACAACCAACTTGGAATCTAGCTTTGAAATGCAAATACAATTCAAGTATGATTCAAGCAACAAGGCTCACATCCAATAAGCTAAGTTAAAACGTATAATAACTTGTCTATGGGTGAGAATGAAAGTTGAATATGAGGATTAACAAAGATGTAAAATCTAGCAATATGCATAAGCCAAATAGTCATTTTACTTTTTCTATCAAGTTAAGTATAAGCAAAGTTACACTACTTGGAATAAAAAAATATAAAGTTGAAGTCACGCCACGGATTCACAACATCGCATGTAACGAAAGCGTTAATTAAGGCTTCAATTGAATTCTTGGACATATTGTGAAGGCATGATTAAAACTCAAATTCAATGCCTTAAAATTATGTAAGCATTCTTAAAATACACCAGATGGGCCACGACACTACGGTGAATGCTTAAATTCAAGTGTCAAGATGAAGGGTCCCCGGTTTAGTCTTAGGATTGGGTACGGCTTAACAAAACCTAAAAATCTATTATAAAAATTTCAACTTAGTAAAATATCTGATAAGCTAATTCTATCAAGTGATAGTAGATCTGATCCTCTGTTAGAAACTAAACAAAGTTGACAGGATCTAAGGTTCTCAAATATATTCAATTCAATCAATTAACTACTGAGATACGTGTTGAATGGTGATTTCAACCGGAGGTTACTTCCATCAAAATGTGATTGTAATTTCAAATCAAATTAACTCAAATTAAGTATCAATCTGAAAATGCTTAAATAAAATTCAATCATTAAAAGCTTAAAGTAAAACTCAATCTATCCACCTTTCATTATTTAAGGGGTGACAAATTAAGAAAACTCTCACAAAGGAGCCAATGTCAAATCAAGTGTTTTACTATATTCACTCTCAATCAATCTCATGCAAGAAGACGTGACTGTCCTCATCAAGGGCTTGGCCGGTGCTTCACATATGACGCATAATTAGAGTCCTCCGACGGGGTAGTTTGGCGAAGGCTCCATTATATTATGATCACAACCATAGACCGTATGCTCCCCAATGGCTCGCCTTTGAGTTGTGAATCATAGAGTTGATAGGGCAAAAGCCCTCTCACAAGTAAGCTTAAGATTGTCTCCTTAGACAAACACCACCCCAGGTCTATAAGGATTTCTTGGACGACATAACCCATGTGTTGCTGATAAGAATCTTTCAGTCAAGTTGGGTTGACTATCTCCTCTGACTAAGTAGACTAGGGACAGCGACAGCCCGGGATGACGCAACCATGGGATCTAGATCGGGCGCATCATCATTCCCCAACCATTCACTTTAATTTAAATGGTAAATTTCATAAATTTTAAATTTTAAACTCCACTTACTGCTACTATACGCTATGCATTAAGCGATCTAATGACTAGCCTTAATCAAAAGTTTTCTCTCACTTATTGTGAGGGATAATTAACTATAGCTGCTTTATAGGAAACCTGAACCAGATCTAAATTCCTCACCAAATGAATTTAAATTTAAAAGTTCTTATCTACTATTCCATCTACCTTCTGAAAATTACACCAATATTTTAAAATCAAACTCTCTTCATTTAATGTTGAGAATGATTTTCTGTTTGATTATCTACATGACTAATTGCAAGACTTAAATTTTTTTATATATTTGATTGAATTTAAATGCTCTAATGACTTTATTAGTGCATAAATATCATAAAAATGATGTTTTTTTTATTGCTTAGAAATATTTTTAAATTTTCAAACCATCCTACCCAGTCAGTTTTCTATGATTTGCCTCTCGGCCCAATGGGCTACAAAGTGCATAAACCCAGATTCTGAGTAAAATTTCACCTCATTAATTATCAAATCCTTTAGCTAGAGAGGAGCTGAAAGCATGACTATTAAAAAAGCCTTCAGCAAAGGTAAGTGTCGCTTCTGTTGCCTGAAGGAGGAAATGCTTGCCGCCACCGAGATTGCTGCCCTCTCTCCCTTTGCTCGCCATCACCACCGACCGACGGAATACCCTTCTTCGCACCTCTGGAAGCTGGAAGAACTCCATCAACCATGTCGTCGTTATCATCTTTGCCTCCTATTTCTTCGCTGAATTTCATAGTCTTTCTCGCGGTCGCGTAGTCGAACGACAAAAATGGAGAGAATTCCGAAGGCCGATCATTCTCTTGCAAGCTATTCGTTTCGCGGACGAATTGGGAGCGCTGTTGGAATCCGGAGGAAAGATCTGTATGAGATGCATGTGTTCCTGTCGTGTCGATGGCTTCTGGTTTAGATATCTCAGCATCATCGTTAAGGCCGTTGATGGTTTTAGCGTTTTCGGGGCGACTGAGAACCATCTGTACTGTTTTCCAATGGTATTACTTCTTCCATTGTGGCAGTTTTCGACGGTTGCTCGGGGTTTTGCACGGTTTGCAGAGACAAAGAATTCTTCTCTGTGGGGATTGATGTTTCAGGAATGTTCTTCCGCCAAAGGAGTGGAATGGGAGGATCGCAGAGGCTTTGATCTGCTCCACCCTGTTCTCATTCTTCTCCCGAAAGAAAATGAGGTATGATGGATTTTTAGAATATGCAAAGATGAGATCATTGCAATAATCAAACTAAATGGCCGTTTGATCACTTTTAAGTTGAATTTCAGAAATTTTTATAAAAAAGTTTTTTTATATAACTAGAATTAATAGAATGTGATGTATATAAGAAAGTTATCCAATATTTTCAGAAAGAAAAATATAATACTCACAGCGACTTTCAAAAAAAAAAATCTTATATATAATTATCTTCACAAAAGCTATAGCAAATCTAATATAATTAAATACATAATCAAATTAGATCTAATCCATTCTATTTGAATAGGGTAAAATGATTAATTATCAAATACATAAGTTTAATAATAATGTTAAAACATAAACTATCGATTATGGTCACTAACTAAACTTTAATTAGCATGACAAATGAATCATGCTAAATGAAATAAATAAAAAAATTGATAATGGGTTAATCATTAATAAAATCAAAATTTTATCAATCATTTGATTAAGTTAAATATAAAATTTTAGCTAATTTATTAATTAAATTTAAATAACTTCACCATTTGAATTGGATAATATATAATTGACCTCAGTCAACTTGATTAACCAACAGCCAACATTTAATTAAATCATTGAATTGTTATTTAAACTTAGTTTTTATTTTAATCAAACATATCTAATTGAACTTCAAGTAAATCAATTAATTATTTAACTAAATTAATCAAGACACATCTTTAATCAAACTATTAATCAAATCAACCATGCGATTAACTCAAGCTAATAATGTAAACAAGACATACCAAAATAATCTTGAAATAGATCATTAAGTAAATCATTCAATAACACCTTAAATTCAATTAATTTGATTTTATGAGGTTTGATTTATCTTTAAATAGAATTGAAATGATCAAACACAAATTTAATTAAGACACTTAAATATGACAAATCAAATACACTTTAAACAAATTAAACATAATTAATTGAATCAAATCAAATCATAATTGATTCAATTATGTAATCAAATTAAATAGAACTCAATTAAGGTAACTTAATCAAAATAAAATAATTCAATCAAATGCTTAAACAAGTGAAACCCAAGTTACAATGAATCAACTTAGATAAAAATAATTACCAGTTAGGCTTTAACTAGCTAATCAAATAAATTATGAACATTCAATAATATTAAATCAATAACCAGCACAAATATTTAATTTAGTTAATCAATAATTTAGGGAGCCATAACATGAACATATAACTAACATAAAAATGTATGATGGCCTAGTTTAGGTTTAAGACCTTAAGCACTCCATTTCCTTAGATTTCTTAAGTTAAGATCAATAGCCAAACAAATAAAAATTAAAAAAAAAAATGAAATGAATAAAACTTCACCATAAAAAGCTTACTTGGGTAATAAACTCTTAATCACAAAAATATCCCTTAATCAATATAAATATATGAATTGAACAATTAAATTAAATTAACTTAATGAAGAATTAAAATCATGAAATCTAAATAACATATCAAAACTAAGAAATCAAAATAGACCATTCAAATAATGGAACCAAAAGATCTTTAAATTAGGTTCAATAAAAAAAATAAGTCTAAACAAATGAACCCTAATTAAAACCAATATTTGAACCTTAACTTAATCAAATAAACTAAATCAATCAACTTAAAATTTAAATTAAATAAATACATAAATTAAATTCAATGGAATGAACAAATAATAAATTGAACTTCAAATAAATAAATAAAATTAACCAAACTAATAATCAATCTAAGAATATATAAAACATAATCCTTAATCAAATTAAATAGACATAAAGGTAAATATAAATTCCAAGTTATTAAACCTTATTTAACTATTATCAATTCCAAATAACACTAGAATAAATTAATCAACACAACATATAAACAAATCAAATTAATTAAATTAAATAAAAGGATCAAATTAAACCAAATAATCATCAAACTAAAATCAATATATAAATCAAATAACTAAATTTAATAAACTAAATGATCAAGCTCTTAAGCGAATTTAAATAAAGATCAATTTAAAACTTTAATCAAGTCATGCATTAATTAAATTAAAATTCCAATAAAGTGAAATCATGAAAAGAAATTAAAAAAATTAATTCAAAGGAAAGAACAAAACAATAATTGAAATATTAAATTAAATTAAACTTAAATATAATAAATCCAAAATTCATAATGATAATCAAATATATGAATTTAGATAAATTCAAACTAAATTAAGAAAATATTAATCCAATCAAATCTAGTTCAATTAAATCATTTTAATAAATTTAAAATGCATTAATTAAGATACGTAATTTTTTTTTAGTCTGCCTAGATTGGATTTTCACCTCAAGTTGGAGATACCCTTTTACTAGGATCAAAATGTATGGGAATTTTATTTGGAATACCATGCAGATCTTGGGGGTACTTATTTAGATAATCAAATATGTTATTGGGGATAATTATATTATCTCAAAAGATAAATATATTACCCTACAATAGATTTGATTACTTAATAAGGATTCCTAAGGGATAGGTCTTCAATATACTAGATTCATTCCCTGAACTATATGGAGAGGTAGAATTTGATTTATTTAATTATAGGGTTCATGGTTCTCTATAAGGGCAAGCCCCTACAGTTAATTACATCTTATAAGAAAAAGAATTCATTCTAAGAATACTCTTGATTAAAGAAATTAACTTTCATCTTTATGGATTTCAAAGTGTGCATTAAAAGGATGGTTAATTTAGAAATTCAAGTGGGAATGCTTCAAGGGGGGAAGATTTTGTTTCGGAAGCCAAATGTGATTGAGTATGAAATGTTTTTGGATATTAAGAAGCCCAATAAGCATTTCAACTATCATATTATTGAGCTTTATATTTTTTGAGATTGAGATTATTGAAATTTTGAGTTGGCATTTTATTAGAAATCTAGGACTTAGATTTTGACAACACAATGCTATGGAAATACCTAAGAGTTGAGACTTATTCCAATAGGATGCTTTAGGACCTAAGTCTAAAAATGCTGACATAAGTTAGAAACCCAATGTCTAATTTTATGAATTTGAGAATTATTATTTCTTTTCTCATTTAAGAAAATAAACATATCCCAAATCTTCTAGACTTACTTCCCACCTCAAGGAGTTGCACACCACCTAAGTGATTTAAAATCATGTAGGCCAATCTTATAAAAGTGCAAGATGGTTGGGTTGAATTTAGAAAGCCAAGAGCTTAAACTCACCCCCTAAGAAATTAGATCATCTGTAGTATGAATTCCATGACTTAGATTAATGTAATAAAATATACAAATTTTTATTATATTTTGACTCATCAATTTTTTTTGAACTGAGGCTTGGAAGGATTTATGCCCAAATGCATGATGAAAATTGGTTATGGGACAAATCGAGAGAGAGGTGTTCTTCACTACAAGAGACTACTCTCATAGTCTTATCTCTATGCAAGAATGAATATTTATAAGAGTGAAATAATATGTATGCATTCTGAAATTTACAACAATTCTAAGGAGTTACTAAATCTTTTATTTCTTGATTAAGATCATACACTTTAAAGTGAGGTTATCAGGTTGATTAAAATTTAATTAAAATTATTAATTGGAATAGAAATTTTAGTTTTCCTAAGAGCCTAATGCATCTAGACTTTATCACAAAACACATCACTAAGATAAACCTATAAAAAGCATGCAGTTCTATTGTGCACTCCAAAATAAATCATGACAAATTTAAATAAATAAAATAGTCAGTGCCACCGAATATCGCTATACACCCCGAAAAAAGAAAAGAAAGTGGGTAGCCAAGCTTGCCCTTATACAGCCTGGCTTATAACTAAAAGTTTGTTCTATGGGTTCTTTATGAACTTGAGGGTTGTCGCCTTCTTGTGACATCCTTAGGCTCCACTAAAACCACCGAGTACAATCCTCCTAACCCTAAACCTTATAGATCCGGCCTAATTCTCAAATTATATTTTAAAATTCTAAAATAAAATCAAAACCCTATAAATATATGTTATGAAAAACATACAATACACCAAGAATTTATATTTCAAACATAATGAGCTTAGCATCGTGATCACTAAGCTCACTATTCTAGCTATGCTTAAGGACAGTGGCACTTGCAAGCAAATAATATTTATTTTATATTTATTATAGCGGTCCCATTCAAGCACAACCCCTTGTAGAAATTAGTGTTAGTCTAAAAAGAATGCCCTAACATAAAAACTAGCAAGCAAATAATCCTAGCCATCTAGTCTAAAATAGTACACTACAAAATAAGAAAAAGTATCACAACCCAATCAATACATCAGCCTAACCTAATTCTAGGGCCAGTGACATAATATTCTAGTGTGTGAAAAGAAGGCTTATGTGGTAAGTCGTTCTTGGCTTTGTTTCATTTTAAGTTTGATTAGAATTCAAAATTTATTTAATTTTACCATTGGTTAGTTTCGAGTTAAATAATTTAATTAATTTAAGCTTTTATTCTAAATTTTAGGCTTATTTTTGGGTTGAAGTTAAATTTAGATTTTAAAGAATGATGAATATAACAAGTACTATTATGAACATAACCAAATCTATTCAACATCGATCTTAATATAATGAAATTTTCAGTGGGATAAAATTTATTCTAAAGATTTGATCTAAGAACCTATATATCTTAATTAATCCATTTACTTGAATGATTTAGTTGAATTGATTTGATTTTAGTAATTTTTATTTGAATTGAATTGGATTTCAAAATTTGAGTTTATTTAACTTCATGTGTTTTGATTTATTAATTTTGGATTCATTAAATTTTAGTTTGATTTGATTAAATTTTGATAATTCAATATCCTTTGAATTAATATCTAATTCCTTTCTTTGGGTTTCAATTTGAGGTTTTAACTTTATATGATTAATGTTGATTATATTATTTCAATATTATTTAGATATATTATTTTTATCATTTCAATTAAACTTGATTTAGATTGGTGAATATATTCCAATTAATTTATGATTTAATTGAAGTTTAATATACACTTTTATGTAAATTCTAATTAAGAGTTTAATTCCTTAAATTTAGCCATTTAGTTTTTATATTGATCATTTTTGGTTTGATGATCAAATTAATTTAGTTTAATTAATTCTTTATCACGCTTTAATAGGATTTGTTTGTTTTGTTTGAGTCTTATGTTGATTGTTTTATTTTGATATTGTTTGAAATTGAGAGCAATTGGATGTGATTTAATGACTTAGAGTTTATATTTAATTTTATGTTTATTTAATTTGATTAAGGTTTAAGAAGATTTATTTTGATTATTTTAATTTCACTTATTTTATAGATTGATTAATTTTATTTATTTATTTAAGGTTCAAGTTATAATTTATTCATTTTATTGAATTTAATTTGACTATTTGTCAAATTTAAATGTTTTTAGTCTGCTCGATTCGGTTTATTGATTATTTAGTTTAGCCTATTTATGTTTGATTTTGTTTAATGATTATTTAGTTTAGCTTAGTTATGTTTGGTTTAGTTTGGATAATTTAATTAGAATTTATTTGATTCAATAAAACTTCTAATTTAGTTTATAATTTTAATTTCAAAATCGATTGATTAAACTTGTTCCTTTTATTAATAAGTTAATGATTGGTTAACTTTATTGTGTTTTATTAATATGTTGGTTATAGTTTAATGATTATTTGGTTCAATTTAATCCTTTGATTTAATTTAATTAATTTGATTTGTTAAATTTTATTTATTTATTGACTTGCTTAGATTAGGTGAATTAAATGCTTACTTTGATTTCAATTAAACTTGATTGTTTGTAATTAGAGTTTCACTTACTTGATTTGGCGATTATGTTAAATGTCTTTAGTTAATAATTCAGGTTGAACTTGATCATTTAAACTTATATATTTAATGGTTAATTAGTTCACCTTTATTCAAATAGATTGAAAAATCTAATTTGGGTTTTACTTGTTAACCTTTTAAGTAACTTAGTTTATCTAGATTAAGTTGCTTTACTTTGATTAGATTATGTTTAAATTTCAATTCTTACTAGGTGGTGATTGTTTAAACCTTTAACTTACTAAATGTTTAATTTAATTAAGAATTTAATGATCAATTGATTCAACCCTAGTTAGTAATTGTGTAGTTACATTATCATTAACTTATGAGTGATTATCTTGGCCAAATAGTTAATTAAATTTCAGGTTAATTGATGATTTATTGATTTGATTAACCAATATTCTAAGTTATTCATTTAAATGAGATTTGATTAACAATCAATCAAGTTTGATTTCCAATTAAATGATTAAATTTAGTTGGATAATGAATATTAAACTTATTTGAAGATTACCTGAGTGTTTTGATTAAAGATTAATTATTTCATTATGATTTGCTTAATTAAGGTTTAATCATGGGTTATGGCTTTCTTATCAAATTAATTAGAGTTTTATTTGATTTAGATTATTTGGTTGCCAAAGCTTTTAATTTAATTTCATGAATTTAAATTAATAATTTTTATAATAATTTGGTGAATTAAGTTTGTGAGTTTAATTTTGAATTTTATTAATATTTAATTGAATTTCATTAATTTAATTAGGTTCAAGGTTATGTTTGTTTAGGTTTATGTTTAATTTAATTTCATTTGAAGAGTAAGTGATAATCACTTGATTTAAGGTTTGATTAATAATGGTTAAAGTATCATTTTATTTCTCATTTTGATTTAACATTTAAATTTTTAGGAATTCAGCTTTAATTCATTCAATTAATTTTAGTTTTTTTAATTTATTAAATCCTAACTTGAAGTGTTTCTTTTTTGTTTGTCAAGTTTAAGAATATCATAATATTTTATAAAGGGTGTTTGATGTTAATTAGAGTGGTTTAAACTATTTTGATGATTTTTATAATTTTTTATAATTTTAAATTAATTATTTCATGAAATTAGGCATTTGAACTTTGAAATTCAATACCTCTAAATTCATTCGTCATTTTGATTTGAAATTTTTATGATAGGTATATTTTAACCTCAATTTTAATTCCTAAAAGTTTAGATCAATTTGATTAATATTTTTGATTTAATTAAGATTTGATTATTTTTAATTAAACTCAAATTAACTCAAAAATACCTAATATAATTTGAGGATTTTGAGTTTAATGGATTCCTCTCACTGTAATGAATCCATAGAGCCATCGTGTATTTTTTTTTGGTTGATTATTTTATTTTTTATTAATTTTTGATATTTTGGACATTTTAGCATTTTTAAATACAAAAAAAATATGATTTTTCATTTAAACCGCCATGTGGTGCTAATGTGGCAGCCCTTTCCCCATCTAGTGGTCCATGATGGATCCACCACAGATGTCTGCGGAAAATGTGGCTTCGAGTAGGATCGTTCGATCACAGATAGGACGGTCCAAATTAAATCTGTGACTCCTATAGGCATTAAATCGTGTAGTTCAACTAGATTATATCCGTCCATTCCAAATAAAAGGAACAGGATAGCTACGATTATTTCCCTAACCTCCAAGAACCAGAGGGCTGATCATCGAGGCGGTGTGAGAGTGGGATTTTCTTGCAAATAGATCAAGGGTCGATTTTTAATAAATCCTTATGTCTTGATCTCAATGGAGATCAAATTTTCTTCACAAAAGACTAACTTAGGCTAAAGGGGTAGTGGTTTGGAGTGATACCTCGCTAGCTTTGATCATCGGCTGTCGAGACTCTTCGAGCCTCAGTCAGCGGGCTCTAGAATGAATCCTCACCCCTAGCCAATCCCGTGGAGACCAAGCTCCTGGCTTGCGGGGTGGCAACCTTCATGAGAGAGGGTTCGAGTTCACCTTGAGCCCAGCGTAGGGAAAGCTAATTGGGGAGAAGGGATGCTCCAACCCCAATTCCATATTTTGGACACCTTCATCGGTTGTGGTTGGATTTTGGCTTTGGCTTCAGGAGTTAATGGTTCGACTCCTCCTCTATTTCCCTCCCGAGGGTGATGGTAAGTTAGATTAGAGGAGGAGCTCTCTCTTCCTCTCCCCTCATTTTCAAATTGATGGTGGGGTCTGACTCATATCCTCCCTCTCTGGAATGTGTTGGAATGTGTCCTCTCCCTCCTCTCTCCTTCCTTTTCTTCTTAAGAGAGCACTCATCATTCTTTATTTTTTTTCCTTCTTTTTTTGTGTGCCAAAGTCAAGGATGGCTACCATGGATGATTGGGAAGCTGAGTGTAGGGGGGGCCTTATTGATTGGATAAAATCTCCTTTCATTGAATGAGGAATTGCGGAATGATATGGAGGAAAGAGAAGGGTTTGACTTCATGTGCATAGGTTTGTCTTTTCTTTTCTCCACACATGGCTTCTATTTCATCCCTTATGGCCACCTCATCTTTTTATGATGATTGGCCCAAGTCAAGCCCTAAGTGAGTTATGTGAGTTGAACTCAAGTTCACTTGAGTTAAGTTTATACTTAAATGTTTTGTTTGATTTATTTAAGTTTATTTTAATTTAGATTAAGTTATGTTAATTTCATTTAATCAATTGACATTAGATGATGATTGAAATTATTATCTTTTGATTTAAAGCTTGACCCAAATTTTATTTAGGTTTCATGTGATTTTAGGCTAGTACAATCTATTTGACCTAAGTCAAAATGATTTTCTTAATGTATTTGATCACCTTTTAAGTTTGGATTTATGTTTAATTATATTTGAATAACATTTCTTATTATTATTATATTTTATTTTATTTTTTTATTTGATTTGAATTATATTTTGATTTTCACCTAAATTGACCCATTTTGAGTTGGATGAGATGAGTTGGATTTAATTAAGTCAAATGGTCGATTTGACCTAATCAAGAAGTGTTTAGGATCAAATCATATTTGATTGAATATTCTAAGATGATTTAGAATAATTGGTTTTACTTGATTGTTGACCTCCATATATGTGTCATAAGTCGATTCAAGCCCACAAGTCGAATTCGATGGATTCCGAAAGTGACTGCTCAAATCGGGGCTCAAAATGTACTAGACGTCACCGAAAATGGTCGAAATGACCTCCGATCGATGAACGAACTT
This sequence comes from Cymbidium sinense, assembly GCA_021442155.1. Taxonomy (NCBI): domain Eukaryota; kingdom Viridiplantae; phylum Streptophyta; class Magnoliopsida; order Asparagales; family Orchidaceae; genus Cymbidium; species Cymbidium sinense. The sequence goes on from CM038224.1 coordinate 134,977,707, forward strand.
TGACATCATGTTCAGAACATCGAAATTGGTCAAAATATAAATATTGCATAATCTAAAGTGCAACCGATCGAGCTATCAATGTATCAACATGCATATCGGGAAGCTACGACAATGTCCAAACAATCTCCGTTCATAAAATTGATTATGATGTTAGCTTTGAAACATCAAAAACTATCAAGTGAGACTATCCACACTCAATTCAGATGAGTCTGTGCAAATGTCGAATGATCAGAAGTGATAGTAATGAAATCGAGGTTGAAATGACCTGACGCCAAAATTAACCCAAATGACCTCGATCAATGAACGGACTTTGCTCGTAATGTTGAAAGTAGTCGAATATAAATATTGCATAACTTGATGATCAATCATCAAGCGAGTCGTCCAACGCCGCACTTATATCGAGGTTAAGAGGACACAAGCCAAATGACCTCCGTTTGTAAAATTAATTATGTTGTTAGCCTCAAAACATCAAAATCTATCAAGTAAGACTCTTCGCACTCAATTCGGACAAGTGCAAAAAATTGAGCGTTAAAAATGAAAACGCACATTTTGAGAAAGGGAATCAATTTGATGACTTGAACCAAACGGTCTCATTGCAAAACGATGATATCATTGCATTGAACATCAAATAAGCTAAGATATATATATATATATATATATATATATATATATATATATATATATATATATATATATATATATATATATATATATATATATATATATATATATATATATATTGACTATGTGATTTTATCGGCATAAAATTTATTTTAATTATGATTAAGTGTTTAAAGAAATTAAATAAATCTTAATCTTAACCTAAAACCCAAATCCTAAATCCTACTCTAATAAAGGTGATCCCCTTTCACTGACCACGGTTCTTCCTCCCTTCAGCGGCGCTTCTCCTCGTCCACCTGTCTCCTCCGACTATCTCTCCGTTCATCCCCTCATTCGTTTCGAGGTCCAACCAGACAGCCTCCTAGATGAGCTCTTTTCGCTTACCACACGCAAGCTTCCATCTCTTCTTCTTCTTCTCAACTGTAAGCCACGATCACTGTTCCCCCCAAGGAAACCGCAAACCGCAAAACAAAAGGGTTTTTCTTCTATTTTTTTCTTCCTCTCGATTTTTCTGCCTCCTCTCTCCAAACCACATGCAAACACCTCTCCAGATTCTCCCTCATCCAAAACCAAAAAAGACAAGTGGGTCTTCTCACTTCTTCTTTCTTTTTTCCTTTTTCAGTTTTCCTCTTTGCTCTTTCTGATTCCTCACATTTTTTCTTCCTCTCTCCAAAACCTAAGAGAGATATAGGAGATTCACTTGTAGACTTGAGAAATCATATGGTGAAATCTGATAGCTAGCTGAAATAATCCTGTCCACTTTGACTATATATTCCCACATCTACAAACTTTGGCTAATCTACTTAGCCATCCCCATTCTCCTATTCTTCCCTTTACATGATAAAGAGAAAATCAACTTCTATTATTGTTAATATTGTTGCTAGATCAGCCTCACTATCACGGAAACTTATGAAGGTCACCGATTGTGAATGCACGAAGGAATCTATATGAACATGCGAATATATATATATATATATATATATCTGTGTGTGTGTGTGTGTTTGTATCTCTTTTTGCAGGTTTCAAGATCCCGCTAATGTCCCATAGTGCGTAGCAGGTGTAAAGACGATTGTGGTGTCGTAAGACACCACTCGCTATCCCCAATAGGGTATACCGAGCAAGCCAAATAAATTATTAGATGTCACTCCGCTAGCCAAAATACTGTCGAAATTTCATCAGACTTTATTTTTTTTCTAATCCCTATGTTTGGACAACATTGCAGGTTTCAAGACCCCGCTAATATCCCATAGAGTGTAGCGGTGTGATGATGACCGTGTGAAGACATCACCGCTATTCGCATTGAGTAAGTAAAAACACTCATGTAAACCTATACGGGGATGACGCCGGGAGCCTACCGAAATTATATTAAATTTTTGGGACTTAAAAAAAAGATTTAATATTAAGCTAAATATAAAATATAAAGTCCTAAAGAAATAAGTTGGAAATTAAATGTAAATGAGCTTGAAATCAAATAAATACAAAATTGAACGGCTATGCTCTAAATAAAATTTGAATTCAAAATAAATCGATTTAATTATAACTTATGAGCTCAAAATTGAAAATTAATGATGACATCAAATTAAATTTTGACGTAAGGCTTGGAGGCAAATAAAATTTATAGGATTCAAATCTAAGCTTAAAAGATTGACTGAGTGAACATGAATTATACTTTACAGTCTTTCATTTCAACATGATACAAAGATAAATTCAATTGAATGCATAATTGGATTATCGGAAGCTTGTAATATGGTTAAAGTATATCTTTCAAATGTAAAATTCAAAAAGATTGGTAGGACAATTGAATCTCAAAACCTAATGTCAAGCAAGGATTAAATGGAAATAACTTGTAAATAAATTTGCA